>JARKIE010000027.1:0-586850 GCA_029378255.1 Mycena rosella
CATGTAGCGCGCCAGGAGCACGCCTAAGGGCAATAACACCGCGAAGCCGAAGACACAAAGGAGCGCATGTCCGATGACTAGTGACCGGAAATAAGGGCTTGTTCCTCTGGGTGGGGGGCGGGGCGGTTTAGGTCCTTTGCGTGCGGACAGTCCAGAATAATCAGTTCCGGTTTCTCTGACACGAGTATGCCGATGTCGCCTGCGATAATGGCGGGAGTGTAAAGGAGAAAAAAAAACTAGCGGGAGAAAGAACATCTTTAATGGATGTATCCGCCTTGGCCTTAGTACCTTTATAAAGGGCCGACCGCAGTCGAAGTTGAAAGTGGAAACACGTAAAACTGAGGGATACGTAAGTTGAATCTCCTAATAACATCAAATGTATTTAGTTCCCACGCCCACGCAGCCGGACGAGCCGGCTGGAAAATCATTGGGAGATGCCAAGTGACTGAACTGTCCCATTCAAGAGGAAGCGAGATTTGCCGTCGACCCGGCACTGCATTGGTACTAGACCAGGGGGAATATAACCAGCATCTAGAGAAAATGTTTGGAAAATGCCCAATGAGTTGAGGGTGCGTAAGTTGAAATTGATAATACCATCATTTCTCACATACTCGGACGGGTCTGTCTACGGAAATGTAGCTGAATGCGAAAAAATTGATAGAATCGTATAGGTACCACTCCCGATGTAGAAAGAAAAGATCAACTTAGCCTATTAGCCGTGAGACACCCGGACCTTGCGCTAAATTTCAAAGGAGCGTCATAACTTTACAGGATAATTGAAGACAGAGAACGATAGTGGCCGGAATGCGCGTCGTCAAGCCAGCAAATTATATGACGACATGCCGCACATTGGGAGTGATAATTGTAATTGAACTGTGCTGCAGTTGAGTATGTGGTCGTGCTTGGTGCAACGCGTCCATCGATAATGATCACGTGGAATTGACAATCAATGAATCATCAGCATCATCATCATGATTGCAGGCCTCAACACTTCTCCAGCTACCACAGTGCCCACCGATGTTCGCCCTGCTTCGTACCATCTTCTTGTGCCAAAATCCTGGAGTGCGGAAGAGCGACACAACACAGAGTTCTTTCCCAGCCGGGCATGCGCAGATTGACGACACGCACGTGCCGTCGCACGCCAAGGTTACAGAACTTATTGCGTCGTCACGCATCGCTCTTCTTCCCCCGGAAATCCTTTGTCAAATATTCCTGACAGCGCTTCCAGACCCGCCAAAGATCCCAATACACAGCAGCATCGGTCCACTCAGCTCATCCGAGCGCATCACGGGTGATCCTTGGGTCTTCGCCCGAGTATGCCAGAGATGGCGCGCGCTCGCCTTGGCGTCCCCGAATTTGTGGGCATCTATCGCCGTGACGACGGTGTTATCGGAGCGGGACCTTCCAGCTCTTTATGCTCAGCTCCAGCGCTCCAAAAGTGCGGGGTTGGACATTCTGCTCAAATTTCAGCAGGGGCAGCGGAGGAGCTTCGAACCTTTTCTGAGTACGCTGGCTGGACAGTGCCACAGGTGGCGAAGTATTCATCTCGAGTTCGACGGGGCCTGTCCGGCGCCTCTGGCATTCTATGCTCTGGGGCCGATGCCGCGCCTGAAACGTGTGTGCTTTAGCGGGCGGGGCATCTCCAACCTCGTTTCCTATGATTTCTTCAAAGATGCTCCGAACTTGTCTGAGGTTGTCCTCAGCTCTCCTGGAGACTTCTCCATCCGCAACATCCCCCTTCCATGGGCGCAACTCACGAGGTATACAGCCACATATTCGGATGAAGCAACCCATTTCGGGAATCTTTCCGCTGCTTCTAACAGCCTCGTCGAATGCGATATCAGTTTTGGATCTCACGGTCCTGACCCTCCACCAGAGCTCGTACGGCATGGTGGTAGCTTGACTCTCCTGCGCCTGCGTCGCCTTGTCATCACGCACAGCGTCCTCTTGGATAGCTTGGTGACACCCGCGCTTCAAGACCTTCATGTCTGGGGGGGCATCGACCGCGTCCTTCCTTTCCTCCATAACTCCGCATGTGCGTTAACGCGCTTGGCGCTTTCCATGTGCGACACGGCTGCCTACAATATAATCCTCCTCCTGCGGCATACCCCCTCGCTCAAGACCCTCTGCATCGATTTCCTCGGCCCCACCACCGAGTCCACCGCGCTCGTCTCCGCACTCGTAATTCGCCCGCTCGCCGAGCCGCTCTGTTCGCACCTCGCGTCCATTTCATGGGGCGATCGGAACGACGCAATGGACCGCGCGGGGTTTGTCGACATGGTGGTGTCGCGATGGCGCGTCTCTGCGCCGCTTCGCAGACTCCGCTTCGTGGGTCTTTATTTAGGTCACCCGCGGATGAAAGGGCACGGGCGGCGCCTGCGGGGGCTCGCGGACGAGGGCATGGATGTGGTCATACTGAACGGTCGGAAGGGTACGCAAGCGATGGACAATTGGAGGGAGTGCTAGTGTTGAGTCGGGAAGGAGTTACAGAAACATTTAACAGGTTGATTGCAGCTGAAACTTACATCCTCGTCGATCGTCATGCTCTATAGCTGTTTCTTCATTTCTCCATGGCTATTTAGCTCCAATTACACTATATTTTACAAGTAGCACACCTTCTTAAGATCTGCGGGTATTCATTCAGTCAAGCGTTCCGCTACTTTAACTGTAATAAATTCAACGTCGGTTTAGAACCCATTCGTGGCTAAGTTGACGACTTGAATTATACTTACATCATGCAGCGGAGCTCTATTCGCTGTGCATGAGTTTATGGCGTGAATGATATCCCCGATGTTTGGTTGAAACGGACCCAGATGGCTCGTACAAGCAGAAGGGTATATTCGCCTAACTCAGAGTACAATGCTGCAGATTCGTTTCAATGCACGGAGATAACAGTACTACCATGCGGATGCCACCACCGCCCGAAGAGACCCAAAGTTTAAGGAACCGACTAGCCACCTTTTCTCCCATCCTCATTTGCGCCCTAACTAGAACCTTTCTAGTTAACTACATAGACACCACCAGTCTACTTTCTAGTAGAAAGTAGACTGGTGGTGTCTATGTAGTAGTCTAGTGCGGTCTTGAGCGGCGGTCTCGTCATGCGAGGACGAAAGGCTGGCCGATGATCTTTTCGGTCAGGGCCCACAGCTGTTCTGCCATCACCTGCATCGAGTGCCAATACGATGAGAACGAGCCCGGAGTTAGAGGGTAAGGGGGCACGTACGGGGTCTGTGCTGTGCGGTGCGACGCTGGCGTTGTCCTCCGCGCCGTCCGCGAGGTAGGCGCCCGATTTGTCTGCGCGAGATAGGGTAGTAAGTTAGTGTCGTCGAGTAGCTAGGGTGCGGACCTTCGAGCCGGGGGTCGAAGGCCGCGACGACCGTCCTGTGGATGTTAGTACGAGATGTTACTGAGGCGTCGCGCGGACTCACGTTGCCGCGCCCTGCGGGAGCGTCTTGAAGACGGTCGGATTCGGCGTGGGATTCCCGTCTGCATCGACATAGCCTGCATGCGCGGGGTCGAGCGCTGGTAAGGGATGGGAATAGGACGGGACAGAACGGCGTACCGGGGACTGCATGTACGCGCGCGACTCGGCCTTCTTCGTGATGTTCGTGTAGATCCCTGGCCAGCGTTTCAGCGGCCGGGAAGGAAGGAGAAAGGAGGAGAAATGCGCGCGCACCGCCGGGGTGCACGCTGTACGCGTTTAGCGCGCCCGCGGCGCGCCGGGCGAGCTCGCGTACGGTGAGGATGTTCGCGGCCTTGGAACGGTAGTACGCTGTCCACGTGTCGTGCGCGTCCGCGGTCGGGTGTGCGAGCGCCGCGAGGTCCACGCCCGTACAGTACGCGTGCGCGAGGCTGCTCACGAAGACCACGCGGGGGGTGAAGGTCTCCGTCTTTGCGGCGAGGAGCCTCGGGTAGAGGAGCGCCGTGAGGAGAAAGTGGCCGACGTGGTTGACGGCCATCTGGCTTTCGAGGCCATCTACTGTGAGCTTGAAGCCCGCGATGGCCGCTGCTGCGTTGTTGATGAGGACCTGTCGCAGCGTTAGCTTCCTTGCGAGAAGGATGCGCTGGGCGTACGTGAATGGGCTCGGGGTATTCGTTGACTTCTGTCGCGGCGACACGGACCGCGGCCAGCGAGGAGAGGTCCAAGGTGAGGCACCGGATGTTGGCCGACGGAAGCTCCTGCTTGATCGCGTCCTTGGAGAGCTGGAGCCTGTGTTTTTCCGTTAAAAACCGACAAGGGACGCGGATATATGGGGCCTACCGTTCAGGACTGTATCCAGCCAGGATGACTAGGTTCGCGTGCCTGGCGATGACGCGAGCCGTCTCGAAGCCCAGCCCGTTTATCGAAGTCCCGGTGATGAGCACTAGGCACCAAATTCACAGTTATTCTAGCTGCATCTCGTACAGCCAGAGAAATAAGGTGCACCATTCTTCCCGGCGATTCGGTCAGCAAATGCAGTGGCCACCTCTTCCGCCGTGGTGGAGAACGAAAAGCTGGGGAGATCCATTTTTGACACCAGTCCTTTACCGCACCGTAGTTTTATACTCAACTGACCGCCCGAGACCGATTGCACAGACTGAAGGAGACCAGAAAACCCCGTCGAAGCCGCATAGAAGGAAATTCGAGTCATTTTTACACCTTCCCGTCCAACTCGGAGTCCTCCGTGAGTAATCGTGTTCCCACGCCCCTATTTTCTATGCTTCTTGCAATTGTGGATGCGTTCAGCACTAGAGACTTCCGACTACGTCGGAAGAGACCTTGCTTGACAAAAATAAGTGTAGCTTGGTGTCTTTCCAGTTCCTGCTTGCGCTCTTGATCAATTGTGTTGGTCCTGTAGGTTGCTGCGTGTGGGAACCCTGGTGGCAATAGCGCGCAGTGTGTAAAAATCGTGTAACATCCGTGAATTTACCCACCGTATGTAAACGAGATATGTAAATGAGAACAGCAAAGTTGTATGATTGGCTGGAGAGAACTAGGATCAATGGGTGGGGCAAAATGCGGTCCAATTATGAGGGCTCCCAGAATAATTCGATTCGCCGAAGGCCGGAAAAAGATATAGCACTCTGCCAGAACCGCAGGGAAAGCAGGCCTTTATGTTGAAGTTGGTCGACAACGGTACCAGCAAAAAAAATGTGAGAGTTTGTGCAGTGAACCTAGGAGGAATAATCTGATTTATAGACCCAACACCATTCGATTCAGGTGCATTCGGAGACGAGCGGGAATGAAGGATTGATGAAGGAGATCAAAAGGTGGCAAGTGGTAGACGAAGGTTTGATCCGAGAATATGACGGTTTGATCCGAGTACCGCAGTTGTAGTCAAGAGCGCAGTAGAGGATCTGTGAATATCCCAAATGCCTGTTCAGCATGACAGTTGATCTTGCGGAATGCATTCCAACAACAGGCTTTTTTTCCTCTGGCCCGGAAGGATTTCCGGGGAATGAGTGAGATTGAGTGGACCCACCGCGATTTCAATCGTGCAGCCCACCTAATGCCACCGGCTACACAATCCATTATCCTTGACACTGACACCAGTCGCTGGAAGATGATTATCGGGCTGCTGTCGTCAACAAGAAATCCGACATGCCGTGCACACACAGATCGCTGTCAGAATTGAACGGCACTTTGACAGGCTAAAACCATATGAGGGGGGACGACTTTTAGGTGGGTCGCCTGGGTCCGTACTCGGCAGACGTGGGATAATGGCGGGGAGAATAAACACATACTTACAGGTTTGGGGACGCGTCTGACAGCTGGCAGTTGATTTCGGCCCTTGGGTTTAATTTCATATCAGTACTGGAACGGGGCCAAGGAGGGATGAATAAGGATGCGTACATTGCTCGTTGGCATGAAATTTATGATTACCCCCGTTCATCAGGATAGACGGAGGCGCACTTACCTACCGACCTTCCCGCACATACAGTGCTAGTATCGCCGACTTCTGTGCTCCCACGGGAATTACAGACCGAGATGTCTGGCACCCTGCTATATCCGTGGGAACGGCGGATTATCTTGACCAAAGAGCAACCAAAGAGACCAGGAGTCCAGGTTTCGAGATCTTGAAAGTCGTGGCATCCCCAGGGGATTCGCCTCGAGGCCCGGTCCGCAGATCCCATAGTACATACTGGATCCGCCATGAAATTCACACGGCGGGTGGAATCGTTGCTCCGAAATCGCTTGTAAATGTCGGACGACGACATAATTTATGAGCACACACAATTGCGGGGGAGGGAGCTTACGCGACTGCGAGGCAGGAGGGCGAGGTCAAGTCGCAGTGAAACGACATATGTACCTTATGTATAACCGAGGTTCCTCCAGTCTCCACAACTGACGTTCGCATTTTGATTTGGGCGTCGAGGACGCATGGGTCTGTCTAACGCGGTTGTGAAGTGTGCAGTCACACAAGAAAACGAGGCCGCAAGAAGTCGTGCGGCAGGGGATCTGAGGGTGAATAAGCTAGTGATTAAACTGATGGATAATCCAGACCTATCCAAAGGATATAGCAAGGATATAGCCTACACGTTTGAACAGAAATGACATACAGTTTCTAGACGTGTGCAAAATGATGCTCAAGTCGAAGGTTTGAATTTGGGCGGGTGAAGAAAATTCTCGAGCAACGAACAGCAAGAAGGGATGAATATCGATGAATACACCGTATGTAATCCAATGCTAGGATTTACTAGAGTTTGACCCTGTCCTTTTCAAGACCATTCTCGGCATTCTCCCGGCATTGTCCTGAACGATGGCATCAATCGCTGTCGGCGCATCATAACGCCCGCCACTGCCAGCAGCCAAATAAGTACCTCCGAGTCTTGTCCGAGTCCGTAGCGCAACGTGTTGACCGAGAGTCAGAGCCGACGCTTCCTTAAAAGCCCCGGTTGCGTGGGTAGATTGCTCATGTCCAATCGATATGCCGCACAGCTCAGCCAGCGGTACAAGCAGGATGTTTCCAGGTCAGCATCGACGCTATTGAATGAAACTTCGTGAATGAAGCCGAACTTTAGTAGATCTGTCCGGTTGCTGGCATCCGTCGCGGGCTGGCATTTGTCCCATCACTGCGCCTCGTTTCAGTCCATTCTTGTCTCAGATTTTTCTCCATCAGGCGCGTTCTGAATATAGAGACCCTGCAGGTTGCAGCCTGCCCGGTGCCGGCAGCCTATACAATAAGGCCAGAGCTGGCCGCCTCTTGTGACTGTCTCGCTCTTGTGCGCTTGTTCTCAAAACCCGCCAATGCTGGTCTATACACCTCAGCCATCCGTGTATCCTACGATGTCAAGGCCCTCGGAGCCCTTATTCAAAAGGCAGAAGACACGCTCCGACGCGCCGAGGCCCAGCCAGCGCAATGTATCACCTGCGGGCTCATTTTTCGGCGGTGGGCGGCGGCCTCACGACCTCCCGCCTCACGGCGCATCTCCCCCAGGCTCATTCTATTCCCAATCCTCGTCTTCCTCTCCCTCCGTCGCCTCCGCGTCTTCGTCGAAGTCGAGGAAGGAATTAGGATCCTCTCCTCCGCCTCTCCATTTGGGGTCCAGTTGGCTTGCTCGGTCCCCACGCTCGAGACCGCCACTGAGCACCTTGTCCCCGGCGGCGGCCGAATTCACTTCCCAACCCGATACACCAACCGAGGTGCCCGAAGCCGAGTTGCGGAGACGGCAGCTGGAGAAAGCAACGCGAATCCTGGGTGAATCCGTTCCGCTCGAGCTGGTCTTCCAGCCCCGCCATCCACTCGTCCAAAGCTTCCCAGACCCACCACTGCGCAGGTCGAGCGACAGTTCACAGCCAGGCCAGCAACCGAGGGAGATGTTGACGGAACGGCGAGCGGGGAGAATTGTACGCAGAGCGAGCCGTTCATTCTCCACATTCGCGTCCAAGCTCCGCAGCGTCACCTCAACGAGTCATTCACGCGACTCGTCACAGGAATCCCACTCCGCGTCCTCGAGCGATCTTAGCCACCAGTCATCGATTACGCCTGCGCGCCCCTCTGCTTTCTCGCCCACCCTGCTTCGGCGGCGTTCGAGCGCTCGCATATCCCCCATCACATTCGCATTCCCCCATGCCACCCGCTCGCCCTCACGCCCCCAGATATCGCCACCGTCTCCCACCAAGGCGGACTTTGATCCTGTCATCGACATCCGCAGCCTTGATTCCTCCGCGGACGAGCACGACGGATACGACGACGACGAGACGACCCCCGTGCACGGGCGCACCGCGCCCCACCTCCCTCCCTTGTACTTCTACTCCCAGCCAGAGGTCCTCCCGCGCGTGGTGCCCCTGCCCTCGCCCACGTACACCCACGCAGGCTTAGAGCACTTCTATTCGCGCCCCGAGACGCCCTTCGATTCCTCGCGCCCCGGGACACCCTTCACACACCTCGCGCGGCCCACAACGCCCTCCACGGACCTTGACTCGGGCGAGCCCGCGCCGTCGCATGCGCCCGTCAGTGCGGCGCATGCATCCCGCGTCTCGCGCAGGGAGCGCGGGCAGGGCTGGAGCGGCGAGTGGAACCAGCGCGACATGCAGGCCGTCATCCACAAGCTGCGCACGCTGAAGTGAGCTTCGTCCCGGGCTCGCTAGTCGCGCCCTTTCGACCCTATACGGTTTCCCCTTGGCCCGCCCTCCCGCCGCCCCCGAATGGGGATCCGCTTCCATCGCATTAGCGACGCCTAGGGCGATTGTTCCCGCCAGTCGCCGCGTACCACTGTATATTAGGGTTGCCACGAAGTGCTACGATCTATTCGCTACCATACTCCGCATACTAATGCAGCCGCTGCGCGGTGATCACTTGTATATTTTATGTCTAGCCACAATCATTCGAGATAATGCTAGCCTGCTGTCTTGTTATTAATGCAATCCACCATAGTCTTGTAATCCTACATCATCAGTCCTGTGCCTGGCAACCAACGACTGTTCGACAGTTCATACTCTCCAGCGGTGACTTCAAATGAATCAATTCGCGCTCAACTGATTCGAGCATTACAGCACCGGCGCTCATTTCATTTTGCCGATGACATGAAGCGAGGACGGGTAATTTCAAGTGTTGAGGCCCCCGTGATACTTATGTATTGTCGGCACTTGCAACGTGGGGTGCAGTCTCACCCGAGCGCTTGATCTCGAGGGTTGCATTTTCGTTCCCGATCCGCGAACGTGTACGCGACGTCGAGGTAGGGTCGGGGCTTGGCGCATTCCCCCGTGTTAACGTCGGGTAAGTACCGTGTGCGTTGACGTTGTGTGGGCTCCGTTGAGCTCCGGGGGCACACAGAAATTGGTGAGGCGGTGAGCAAGAATGTAAATTAATCGACGCCGCAAAAAAAAAAACCATGATTTTGTGCTCGAGACCCACCCTGTCTTCACCTCTAAATCATCCACAAAAGCGGCGATCAGGATATAATTGGGCGCACCGATTTTAAACAGTGAAAAAGACCCGGAATCAGCAACCCGTCCGATTCCCAGATCGAAATCCTGAGGAAACTGTACCCGCGCGTCCAAAAATCGCATCCGTACTTTAAATGAACCCCAAGCAAGCCCAAGCAATTGGTGTACTGTATTATTTCGATCAATTCGACAGGGGGTGTGACCCGTGACCCAAAAAACCAGTTCGACAATTCGACAACCACCGAATGTTGACGTGACACCTTCAAAATCTCGACATCCGAGATGCAAAATTCAGGTTTTTAGCATAGTTGAGAGAAATTTGGGTTGGTCGTGACGAAAGTTGCATTCGACAGACCCCGCCGTGACCCGTGACCCCGACCATATTTCGACATCGACAGGGGGGTCCGTGACCCGTTACTGTCGAATTGATCGTAATAATACAGTATTGAAATTAATTGGCGCCTGCGCCCGGCGTCTACATACTCGAGAGCCGGATCCAATGTTGAACTTCAACGATACATCATCGCGACTTTGCTTTCTGTGAGATCCTTGGTCAATTTACGTGGGTATTGGATATTAGTGGTCAGACCGCCGTCACTTTTTCGACTGCGAAATAGGAGTTGAAAAGAGAGAGCAAAGAGCAAAAAGAGAGCGATAATCATTAGCTGATCCGTCTGGAGCGGATCTGATATGTCAATTCCTCGACTTCACCGGCCCTCACCTTCACCATCGCACTCATTGCTTTCATAGCCTTCATTGTTTTACGACTTGAAATATGAAACTGGGTATCTCCACTCATAATCGGGCTCCTCACCGACTGATCTATCAATCCGCGCGCATAAGCCATGCTGCTTCATGCTGTTGGCATACTGTACTATTACGACCGAAGGTTCAGGTGACGGGTGACGGAGGGTCGTGAATTGAATGAATTTGGCTCCGGTGACGGTGACATTGAGGATTTGAAACCGGAATAGGCAAGAAAATAGGAAAAAATTGTTCCGGCAGCCGCCGAAATACCCTCTATGGAGATTTGATGGCTGATTTGTCAGAATGAACCTGCAGAAAAATGAACTTGTTAGTTGACGGTACTGCAGCTGCAGTTTGCGCAGGCCTCTTTCTGTTAGACCGTTCTAACCCTGATGCATTCTGTCTGAACACCAGAAATGTCTATCCATCCATCCATCTTAACCAATATCTTGGGTCGAATGACACGGAAGGGTTGGGCCTGAAGTTCGGAGTTTGAAATGTGTTCTAGAGCTGATGGATTGATGGGCCATCATAGAGTTTCCATTTTTGTATTTCCACTGTAAATTCATAAGGCCCTCCAGGCAGCCCTGTGACTTCCCCTATACCATGTCCTCCCTATTTGCTGATGTTACCCATTAACTCAATACCCTATCACAGCGCCTAATCTGTACCCTACAGGCGTGTCTTTACTACCTCCCGAACTGTAGACGGTCATATTATTATTCCCAAACCCTTCGCAGGCCTGTGAGCCACGTGGTGTAACATGCATGTCAGTCCATATGGCGTATCAGCGACGGCAGCATTCAAGCCTCGACAGTTCAGTTTCAGGACAGGACACCGTCCCCAATAGGGTTCATGATTTAATTGTATTTATCTTTTAGTTGCCTTTAACCACCCGGGAAGTGTACGGCTGTTCTGGCGTGAACTCTGAAACTATGGAAAGTTAAGTTGATGGACGGATGAGGACCGGAATGTGTTCGGTCGGAGGTCTTGAATTGACTTTTTATGCTGCCGCGGATGCGGGGGGGGGGGGAGGGGGGGGATATATTATACTCGCGTGGTCCAAATGCCTGAACAACGAGTTTACTGAAGACAAATATGTAGTACTGTAGGGGTGTTTATCCTTACAGGTAGCTGCACAAAGCCAACAGAGCACACATCCGTTCCAGGGGTTAGATCATGCAAGACGCTGGCATTCTGTGGACTGGCCGGCCGCTTTAATAGCAGGACACTCGGTTAAAACCCTCTGGGACCTGGGCGAAGTTCTCTTCTCCCAGGTATAAATCCCCGTTGTCCACCAGTACACACAAGCTGTCGCATGTTGTCCCTTTGCAGGATGCATGTGAAGGAACCCCTAGAACTCAAAAGGGAGAATGAAATGAATCATGGAACGGGCCCCGGAGGTCCGTTCACACAAAGCATAGGAGTCGCGTCGAATATTTTCAGCACATCGTGCGCAAGCTTGGCCAGGAGCGGCGTGATTTCGCGATGCGCCAGCAGTTCTCGGAAGAATTCCCAAGGTGTAGAACATTTCCCTCTGATTGCAGGAAGGTCCTTGTATAGTTTGGCCAGGAATATTTCCCGAAGTTGCATCAGGTTTGGGTGGTCACAGACGAACATTGCATGTGGCGGGTCTTCAATGTAGGTACCACAAACCCGGCATAAGCGCCATTCCCGTGGAACGACCGGTTTGCCTCGTTCCTTCCAGCGTCGCCGCTCAATTGCAAAGGAGTGGCCGGACAGAATCATCTGTGTTAGTGCGCGCCGATGATTTGCAGAGATGATCCTCAAATAGTGCCGGAAATCCAGGGATTTTTTAACCAACTTGCCAGTGTCGGCATCCATTTCCAGTCGGCCGGGGAGCAGATCCCGAGTCCTCGAGGATGTCTCAATTTTGCTGTCGATTCATGCTTCCATGGAAAGCTTGACATGTTTCATGACTGCTTCGACCATGGGGACTGTAACCTCGGCGGAAATGTCGAACTCCACAGGGACATGAAGGCGGTAGAGCACAATGCGGAGGTCAGTGATCCATGAGATCTTTCCGGCTCGTCCAAGCTTCAATGATTCTTGTACGGCATTCCATGCAGGTCGTTGAGGCTTGTTGTGATTGGTTTTCAACCCCAGGAGATAACACAGATTTTTTAGCGCAAGATACACCCGACGGTACTTGATTGGCCCTATGCCTGTCTCAGAGAACAGTACCGCCAACATGGAACGGGATCCCAGTCCAAGCATCCGCCGTATGAACATGCATTGAACCTTTTCAAGGAGCTTCAGACTTTTTGGATTGATGTCAAGATAGACGTCGCAGCCTGCGATGAGATATGGGTCTACTCGTGCCATGTACAAGGTGCGCATATCCCATGCTGTCAAATTGCCAACGAATCTGTTGAGACCCAAAATGATGTTGGCGGCTCTTCGAGCCTTCTTGGCCTTGACGGCATACTGCTCCTCCACATAAATTTTGTTCCAGTTTGCAACCAAATGCCCAGGTAACAGGCCTTGTCCCCTCGTGAGATGGGAGTCCCATTTAGGTAAAAGCCCGGGTATTGCGATGGCTTTTGGCGGGGACCCCAGATTTGGTACACGGATTTTGGCTTCGATGTCTCACACCCATTCTCATCCGACCAATCTTGAGAGCCATTGAGGTGAGATTGAAACCCAGGAGGACTCGTGGAGGCTGTCATAATATCGTCCGCGTGCGCAATTTGGTTGATTGAAACCTCATTCAGCTTGAGGTCATCGGGATGCATTTCAAGGATAAAGTCCGCCATAAACAAGTTCCACAGGTGCGGAGATCCCGGATCGCCGGTGAGAATGCCGAGTAATGACACGAAAATTGGCGCAAATTGGCCCTCAAGCCGTACGACGTGTCGGATGCGGTCATAGAGACACTTCAACCACTCGATCATTGGGCCGGAAATTCCCAGCTTGGCGAGCTTGACCCATAGTGTCGGCCGATCTGTGTGGGGAAATGCATTCTTGGGGTCTAGGTATGCAACGTAGAGCGGTTTTCCAAGTTACTCGGCCTTGTCTATCATACATAGAAGGACAAAAACATTGTCATTCGTGCGCAAGCCGTCTTGGAATCCATTTTGGGTGTTTGGAATAGCTCCGATGTCCTCCGCGCCTTCGCGGATCCGGCGATCAATGATCAGGGTCAGCATCTTAAGCATGCAGCATTCCAGAGCAATCAAACGATAGCTTGCCGGGTCTGTTGCATCTTTGTCTTTCTTGAGAATCCCGATTAAAATGTCCATGAGCCACGCGCGAGGTGCGTCTCTCGTTTCAATGCACAGCCGAAAAAATGCCAACATTTTATCGTTTGGGATGGCCATGCATTCCTTGTAGGAGAAATCATCGCAGCCAACGGCAGTATCCAGGCCATGCTTTTTGACGTGGCGTTTCATGGATTCGATCTCCTCCAGAGTTACCGCCCTAGTATAAGATAGGCGGGGCGACGTATCTATTGGTTCTTGCTCCAGCTCCTTGGCCATTCGCGGGGTCTGAGCCTTCGGGGTATCCCGCGTTTGGTCCGAGCATTTGAATTGTCGGTTTCTGGCTTTATGTACTATGTACAGGGTCTGGGCCTTCGAGAGATGCCGTTGTATAATCTGACTACTTGAATGACGGTTTCTGGCTGTATGTGGATAGGGGGGTCTGGGCCTTCGGAATATCCCGCTTTTGATCTGAACTCTGGAATTGCCGCTTTCCGTGATGTGTGACGACGGTCCAGGCCTTGCTTTGTCAGAAAGAAGTCTGGGCTCTCGGCATATGCCGCGGCAGTCTACTTGAATTTACAATATGCGATGTCGGTGATCGGATAAGGATAAAAGATCAGATCAGCCGTATATAGGAATCCGGGAGATACCGTCATGATCGAGAAATTGAGATTTTCTCGACCCAGACCTGTTTCCTTAGTCAGTCACAGGAATACCACTACTAGGATTCCCAACCCCGTAACCGAGGGTGGGTAGGAGACTGAGCCAGAACAAGCCCCGAATGCAAGAATGTCTTGATGTGAGTGAAAAATTTGATGTTCTGTTTTATTCAACCAGCACGTCCACATATAATCCGGTGGGGATATTTGAGCAAAAATTGAACTCAAGAGCATCAGTTTTGGATCATTTATTTCACGGACCTTCCCGAAAACGCGTGGCTGCACCGTGGCCACGGAAACATCCGGACACTTGACTAAACGGGTAAGTGGCCGGATATAACCAGATGACAGTTCAGGTGTCGGTTCCATGACAGTGGAAACTGGGACTGCAAGTGACAGTTGATTGTCCGCAGATCTATGCTCAGTCGCCCTTTTCCTTCAGGGCGACGATTTATTTACGCTGTCGTCGCGGAAGACGAGCTCGGGTTCAAGACATGCTTCGTTGATCGAGAAGGTACTAGACACATGCATCGCGGACCAAAATTGAAGGTGTTTGATCCTACATGCACGCCAATTTGGTTATCGGTGCTATTTTGACTCTGGGTAGTCCACTTTACCGCCGGGAAACACACCCACCGCGCGAGGTAGATGAACTTCCGCTCGCACAGGAATGCGCAGAGCTAACGAGATGGCGTGCTTCAGCCCCATGGCCGTCTCTAAATGTAACTAGCCTGGCATGCGACGCGTGTTCACATATATTAAAGGCCCAGCTAACAAGGCTTTGGCCTCGCAGTCTCCCCTCTTCCTCCTCGCCTTGAGCTTTCCGAGAGTCACCGAGACAGCATGGGTCAGCGAATTTTCGCCCTTCTTATTGGGATCAATCAGGTCCGTCATAACCTAAGCCCTCGTACAAGCAGACCTCACCGAACCCCCCAGTACCAATCCGAGAATGTTGGCAACCTGCAGGGATGTGTCCGCGATGCTGAGAGCATGCGTGATGTTTTGCTCGAGCACTCCCCGAACGCACAAATATCCCTCCTGACCGACGGCTCTGCCACGCGAATGGAAATTCTCAAGGCATTCAAGCAGCACCTCTTCGAAAATCCATTGATCACGAAGACCGACGCCATTATCGTGTACTTCGCCGGAAAAGGGCAGCGGCTCCCGGGCCCGGCGGGCACTCCTGGTCGCGATGTCGACATCCTACTCCCGCAGGATTACTCCGACGAAACTCATGGTATATCCGATAGCACACTTCACACCCTGCTCTGCGATCTGGCCAAGGAAAAAGGACCGAATATCGTATGTTTTCTTATGCTCTATTCAGGCTATTTTAGGTCTCATCGGTCCGCATAGACGGTCATTCTCGACACCTCGTTCTCCTTCTATGTCCCCCGTGGAAAGATTGCACATCGGTCGGCTTCTCGGGCGCCGCCCTCAAATACGATGACCGAATTCCGGTGCGACTCAACGGGGTACAAAGGATTCTTCGGCGATGCTGGGCCATCCTACGTGCTGTTTGCTGCCTGCCAGCAACACCAACTGGCGAGCGAGTCCTCCGATGGCGGTATTTTCACACAGGGTCACGTTCACCTCCTGCGCGAAAAACGACTGGAGACCTACCGCGAACTTGCCTTTGCTTTGAAGTTTGGCACGCAGGAGTCTTTCTGTTCTGGGCTCCATGCAGATTGCCCCATATTTTCGATTCCCGCGGACTCGCGACTTCCTAAACTGCGTGTCTACTTAGAATCACCGGCTATTGAACTAGGATCTCAACCGGAGAACGACTTTGTGCAGGTTCAGGATAAAGCACACGCCAATGTGGCTCTGCGCTCAGCTCCCGAGGGCGGGATAATCATCGAAAGACTGGACGGTCTGGTCGCCAAGTATGGTAGTTGCGAGGTGACTGACCCCGCCCTGGAAGCGGGTTCTATAACTAGCGTGCTGAACAAAATTGCCCACTTTCATTATTATCTGAGTCTGGAGCCGCTGCGCCCTCCGGCGCCTTGGAAAAGTCTCAGTTTCCGACCTTTTAAATCGAGGATCCGCCAATTCACATTGGAGCTATACAGCTTCAAGTATACCCCGGGACACGTCTTGAAACCGAGAAACAAATCCAGGAATCTCTTCAGAAACGGGGTTGCACGTGTTGGTTGCATACCTCCAGATCGTGTATATGCCGTGAAGATAACCAACCACTCCAAGGAGGAGTTATTTCCATACCTGCTGTCTTTTGATCCCGCGAGCTATGATATTCAGGTCCGTTCATTCTCATCCATTCCTGTCTGGACCCTCATTCCAGCAGGTACTTCATCCTTCCGGACGGGAACAAACAGTGGAGTTGCTCAAAGGCCGGCGTCTCTTCCGTCGTTCGTCGTTTACGCTGGGGGACGGCAAGGAGGGAGGCCTCCCTCTAATATTCACGGTTAACGGGCCCCAAAAAGACCAGGATGCCGCCTTTTTCAAAGTGATACTGTGCAACAAACGCATCGATATCGCTTACATAGCGCAATCTGTCCTTGGGTCTGCTTCTCCCTCTCAGATGGACACTCAGAATTATGATCCATCTCGAGGACCCATCCCGAACTTTACAACCACCATCCCAGGCATTTGGGACACGGCTTTAGGAACGTTGTCCATCAAGCCTCATAAATCATGGGAACAGATTACCCAACTCATTCGGAGGATGGGGATTGATCATTAGGCGGCAAACCGGTGAGTCGATTGTCATTTAATTCTGACTTCAGGATGTTCATACACCATTCACAAGTTCAATTTTGAAGCTCCTCGATCTTGCTTTTGAAAGATATTTCTTATTTCACTAATCTACGTTCCATGTTCATGCCGGCAGGAACAGGATTCTGTACACAATCCAATGTCTCAAATAATCTACCCTCAAAACATGATAATATCGTGAATCTCGTGAATCTCCCAGCGCACCGGGTTTCACGCAAACAATGGGTGCGGTGTGCCCGTCATTGCGTTGATCTGGGATAGTATATTTCCACTGCGTGTGATGAGCTAACTCGCTCCAAAATACTCTTACACCTATACCCATTTCCGTGTAAGTAACGACGGAAGTTGAAGGAGAATGCGATCACTAAACATATTTCCACGGTTGAATCGTCGCATCACGATTGGTGATCGCAGGCGTGGTATGGGGGCGACCCATTGACGACTACATCTCGCACCGGAACCTGATTCTCAGACTCCTAAACGAACCATACGAAAAGAGGCAATGCAAACTATTGTCTCTTCTTTAGGATCCTTGTGGTGCATTTGGTCGGGTGACCTTGATGTACATACTGACGCATGCGTTTGTCGATCTGAGGGCCATGCATATGTACGGCCTGACACTTTCAACTTAAAGATCAGCATATCTGTTGAAAATCCGCCTCGTGCCGCGTTTCTCAATACCGAATAAAAGACGTTAGATTTTATTTCCCTGTAATATAACTGAAATATATTCCACAGCGAAAAACAGATAACGTCTTACTGTCAGCAAAGATAGCCAAAAGGATATGTCGTGGAACATGCATTAGAAAGAAAGGAAGAACTCGCCTGCTCGCTACATTTCTCTCCATACGCTCGCTGGTGGTAGCCTGCCGCTGGGAATGCTCCCTTCCTCCATGAGGCCTGCGTCTATCTCCTGTTTCTGCGCCTGTTCGTCGAGGAACGGCTTCTCCTTGTCAGTACGCGACCGTCCCGTGCCTCATACAGTAGTCCCTCGCTGCAGGTGTAGCTGCACGATGCGGGGGAATCAAATTTGCGTCAGTGTCCTGAGCTGCCGTTGAGAGGACTCAGTGAATATCTGAATACCGAAAGTAGAACATATCTTGCCAGACGGTTCATCATTTCTAACGTGGCCCTCCTTCAATACAGAACAGTGCTATTCTAAGTTGAAACTCAGACACGGTTCGCTATTCTCGAATTTAAGCTGCCCCTCATACATACTAGTATATCGACTTCAATCATATTCACAGTTCAAGTAATCAATCCAGCACACGGATGCTTACAGCACTATTCGGACCCGGTCATGTAGGCACTCCTCGGATCACATACATAGGACCGACTCTCCATGTCATAGGACGCGTCTTGAGAAGTTTCGGGTGATCAAATCTTCAGGCCAATGAAAAAAAAGGAGGGGCGCACCCGTCTAATGATGTACGTCCCTTTGACGGAGTTCACTGCCACGTCCGGATCCTGTTGGGATCCCGTCACCTTCGGCCATTGGAATATGGTCAGGGATCAGCGCACCAATGCAAATACGCTGTCGGCTTCCAAATATGTATAATCTGCCTTCAGGTTCTGTGTTCGGGCCAGTCAGTATTGCGCAGTCATGTTCGGCGTACTGTACCTTTGTAATTATGCCATGGAGTCGACTCCCCTCTTGAATCTTTCGGAACCCAGAGAGCATGTCCAACATAGTCACATTCGCGTCCTTGACGGAGGGAATCAATGGTCAGCGATGTGAGGAGCGCGAGAGAATTGGCTAGCACACCGTCAAGGAAATATCGCCCTTACTGGATATGAGGTTCGCATAGGTTGTAGGCTGATCGTTCCAACAGAGCGCCTTGATGGCGGCATTTGAGCCTCATATCCATCAAACAATCCCCGACTCACCTGACACAAATTCTGGCAGTCTTGGCCTCCACGTTCAGATACTCCACATTAAGGTCCTGCAGTTCTGTTGACTCGTATCATCGGAGCTTGGAAAGAGGGGTACTATACCGAAAGGTCGATAAATCCACCTTGACTCTTAATATTGCGTGAGTCGCGCACAGGTCCTGTGGAATGGTTAACCAGAGCTCGCGGCGGGGGAAAGGACCGCACGGAAACGTGAATTTCCCCACGTGTGGTTGTGAGCTCTACGCCATGGCGGGTAGTGCATCCCTGTCTCGGGCATCGTGTTAGCCCAGTGCAGGTGGCGTTGGCAATATTGAGAGAGCCGACCTTGACAGAGATTTTTCCCCCTGTAGTTGAGATTGTGAGCCACTGTGCAAACACACCCTATAGAAATTGTGAGGGAGTTCAATGACAACCCAGATCCCACTCGCCTCTACAGATACATCTCGGTTCCTCGAGGTTGTCGCACATATGTCGTGCAGGATTCCTGACGGCAAGCCGGTAGCTCGGAGGACGGTGAACTCGTATAGGTCCAGGTCGAAATGAACACCCGGTGGGAGCTCGATGGTGACTTCCAACTCGTCAACTGGGATGGATGGTACCTCCCAGGTTGGTTAGCAATGGCTACTGCACACGGAGGACAGCGATCACACCTGCTCGAAGGTCAGGACCACGTCAGCGGAATCGTTCACCATTCTGTTGATCGACCGCTTGTACCAATCGGTCGTGGGTTGGCCACTGCATATTGCTTTGACGCGGAGGGTTACGTCGCGCGCCCCGTGAAGACTGTAGGACATGAACGGAGCATCGTCCAGGAGCCGTCGGGCATCTGATGGCCATGCTGAGTGGCATGGCGAGGTCGACGGGAAGCACCATTGTTTCTACGTGGGTCATTGAATTCTCTCCCGCGTCCAACATAGACCAGCAGTCTTGTGGTATCCTATGGGCTGGGTGTGGAGGTGGTTGGGAAGTCGGGGTCCCACTGGTCGAGGTTGGTGTGGCGTGGACAGGATTAAGGCGAGGCGCCGAGCCCCTAGTTCGCCGACCGCGAGAAGGCATGCTGAGCTTTGAAGGCCTGGGTATGCGTGCTTAGTGTGGGGATGAATGATAAATCTTGCCGATGAGAGGAAGGAAAGGAAGAGGATTGTTTGTTGTTTGTGCAAAGTGACCCACACTGCTTGTTCAACTGCGGCGCCCATCTCCGCCATAATAAGCCGCACACAGAGGATGTATGTTGGATCATACGAGTCAGCCCGATACAGCAGCAAAAAATACAGTAATCCGCTCGAAAACAGCATGGGGCTCGAGGCTGTAGAGTGTGGTAGTGTCTCAGTCAGACATACAGCCTACTGGCTAAATAGATCACTGACGAGTAGGCTCTTGGGCTTTAAAACGATAACTTGAAAGGCTGATTAGTGGAAGAGGATGATCAATGGATGAGGGAAGAAACCTTTGTCTGCAAGTTCGGGCACAGAATGAGAAACGATTACTTACATGTAATAGCTATAGGGCGCATTTCACTCGCAGAGTAATAGTCAATGAAGCCCTAGCTAGATAGCTGAAGTAGACCTGATCGCCTGCGCCAAACTCAGTTGTCCCGATTTGTTGCAGTGCACGCAGCTCTTTGTGGGGCGTCCCGGCCATAAATCCATTATACAGTCGTCCTGCCCGAGGACCTCCAGCGAATCAACCAGAGATAACGTCAGTCACTACGCGCGGAAGGAGACCCTTGAGAGTCTCAGTTGTTGAAGTTCAAATCCGCGTTGGATCAACAAAGGAGTCCAGGACCATCGTAAACAAGTCCGAGTCAGCTGATCGGGCGCGTGGTCACCGAGAGACGCAGCACGACCAAACACATCCCACAATGTGGGACGGGACGCTGCAAAGCGGGATTACTCTATGCAAAAAATTACCGAAATCAAGCACGTATGTATGCGTCCGGCATAGTAATAGTATGACGTGGTATATACCGTAGGCCTCCAACTAGATGCATTTATATACGTGCGTGTAAGTATACATGCGACTTGTCCAATAAAAGAAAAGAGAAGATCGCAAACACCCTCCTCCGCGCCCACACCCGGCTACATCTGCTCCCCATACGCAGGTGGCAGCCGCCCGCTGGGACTGCGCCCCAGACCGACGTCCCCCACAGGCCCCGCGTCCAGATGCCGCTCGGGTTCCACATCTAGCCACGGCGCGCGCGCGTGCTCGTCCTCCTCCGCTTCGAGGAACGGCTCCTCCGAGCCCGCGCGCCCCGTGCTCGCGCCCGGCGGCGGCGGCGGCGGCGGCGATGTCGCCGACGACGCTCCCGGTGCCGCCGCCCTCCGCTTCCGCGGCAGCGGCCCTGCCTGGTCGCGCCGCTCGCTGCTCGCACTATCGGTGACGCTCGCCCCCCCGCTCACAGCCGACCCGCCGTACGGATTCGGCAGCGACGCGCCGCTCGACGTGCTCGGCTGTCCCGCCGTGTGCAGCCCCCGCCGGCCCGTGCTCGCATACGCCGCGCCCGCGCCCGCGGCCTCGAGCCCCGCGACGCCCGGGGCGGAACTGCTCCCGCCCTCGCTGACGAAGAAGTCGGAGCCTGTCGCCGGGTGCGTGTAGCTCATCGTCGAGGGTGATGTGTAGCTCCCCGTCGCGTGCCCGTCTGAGTAGTTCCCGGGCTGCGCGTCGGAGTACGCCCCCTCTGTGGCCGAGCCATAGCCTCCCGCCCCGCCCGTCTGGGGCGCGTCGGAGTAAGTGTATGCTGTAAAATCGAGACAATGTCAGTCAGGATAGAGGGGACGCGGGGGATAAGGAGGTATGGCAAAAGGTGACGAATAATCCGAAATCCGAAACCATCGTCGCTCCCCGGGGCTAGCGACATGTAAAGTACGGAGGTACGGCGGCCGGGACAAACGCGCAGCACGGCCGTGGGCATAGGGTCGCAGCAGCACAAACGAATCTGGCGCACAGAGCATGGCCCGGTCACAGGACGAGAAACAGCTGAGACGTCCGACGCGCACACGCACACATGACAATCGCTGTGCCCCGCCGCCACCCGTGGGCTGAACCCCGCGAGCCAAGAGGGGACCGAGATTCATTGCGGGCAGCTACATCTGCATCGTCCATCCAGGAAGCCCCGACGCCGCCCGAAAATGACCCACACGCTCAGGAACATCTCGACGCAGGACAGCGCCAGCCCACGACGGCGACCGCGCACAAGGCGCCGTCATGCATGCACACCACTCCCTCCCGCGCGCTGCCTCGTCAAAGCTCCACAGCACAGCAGCCCCACTCATTCACCAGTTCCACAGCCCCCAAAACGAGTCGGAAACGACGAGCACCGGCTGCCGCATGCACAGCCCCCACCACAAGCGTAATAGGGGCCCGGCCCTCGTCATAGGCAACCCCAGAAAGGAAATTCGAAAAGGGAGAAAGACGAGACGGAAAAGATAAAGGTCGCGGCAGGCGACAACACGCCCGGTACGGGAGCAGCGAGCCCCCGTCCACGTCTCCGCTCCGTCGCTCCTTCGCCACCGCATGCGCCAAAAATGAGAAAAAACATGCGCAGGACAAAAAACGAGCACGAAAAAAAACAACGAGCGGACGGAAAAGATAACGAGCGCACAGAAAACATAACTCACCATGCGCAACGAGCGACTCATCCACCGCCGCCGTCTCCGGCTGCCCAAACACCCCGCCGGGCCCCACAGCGCCCCCGCCGCGCCGCCCCCGCCGGCGCCACCACCACCATGCGCCCGCGCCGACCAGCCCGAGCAGCAGCGCCACGCCGACCGCGAGCCCCGCGATCGCGCCGGACCCGAGCTTCGTGCTTGGTGGTGCGGTGGCGGTCTCGGCGGTGCCGCTCGGTTTCGCGGAGGCGGAGGTAGAGGTGGCGGAGGAGGAGGAGGACGGGTGCTGGGAGGAGGAGGAGGAGGAGAGCGTGGTGGAGGCGCAGTGCGTGAAGGAGTTGTTGTTGGCGACGATGTTGTCTTTTGTGAGGGTGTCGCGGGTGTATACGCTGAGTGTTCGTTAGCGTGGGCGGGGCAGTGAGTGGGGGACGGGGAGGGAGGGAAGGTGAGCGGGATAAATGGTACATGAAGAGTAACATAATGAGCAGAGGGCGGGCGGCGGCGGGAAAATGGAGGGCATAGACAACGAATGGATGGGGAAGGAATGTAAATCAAACGCACTAGAACCACGACCCGTCCGGCCACCCGTTCGAATACAAGTCGTCCGCGATCTTGACCTTCTCGTTGCACACCGCCGTCTGGATGTCCGCGGGCAGCTTGTCGCTCTGCGGGTTCGCGCACGAGGTGGACGTGCCCTGGTCGAGGTATATCTGGTACGCGCCCGCACCTGGCGATTCCATTCAGCCACTCAGTCAGTCGGTCAGTTTGATTTTGAGTAAGGGGCGCACCGGCGTCGAGCCCAGTGCTGGTGCTGATATTCTGCTGGCAGCTGCGGGCGCGCGTCAGCGCTCCGTAGATACGACAGGGGCAGACGCACTTGAGACATAGCATGCTAAGCGCGAAGGCGACGGTGTTGCAGCAGCACGTCGCTGCACAGCTCAGTCAGTCTCGAGGCACGGAGAGGGAGGCGGGATGGACACGGACAGACTTGGTCCGTACACGCGTCGGGCGGGGTGTTGACGTCCATCACGCCCACGGCGACTGCGCGCCAAGAGAAAAAAAATAGGATAAAAATTAATTGAGGAGCAAGTCAGCGGCTGCAGGGGGACGCACACTGGGAGTTGCAGATCTGGCGCAGCTTCTGGTATGTTAGGCCTGCGAATGCGCAGGGCGCATCAGGACGCGAGCGGGAGGTGGAGCGGAGGGGCGTACAAGGCGTCTCGCCGACCATGTTAATGTACCAGTCCATCCCTGTGCCCTGGCACGCGAGGTTGTCCGCCAGCGCGGACGTGGCGAGTGCGCCGAAGGCGAGTATCGCGAGGCGCGGTGGGGTGCGCATCGTCGTCGTGGTGGCAAATAAGAAAAGAGCGCCAGCGCCGTCCGGCACTCCATGCCGGTTACACACCGCGCATAAATGTCAGGATGGTGAGGAGGCATGATCGATCGCAACAAGGAATGTTTCGAGTTTCATTTTCTCCCTTCTTCCTGTTCTACTTCGATGTGCGGGGGGACAATTAACGCTGATCGTGAACTTCCCTCACGGACGCTGGTCCTCGCTGGACAAGATGAACGAGAAGTTAGGCGAAAACTGGTGGTGTGCCTGACCGCTGACCTCATCTAATTTCAACATCATCGCATTGTACCTTTGATCCCGGACACCGTTCCCACGGGGACCTACCCCCTTAAAGCCGTGTTTACCGGTCAACCCGGACAAGCGGAGAATATTTCCCGTCTGAGCCGCGCTTCGCCAAACTCTCGTTGTTATGCCAACGCCGCGACCGTGATGCTCCACCCCCTGAGTCCGAGTTTTTGTTCGCCCAATCATTGGCGCTGTTATGTACGTGTCCCCGGCAGCACTCTTTTATTCTGGAGACGCAGGGAAACGCAGTGGAGACGCCGCCTCAAGTGAAACAAATCAATCTCCCCTTCCCCACGTTCGGGTCAATCAATGAAACCTGCGTTCCCCCTCAAGATCTTTCTCCTTATCCTCCACTCTTTAACTCAGTCAATCAAGCGAACTGCTATCACCCGCCCTCCGAGTCGTTTTCCGCTGGGTAACTCTCTGTAGCCTGTGCGTGGCAACCCCGATCCGAACTCCGCCTCCAAGTTACCGCAAGAGCTGAGCCTCCGGAGTTTTATCCGCAGCCTCCGTGCTCTGGACCTGCTGGTTCCCATGCACTCCGCGCACATCAAATCAAATCAATTATTTTCAGCACCTCGCTTTGAGCTACCCGCCGCCCGCGGACCTTGCTGGATTTCGGCACGGGCCCGCTCCACGCGACAGACGTACCGTCTCTCCGTGTTGGAAGGCATCTGTGATCTACCGTAACTGGTGTTGACTTCACCCAACGCCGCCGTACTTATATCCCACCCGGCGGAGTACACTGACAGGCACTACAATATGTGGACGAAATTCGGCGTGCGTAAAGCGCGGCCCAGTTCTGACACCAACGACAAATTTACTGAAACGTCTGTCCATCCATAGGACCTCGGCAAAATGCTTGGCAAAGATGCCTTCCGTCTCTTTGTCTCAGCCGAACTGTTGCGTTCTCTCCGCTCGCCACGCTCAATTCCCTTCCGCAAACTGCGATGAGAGTACATGTATAAAATACGCTATTTTTCCTTCCCTTCGTGCCCCAAAATGATACTGAACCTGGGCTTTGAAGTGAACGCGAATTTTGAACCTATCATTCGAAGTGATCGGCGATCTCAGGACCCAACAGTACTCATACCATTCTTTGAAACTACCTGATTCTCGAGGGCCGAATAGAGAATTGTTTCACTCAGTTCGGTCGGTCAATACATACATCCATCCCAGTAGATTCCGTCAAGTCTAGTGGTGAACGTGCACGCAATCCAGGAGTATTATCAAGGAACGACTCAACGCGTCTACAAAACGGAGGTTCGAATCCCTGGTCTAATTTCGTCGAAGCCAGTCCGCCCAACACTCTTAATTGTCTCTTACTTCCGTACCGTTTTAATGAAGTTCCTCGGCTTGGACATTTCATATGCTACAGTCAATCCACGGTCCTTGCACAATCATTGGTCCTTGCACATTATTTTTTTCTGAGCCTGAGAAGGGTTTTTTTGGTCCAGTATTTTCACTGGATCCCTTCATATGTGTTCCCTTCACATTCTCCATTTTTCTCAAGGCTGTGGGGTATCTGGTGGCTGTGCAATTATGGCAACACAGCCCAAAGTTGCATTATTCATGGAATTTCATGCTAAAACAGATCTCCAAAGATAGGTTGAAGATTTCATATCATAATTTTGAATGATATCTTTCATATATAAGAAATCTGAGGCCAGTGGGTGGTCAGGACATCGAGGAGGAAGAAATCCATCATGAATCATGTTCACGTGAGGTGCAAACAAAGCCAAATATCTTGTAAGTGAGATGAAAATGTAGTGTGAGGTCTAGGAGGAGTTCCCATGAAAAGAAGATAAAGAAAAGAACACAGGAAGTGGTGGACACAATACAGTATACCACTCCATTGGTTGAAGTTGAGATTTGAGTGAGAGGAAGAGGTATGGACAATCTGGATGCACACAACAACATATGAGGGACCAGGAGTGTTATATGTTCAAAATGTGTGCCAAGTTTTGCTTAGAACATGAATTTCCAGCTGGTTTTGTGCAGATGTGCAAGGACCAGTGATGTACAAAAATGTGCCCCACATGATTGGCCCCAAAATGTTTTAAAACCGGTCGTTTCTCTTGAATTTTTTTGCAGTACCAAGCTCTACATAGCTGTATTGTCTATCTGTATATTTGGTTTCATCGAAAACTCCCCATTTAAGCTGAAGAATGTGAAAATTTTAAAATGTGGTGCAAGGACCACGGAATGACTGTAATTTATGATAATACTAATAGAGAACAACTGGTTGGGATTGTGAGCTACGCCTCCCAAAAGACGTGGCTAAAAATTCAAGTACTCCGGCTTTTCCGTTTTTGCAAGTTCTGGCCCGCGATAGGAGCTGCAGGGATGGGGGGCCCCCTTCGCTCGGGCATATCGATTTCGGGGCCAAATCGGCGTTCACTGGTCCCGGAAATTCTCCAAGCTCACTCATCCCTAACTGACGGGTCCCAGTCTGGAGGATAGTAAATCCTTGAGGAATATCAATGTAGTGTACTGTTCCGGTGGACGCGTTCAAACACGCGACCGTGACCATTACTAATAGCGCGTCTGTCACGTCGTCGGCATGACCGTCGTCTCTTTCATCCCACCACCTCGTTCGCGTTAGAGTCGGGGTACTCCATGCCGCTCACACGAATCAAGAGCGATGCATCACTGGAGATTGTCGCGCTCCTGCCCCTGAGCACCATCGTTAGCCTCACGCTGGTCCAAAAAGCCTGGAAGGACTTCGTGGACACAAATGAAACGAACATCTACCACAATGCTGCCGTGCTTACATCGCTTCATTCCATCCCGAAGCACTAAACTGGACGACTCTATCGCAGATCTCGACTTTGAGAAGGATGCGCTTGCAATTGGTGGATGGAAGGACTTTTGTGAGTACGCCGATGTGCCCCTATTTCGAGGGCTATTTACATACTTTCTAGGTAAACTGCGGCTAGCCATCGAAAGGAACTGGAATGGCGCAGGTCCATCCGAAATGAAGACGCTCGATGCTCTGGGAGACCAAGTATTTCGTCGGAAACCGATCCCGAACTCGGAGTACACGATTGTCGCTTCTCATCTTTGCGGCATCGCCGTGTTGGATCCATTCCAGACTGTGTGTGCGATGCCACCGGTATTTGTCATCCTCCTCTCTCTCAATTCTCCGCTGAACCGCCACATTCCAGGACTATCTTCAAGAAGCCGCTTTCTTCGCCTATGATCGAGGATACTTGGCGTTTCTCAGGCCGATAGAAAACCTCGTAGAGATCTGGCGGGATGTCGCTACGCCCGACGATAAGCACAAACCTACCCAAGGCCAGAAAATTGCGGCAGCTGCCAGCGCTGCGCTCTATGGCCCCCCAGACGTTGGGCATTTCATCCCGAATTACACTCTACTCACGCACATCATGGACGTCGTCTCTGGGATCGAAGTATCAGACAACTTTGTGCTCGTCTTCGATACGGAGCAGGTCCGCCTGTTCTCGCGCCACGACGGAAACTTTCTGTTCCACGTCTCCAAATTGACGACGTTCCTGCCGACAGAGCCGGCTGCGGTCCAGCTGTTGCCTCCCCGACACGGCGACACGTCTGCCCAGTACCACGAGGCCGCTCTTCACCAGCAAAGCCTGTTTCGCAAGCGCCGCACGTGGCATTATCCCCGTGGAACATTCGACAAGGGTGCGTGCGTGCGTGGAGCGAGCTCGGTCCCGGACTTCTTACGCATCCCAACCTAGTCGGGCTTTCCTCGTGCGGGACGACACTCGTTATCGTGACCGGCAACAACAGGATATTGATCGCCCACGACCTCCAGCGCTTGATGACGGGCGACCTCCCCGCCCTAAACACGGTCGTTGAGGTGAAGCTGGCGGAAGAATACGGGGACCCCAGTCCTGGCTCTCTGGCCGTCACACGTGATAGGATTGCTATCAGCACAGTGCGTTTTTCCTCTTGCAGTGTCTGTCGTACAACCAACAAATCTAGTATTTCGGAATCGTCGTATTCACCCTCGATCGGTCGAACACGGGACCCGGCCCTGTCCCGCTATGCGCGGGGTTTGAGCCCTCCTCCCCCGTACAAATTTCCGCGTGCTTCGTCCGCCTGCATTGGAGATCGCAAGATAGCAACCTGCATATTTCCGGTACGAAGCTCTCCTTCGATGCAGAGCCCAACGCCGCATTAAATGAGCGGGTGCGCCGGCGCCCGAGGAGATGTATGTTGTGTTCTGTCAGCGATGCGCGTGAGTCGCGGAATGGCTCAATCTCTCACCTAGGGCGACCACCGCCTGCGCCCGCCGCCCAGGGCGCGCAGCCAAGCCAGGAAGACGAGTAAGTGTCTTGAAATTTATGTCCGGGCCACCCGTCATTCACGCGGGCTATCAAAGCGCGCCGTCCGATGATGGCGCGGACGATGAGGACTCGGACGGGGACTCGGATGATGACTCCATGCCAGGTGGGATTACGCCCTAAATGTCCCGCGACTCATCTCTTCCCTCCGTCCACAGATCTGCACTCGGTAAGCAGCAGCGAAGGCGGGGAAGACGGTGCGCCCCCACATTCCCCGCTCCTCCTCATTGTTCATCATTTTATAGAGGATGAGCAATCCGACGACGGGGTCGAGCCGCCTTCCAATCCGAATCCGGTGGACGGCGACCCTGAACCTGAATCTCCGCAAGATGAAGATGCCCCCGGGCCCGGGCACATCGGCCATAACCCGGTTCACGCACTATTCAATGCCGGCGTAGCATGGGCACAAATTCCCGCTCTGCCCCCCCACTTTGGCGGCGGACCCGGTGTGATGCCCGCGGTCGACGGTATGCACATATGCCCTCTGCGGTATTCCGTCTTCCAGTCCCGTTCGTTGCTGACCTCCTTCCAGCCCTCCCCGTGGACAGCGCGTTTGAGATCGACATGGCGCCCGCGGGCGAGGAGGAGGACGGGGACGAGGCCTAGGCCCGAGGCCTGAGGTTTTGCGTCCAATCCGATAACTAATTTAGCGATGGGCTGAGGTTTCGCAGGATATGGGTGAATGTAAAGGCGCGGATGAGTGCTTCCGGGCAGACTCTTAGAATGATCCCACGCTATGAGCGATCTATATCCCCGAATCTCCGCGCCCACGAGACCCACGAGTCGTATATCCTCACATCACGAAGTGGTTGTAAGGTGATTGGGTGCGCATAGGATTCACTACAGATGGTTTATCGACTATCATAAAAATAAAAATAATCTGGAGTCTGACTACGGGAGACTACAGATGGGCCAATTCCATGTTCCCTCCCATATCCCGCCAACTCGGGCTTTTCGGCGATCTCCTGGACACGAGTAATCTATTCCTTTCTTGTCTACAGGTGATGTTCCTTTCTTCCTCTCCGCCTTTATTCGAAGCGCATCCTAAAAAAAAACCCCTGTGCGTTTTCCGGGGGGTATGCTAAGGAATCCCGGTTGACGTGGGTAATTTTACATGTTTTGACGATCATTGGTTTGCCTGCCACTGTATATCCACAACATCTCTCGTTATTCAAGACCTGCATCCGACCGTGTTGCATCCTCCCGACTAAATCAATTACGAATAGCTACAGAACTCTCTAGCACGACAAACAAAATATGTCTAAGCCTCGATTTCTAAGTGCGATCGCGGTTCAAGTAGCCTATATATCCATTTCGCTGACTGCCAGGAAACATCAGTTTGCTCATCTCGACCTTCAGGGAGTCGCTATTACTGTTGGTACACTGAGGAGGATTTCAGAAAGATTTATGGGGACGTTATTTCCTAAAAGCTAGGGGGGGGCTGTTCGAAACCACTTTTCGAGCTCTTTTCCTTGAAATTTGGGGCCTGCTAGTTTTAGCGAGCGAAGCTGTGGAGCCGTATCCCAATTCGGAACCCCCGTTCGAATGTCCCCGTTTTGGACCAAATAAATTCGAGAAAAAAGGTCCTTAGGGTTCCTAAAAGCATTTCCAGGAACTCCCGACTTGAATGGAGCAACAAGCTCGAAATATGGATGGCGGTAGAGGATTTTAGGATTGTTGGGGCAGTTGTGGAGCCGCCCATCACGATAAAAATAGGGAGTGTCTACAAAGCCTGCGCTTGAAATCTGAAATTTGAAAGTGGCTTCGAATAGCCTCTAATCTAAATAAATCGACGAGTCTAATAAGGAGTATCTAGGCGTCTACAAGTGCATAACGGTCTAATCATGCGCCCCTCTAAGCGGAAGTGAAACCGAGATCTGATAATTTGTATCTCGGCAAAGCGAAATGGAATGCGCTGACGGAATTTCATTAGCTATAACAAAACGGACGGAGACAGGAAGCGACGTACATTTCTCCATGGGCCACGGTCATGTACGCTTTAAGCGCGGCGGGGCTACCTTCAAGGAGCTTCACAATGCGTCGATGTATGTCCCCCGCCTCGTGCGCCATATCAGCCAGCACGCGTCTGGGGTGCTTCCCGGCCACTTTGGCGCGTACATCAGTGTAGTTCATCGTCTCCCCTGCAAGTTCTTCCTTGTAAAATCTGTCGGCATTGGTGGTGAGATCAGATTGCGGCTTATAACGGGAAGGACAAGACTGACGACATGATGTCGTTTATAAGGACCATATACTCGTCGATCTCGGGAAAGGCTTGCATATACGCGGTGATATCGGGGTTTGTGGCGCGGGGAAAAAGGGCAGCCGAGAAGCCCGGCGCCATCCCGGTCTTTAGCCGCAGGTATTTCGGCCAGGCTGTAGCGTTCGGGTTAATCTCCATGCACAACACCTCCTCTCTGCCTTCCATAATACACCCGCTGATGAATTCCATTGCCGAGCAGACCATGAAGTTTGCGCAGAGGGGGTCATAGTAGGTGTATAGATCGGCGAGGACGGACTGGAAGTGCGAGATCGGGCCGGGAGATTGAGGTGCGCCGACGAGAACGTTGTGCTGGTATTTAACGAGCGATTCCTGAGATGAAAAGTCGTCGATGTAGAAAAAGAACCTGTTAATCTATGTCTCAGCGACTGGAGGAAATTCGGGCGCCCGACGGTGCAGCCGCGCCAGGTGAAACAGAAAAGGAGCTGACCACACGTAAAAACCGAAGGCGAGCTTGGTTTCGAAAGGGAGGTGGTAGTAGAAGAACTGCGATGATAAGTCTGAGGTGTAGATATAGTGCGTCCGAAAGAATTCACCTCCATGACCGCAGCAGCCTTCTTGGACGTCGACTCGAGAGCAGGAATATCTTTTTCATCAAGTGCCCACTCTCTGGCTTTGGCGTTCATCGCACTGATCAGGGCGTCGGTAGAGCTGCCCCCCGCAGCCATCATCTCGCGCGGAGAAGTATATGAAATGGCATCGAGAAGGGATTGTAATATTTCGGGAAGCGAGAGGTCCTTGTCGTCCATCGGAGTCTGTTGTTCGTTATATTCTTCAACACATAGAATGGTGGAAGCGCCAGCTCACTAGAGCGAATCAGTGGGATATACTCCGGGAGTAAATGTAAGATCCGGAGAGGCTCCATGCAGCCTTATATGCAGGTCTGCCAGCGCGGCTCTTGTGCGGAACAAATAAGTTGACCTGTCAGCTTGCTCGCAGAGATCATTCTACGAGTACCCGATGGGAACAATCACCGTCCGCGCTTCCCGAGTTTTGAACACATTCCCAGGTTCGTTATGAAGGCCGATCAAGCAGATCCAAGCATGGCAACGGAGGACATCGGACGCGTGTGATTCCAGGTTGCAAATTGTATGGAGGGGCTCTTACCTGGGCTCCTCAGGGTAGGCGCAGATCAAATGACTAGCCAAGCCACAATACCGTGAAATAACATCGGGCAAAATATTCCTCCATGGGCGGACCGTACGACCCTGATGATCTTTTCAGTCCAATTAAAATGAAGACTCCTGAGTCCTCGATTCGCCGGATAATCTACGCAGAGTTCCCACGGTTAAAACGGATAATGCCGCCGAGGTTCGGTTCGGACCTGAACGCATTCCGTCAGGGTTCAACTTTGGTTCAGTTCATCTCGTCAGATCAACCTCGCTAAAACATTGAGCGAATCGCCGTGAACCTCCGAAGATTGAACTTGCGAGTGATTCAAAATGACAGATCCGCATGTTCGTTTTCATTTCATTTCTTCTTGCACGCAGCTACTAAATGTTCACGACTGCGGGACCTGATATACGCTTCTTCCCAAAGGTACCGTTGAAGTTATCTCGCAATCTTCAGGTCGCCCGCTTGCAAAATCCGCCCGCCCGCAAAGTAAGAGTTTGATCTAAATATGTAGATGATCTAATTAAATGCAAGCTAGATCAGATAACATGTCAGACCAGGACCGGGGATAATACTAAATAGGTGGGAAGGCCTGGTGTCAATCCTGACAAAAATTTGAGATTTTGAGGCCTACTGGTCAAAATCCTGACACAAACCGGCTCCGGGGCAAGGGTCTGGTAGCAATCCTGAAATTTGACGCGACACGCCCCAAAATTTTGACATCGGACTTGTATAATTTTGGCTTTTTGCGTCGCGGAGGGCCTGCTATTGGTTCCGATGCGCGTTCTTGAGGAAATTTTGCAATATTGGGTCTAATTCGGCTATTTGGGGGCCCCCGGTGGAAATCCTGACATTTTGGGCCGATTTTAGGACTTAGGCCAGTCCTGATTACTAATAAAACGCCGGATTTTTTTCAAATCCGTCCTGACATTTCGGCCCCCCAAAAAAGGCCTTCCCACCTATTATCACCGGTCCTGCCAGACCTTGGCTCCTTCTTAGCATTTCTTGCAGCAGGGTTGTCCGACGAGTGGAGATCTCCGCTGCCGCTACCAAAAAAATACACATCACCCGTGCTATTATTAAATCGGACGGCATTCAGGATAAGACTCCGGAACCTTATTTCTTTATCTCCGTTGCCAATGCAAGTTGGGCCGCGTATTTCACCTCGGCTCCATATTCCACGTGGATGCATCGGAGCGATTCATGAGCCAGCGACGGTTCTCGGGCAGATGAATTTTCGCGTAGCGCCAAGCAGAACCACGCATGTGCTGTGCAGCTGGCGGGCCAGCCATGTTCTTCCATGGCTCGATGGAGTAAACGCGACTTACGTTCACAGTTGCCTGTGCCTCCCGCGGTGCGGCTGTGTTCAGTTTGACAGAAGCAGAATCTGGCAAAATTTGTTAAGGAAGCGAGGGGGTCTCCTTCCGCCCGGACACGGACACCGGCGATATACCCCCCGACGGGAATCTCCAAAGAATCTCCGCAATAGTGGTCGACAACGTTCGTACAAGTTTTTGTTGAGTTTCTGCAAAGTCTCTGTCGCATGTTTCCTTCCGCAGGATCGAGATTCTCTTGAGAAGTTTCCGAGCTGGCTCTTATCACTGAGCTCTGATTCTGGTGGGTTCGGACACTCGGAGGGCAGAAGCTCTGATGGCACGCCGGCAATTTCTTCGCGGACGTCCGTTAACTTACGCAATCTCACGGCTGTCTTTGGGAGCAAACTGTTCTAGAAGAGCAAACATTGTGATTTCTTGCCCATTATCCATCGGATTGCCTTTCGATCTGACGAAAATTAAACCGACACCTCACACCTTCCTGACCATTAAAAACAACTGGGGAAAACTATCCACGAGAAAATAAGTTAGCGCTCCGAGCGAGCAAATTCACGGATTCCTCGCGCTGCACTGACCGGAATTTTATGGGACTTAGAAGGGGAACTCTACGGGCTACTACAGTAATGCCACCCAAAATATCCGGAGCGAAAACCGACGGGAAATGACGGCGAGAGCAGGCAGACCATGGACATCAGATCAATATCAACTCCGCCACTTCCCCTATGAACATTAATACTGCACGTTCTCCTTCGATTTCCTCCATGTGTTTCGCGTTAGAGTGATTTAATATGTACTCTCGATGCTTCTGGAAAACCGCAGAGGGATTGACCCAGCAGAATAAGAGTTCTACGGGATTTTGAGTGTAAATCACTCCAATCAAATGGTTTGATTCGCTCGGAGGAGCATTTCACTTCCTCCTCCTCCGTTTTCACCATTTTTTAAAAATCTTCATGAAGGTAAAAGGTGTCGGTTTCATTTGCGCTAGATCCGAAGGGAATCTGACGAAAACTGACCGAGGGATCAAGCTGTTTGCTTTTCTAGAACAGTTTGCTCTCCGAACTGAGTCATAGTACGGATAAGGGTAGTCCGTTTTTAAGGTCAGGTGACCGATTGGGGTAGAACCTTATTACATAATCACGTTTTAAGGCGCTTGCCCTAGCTCTTGAACCTTGGAAATATCTACATCGGAAAGTCACAAATATTTTCTGGGTGCTCAAATTTTTCCAAATTTTTTCAGTACCATGGGACGAAGCTATAGAGCAGTCAAATTGATGGGTTTTTGGCACATTGATGTCCCATCACATTGAAGGATGAGCTCCCGCACTCATTCAAGCACCATTCGAGAAATTCTGAACAGGAAGATCGTTTCTAATATGCTCTAAAGTTGAGTTCCACCCCAAGAAATCAGAGAAAGAGGTGCCGCACAGCAAAAACGACGCCAGGGCGGCTAAGCGAAGATTATGTAACAAGGGCCAACCCCAATCGGGACCCATCACTTAGTAACAGACTTCAACAAACCGAGGTACGAGGTTGATCTTATTGAAGCGTCTGGCTCTGAGAGACTAGGATAAGGGAGGGTAAGGAAGGTACATCATCACGGCATGCTCCTTGTATCCACAGCACCAACTCTATTAATCTCGGTTCCAGATCTTTACGGGGCTCGGCTGCGGAGTCTGAAATTTGGGGCACATCAATCAAAAATCACCAGCACCCATCACCCCGTAAAGATCTGGTGCAGTTTGACCGTAGAACTTATGCTTGCTGTTCTATGTCACATATGTCACATCCGTCCTCGACGAAAATCTTGAGCATTGAGATACTCTGGGGCAGAAATAAATTCAAACAAAGCGGCCGAAAGTCATAGAATGTACCCAGAAAGAGTTTGACGTGCTCGGGAGTAGCTAAAACGCGCTGGAGCGTTAATATGTCGCGCTTTTCTAGGGCATTGTTGATAGTCTGAAGGGAATAGAGCTGGTTGACGCCATCTTGACTCACTGAGAAATGAAGGCCAGTTATATCAAGAAGATGGCTAATTTTCTGAGAGATATTGATGATTACCAGGCCAATAAACTGATAAATCAGGGGTCCATGGGTGCTGAAACGTACCCTCGAGGCGGCCAAACGTGCTAAAACCCACCCAGGAAGGTGCATACAGACTACTAGGAGTATGCTGGTGGCGTAGTTTTGGTGTGGCACATCCTCGAGCCTGTACCCTGAAAATTCAGGCTAGATGTGGAAAATGAATTACATCACCAATAGGACTCCAAAAATTGCGGGGACAACTCAGAGGAGCTTAAATGCATAACAGGAATGCTGACACGAAGTTTTGGAGCAACCCGGCCAAATTTGGAGTAGAAACCCATTATTTGTGGCGGGGGACTCACCGTGTGACACAACCACAAGCTCGCCTACTAAACTGCACCAGACGTTATAGGGCAGTGAATCGCGATCAAATTTCCATCAAAAACTGCCTCGAATCATCTTCCGAGGTTCCGATATCTCCGGATAGGATTCTGTGGCTCCCGCGAGCGCAGCGAGCGTTCGGGATTCACTGCCCCTATAACGTCTGGAAACGAGACTACAACTCTATATTATTGTGACGAGGCTGGAGCTTGATCGGTTTGAGCAGCTGAACGCGCTGCCGCTTCTGCAAGCGCAGTCGATCTTGGCATCTAGGAAGTTGACGGTATCTTAGATGTTCAAACCCAAAGCGGTACCCGTAGCGCGCCCGTGCGTTCGGTGTTGCAATGGAAGTCGAAGCCTGTTGGAGCTGTTTAGATTTCTGGATTCGAAGTCATTCGGCGCCGGATCAGGTTCTGAAACTTTTCGGTGTCACTTGAGCGGCCATCTGCCATCTGCCAACAGAACGGTAGGTAGGTAGGTGTAGCATTAAACGGCAGGGTCCCGCTTAGGAACGGTATTCTTGAACTATTTTCGTGGTCGTTGCACATTGCATCGGATTCGTTGACATTGCCAAGTGATCCATGTGGGCCCATCACGGGTAAGTTGCTTCTGATCTGCGCGGCCGGCATGCCGTGGCGCCCTGTTGGCGCAGTGGTCGACTGTTGGCTTCGTTCACCTGGCTAGGCTGGCCTGGTTTGGTCTTCTGCGTTGCTTGAAGCTTCTGGTCGTTTGACACCGGCTGAAACAGCCGTGGGCATACGGAGATCTGCGGTTCATGTGGGATTGGGTTGTATATATATAGTGAGGATATCCCCTCTGGTTCCCATACACTCACTATGATCGTGCCAGCCAGTGAAGTTTCTACCCAGGCATTCGATTACATTATCGTTGGTACGCAGTGTCCATGAACCACTGAGCGGCATCCTTGACTCACGATCCATTTCCAGGCGGTGGAGTACGCCCTCGTCTTGTCGCAGGAAACGCTGATTGATAAATGGCCCGCAGACAGCAGGCCTTGTCCTGGCCGCCCGCCTCTCGGAGAACTATGCTATCTCTGTACTGGTTATTGAGGCCGGACCAGCCAACCTCGACGATCCCGATCTGCGTGCGTACGCATTGCTTCCCGGAAGCAGCGCCAATAACCCGATTATAAACAGTGACCCCCGCCGCGTTTGGCACCCACTTCGGCAAGCCCCAGTACGACTGGGCCTTCCAAACCGTGAGATATCCTTCGCCCCGCGGCGTCCGTCGACCGATTCGTGTGGCTAGATCCCGCAAGAATCTTGCAAAGGTAGAACTGTCCCCTTTAACCGGTGCGTCCCTTGTCTTTTGTGATTGGGATATCATTGAGCGAGACTTTTCAGTGGCAAAGGTCTCGGTGGCAGCTCCGCGATCAATTTTTTCCAATATCATCGCCCCACCAAGTCGGATATTGACGGTGCGCCCATTAGCTGCCTGTCGTACCGTCTGGAGGCCAACGTTGCGAGTAGCATTCGGAGATCTCGGCAACGATGGGTGGAACTGGGACCTACTTCAGCGTTATTATGCGAAGTCCGAACGGTTCATTCAGCCGCTCCAGAAAACCGACACGATGAGCTGGGACTTGGCGCACCACGGGATATACGGTGAAGTAACTCGGTTCAACCGATGAGAAAATCCTAATGATTTCTTGAATAGGGCCACTCGCTATTGCCTATCCTGCGGCAGAGTCCAATTTCGAGGCGCCTTTTCAGCAGGTTGGTGGTTCATCTCTCAGCGTCATCGTTCTTGAACGTCGAACGCTTGGTTGTAGGCGTTGAAAAATGTAGGCATCAACCTTGCGAAGGAACCAGTGAGTTCATCAACTTCCCGCGTATCTTTGCGTAATAATTGATGTTTCTTCAAGTTCTCCGGCGATGTACGTGCCTTGAATGAACGTATGACCGGAATTGAACAAGATCTCAGACCCAAGGCACGTGGGTGACACCGGTCACTATCGACCCAGAACATCGTGTCAGATCTTATTCGGCAAATGTATTTCATCCCCTTATCTCGACTGCGGAGGACTCTCAACTTGTTTCCAGAAATACTATCAGCCCAACCAGGCTCGCAAGAACCTCACTGTTGTAGTCTCCGCACACGTCACGAAAGTCGTCACCGAACTGGATAAGAATGGTTCCGCCACCGCTACCGGGGTCGCATTCATGAGCGAGGGAACCGTCTATACAGTCCAAGTTGGGAAAGAAGTTATTCTGTCGGCAGGGTATGTGCTAATACTCCCTTTCGGCGTGCATTAATTTAAGTTTTTAGCGCGGTCATGTCGCCTCAAATTCTGGAGCTCTCAGGAATCGGGGACAAAGCAGTCCTCGACGCCGTTGGGATTGAAACCCAGGTTCACTTGCCGGGCGTTGGAAATAATATCCAGGAGCACATTTTTGCCAACGTTACTTGCGGTACGTATCCTACCATCCTCAACGCGTCTTAATGTCTCAATCGCTCGTAGAACTCCGCCCCGAGACCATGTCGGACTTCCTGAATTTTGATGTACTGGGCGACCCGAAAGAATATGTCCGTCAGCAAGAATTATAGTCGAGTCGCCCATTATTTCATGATTCGTCCCGTCTGACTTGCGTCCTCAGCAAAACTTCTGGCACAGGCCTTTTCGCTACGTGCCCGGCGTCCATCGCATTCGTGCCCTTGGCGTCGATCAGTCCCGCCTCTGACGCCCTCCAAAAATCCGTCTTTGACTCCATCACCGCCGCTGTATCTTCCCAACAGATTTCTCCCGGTTTGCGAAAGCAGTACGAGCTACAGCTGAAGCACCTGAAAGATAAGCAGCCCAGTTGCGAGTTCATTCTTTCGCCACGGTGCATGCCGGGTCCGAGTGCGTTGCCATTCATCTTATTTTGAGGTATCGACGTCCTAAATCATGTTCCAGAGCCGCCCCTCCCCGGAAAACAATACGTCACAGTCTCGGGGCTCATAAACCATCCTTTCTCGCGGGGGTCTATAGTTCGTTATACGCCGCATGTATCGCGATCCCTCAAAGTTGACACTCACGATTTAGCACATTGCATCAAAGGATCCGTTGGTTCCGCCGTACATTGACCCGAAATACTTTGAGCACAGTTACGGTCCGACCCAAAAGTCTTTAGTTATTCATCATCATCTCAATTTGAACAGATCTCCTTCAACACATCGAACAAATCAAGTTTTGCCGCAGGGTGTTGGAGCAGGAGCCTCTGAAGAAGTTCTTGACCGGGACCGAGCTCCTCCCGGGCCCGGAGGTTCAAACAGACGAGCAGATCGGAGGTTCTTTCTCCACTTTCACGAAAATGAGCTCCACTCAATTTCCTCAGACTATATCCGCAGCGCCTTCAGCACTACATGGCATACCGTCGGGTCCTGCTCGATGCTCCCGCTCCAAGACGGCGGCGTAGTCGACAGGACTCTCAAGGTTTGCTGCGTGCATTTTTGAAATATCTTTCGTCGCTAAACAATATATATACACAGGTTCACAAGACGACTAACATCCGCGTCGTCGACATTTCCGTTGTTCCGCTGCACATCGGCGCCCACATGCAAGGTATGGTCTTTTTCTATCACCTTTTGTGCAATCTTTTGACCCGTTCGATAGCCACCGCGTACGCCATCGGAGAAATTGGTGAGCCTGGTCCCGATCCCCGTCTCGATTAGCACTGACGGGCGCATAGCCGCTGATATTATCAAGGGGAAAGTCTTCAAAGCTTGATTAGTCGTCCAATCCGAAGCCGTCTAACTATTTTTGTGTACTGAATTTGTATCTTGTCGCGATCGAGGGGTTCAATATTATTATTATTTTTGGAAGAAGTGGATTGGTGGTAATGTTGACGCAGGGATTGGTGCACGTTTATCATGCAGTACATACGTTTATCACGCCCGAATAGCCCGACACTCGTAAGCATACTGTAAAGTGCCGACAAAAAGATGATCCGGAAAATCAGTTGCCGGCAACATTGATTTGGAAACCGTGATGTTTTCGCGATCCGTCAGAGGTTCGTCCGTGGAAGCAAACAGAACCGTTGATCATTCCCGGGAGCACGAAGGTCGCTGTCCGGAAAGAGTTGGACTGGAGTATAAATTATTTGCTCAATCGCTCCAATGGATTTCAAAATGCCTCCAAAGAGCAGGGAGCGACAAGAGGGAACTTCCCACAGTTACCCCTTCAGCTGCGACGCACGGATGGCTAAGGCCCAACAAGAAGCGTCGTTGTCCGCGAAACGGGTCAACGCTGTCACCGCCTGCCGTAACGTTGTATACCTGGAGCTAACGCTCATCTACGCCGAATCACGCGCCGAATATTCCGACCTGTCCCTGGCGACAGAATGATTATTGTATTCAATGCATGTCGAAGAGGAATGGCTACCACAGAAATTCCATAGAATACCAACTTGGAGGTACCGGTCACCCACAACGAATATCCCGGAGCCCATCGCGACATTGCTGTATTTGTCCCGCCAGTCAACACCCACCGACCATCCTTGGGCTCGGGGAGCAGTCGCGCGTAGAAGGTGACATTGCCGATATCTTTGCTCTAGCCGGTCAGTGATTGATGCGGGTCCGATTTCCCGGATGGGGCAGGATAGGGCGGGTGTTGCGAGGTCTGTGAGCATAGGAGCAATCATGAGTACAAGTGAGCCTATTACAGTATACAGCCATGATAGCTTTGGTAGTAACTTTGACTGAGTTTCACGCCGCTGTTTCACTCCCCGCATCTCGTGAATTTTAGGGTACCGCATTGAGATGCGCTGAGACAACGCTGAGAAGCAGCAGAAGCCAAAAATGGCTCATGACCTTGTGGAGTGCCCCGAAACTCCGGCACCACGGCCACAACGTTGTTGCACCATCAGCTCGGATGTTCGAAGCGAAATACACGCCGAAGCGAAAGACACCGTGCTATGCGTAACTCGTGGATCTCGCTAGCTATTGGCGGCACCCAGTTCAGTCCCAACCTTGGATTGCACTGTCTGGACAGAGAGAGTAGTTTTTTCCAAGTTTTTTCCTCCCGCGCATGGCCCCGGGGTTGAGAGCGAAGATCATCAGAACATTGTCAGCCCACAGACCCTCCATCAATCGACCCCGAATCACCAGGGTCTACGCATCTTCTTCTAATCCGGATTCGCGCAGAAGCATCAGTATCAGCCAACAGATTATAAAGTCTACTTAATCATAAAGCGACCAAGACCCGTTCTTCGCCCCGGCACTACCTGGTTTGACACCTCGTTTACCAACCCATCGACGCTCAAGATGCCCTCAGCTCTCCTCGATGTTGGACCCATGTACGCTGCGCTGTGCTCCGTCATTAGACATCTCTAACACGATAATCTTCCCAGCATTGGCCCCTTGGCGAGCATGTTTCCACCCGGAGGAGAGCACGACTAACTCGAACTTGCAGTACATAGGAAGCTTCCTTAACTGGATGTTTATGGGCATGCTCATCATGCAGTACTGTGCGTCCTGGGCCGCTCACTCGAAATCCCAGTTCCTGACATTTCGGCGCCAGACACTTACTATCAAACGTTCTCAACGGACCAAATGGTCCTCCGGGTCCTAGGTATGCCCGGATTTTCCCGTGCGGGCTAACCGTTTATTGTCGTGATTCAGTCAATGTGTTACTTGTTCTCGATATTGCCCAAACAATCACCGGGACCCATTTCGCCTGGTTCTTTATCATCACGACTTGGGGGAACCCGGCCGATTTCAACTTTGTTCCATGGAGTGCTTCGAGTATTCCGATCTTCTGCGGTCCCAGTGAGTAGGCTTGTATATCGCCCAACGCCAGTTCTCATTGTATTGCCATCCAGTTACTGCCATCGTGCAGATGTTCTATGCATGGTGCGCACCAACCGAGGGTTTATTCTCGGACCCTTATGGCCTCCCAGGCGCATCTGGCTCCTCGCGCCGAACCGCGCATTCAAAGTAATTGCGGTCCTGGTTTGCATGGTTCGTCCGAGACTTAATCCCTTCATTGAGGCCTGACATTCGATTGATTAGCTCGCATTCGCTCAAGCCACTTCCGCAATCATCGCTGGGGCCCTCGTAAGTTATTCGATCAACTTCACACTAGACTATATTCATTCCGCATAGGTGCTCCATACGCCAACCCAGGCAGAGTTGGGACAGGTACATCCCGAAGTCACGGTAATATATTCCGAACAATAATTTCGACAGTCCCGTGCTCACTAAGTTGTAGATTTGGCTTTCAGGAAGTTTCGCGGCTGATATTATTATCACTGCCTCCATGACTTTCATTGTACGTTTCTGCCACACATTCCGTATTCTGTATTACTAGCACTCACTTTCGATGTTTACAGTTGACCCAAGCGAAGCAAAAATCGGCCTGGACCCCCACGGAAACAATACTCACCGCTTTGATCCATCGTGTTGTACAAACCGGCGCTGCCTCCGCGATTTGCGCTGCCATCGACTTGGCGATGTTCGTCTCCTACCCGGCTACGAATATTCATTTTGCACCGTGCGTCACTGAATTCATCATGCATCACTCCCATTCTCATTGATATTCTCGATAGTGCATATATTTTGGGCAAAGTGTACACCAACAGTCTCATGTTGACACTGAATCTGCGCCGCCCAACGGCCGCTTCGCGCAGCCACAACCAATCCGGTGGCGACAGTACGTCCTTCAGAATGGACGACGCTCGTCGCGTTGCTGGCGGAATTCACATCACCCGCACCCTCGATGTGGAGGCATCACCGGGCGCCGGAATTTGGAACCAGAAGGTAGAATATCTCCCGTCTAGTTTGATTCCATTGGATTTACCACCGCTATAGGACCACCAGGATTCTTACACTCCAAACCTGCAGAAAGGTGGTGGATTGATTGTGGTTGGCGGCCCGCAGGGTGGTGGACCACGGGTATGATGTAAATGGGCGAACTCTTATACTTATGATACTTATTACTTCTCGGTTTGATACGGAGGCCCAATCTGTGCACCCATCACAATTGCTCTGTCTGTCGTTTGTAATGCCTGTCGTTATGTGGATACCCTCTGAGAAGGGAGGAAAAGTGGGCTAAATGTTGTACATATATTATTCATCTGTGGACAACCATCCGGACTACAAGGGCTCAACGTAAAATGGTGGGTGTACGTCTCCTTTCCCTATGACATGGGTGGTGTTGGCTTTAACGTCGACATTCCCCGAAAGCCATGATATATTCCAGACCTAACATTGCACTTGTGGCCAAATTCGCACATGAAGTCCTCGAAATCTTCTATGCCGTTCCTGTGTTCAGATTGAACAATTCTTGACCTGTAATGTGGCTCCTCTTATTTCGTGCTAGTCTTGTTTCCTTACAGCTTCTTGGTTCTACCGCGGCGAGTCGAGAGACTGCGTCCGTGAGCTCGGCTTTTGGGGTTATGAGGAGACCCAGGGACAATAGTGTACACTCGCGCATGTTCACTTCGTTACTCCCTGGAAACCGGCGTTCCTAAGCGGGACCGGCCGTGTAATACTACCTACCTACCTACCTACCCCTCTGTTCCGGATCAGATGGTTGGGGATTGGTCGTAATATATACCTCTCGAGTCTCTATGCGCTCGGGCGGACTTACGTACATGTAGAATACATTGCCCACTGTTGCTGCAATCCTTGCTGACGTCCGACGTTCTCGTGCATGAAAGTGAAGTGGTGGCCCTGGAACTTAACTTTGCCGAATATATTGGCCATTGTTGTTGCAATCCTTGTCCGACGTTCGCATGCTTGGAATCAAGTTCAGTGCTCTTGAACGTTTGAACTTTAATGCCAAACCCATCGTGGCAGTCCTTGCCGATGTCTGACGTCCGCGTGCTCACAACTTAGGTGAATGTATGCAAAGTAATTCCTTACTCGTCCCGTCGCGAACAATCCGGATCCGCTGGGCTCCGCATACGTCCGGGATCACTCGTACTCCCGGATGGTCCGCCCTCCCGTCTTGACGTGCGGAATCATCGGTTTCTAGACGGAACCTGGACGAAACTCCTAGAAACTAATACTTAATACCGGACAGGTAGGTTTGACGTACCCTGGGGCCTGATCTGCCTGAGCGATCGGCCCATCGCGGGGGACGAACGACAATTCCCATACCCGTCCGTGAATTTGTTAACGTTTGAGATGCGATCCAGGCAATGAGTGAGGACCTACGAGTAGCCGGTTAACACGATGAAAGGAGGTCAACAAGGACACCGTCCCAAACACTCCGTTTCCAACCCCACCGCGTTTCCGTTAGCCCCAATCAACGTAGTCTCTCGTAGACAGACGCTTCAACAAATTTTGAGCTCGTACCTCGCTACAATCAACGTACAGCTGGCACCGTGCACGCGTGTCCCACGCGCAGCGGTGACACTTTAGAATAAGAATAGCACGGCTGGCAACCGGTGGTCCAGCTGGCAGGGGCACGTCGCTCCCTGTAGACGTCGTTGGCCGTCGCCGACCAGCGCCGACCAGCGCCGACTCTCCAACATCATTGAGCGAGGAGCCGTAATATTCCTGATTCCGCGGATAACACTAGGTCTAGGGCTGGTCTAGGGCTGTCCCTTACTCCGCCTCGCTACGCCCGACTTTAGAGGCCCAAGAAGGTCGTCATTTGGACGAAGGTGCGCTCACACGCAAAAAGCGAACTGTGGATAGGGGTCTTTGGTCGTGCTGGAGCTGTTTATGAGACGCGTTCGGTCACGTGAGGTGATCGCAGGTCATGCGTCACGGTCTCAAACTTTTTCAAATTTTTCCTTCCTTTCATTGACCAGACAATGGTAGTTCGTCGTCTTAACAGTCGGACACCTTAACCAGCTGGGCAGACAATGGACATCACTCTTGCAACACTTCCTTCGGCATAAAGTAGAAGAACGATCAAGAAATTATGGGTGCCGTCTCTTTGCCACATGCAGAAACCTAGACCCCATAAACAACCCATACATCCTCCTCCACAGTCCTCCACATGCTCCTAAATTCGCCTCCTTTACCATGGTGTGGGCTGCGGCTCTTAGTCCTGTTGTTACCGCGGGGGTCGGACCGTGTTAGAATCTTATTACATAATGTTCGGAGTTTGAATCCTCATCAAAAGCTTCGACGACGATTGTGCTCAGTTCGAGAACATGAACGGTTCATTTAAGCGAATACTTGTGTCTAGTTGCAGCTTCCCGGCCTCTCTGAATCCTTTCAGTGCGATCTTTGGCCGTTTTTCCGTTTTTTGTTGAGTAAGTGGAAAAGATCACATGACCGATCCAGTTATCCCGCATTCACGATCCACGGTCAATTTTCGAAATTCTGAAGAGACAGAGCCTAAAGTCACAGGTGTATCTACCAATATGCACTCTAAATGGATGAAACAAGGACATTTTCCTCTGGGCGACGTTCCGTGTCAATTTCAAACTCCGATCATTATGTAATAACTTTCTAACACGGTCCGACCCCCGCGGTAAGTAACAGACTTCAACAAGCGAGGCACGAGCTTCACATGTTGAAGCGTCTGTCTAGGAGAGACTAGGCTCTTCTCAACTCGTGCTCGTTTTTCGCTGCTCCCGCTCTCTGAATATCGCCAGAGCATCCCGAACCTGTTGCCGAATGCACGCCCCCCCCCCCCCCCCCACCACTGCATTAACCACGGAGCAAAGGGAGCAAGCCAGACTCAAGACCTAGGAAGCCAAAGCCGATAATCTCAAAAAGCAGAGGTGAAGGCCGCCAAGGCTGCTGCTGACGCTGCCCAGCACGTAAGATTCGCCCCCCCCTCGCCTGCGACGGTGCTAAGCTTCCCTTGCAGAAAATTGGCCCCATCGCGAACGCGCCGAGCAAGGCCGTCAAATGCGGCAACGTCACCGGCGCGCTGGTCGAGATCCCGCTAGCCAGCATCCAGACGGCCGTGCAGCTCGTGCAGGCGGGCCCACTTGAGGCAGGTGACAATGCGGTCAGGTTCTCGCATGTGTTCGGTAACCGCGAGGTGCGCCGGGCTCTTAGATTTCCCTTTGCCGTGTTGAAGGGAAAATGGTGGGCAGGGCGTGAACGTGGCGGCGGCATGTGCGGGGACAACGCTCGAGGAGCAGGCCGTCGGGCCCGACATGTCGACGTTCCAGAATATCCCGGCCGTATTCAGCAGCTTCAACCAGTTCCGCATGCTGATCACGACGCCGGACGCGACCACGGGCGCGACCACGTTCTGCGGTGTGGTATGTCTGTCCGGCTTGGGGAATGATGAGTATCAACTGATGCTGTCGGTAGATGGCACACGGGAAGTCCACGGGGGGTACGTTCGACAAGGAGTTGTGCGCGGAGGTCGTAGACGAGCGCGCTGTGTCGCCACTTCTGAGATATTATGAAACGATCACCTTCCTCATCTTGCAGGATGATCTGTGTGACTCAGGAAGAAGGGAGCTGCAGAACCTCTGAACGTTCCTCCTGGCGTGCGACCTGCAAATTCCTCTCGCAAACAACGCGGATTTGGATCAAAAAACGATGTTGTAAGTAACCCGCCGTGCCGCCCGCAAATCAACGACAGCGCGCTTCCAACTTGAAGACGTTCAAGATAGAAAATCTGCACATTCGAACATTGCCAGTTGACGCCATGAGTCTGATGATAAAGTTGGTGAGAGGTCTGAAAGAATCGGTCGTTGCTGCATTTGTTCGTTCCGCTTTGATCCTTCGGGGTCGGTCTCACGAAACTTACTACTTCCGTCCTCTGCGACCAGTCCCCGCTCGTTGAAACCTCTTTCCTGTGTTAACTCCGCCTCGACTATCCATGTCACCTGCATATTCGACGAACTCCCACCCGAGCTCATTGCACTTCTCCCTGCGTCCCTCACCACAGCAGCTCTCAACGCGCTAGTTTTGACCTGTCGCCACCTGCGTGAAATCCTCCAGCCTGAACTCGAGTCCCGGCTCACCCCAAAGCTCAGCGAGAAACTGTTTCCTTGGGCGGCAGCCCCATATCCTAGCCAAGCTTCTCTTCCCCCGCACTCGCTGGGCCCGGGCGCGGGGTATCTTCTTTATGCAGCCGAGGTAGGAAATATTGAAAGCACAGCGCTCCTCCTAAAGGCAGGCGCGGACCCCGCGATGGATTGGGATCAGGAGCAGCACCAGGCGCTCCACTTGGCGACGATGAACAAGGACCTCGACATGATAAAGCTGCTGTTGGATCACGGCGCCCCGGTCGACGCACAGTTCGGCAGCGATGGAGGCAGCCAGAGCGCGCTGCACTACGCCTGCTCGATAGGGCCAATGGAGATGATATTGCTCCTCCTGAGACGGGGCGCGGATCTCCAGCGCAGGGGATATTTTGGAGGTGCGTTGGGATTCGCGGTGCATTATAGGCAGCTGGGCGCCGTGAAGCTCCTGCTCAACCGAGGTGCCGATGCGTCCGACATTGTGCCACTCTTTTTTCTGCTCAACGGCGCCCCACCGCAGCCGGTCAACGCTGTAAATCCAACGGACCCGCGTCGACCCCGCCGGAGACGGAAGAACGGGGTGGAGTAGTGAAGTGGGACGGCCTACCCCTCGGTGCGGAGACGAAACAGCTCATATCGCTGTTGATGGCGGCCAGTCAGGAAACCGCGCTGGGCACTATTTCGACGCACTTGACGGCGTTGGTGAAGGAGGCCAGCATTCGGAGGAGGAATGTCCTGCTACAATTTTAGGGATGTTCAAGGAGGCGGAAGATGCGATTCCAGAAGTGCTGGCTATATAGAACAGATGGATTTGATATATTGAAACACGTAGATTATGAGTAGTACGACGCCTAAAGTCCAGAACTACGCGTGTGCATCATCTCCCCTTTCCGTGGGCCCCAACCGGCGTGGGCAGATTCCAGTTCTACGCCGAACCAACTGAAGTTCAGGACAGGCGTATGTATGTGAGCGCACTAGCCTTAGGTACGACCTGCCCTTGGTATTGGTTTCGACGTCCTGTGTCCAGAGGTCCTATTAAATTATCATCCATCTCCGTTCATTCAGTCCAGTAAATGAACCGGTACCTCCACAAGTATTGCACCTGTCTTCAGTGGCGTCACCAGTGGGGATTCCAACTAGCGAGCACAGGTACTCACCTGGCCGATCGTAACAAGTTTTCCATCCTGCCCCAGGTTCCACTGTGGCGTCACCCCCGGGGATACGACCTCAACGGACACCCTCACATCGTCCGCATGTTCTCCTTGGACAATCCGGATATTGACATTGCCATTTCACCTGATAGTGAACCGCAGCTTCGAAAGCAACCTGAGCGTGCGTATCGGGTCTGGCCGGGCTCCGTCCAAAAAGGAGTGGCCATTATCCTCCTGTAACGGTAGAGATATATGAAGATAATATAACAGCTGTGTGCAATCGAGGATGTGAGCAGACCTCGGGTGGCACGAATAGAGGACCTCCTTTGAATCCCGGTAAGTATGTGAGTGGCGTAGCGGTGAACGACTATTCCATTCGACTGGCCGGAACTTTTCATGGCACCAAATTGCATCATGTTCAAGCTCGCTTAGACGGCGGGAGGAATGGATGGTGTGGAGGTCGTAATGGAGGAACAAGAGAGGGGTGCTATTGTTTGCTGTTTATATCGGATTGCAAGACACAGTGGCCACACCATGCTCATATTATGACTTGACGAAGACCGTGCTGACGGTATGTTGAAACAAAGCTGTAGTGCTTTGGCCCACAATGACTGAGTGGGTTTGGGCGGTGCTGGTAACCGGAAGATCAACGTGATTTCGACCACATAGTGTGGAGGTCTGGAGTACCAGTAAGTATCGGCGCGACTTGGAGTTGAAATTGAACCCCACAGTCTTGGAGGTTGTATCGTGGGTTCCTTCAATGAGTGCCGCTACCAGGCCGATCGAATTACTATCCCGGATAGGGGTATTTGGTGGTATGGTGCCGTGTCGCGATGACGCGTCGCGTCAGGTGAGGTGTTTTGATCGGATAGTTCACAGTCCAACCAATCAACGGCGGTCCTCGTCGCCCCATGGGGTTCTGCGGGGGATGTTTCCTCCGCCGGGGCAGCTGATCAACCTGATCTTGGTCATGCGCGATTTCTTCTCCCCAAGTTGTGGAATGTAAAAGAGCAACTAAAACAGCCCGCCTGCAGTAAATCCCTCTCCCAGCTGCGATGTATATCTGTCTCTTTTCTATCCTTGCCACGGGGCGCTAGCTTCGGCCTCAAAGCCTGCTAGTGGGCCTATTGTCGACTTAGGGTCGGCTGGAAAGTATCTGGGTGGTATACAATAACGGGACTGTCTACGCGTAGAAAGGCTAGTTTTTCTCTTTATCTCGCAATCCACATTGCTCACCATAGCCTCCCAGCCGTTCCCTACGCCGCTCCACCCGTCGGAAATCTCCGGTTCAAGGCGCCACGCGCACTCGCAGCGCAGAACTCGACCGTCCAAGACAAGAGCCAAGACTTCGCCGGTGTGATTACCGCATGTGTGCAGTTTCGCACGACAGCGTTCGTCGGGGTCAATGCTTCGCCCGGGGTTGAGGACTGTTTGAAGGTGACGCAACCCTCAATTAAAATGAGCGTTCATTGACTTCCCGGACCATAAGCTTTGGATATGGGCTCCTGCCGGCGCTAAGGAGGGGGATAATCTCGGCGTTCAAGTGTACACCCATGGTGGAGGGTACCAGAACAGCCAGAGTCCTAACAACGATTTCTCGGGTGAGTCTTTTGATGTCTTTCGTTACTGCGAACAATACTCAACTCATGCCTTCAAGACTGGGTCGGCCAAGACAGGAAATTCATCGCTGTCAATGCAAACTACCGCCTCGGTCTCCTCGGCTCTTGGAACTCTCAAGGTTCGCTCAACGAAGGGGAGGACGGCAACGTCGGATTGCTCGATGGCCGCCTTGCAGTCGAGTGGGTCGTCAAGCACATCTCCAAGTGGGCTCTATATTCTCGTGTGATATTCATTTCTCATTTCGTTTAAAGGTTCGGAGGCGACCCGAAAAACGTCGCCATCTCGGGGCAGTCAGGCAGCGGTGGTGCAATCATGAATCAGCTCGTTCTGTACGATGGCAAAGGCTATAGTTTTCAGACGGCCATTCCCCGCAGCATCCACCGCTCCGGGGCGTGGAAGGTGGCCGATCTCATCGTGAGTGAAGGTCGACGGCGGAATATCGCACGCGCTCACCATTCCACAGACCCGCAACGACGCTTTTGCCAAGTTGGTTAACTGCACGGACTCGGCGGCCACGAAGGCCGGCGCCGCCAAGCAGCTCGGATGTATGCGGGCTCTGCCTGCCGAGTCAATTCGACTCGCGGCGCTGACGTTCGCAAATGCAACCGATGCGAACGGGTGCGTTCCTCCTGCGTTTCTCCGCGCAGATTCCTGATCCTCTATTTCCTCAGGTTTCCTTGGCCCGGGTGGCTTCCATCTGTCGACGGAAAAAAATTGACCGACCAGCCCGTCCGCCTCTATCGTAATGGCAAGTTCGCCCCGGTCCCAGTCATCGGTACTCCTATCTCTCCCTCTTTCGAAAACCTCCGCTGACTTGGGCCATGTAAGCCAGCCATGTCACGAACGAGATGGCACGCCTCGTGTCACCCAACTCGAACTTCACTTCAGCCATGGACTCAGCCATCGGCACCAAAATCACGCCTGCACTGCAAGCGCGCTTCGAGCAAATCTACCCCGCCGCAACACCCGGCGCGAACTACTCGTACGATACCAATACTCCGCAAGGTTTGTCTTCCGCTCAGTCATTTGTGGTGAATTCCCACTGAACACTATCGCGCTAGACTTCCTCCACCGTCAATGGTCCTTCCAGGACGATAGCTTCGCGAAATGCTCGTCGTCGATGGTCGTGCAGGCGTATGCGGGGAAGAATATCGCAAATTACGAATTCCTGTTCGATGCGCCGTACGTCCCTTGCTCAGGAGATTTTTCAACATTTTTGCTTACACGTTCTTGGTACATTCAACCGGGATATCCGGTCTACGAATCAACGACCCACTCGTCGGACAACTACTTCCTCCAAAACGCAACCTCCACTTTCAATAGCACCGAAGTCGCCGTTGCCAAGGAGTACGTCTCCCAGTCGATATAGCATTTGAGCTCAAAACTTGCTTTGCATTAGATGGCGCGCGTATATCTCCAGCTTCATACGTCACGGGAAGTGCGTCGTCTTCCCCGTCCTCAGAGCTCTGTCTCTTGCTGCTGACTGATTCCCGCAACTAATTAGCCCGAACACCGAGAAGCTCCCCACTGCCCCGACCTGGCACCAGTTCCTCGAACGAATATCGTTACGAGCCGCAGATGGTCGTTGCTATGCGCATCGGCGCGTCCGCGGACCTCGAGGCCCCGACCAATTCTGGGATGCAGCTGAAGGATATCGCGGAGTGGGACCGGTGCAAGTTTCACCTGAGCGACGTTGTTGATTACTCGTTACAATGAAAGAGGCGTCAATTTTGGCCAAAACATGTCGGAATTGACAAAAAAACCCGGGATATTACTTGGACCCGTTCACCGTGGTCAGCAGGATGTAGTGCTTACTGCGGGGCTTGGTTTGTTAAGGGACTCTACTGTAGCAAACAATGTGGCTTGATGCCTGACGCAGTGCTGCTCAAGTAAGAGGAGGTCAGCCAATTTAGGCGGGCTCGCCAAGAGACTCAGAATCAGAATGGAGATGTTTCGTTGCCATCTGCAGCAGTACAGTACTTAACATAAGGGTGTTTCAGAATTAGATATTTGAGCCTCAACTTGACCCCAACTTGGCCCCAACTTGAGCCAAGTTGGGGTTCAAGTTGGGGCCTTGTTTGTGAAACACCTAAGTAGATGATTTCGCGAAGTTGAGGCAGAGTGGACGTTCGGGTACAGTCATAAACTAGGAAGCGAAACGCTCAGATTGCGCGCCTCATTGCGGGTGCCGCTGTGCTCCAATGATATCATTTTTTTGCTGCAGGAAGACAGAGGGCCATCCCTGCCTTCCGACAAGTCAAAGAACCGTGCGGTTTGGCTTTGTGGTCATGGAGAACGAGGAGGATCTTTCGCGGAACTCGAAAAGTGCAAAATAACGTGAAAGCGAAACACTTCAAAATAATTCGGCACACCTCTTCCGTGAGACCTGAGGATCCAAGATATCTATGTCCATGTTCTACGACCTTGGAACACCTAGTTGACCCTTCCCAATTCATATGTTCAGACAAAACACATCAAACATCGGACGGCACAACCACCGGAAAATACTGCAAATACATGGTCTAAAGAAAGTTGAATAATACGGGATCTGCAGGAGGCTTTTAGACAATTCTTTTTGTGAACATACATTTCTGAATGAGAAGACCTCTGTCCCAAAAAATTGGGGTCATCGGCGATGTCTAAGTCATCAAACAACGTAGTGTTTCGCTTCTATGTTACGTTTCGCTTCCTAGTTTACGACTGTATCAGAAAGATGTGATGCAGGCCCAATAAGCGAAGTTGGGGCACAAGTTGAGGCCCAAGTTGGGGCCAAGTTGGATGTCAAGTCGAGGTCCTATGCACAATTTGACATCCAACTTGGATTTGGGGTTTATTATGAACCTAGCATGCCGAGCAACGTTGACGACCACAAGGGAGAAATCATTGCAGGGGTATCCCAAACTTGAAACTTGATGTTTCCCGGGCCGCCGGGCCCCGACATGTGATTCTCTAAGCAATCAAGATTCAAGGCCCATTCCAGGATCCACACTCAACGTTTGGATCCTCTGTGTATAAAAGAATGAAACTGCTCTCCTTCGCTCCTCTCCTATCCCAAACCAGCAAACGAGAACCGGTCCATAATAGTTCCATAATCAATATGTCCGGCGGATCAATCACAAGGTGTCCTGAAACAATGCGAGGAACCAGAAAGGAACCGTCGTCACGGCGTATGTATGCCGGCACCCTACACAACGCGTATATAAAACATCGTTGTCGTGATCATTTGTGCCCTACCTGCCTTGAACAATCATGCAGTTCATAACCGTCCTTCTCGCAGCCGCCAGCGTCGCACTCGCCCAGACCGTTCCGACTGTTTCCTCCTACGGCGCGGCCGGTTGCTCCGGCACGCCGCTCGCCACCTGGTCTGGTGTGTCCGAGAATGCATTCTGTCAGGCGACGCCGGGCGCCATCGCCCTCAATGTCACTCCCGGAACTTCGACCCACTGCGAGATCGACCTGTACACCACCTGTGAGCATATTTCAGTCGCACCGGAGGCCTGCGCCGATACACCGCAGCCAACTGTGACGGCTCCACCGGCGGCTTCATTTCTACGGTTCCCCTTACTAACTCGTGCTTCACGTGAGTGGGCAAATACGTGTGGATGTCCGGATGCTTACTGCCATAATCTGTAGCGCGAGCGAGGAGTTCGGGTCCGTCCGTATCCTTTGCATCACCACCGGCTAAAGACCTGCGCCGCGATTGGAGGTGGAGGATTGCCTGCGCGGGCCAAATCGAAACTTTAACACGGAGTCCGTACTTATAAAATGATAGTAATATGTTCGAATCTGATCAGGTCCTGGCCGCACCTGACAAACTGGTGAGGTATGGTCAGGTCTGATCAGGGTGTGTGAGGGAAGCATATCAGGCCTTGTCAGGCACTGACCAGGCGCTGTCAGGTTTCCCCCCTTTCGAGGATGAAGAAATGATGCAAAACATATGTGTCTATGGCACTCACAGATGTTGAAATTTTTTTAAAACAGCGCTCAACGGGCACGATTGAAATGAATCCTCAGAGCATCCCGTGATCTGAACAAGGTGCAAAACTCTGGTGATGACCTTTTAGCGTGAACATGCTTAGCGCTAATGTTTATTACTCAGTACCTATATTAATTAGTGCCTCCGCGTAGACTTGATAAGATAAGATGTAATATGTAGATAGAGATAGACAGGAGAGATATGTCAAGCACCCTCAGAAAAGGGTGCCCAAGAGTTTTGAAAAATGTCCTGATCAGCCCCCGTCAGGCTGATCAGGCCGGTCAGGTTGATCAGCGGTTATAAACCCTTTTCAGCTCTTCAAAATCCTGACCGGATGACTCGACCTGATATGCCCTGGTCAATGCATATCAGATGATTTCGATTTTTCCGACATTGTGTTGCCAGGTGCTGCGGGGCAAAGGTCATCTCCCGCGGAAATATACACGACAAAGTTTAATCGAAACGAATCGGCTGATCGGCCCGAATCCCGTTCCCACGGTTCAGCTTTGAATTCACGCAAGCAAAGGCTGCAGAAGGAAAACAGAGAAGGAACCGCTGCCTCAGCCGGCATTTGAGAGCACCGAGTCGTGTTGATTGATATATACTAGCAGTGACCCGTGCTTCGCTACGGTCGGACCATAAGACAGTGTGAGGTTTTAGTTAGGCAGTTCCCCGTGCTATAATACAGAATTTGCCGGTCACATTAGTATGAATAATGAAGACGCCGCTCATTGCCAACTTTCGGTTGGCTCCTCGCGACATCATGGACATTCTGCTAATTATTTCGTATTTTTTAGATAGGAATCCTCGTAATGTATGTACGTGTATAATTCAGTTGACTGAACATCATTGATGGCAGGTAAGCATCGGGACCAACGAAACCCGGACGGCAGATACATGTTAAACCCGGCACATGCACCCGCAAGGACGGCACATTGGACGAAATACGGCACATGTGCCAAGAATGTGCCGGGCTTGTGCGCAAACCCGGCACATGTGGTAATATGGCCGTCTGGGCGTGCCGTGGGCTGCTGAGCAAAGCTACCGATCAAATGTCTGTTCGGGTCAATTCGCAACGAATCGCAAGTCGCGGCGCTCACATCAATTCGGCCTTCAGCGGGTTGTCTGGTGAAGGAGCAGCGCTGGCAGCCAATTCCACAGGTTTGCTGGGCGTTGGTGGCCTGGGTGTTGGAGGCGTCTGGTAGGAGAACGATAACAGCAACATACATCTGGTCGAGCAGGCACAGAGGTAAAATGATCATGCCAGAAAAGAAAACTTTGTGAATGCAGGTAGCCATAAGATCTACACTACGTACTAACAAACGAAACTTGCTCCCCCGCTTTCACTGCAGAAGTCAAGATAAATAATAGAACATGGAATCTCGCGTATAATATAATATGAACTGAACAAACGTGACTAACCTTCGCGGGGGCTCGGCTTTGATCAACCCAGGCGGTCCCGTGAGCACCGAGGGCGCCAACGGTTCGATTTTGACGTTAGGTGAATCGTGAATCAAACATGGGCGCGTCGTTGACGCGCCGAAGCCGGAATCTAGCGTGTTTTGGTGAAGAAAAGGGCAGAGTTGGGGAACATCCACCCAATTGTAAGTCAGGAACAGCTGCGGGTTGCGTTCAACGAACCCCGCTGCGAAAACCTGGCTTGTCGACAAGTGAGAATTGGTGCTCAACGCGTGGTAACTGTCACGTACGTCTAGCGTACGTCATTCCGGAAGTCCATCAACTGGCTATTCTTGGTCTGCCGGGGAATTTTTGAACCCTTCGTGGTCATTGCGAAGCATTTTGGCGCGTCGCAAAGCGCGTCGAGGGGGGATTGGGGGAACTGGGTGGTAAGAAGGAAGGGCGAAAATGGCCGGGGCTGCCACATGTCCCAACGTGCTGCAATCGCTTAGCGATGCCAAAATAGCAAGTGCCGCCTTGTCCAACAAACCCGGCACATTGATGGAATGTGCCGCGTTTGAGTTGGATGTGCCGGGTTTGCGAATGTACCTGCCGTCCGTGTTTTGTATATCCTCGGTAAGCATTGATTCACCTGGTCGCAAATTTCGAGACTTGTGAAGTTGCCCGTTTTATCCGCACCAAGTTGAGTGCTGATACTTTCTCGGGAATCTTGAATTGAAGGACTCTGATGATGGTCGTAGGACGCAGTCAAAAAATGTCAGATAATGTTAATTAAGAATGGCTCGGTCTGGTTTGAGAAGTGGAGTGATAAATTAGTGGGCGCATCTGCGAGGTTGTTTGGTGCTCATGGGGGACGAAACGATACCAACTTAAGTCGAACTTACCAATTGAACAATTATAAATAGAAACTCAACAGTCGAGTGGAGCAGTCGTGCAGAATTCAACATCCCGGTGGGCCCGTGGAGCGACTGATGTCAGTGGAGCTCGGGGACTTTCGGATCATGTTTGACTCGAGTCAAAGAGCGGGGAGCTCAATTGTAATATAGATATATATATATATAGCGGGGTTGAGTCATCGACGAGTCATCCCAGTACCTCCCAAGGATAAATTCAAGAGCAAATTCGGGAACGAGAGTGAAATACTAGGCTCGGTGGGAAACAAGCACACGACAACGATATCCGAAAAATCCCGGTCGGTCTTTGGAGAATGATTTTGGTACTTATTACAGGCATTTTGCAGGAGTAGAGACCTTTCCTCTCTGCTGAATAGGGGTGTTTGGTCGTGTGCCGTGCCATGCATTTCTTTTGATTTCACCTGTCTCAGGACTATAGTACTCGCTACCAGGATAAGCCGTCAGTTGATCACGGCAAGTGAGGGATTTCCTCACTCCGGCAGAGCAGCCACGGAAGCTAAGCGGTCTAATCTATACTTAACCTAGGACTTTGCTGGCTCGACCTTGTCTCAACTCTCTACTGTGACACTGGGCCTCGAATAGGCCAGTGCATGCCCCCTGCATGAAGCGCCTGCGCCAGCCCCAGATGAGATCCTCGCCGTGGTCGCGATCACATCTATATGATCTAGTCTTTCTTGACAGACCCTCAGCCTTTCGCTTGTGCCTCGTTCTCTTCTACACGGCGCTGAGACGCAGATATAGAATAGTCCGCTACCAAATCTATCGAATGGCACAGACTCAACAGTGTATCTCCCCCTGTTACGGTAGTATATTCCGGGCTGGCCAGCACCGGGGCATCAAAATCTTTCAAGTTGGCAAACTTGGTACGCCATCCTTGAGCCTGACCTGAACCTACACGCACCCGTGAAATTCAAACAGCCAGACCACCCTGCGCCACCGCGTTCACCTAGCCATCGACAAATTGCGCGGTTGGAATCACGCTGATCGCAAGTACACGAACCCAATCTGGCCCGTAGAACAGGAGTCCACTAGCAGGCGTCACGGTGCACATACCACACATGGCGTGATTCGAAGGCTTTCTAGCGCACCCCTGTCCTTGAGAGTCATACTTCGAGCGCCACTCGCGTAGATTTTGGCGCGGTGGTATGGCCACCGCGTGTTCCAACCCTATATAAACAGCGGACAATTGCATCCTTCCCGTAATCTTCACATCTTCCATTCCCTCCCAATCCCTCTTCCAAACCAAGTTCGAAATTATTATGTCGTCTGTGAAACTGCACGCAGAGCCAACGTTCAATAGAGTAAGTCCATCCGGGCAACACCACCCATGAAAGCTCACCTTGTCTGAAAGATCGATAGCAGTGTCAACGAGATGGAGTCTTCGTCAGCTCAAGCCATACTATCGCCGACTGGGAAACCGGCCACACTAGGAAACCGGCCACCTGCCTCTCCTTGAGATAGAACCTCTTGGTGGGTCTAAGCTTGTGTTTTAGGGGAGGAATGGGACCTCGAACGCTGGTGCATACCGAATTTCAACCGAAAGTGACGGTCGGATCAAAAGTTATGGCACGTGCGGTGCCGGCCGAAGCTCTCCGATCACCGTTTTCCTGTTTCGGCGCAACCGCCCTCACTCTATCTCACCTGTCAAGCCCCACTAACAGGACTAGTTAGACGTGTCACAACGGGCGATGTGGCACGTCTAAGTTGACATGATTTTGGCCTTGCAGGGCTACTTCCAATAAACCTTCCAATAACTTGAATACCTACAGGTCTGGACAAGGCAAAATCCCTTGAATACCTCCCAATAGCTCTGCGCAGTGCGGGGACTTTGGCATTTGAAGCCATGCCGCCACACCGACGTTTTGATGGCTTGATCGCTGCTGTGATCACCGCCCCGACACCCCGCTGCCGATGTCGGGCCAAAAAGCCAATCAAAATTGCTGAATAAATAGTGATTAAACAGAGAAAAATCATGTGATTCCGATCCATCCCGAGCGCCGGTGTGCGCCCCTCTGCGCGCGCCCTCTGTCCATTGTTGTCCCGCTCGTTAACAGTTCCTTGATCCACAGTGCTGATAAATTCACGCAAAAATAGCCATTAAAAAGAGCAAAATAAACTGAGTAGAATACACCCAACGCGCCACGCGCGCTCCCGGCGCCCGCCCCGTGCGCGGGGATCTGATCGTTTGCCTGGCCCGCCATCACACGTGATCCAGAAGTCGTGGAAAAATAACCATTAAAAAGGGAAAAATAAACTGGCCAGGATAGACCCAACGCGCCACGCGCGCTGACGGTGCCCGCACCGTGCGCGGGGATCTGATCGCTTGCCCGCCGCGCCATCACATGTGATCGCAGAATTCCGAGAAAATATCTATTAAAACGAGAAAAGTAAACTGGCCGGGATATACCCAACGCGCCACGCGCGCTCCGGGCGCCCGCCCCGTGCGCGGGGATCTGATCGCTTGCCCGCCGCGCCATCACATGTGATCGTAAATTTCCGAAAAAATATCTTTTAAAACGAGAAAAATAAACTGAGAAGGATAAATCCGACGCGCCCCGGGCGCTCCCGAACGCCCGCCCCGTGCGCGCATCCCAACACCCCGGACAAACCCGATGTGCCGTGCCATGCGCCGTCGATGCATTTCTCAGCCTTCCTGATGATCGGTCACACTGCCACCTGTCGATCGAAGCATCGGACCGACCACCGGGACTCAACGCCACCTAATTTGGGAACTTGCACGAGGTTCACGAGTCCTTGGCCTGTACAGTCTTTACACTTCATAAGAAGATGTGGGCTATAATGGAGAAACATACACCCCTGTCGAATAAAAATCTCCATCCATCCTATATAATATAATGATCTTGTTGTCCTGTTGTGCTCTCCCCTCCTTCTGGAAAGCCTGAGAAGATTGCACCTCATCACAACAAACGAAGTTGACCTCATATACCCATAGAGCAACTGCATGTATACTGTTCACAAACAGATTTGAACTTTATGAGCTTCTCTCTAGTGTCAGTGTAAATCCTGCCTGTTTTCTGCAGTTAAGTGTGGGCCTGAGGGCTATGACAGTGTACATATAATGCTGCTTGGTGCAAGCATGAAATCATACCAGTGGGGTTGTTATTTTCCGGTTACTGTTCTTAATGTATTATAATCCACATGTTTTTGATCTTAATGATGGAGGCCCGTTGCCGGTTCATATATTACTGGTTGTACTGTGAAAGGGTTTTCCATGGATCAACTGAGTGAACATTTCTTCAACAAATTTTGTTATGGTAGCACCTCTGACAGGAACATTGTCGAGAAGGAAAGATGACATGAGTTTGCTATGTAAATACACGAAAGCCTAGATTTGTTGAGCGTGTTCGTGACAATTGATCGGAATCTTTTATATCATTTTTTTCCCTTGTGGAAAGCTCCTGGACATGATACGTAATATATATATATATATACTGGTCCTCCTGAAAAATTGGCACACAGAACCAAGGTGCCGTTGCTTCATAGCAAGTATTTGATGGTCCATCGGAAGCTGTCTCCGGACCTGTTTCGGACATTCGGCCGATGATTTCCCGTGCTATTCTTTGGGCCCAGTGAGAAATCCATGTTGGGAGATCTATCCAGAACGTTAGATATCGGACCAATCAATGCAAGTCATTCTAGATCTGAGCATACATAATTTCTATCAAACGGTCCGTGTGGGCATCTCTTTATATCTAGCGTGGTCGATTGGGATACATATTTTTTGCTGCATGTCGACCGCCAAGGGTCCGTGCGTGCAGTATATCACCATGGAATGATTCGAGATCAGACATGTCCATCTTTCCTCTCCCTCATGCTTCCGCTGCAATTTCCCTCAAGCTTGATTTTAGAATCCTCAACTTTCTTACCTCGTGTGCTGGGCAAACTCCTTCAAGTCAAGAATACTGTTCTCGTGCTTCTGCTCTGGAAATCTATCCTGTGGTCTTCCCTCAAGTTTCTCGGCACCACAAATCTTTGGTCTCTCTGGTGCTCTGGCCAGGATGATTTTCACGAAGATTGGAAGACACCCACAATTCCAAGTGTACTTCTTTGCCACATTTCAAAAAACTTCGACTTGGACAAATAGCAGGGTCGGCGGGCTGGTGGAAGGATGTGTACGATTAGATAGCTCTGTCAAATATTTAATTTGATTCCCCCGCATCTCTCCAATAATCTATCTAAATCTATCTACCTATCAAAAGCCATAGCCGCAGGAAACACACGGAGATAAAGGGAGAGCGAACTGATTCGCTTAGATCCTGTAAGATCTCAATTGAAAAACATCGATTCAAATCTGTCCACGCTAACTTTTTCGGGGGAAATAGATTCATTCGATATCTATCTATTTCCTTTGATCTCCCAACACGGGTTTTTCACTGGGCTTTGGGGCCCATTAGGCGTTAGGGATGGTTAATTAGCCTCAGGTTGGCAGAAGGCTTTGATGTAGACTGCCCGTACTGTGCCGTGCTAAACAGGTCCACCTGGAGGCCTTTTTTAGGCCTTTTCAGCACAACCACTTTGAATTCTGGGCAGGGAACAGTGAGCAGAAACTGGGTAGTGGGCAGCAAAAGGTGGCGGTATGTCCCACAATGGATTTGGCAGCACCGGGCCCGTTCTAAGTTCTCGGCATCAACTCAGTGTCCCCGCAGACACCTGGACAAGGATCAAGTGGGCTATTGTGGGGTGGGTGTTGGGAGCGCCCGGGGCGCGTCGGATTTATCCTTCTCAGTTTATTTTTCTCGTTTTAAAAGATATTTTTTCGGAAATTTACGATCACATGTGATGGCGCGGCGGGCAAGCGATCAGATCCCCGCGCACGGGGCGGGCGCCCGGAGCGCGCGTGGCGCGTTGGGTATATCCCGGCCAGTTTACTTTTCTCGTTTTAATAGATATTTTCTCGGAATTCTGCGATCACATGTGATGGCGCGGCGGGCAAGCGATCAGATCCCCGCGCACGGTGCGGGCACCGTCAGCGCGCGTGGCGCGTTGGGTCTATCCTGGCCAGTTTATTTTTCCCTTTTTAATGGTTATTTTTCCACGACTTCTGGATCACGTGTGATGGCGGGCCAGGCAAACGATCAGATCCCCGCGCACGGGGCGGGCGCCGGGAGCGCGCGTGGCGCGTTGGGTGTATTCTACTCAGTTTATTTTGCTCTTTTTAATGGCTATTTTTGCGTGAATTTATCAGCACTGTGGATCAAGGAACTGTTAACGAGCGGGACAACAATGGACAGAGGGCGCGCGCAGAGGGGCGCACACCGGCGCTCGGGATGGATCGGAATCACATGATTTTTCTCTGTTTAATCACTATTTATTCAGCAATTTTGATTGGCTTTTTGGCCCGACATCGGCAGCGGGGTGTCGGGGCGGTGATCACAGCAGCGATCAAGCCATCAAAACGTCGGTGTGGCGGCATGGCTTCAAATGCCAAAGTCCCCGCACTGCGCAGAGCTATTGGGAGGTATTCAAGGGATTTTGCCTTGTCCAGACCTGTAGGTATTCAAGTTATTGGAAGGTTTATTGGAAGTAGCCCTGCAAGGCCAAAATCATGTCAACTTAGACGTGCCACATCGCCCGTTGTGACACGTCTAACTAGTCCTGTTAGTGGGGCTTGACAGGTGAGATAGAGTGAGGGCGGTTGCGCCGAAACAGGAAAACGGTGATCGGAGAGCTTCGGCCGGCACCGCACGTGCCATAACTTTTGATCCGACCGTCACTTTCGGTTGAAATTCGGTATGCACCAGCGTTCGAGGTCCCATTCCTCCCCTAAAACACAAGCTTAGACCCACCAAGAGGTTCTATCTCAAGGAGAGGCAGGTGGCCGGTTTCCTAGTGTGGCCGGTTTCCCAGTCGGCGATAGTATGGCTTGAGCTGACGAAGACTCCATCTCGTTGACACTGCTATCGATCTTTCAGACAAGGTGAGCTTTCATGGGTGGTGTTGCCCGGATGGACTTACTCTATTGAACGTTGGCTCTGCGTGCAGTTTCACAGACGACATAATAATTTCGAACTTGGTTTGGAAGAGGGATTGGGAGGGAATGGAAGATGTGAAGATTACGGGAAGGATGCAATTGTCCGCTGTTTATATAGGGTTGGAACACGCGGTGGCCATACCACCGCGCCAAAATCTACGCGAGTGGCGCTCGAAGTATGACTCTCAAGGACAGGGGTGCGCTAGAAAGCCTTCGAATCACGCCATGTGTGGTATGTGCACCGTGACGCCTGCTAGTGGACTCCTGTTCTACGGGCCAGATTGGGTTCGTGTACTTGCGATCAGCGTGATTCCAACCGCGCAATTTGTCGATGGCTAGGTGAACGCGGTGGCGCAGGGTGGTCTGGCTGTTTGAATTTCACGGGTGCGTGTAGGTTCAGGTCAGGCTCAAGGATGGCGTACCAAGTTTGCCAACTTGAAAGATTTTGATGCCCCGGTGCTGGCCAGCCCGGAATATACTACCGTAACAGGGGGAGATACACTGTTGAGTCTGTGCCATTCGATAGATTTGGTAGCGGACTATTCTATATCTGCGTCTCAGCGCCGTGTAGAAGAGAACGAGGCACAAGCGAAAGGCTGAGGGTCTGTCAAGAAAGACTAGATCATATAGATGTGATCGCGACCACGGCGAGGATCTCATCTGGGGCTGGCGCAGGCGCTTCATGCAGGGGGCATGCACTGGCCTATTCGAGGCCCAGTGTCACAGTAGAGAGTTGAGACAAGGTCGAGCCAGCAAAGTCCTAGGTTAAGTATAGATTAGACCGCTTAGCTTCCGTGGCTGCTCTGCCGGAGTGAGGAAATCCCTCACTTGCCGTGATCAACTGACGGCTTATCCTGGTAGCGAGTACTATAGTCCTGAGACAGGTGAAATCAAAAGAAATGCATGGCACGGCACACGACCAAACACCCCTATTCAGCAGAGAGGAAAGGTCTCTACTCCTGCAAAATGCCTGTAATAAGTACCAAAATCATTCTCCAAAGACCGACCGGGATTTTTCGGATATCGTTGTCGTGTGCTTGTTTCCCACCGAGCCTAGTATTTCACTCTCGTTCCCGAATTTGCTCTTGAATTTATCCTTGGGAGGTACTGGGATGACTCGTCGATGACTCAACCCCGCTATATATATATATATCTATATTACAATTGAGCTCCCCGCTCTTTGACTCGAGTCAAACATGATCCGAAAGTCCCCGAGCTCCACTGACATCAGTCGCTCCACGGGCCCACCGGGATGTTGAATTCTGCACGACTGCTCCACTCGACTGTTGAGTTTCTATTTATAATTGTTCAATTGGTAAGTTCGACTTAAGTTGGTATCGTTTCGTCCCCCATGAGCACCAAACAACCTCGCAGATGCGCCCACTAATTTATCACTCCACTTCTCAAACCAGACCGAGCCATTCTTAATTAACATTATCTGACATTTTTTGACTGCGTCCTACGACCATCATCAGAGTCCTTCAATTCAAGATTCCCGAGAAAGTATCAGCACTCAACTTGGTGCGGATAAAACGGGCAACTTCACAAGTCTCGAAATTTGCGACCAGGTGAATCAATGCTTACCGAGGATATACAAAACACGGACGGCAGGTACATTCGCAAACCCGGCACATCCAACTCAAACGCGGCACATTCCATCAATGTGCCGGGTTTGTTGGACAAGGCGGCACTTGCTATTTTGGCATCGCTAAGCGATTGCAGCACGTTGGGACATGTGGCAGCCCCGGCCATTTTCGCCCTTCCTTCTTACCACCCAGTTCCCCCAATCCCCCCTCGACGCGCTTTGCGACGCGCCAAAATGCTTCGCAATGACCACGAAGGGTTCAAAAATTCCCCGGCAGACCAAGAATAGCCAGTTGATGGACTTCCGGAATGACGTACGCTAGACGTACGTGACAGTTACCACGCGTTGAGCACCAATTCTCACTTGTCGACAAGCCAGGTTTTCGCAGCGGGGTTCGTTGAACGCAACCCGCAGCTGTTCCTGACTTACAATTGGGTGGATGTTCCCCAACTCTGCCCTTTTCTTCACCAAAACACGCTAGATTCCGGCTTCGGCGCGTCAACGACGCGCCCATGTTTGATTCACGATTCACCTAACGTCAAAATCGAACCGTTGGCGCCCTCGGTGCTCACGGGACCGCCTGGGTTGATCAAAGCCGAGCCCCCGCGAAGGTTAGTCACGTTTGTTCAGTTCATATTATATTATACGCGAGATTCCATGTTCTATTATTTATCTTGACTTCTGCAGTGAAAGCGGGGGAGCAAGTTTCGTTTGTTAGTACGTAGTGTAGATCTTATGGCTACCTGCATTCACAAAGTTTTCTTTTCTGGCATGATCATTTTACCTCTGTGCCTGCTCGACCAGATGTATGTTGCTGTTATCGTTCTCCTACCAGACGCCTCCAACACCCAGGCCACCAACGCCCAGCAAACCTGTGGAATTGGCTGCCAGCGCTGCTCCTTCACCAGACAACCCGCTGAAGGCCGAATTGATGTGAGCGCCGCGACTTGCGATTCGTTGCGAATTGACCCGAACAGACATTTGATCGGTAGCTTTGCTCAGCAGCCCACGGCACGCCCAGACGGCCATATTACCACATGTGCCGGGTTTGCGCATAGACGTGCCACATCGCCCGTTGTGACACGTCTAACTAGTCCTGTTAGTGGGGCTTGACAGGTGCTCTATCTCTACCGATTCTCCGTCTTAAGGCGACTTCTTGGGCCCATTCTACTCGCAAGATTCCGGGCGTCAATCCCTGATGGCATTCTGCGTTTATTTGCGCCACGGACTCTCGCTATGAGCCCACTTCACCTTCGCTTCACTCCGGAGTGGCTCAGGCTGGTTATGTCCATAGTATGCAACCGATCCATGCTATGGGTCTGGATTTTTTCGAGAGCCTTTGGGATTAAGGAACCTCCACCGTCTTGTGTGCTCAACCTTTTCCTACACTAAAGTCCCTTCTCGTCGTTGTCCTTTACCTCGGCCTACTGAAATTTGGTGCCCGAGATATTTGTATTTTTCTGGGAAGCTGGTGCCATCTCGTCAAGGAAATGAGTGGCTAAGTATGTCGACATACTTCATATAAAACGATATATTGCTGATTTTGGGCCGCCACGGCGGGTAGTCCTGACGAGCCGCCGGTGTAGCCGGGATCTGCGATTCCGCAGGTCACCGCTGCCATTACACCCACCAAATTTGCCCAATCCCATCCCTTGTAAGTACACCCCAAGCATACCAGATACTATCTAGACCAACCTGTACAATTAATGAATGAAAAGACAGCGAGTTTGTGCCCATGGCACTTGATTGGCGGGTGGCCGGTTTCCTAGTATTTGCCCATGTTGGGGGTGTCGGCGGAAGAAAATTCACTGCTCCATCCACACTGCATTTAAATTCGAGGAAATTGTCTGGAACTGCTCATGGGATACCTGCCTTCGTTCCAATACACGGTGGCTTGTATAGAGCCAATATAGCTTTCGAGAACCAGCCATAAATGCTAAAGTGGCCGGTTACCCGGTCGGCGATAGTACAGGCCAATTCACGTCGAGCAATTTATGTACGGGTTACAATCCTCATCCTCGTCCCTCTTTCTAACATCTGTCCTTCCACAATCTTCACAACGTCCATCTTCTTCCCAGCCTCACACCTTCCGAAAGATATATTTCCACCGGGTTTTTCTAGAACTGTTCAGAATCAAATATTAAGTCCGCTGCGACGCCACACACAAAGGCTCACTTATTCGGAGTTGAAGGGAAATGGTGTTTGGTCCAATAACAATGGAGTTGGGCAAGTCGTTCCGAGGAGTCACTTTGTGTCCTGGCCCAATCCACCGGAAATCCCCCTGGATCCCAACTCGGTGTTCTCCATTATCTCAAAGTGAGATGCGCGTGGCACTATCAATATTGTTCTAGGGACACACCATTCCGACGTGCAGCTGTCCCTGTCGCATTTCACAGTTCACGACGGCACGCCACCGTGGTGTCTGTACTATGGGGACACCGGAAGTACACCGGGCTTCCGTGACGGCCTCCCCCTATCATCCCAAATCGACATCGTCGCCGCTGACGAACGTGTTCGGATTGAAGTTGGAGGGTGCCTCTGAATCTATGCCTTATGATATAACGTTCTCATTTCCCCATGCACCGGTGAGGATCTCGTGCCAATTTCCGGGGTTCACCACCAGATGACGGCCTTCACTCAAATACTACTACTGTATTTTTTTCAATTCGACCATCACGTGTCACTCCCCCCTTGGTCGATGGCAAATATCGGTATTTTGTCACGCATCACCCACCCTCTGGTCGAAGGCATTTTGCATCACCTCGCCCTCGAAATTGCCCAAAATCACGTCCGCAACACGTAAAATCGACAATGTTCGTTCCAATGTTCGAAATTTTTACTGGCATTACGCGAAATTTCGGTCGTAGTCGAATGATCGAATCGGTAATTTGAGTCACGCGTCACCCCCCTGGTCGGATTGAATGAAAAAATACAGTATCATTCCCCAAGATCTCGAGCACCTAACCAAATATCCTGAACAGCATTTCCCATAGATGAGTTGAGTGAAAACCAAGTACACAGGTCAATTGCAATCTATATCTCACCCCGGAAACATATTTCGGCTCATCTGAATCGAACCATTCCCTGTTAAACGGCGTCGATACTTTTGTTGAGTCATGTTGTCCGTAATTGATTGCCGAGCCCGGCTTGGAGGCATGTCTCATCGCAGCACCTCAAGATTTCATAGGAAGGTTCACAAGCATAATATGGGTCCCCCAGATACACCATTAGTTGAAAAAATTGGTTAAAAGTTGACTATACGGGCTATTTTCCACCGCATATGGAGGGACATTATAATAAACTATTTTGGCAGGGAAAATCTACTTTTTTCAGCATTGCCAGCGCTGTAGGGCACCTACAGGCCTGAAATTTTGCATGGTCATATTTTAATGGTTGGTACGTATTTTAAAGATGTTGGGCCATGGTCTCGACATCTCCTAGCTAAGCTCTCCGAGACAACAGGGAAACACAGCAAAATGAGCAACTTGTAAATTTTTCAACAAATGCCCAGGGTACATAACTGCCAGGTTTTTAGCACACAACTCGTAGAGCACATCCCAAAGAATGCAACAAAACAAAATGTTGAAAATCAGCCAAGTAACAGCGGCGAAATCGTTGTTTGTCCGAGTACTAGGCGGGGAATGATAATAGGCGGCGAAAATTCCATGGCCTGCGAAAATTTGAAATGTTTATCTCTACTCCAAGGGAGGGAAAATTGGAGTACAGGGGGTAGGTGATATATCGCGATAATTTAAGAGCTAACTGTGCCCGACCCAGGTCAATGTGGACACCATCTACCTCTGCACAGGCCAAGGTGAAGTTATCGCCGACGTAATATATCCCGTTGAGGTCCCTTGGTCAGGCCACTTACATCTGTCATAGAGTATTCGTGCGCGCGATGCAAGATTTGAGACTGGGGATGGGAATGTGACTGTCTCGGTTAGTATTTCAAAAGGCGCGGATTGGTAACTGAACCCTGCTCGCAGAGAATTGCCGGTTCCTCCCCGAATCCTGACCAAAGTCACCCATTGAAACGGAAGCTGGGGATTGACGCAAAGAATGGGACAATCGTAGCAACCGTACGTCTTTTCGATTCATCGCGGCACATTATTTGTTGACTTTCCATAGGACGTCAAGAATCTAGACAAAGTTGTGTTTCGTTGCACTGACATATAAAATTAAAGATATTAGCTTATTTTCACCTCTTGCGACTGAATCAGGATCGATTAGATTTGTCTCGACAGGAATTTTGCATAAAGCCCGAGATGTACAACCATGGTGATATCGTAAGCAACTCTGTTCCCGATTTTGAGATTCAGATTTAATTCCCTTGGCACAGGGAGGATAACCAGATAACCCAGGTCAAAATAGCGAAAAGATATTGGAAAAGTATTTATAATAACTTTCACATATCTTGGCCTTGGAATTATTTAAAAGACGATGAAGGCATTCAGAAGATATTCTTAGATTAGAATATCTTTACCGTGTCTTTTGAATGCTTTCTCTGCCCTGGGCCCACAGATATGCAGAAGTTATTGTAATTAATTTCTGCATATCTTTCCAGTATTCCAGCTCAGATTATTCGGTTATCCTTCCTGTGTGGCACAGTACTTGAATAGAAGGCGAAGCCAGAGGCACTGAAACAGAGAAGCGAGTACATACTTTTCTGTTGGACTTCTACAGTACCGCCCATAGTTTGTAGAAAATGTGGGGTTCATCCCAACCAGGCTCCCTTGGGTCCCAGGAGCCCAGCTGAGTGTGGGTTACAAATAAATAGAGTAAGTACACTACTTTAAACCTCCTGAGTAAACCTCTCGGGGATGGATCAGTAATCCCGACCGCTTACAGCTCCGGACAATCAAAGTCAACCAAAAACTTGACCAATTATTTGGGCCCTGGAAATTGTTGCAGATGAAAGAACTTGATTAGGGGAGTCTAACGGTACCCAAATCAATTGATTTCCATAATCCGTTCCTCTGGAAATGGCCGTTTACTTTTGAAGGGTTCAAAAATTTGGCTGTAGCCCCATATGATGTCGGAAAATTTCGGAAAAATATGCAATCGAAAGCTCTTGATCAGCAGATTCTGAATATTTCCAAAGACCTAAGAATTTCAATAAGCCATCATTTTACAGGAAATTTGCAAACTCTGGTGCTTCATCACATTGTTTGTGCAAAACGTGCGCCAAGGGCCCCAAACAGGTCCATGTCGGTTTGAAATAACACCGTATGGGGTGGAAGTGAGCCCCGAAAGCTGCTGAGCCCGATCACCAGTACATATTGGTCGCGAGGATGGCCCTGGAGCCCAGAAGAGGGGTGTTGAAGATGCGTTGAAACGGCTCAAAATTTTGGCCACACCTTATTCTTCGTGGGAAAAACTTCGGAGGGGGTGCTTTAGACGTGTCTTTGTGCGTAAATTCCGAATCTGAGATCAGAATTACCCAGAAAATTGACATTCTCTCCCTATGAATAAAATAAGGATTTGTTGACTTTGATTGTCCGGAGCTGTACACATCCCGACGCCAACGATTGCCGAGCTCCGATGCTCGCACAGCCACCATCATTCCAACATCCTTGCACATTACAGAAATGATAATTATTCATCCCCGTTTCTCCCAGTTGGTCAGAGGTGAACACAATGAGCCAAATGAATTCGCCTGTTCGGATTTTCAAGGCTCCGAACTCCGACCGTGCTCGTACCACAACTTTACGCCCGAGAGCATGCGTATCTGCTTCCGGCCTCCCTTCCTCTCCCACAACTGGGAGTCACTGCCACACACGGCGTGATTAGGTGGATTTTAGCCTCATCCGAGTCGCTCATCTTTACATAACAGTCACACAATACGAGCCCCAATATCGGTTCGGCGTGTTGTGGTGCTATATCCTCATGAAAGCTTGTGCCATCAAGGATAAACTGCAAGTTTGATATCCGCTGGTCCCCTTAAGATTAATATTCAAATCTTTGGAAGCTCGAATTTAGGAAGGTCGACCGCAGCAAAATCCAAGACCTCAGCCATTGTTTCTATTGAGAAAAGAGAGTAAGATGCAAGACATAACGTCGGACAGATGGCAGTAGTACTAGTAATACAAATATGATCAAACCGAGAAAAGACTGACAATGGTGTTATACAGAACATCAACGAAGTGAACCTCACGCCTCGCTCTCCGCCGCCTGTGCCGCTGCTTGGTCCTATTGCCATATTCAATCAGATCAAACGAGACCACAGCGAAGGCAAAAAAATCACCTTTTTCCATGTTCCGCCGGGGCATGTCTCCGAGTCGAGCGTGCCCCAGGTCTCATACATTCGGACTGAACCAAGGGAGGTCAGGGGTTCGTCGTGGCTTGATTGATTTTTGCCCAGTGGGCGGCGCAGATTCAGTGTTAGCATGAGGCTGTTCGTGTATCTGGTAATTTATGTTAGCACCGCAAGTCAATGCAGCAGCGCATAGCTCCACGCACACTTTCCCCAAAATGAATGCCCTGAAAATATATCGATTAGAACGGGCGGAATGCGGCGAGACTCATTCACACACGGTACAAAATGAATATTCGTTCCCGGGTAGCCCACGAACATCCATAGATCAATGGCGGCGCAGACGGCGGAGGCAGCGCCCGTTTGCACGACACGGTGGATCAGTGCGGTGATTACCGTTTCCGACGGGCCCCACCCCGATTGATCTTTCGCTTGGGTTAACTGTACGTATTGAGAGTCAGCGTTGTCAACGGGATCGTTGGAAAGGACGCACTATGAAGGTCATGGAGGCAGTGATGAAGAAGTCGACGATGAAACTGCAGGACAGCCAGGTCTACATGGTACCGGTGAGCACCGTACTGTGGAAATTATTATTTGGGGGATATTACAGTGACCTCGGGCTTTATCACAAGCAGCTCTCCTTGGGTTGGGGTACGAAGCACCTATGCGGAATGAGCATGGACCGCAGAGGAGCTGGCTGGATGACTTACCAGGGCCCCCGCAACGATAGCAGAAGTGCATTGAGTGAGTGCAAGCTAATGTGTCGGACGTCACGAATCGGAAACAAGGATCAACTCTTGGACGCACCAGGACAATCAGAACCGCCATTCCTTTCAGTAGCCGCTGGTCCGGCGCGAGGACCCATATCCGCCTGGAAGCATTTCAGTATCGAACAACCCGCAATGATCTGTTCGTGCGCACCATGCATAGAAAATCTGGACGGTGCCGGCCACTCAATGTCGATTTGATCAGTTTTCGCATGATTATAGAGTGCACAAGCATAGTCACCGATACCACAGAGGATGGGAATCATCGACGCACTCCATGGCACGACGCCAAAGTCGGATGCGTTTCCCCACATTGTCACGATGAAGTACCAGGCGAAATGAGTCGAGACGAAGGTTTGTGCCAGGTCGAGCACAAATAACGTATTGACTTTCACGCCCGTTAGGACCTCTTCCCGGGGCATACATAATTTGGGCATACGCACCGAGTATCCGGAGGAAAAGCTGGTCGAAGGAGAAGGTTTGATAGTATGTGTCTGCCGACAATGAAGACTTCAGGCCCAAATGAACTTCAAGTGAGCGGCCCTGCACTCACAGAGCTGCATGACGAGAGTCCCCATCAACATCCAGTTAAGTATGCTCCCTATGAACTAGAAAATAGCGTTAGCCTTGGCCTCTTTGAGGGTAAGCTGCTCGCTCACCAAGGGTCCAATGCTGTGAGGGCGTCACTTTGGGATTGCCAGGGACATAGTAGAGCATAAAATTAGCTCACACACGGCCAATGTCGACAGTGGGCGCATTCTCCATCTTGGGGGCGCGGTGGATGAGAAGGAATCTGGGTGGGGACTGAGTGGGTCCAGTGCCGGTGACGGTGCCGCCTCGCGTGCTCAAGACGAGAGCTCTGATAACATTTAGCAGGAGAATTTCGAAAAGTATGCGCGGATCGCGTTCACCTCTCAGCGCGCGGAGGATAGATGGTTGCGGTGGTATGAAAGAGGGCCGCGAAAATACACGACTATGGCCACAGTGTGGCCGCAATGATCTCACGGCGCCCAAGCGACGGTGAGAAATAACGTAAAGATTTGGTAAAGATCTATTCTCTGAAACTCCGCCGTCCACTTCGAAAATAAATCCTGCAGTAGTCGCAAGCCGAGAACCTGGGCAAAATATGTAGCGCTAGAGGGGAGCACCCGCTCACCGTCGGATAGGTGGCGCCACGTACTAATTCCTTGCATTCGAAGCAAACACGCGGCTCTGACGGATCAACTGCATGTAGCACTTAAGATACTATAGATAGGCTAGGAAGGCCCCCGGTCACTCAGGCCTGAGCCGGTCCGCCATAAAGTAAATCAACACCCAAAAATCGGTCTTCGCTTTATAAAGTAAATCAACCCCAGACCACGGTCGACTGGGTCCGGGGTAAGGTAAATCGAGCGGAGCCTGAGATTTTTTCGGCTTGTCTATGGGGCAACAGCTGAGTTTTCCGCCAAAGTCAGCGAACTCCAGCCACAGAAACTGACCCATTCCAGCAGGAATCTACCAAAGAGTTCACTTTCTGGAGGAAAATCGTAATTTGTGACCGTTTTTCCGCCTGGAACTCGGTCCGAGTTAAGGTAAATCAACATTCGAGCGGCACGAAATCATAACGTAAATCAGCTGAAATTTCGTAGTCTGAATCTGTTGGCAGGGTTCGAACAGGTTCGAACCGGAACTCGGATTTCCGTGATGGCCGCGTGAGCACACGTGATATTCCCACGCTCCGAATCGGGACAGAGCCGTCGTTCTCACTGCTGTCGGCCAGCTTGCGATTAGAAATCATAATCAGGGGCCTTTTTAATGTATAAATGATAATTTGGGCCGTGTTCTGTGAGGCTATTTGCAGCATTCCACCATGGTGAGCTGATTTCGAGGATTTCAGCACATAACCCTCATTTAAGGCTCAGAGCACTTCGAAAAATCTCAATCCACATCCCAACTGTGGGGTAATACATTTAAGGGGTTAAAATTGCGCCTTCATGGGTTAAAGACTCGAACTGCAGCGCAAACGAGTAAGTTATCCGGATTTGGACCGTGGGAATATCACGTGGCGTCATACGGCCATCACGAAAATCTGAGTTCCGGTTCGAACCCTGCCCATAAAATCAGACTCCATATAAATTTTTTATCGACTATCATAAAATTTTTTGTGGAGTCTGACTACGGGAGACTAGAAATTTCGCGTGTTGGGCGGAGTTAGGCCTGTGACCGGGGGCCTGGCTGGGATCAGCTGCCACGGGATTATAACGGAAACACGTGGCAGTGATGAGAGCGGACCGAGTAGCGACCCGCCAAGATGAACGTCAAAGCGCTTCAGGGACAACCGAGATGAAGCCGGTGAAGGCCGGTGAGCTTGGGAAATTCTGGAATGATTGAATACCGCGGGTCGCTGGACGGGAGTGAGAGCAGTTCTCCAACCTCACGGCTGGCCGAAGAAGATGATTAGCGCGGTGTCGTCGCTAGGGCTGCTGGCCCCGTATTAGACGGTTGTACGGTCACCGTAATTCGGCCGCCGTCCCGTCCCGTCGGGCCTTTGGAGCTCCTGCTTGGCGGTATGGTTTCAGCCGTGCCGTCTACCGTAATACCCGTCAAAAAGACGGCCGAAGACGGCGACGGTACGGCATGTACGGCTTTCCATAAAGTGGTTCAAAGGGGCAGTCAACGGCCAAGTGGTCAGAATTCAAACCCCGCAAATCAGATCCGCGCCAATGCCGACATCAGCATTCTTGCTCTTGACCATCATGTCGCCCCGTCCCACGTCTCAATAGGGCCTTTCAGAGTAGCCGATTTCGAGCTGATTTCGACTGGATTTCAGTTTGATTTCGAAGTAAAGTTTCAGTTCCAAATCCGAATTCAACTTTGATAGGTCGGCCAAATCCACCTGAAATCGGATTTCGGCACCTTCGGCACGTTAACAAGCGAGCGGAGATTCAACTTTCGGGTCATGTGTCCCATCACATGGGATAACAACGACATACTTAAGCACCAGCAGTGATAGATTCAAACTCCGCCAGTGTCACGGCAACGCATTGCCGAAATCTGACTGTTTGCCGATTTGGCTTCGGCTTTCTCGGAGGCTCGAAATCAGAAACGAAATCAGATTGAAATCCAGCTGAAATCAGCTCGAAATCGGCTACTCTGAGAGGCCCTAATGAGCTCCAATGCACCTAGAATTCTTGGGGGATCCTCAAGCTTTGTCGGGGTTTCTGCTTCAAGGTATTCAATCAATATAAGATTTACACAATGCCCGTGAGGATGGGTGGTACAAGCTCGTAAGGTTATGTCGTCTTTTCTTACTGTATTTATACTGTCTATCCGAGTCACTCTGAGTCATATAATAAATGGTCCACATTGTTCTGTACTGTTCTTGAGCACTCTCTCTCATTCTGTATGATTCACGGTGAGCCGCGTACTTGCCCGAGATAACACTGAAGTTGCCATATAGATACATATGTCGGAAAATCCGAATTTGGGGGATAAGATGATATCAGGTCAAATAAAGCCTGATAAGTGCGTCAGGGATTCAGGGGAGTGATAAGGTTCAGTAACTTTTTATAATGGTTGACCAGCCTGATCAGCCTTACGGGCCTTATAGGTGCTGATAGGCAGTTATCAGAGCGGGCTGGCGCAAACACAAAAGGACTGAGGCCCTCTTTCGAAGGCACTTTTACAACGTGAGTATTTATTCTAAACTTTGTAGATATTTTATATTTTCTATATTTGTATGTATATTAGGTTATGTTACAGTATACGCATAAGCACTTTATTTTGCAGTAATTGCAAGGAGAGTAAGTATCCTTCATTATTGTGCACGTTGGAAGGTCATGAACAGAGTTTTGTACCTTGCTCGAGCCACCGGGTCCATTTTATATTTTACTCTGGACAATCGTTTAAATGAGTATCCTGTTGATCAGACCAGATTTAGCTCTGCTGAGAGGGTGTAGCCTTAGAGCCTTTCCTTTGTTTTTAAAAATTGAGACGGTCAAAAAGTGGGGGGTCTGACAAAGCCTGGTGGCACCTTATAGGGCCTTATGACCCGGGGCCCGAACCTGATATCACCTGATAGACCGGTCAGGCCATATCAGGCAAATTCGGATTTTCCGACATATAGAGCTCATAGACGATATAGCAAACAGACCAATTCCCGCTACCTTTAGGTACGGGTTCTTATGTAGTGCACGATCAAAGTGGATTTTGGCAGACCATCACATTTTCGCCTTTTTTGGCAAACCATTTGTCATTTCTCATGTGTAATTGCCCGGCTTTCTCCGCCCGATTCCGCCCGACCTAGTATAGTTTGTCCCTTTGACGGTCTTTGTCAAATATACACCTCGAGTCCATTAACTAGGTTGCTTCCCACGGTCCAATGTGAGCTGGTCGACGTCGACCGAGCGAACTTTGGGCCGCCCATATTCATATCACGCCTCCTGCCCCTTCAGACTGGCATTTAAATGACCATTAGCAATGGTACTTAGCGGGCCGTGCCGCTTGTCAGCCTTACCTGCTTTATTATATAGAAAGGTGGGAGGGGGGTGGTTCAAATATATAGACACTCATAATTGGTCATAGTTACCAAAGCTGCAGTGTTAATTGCCATAGCCACAGCACTTATAGTGGCTCATAGATGTCCATAGATCACACAAAAATAGGATTGCAGCGAACATTTATTGCTGAACCTTTAGGTCTGGCTACCCAGGGGAAGATGGATTTCGGCCTGATTTTTGCTACAGTTACAAACAACTTTTTGTCATACAACATTGGTCATCCCAGAAATAAATTGGAAAGTAAGTGAGGAAAGGCACAAATGAGTGATCCGAGTATGAACATATTTATTCAACCTTCTTACTGGTGTTAAGGCCTGTGTACTAGCCTGCTTCATCCACAGAAGGTATAGATATTCTCCAAGTTCAATTTTGGTAATGAGTCATTTAAGCTTTGTGTTCGGACTGATATCTGTCGACGTTCGGAGAATATCTTGATTTCGGAAGCACACACAAATCTTTGCTTTCTGCTCCATGTCCTCCCCTGCTACCTTCTGCAATGTGCCTGTATCTACTAGATTTGATGGCCAAGCTCCAAGCTCCTCTGTTTCTCTGGACTGGGTGATCAATTCTGGGCTTCGTAAATGCACCTCTCGGGCTTCTAACATGTCCGTGTCATGCGGGCGTCATCTCTATGTGCTTGAACAATGTTCCTGTGACGGCCTCTCTGACCCCCGACTTGGTGCTTGGCTTGGATTGGCTGCATTTTGTTCAGAACTCTGCTCCGGAGCTTGTCGTGCATCTTAGTTGTGGCAGCCCACTTGATCTTCGGAAAATTGGCTCAGTGTTCACGCTGCCATCATCCACAGATGCGTAGCAGCCTCAGTATCATGACTTTCACATGTACTTACTTGTGTATTCCCAGCCTTCCCACCTTCTGCATCGGTATTACAAAGAAACATCGGTGCGGAGCCCTCATCAGTGTCCACGGGTGAGCCTGGTGCAGTATCCACCCCCTTGCTTTGGATCAGGTTTCATTGCGTATCAAAGGATTGATGGGGTAGGGCAGTTGAGTCTATACAATGTACATACTTGTAGATTCCTTTGAATCAGATTTGAGATTAACATAGTTCTTTTGTGAGCGTCTGTGGGTTTGAGGTCGCTGGAACGAAAAATGTGGTGTATCAACAGAGGATATTCGATATTTTTGGACAGAGGCAGGTGACCAGGCTCCGCCCGTAGGGCCATTAACGAGAATATACTTGGTGTGAGTATTAGCAAAGCTGTATTCAGGAAGCTTAACTTACTGGATTAATTTACCGCGGTTCAAGTAGTGGGAAATTAAGGCCCCCCCATGTTTTACGAATATTTTGCCGTTGCCTAGTTGAATCCTTCCTTTTTCGGTGGTTGGGATTGTCGGGTGCCCTTATCTAAGTACCTTTGGCACCTATTACTTCAACAATCAATCAAGCCTGATAAATCCCTAAAGGTTCAACTACTGCCTTGGAGAGGCCTAATCCCACCTATGTAGCCCTAAGAACCCTACGTATTACAGGGGGAGATATCACGCAGCTCCCCCTCTAAGTTGGCCCGGTTTAAGTGGCTCCGGGTGCCCCCGTCAAATCTCACAAATAGCTCTTAAATACCTTGTAATTAGCTCTTAAATCTCAGAAATAGCGATAAAGGGTATTGCGCCCCATCAAATCTGATGCGAACTGATAGCGGGCGCCATCAGTGGCGGGAATGCGCCATCAAGCCTGAATAATTATTTCTGAGATCTCGCAAATAGCGACGAAAGATAGCGCGTGCTATCTGTGGCCATCAGATTTGATGGCCCGCAATAGCACACGCTATCTTTTATCTATTGGCGGCGGCAGCGGTGCCTTTGATGGTGCATCAATGCCATCAGCAGTCCCGCCGCGCCGCCCAAAGTCGACGCCGCCGCCCTAATAGTGCACTATAAATCAAGAAGAAAATAGGGGGTGCACCCCCGTCCAATTAAAGGCCATATACGACGCCCCTTCCTCCAATACTACAGGTAAATTTACAAAAAAACACAGAATACCTGCCGACTGCACCCAAATCCACCCCTAGCTGGCTTCCAAGTCCGCCGCGCTGCCTGCCGTGATGCGCATAACGTTCGCAAACGCATCTGCGAGGTCCTTGTTATCCGCGTCACCCTCATCCTCGCTTTCCTCGTCCACCGTACTCAGGTCTTCCCCGCCCTCTGTGCTCCTGGGCACGCCGCGCATCTCCACGTCGGTGTTCGGCAACGGCGATCGACGGCCCAAGTCGGGTGCAGTGCGCTCATGGCGCTCCTTGCAGATGCTCATGCCTCGCAAGATGGAGCCGGTGAAGCCGGGCTCTTTGCTCAGCTTCACCAAATGCTGCATGTGCAGCGCATTGAAGCGGCCACACTTCATGCGGTGGAGCTGCACTTGGTACGCCAGCTCCACATCGCCTTCCGCTCGCAGGCGCTCCTCATGGTGCACCAGGAACCCCTCTTCGTCCAACATGTGCGTCACGAGCCGCCGGATTTCGATATCAAGCCGGGTGATCTCCTCGTCGGCGCGGAGCAGCTTGTAGTGCTGGTCCATGGCTGCGCGCCCCGCTGGTAAAGCCCACGGCTCGTCCCGAATATCCTCCCGCCCTCGCGCAGTAAGTCGAAATCGGACCGGAACGCGTACTTGACGACGGTCTCCCAAGCCAGATTGATCTTGGGAGGAATCATTGAGTTAGCGGCCGTGTTGTACCGCTCAATCGCGGTCTTCACCGCCTTCGAGCGTGCCTGAAGCGCCTTTGCGATATGCTTGCGTACTTTGTAGGCTGGGTGAACGAAGTCAGAGGCGTTACAAACGCGAGCAGTGAGGATACGTACCAGTCCCCGACATATTGCACTTGCCCAGCTCGAACATCCGCGCGACAATCAGCCCCTCGAGCTCGGCCAGTGCGCGCTGGTACTGACGTCTTCCCACCATTGTCGTGACCACCTCCCATTTCTCGGTGCCCGGCTGCCAGCGCTCGGTGTCGAGGCGCCTCTCCAGGTCTTGGACGGCGTCCAATGTCTTATCCACAATCTCCATGGCATGCCGCCGCCGTGTTTCGATCGCACACGTCTCCTTTGCTGCACGTTGGTAACCGGCGGTGTTGGATGGTGGTGGCATCGCAGGCGGTTCCAGCTCAAAAATGTCCTGGAGGCGTTGCCTGCAACCTCTCGTCAGTTATGGTCAAATAGAAAGCACAGTACAGACTCGTGATCCAAGAGATTGACCAGCTTTTGGTAATATTCCATCTCCATAGTCTCCTCCACTGGCTCCTTCTTGAGTGTCGCCAGGAACTGTTTCTCCTTCTCGAGCCACGTCTCGAATACTGCACGTGACTCCACACCGAGCCTTCGCATCGCCTCCCACAGCGCGGGATGCGTACTCTTGGTCTGCAGCGCGCGGCGGTACTTACTGCAAAGAAGGAGCGCTGCGAGATCATTTCAGTCGCAAAATACCGAGGGCAAACGGGGGCTACACACAGAGATTGGCGTACGCGTCAAACGTGTCCGTATGCTTGAGGTATGCCGTGATCGCTTGCTGGCGATGAAATCGGCTGGCATGGCGTGTTCCCGGTGCAAGGGCATTGGATTTGGAGAAGTAGGTCTCGCAGACCTCCAACGGCTCCTGCCCAACGCCCCGCACATACGTGATAAGGTTACAGACTTGGCAGTCGCGCCCATGTGCGCACTCGTGGAATGCGCCCACCAAAGACTTGAAGCCGGTGTCGTGCGCCAGTTGCCCGAGTTGTGGGTGGGCGTGCACCATCTTCGCGAATTTGCAGCCGATGTCGTAGCCCAGCCCGAGCTTGCCGAGCACGCGCATTAGGTGGTTGACGATTGCGAAGCCGTATTTTGCACTGCAGGCTGTCAGTGAAGGCAGGTGACAGGGGTACAAGAGGCCTACAGTTCACCGCTTTGCACCATATCCACAACAATTAATGTGAATACGTGCCGACAGAGCGCGGGGAAGAAGCCCGTCTCATCATACATCCCCAGCGCGCGAGCTGTGACCTCCTCCCTCATGTTTTGCCACCTCGAGGCGCAACCATCCTCCTCTTCGACCCACCCGTCATCGACAACGAACCCCTTCATCATATCTTCCAGACCCTCCTTGGCCCACCGGTCTACCTCCTCGCGTGACAAGTAAAAGTCGCCCGGTGCCTTGCGGTTGTCGAGTCGCTCCCTGGAAGCACCCGGGGTTGTCGTTCCATCCTCCTCGACCACGTTGCGCTCCCGGGTCCAGAATCTCTTCAAGGAGTTGTTGCCGTCGATGGTCGCGAGGATGGGGATCTCGAGCTCCTCCTCGCCCTCGAGCTTATATAGGCAGCAAGGGCACGCATTCTTGAGGCGCCAATTGAGAGTGTCGTGTCCCAGCGCAGCTTGCACACGCTTTTCGATGATTGCGTGGATTGCGAGGTAGAGGTCGAATGCGACGGAGAATTGAGTCCCAAGGTACGCCCGTGGGGGGACACCGTGCATGTCGCAGAGTGCGCGTACCCAGGCTTGAATTGTGAGTCGCGGGCTCCGCAGATTTGCGACGCGGAATGCTTTGAGTGCACGAATGGTGAGGACGACGGAGGGGAAGTAGGGTGCGACGGGCATGAGCCCCTGGCGCACGAACGCAGATGCGACGAGCAGGTTGCCTCGGATGATAGGGACATCTGCCTGATATGCGGCTTGAAAACAATGTCAGCACAAGGAAAACCCACAAAGAAAAATACACACAAAACATGTCCACTATTAGGACACTCCGAGTTTCCTCCACGACAGCGCCCAGTGGCTGGGTGTAAGTGCGCGCAAGACCCTCCTCTGCGATGGTGAGACTCCACCCCACGTACACGTCCGCCATGCACTCCAGCTACGGTGCGAACGCGTTCACCAAAAGTTGCGTGCGGTCCCTTCGAGTGCGGCTTTCACCAGCGCGCGGAAAGAGCTGGCTGTGCGAAGGGGAAGAAAAGGAGGTTAGACCAGAGGATAAATTAAATTAAAAGATAAAAGAAGACACACTTGTGATGAGCGCGCAATTCGTCGAGCAGACTCCGGTCCACATTCTGGACCTCTTCTTCCGTCAAATTCTCGCCGGCATGGCTGATGTCAGCCGGCAGCCTTCTGTGCAGGACATCGTTTGCATAGTCTGCGTAATTGTCCCCGTTGTTGCCGTCAGGCACATCGCATGGGTCGGGTACATCGCGAATGCGATCCGCCTCACGGCGCTTGGCCGTCATTTCTACCGCAAATATATCGCTGGTTAGTGCGTGAAAAAGCCTCTCAAAATTCGTCCTTACCGGCCTGCCGCTCCTGTTCCTTGCGCTCATCCTCCTCCTTCTTCTGCCGAATTTCTGTCTGGGTCATGGTGGCCCGTGTCTGGACCAGGCGGCCTCACGCATTCCGACGCGTCCCGGTCACTTGCACCCGTGAAGAGGATGAACTCGCGGTCTTCATGTTCTCCCGCCGCTTCTTTGCCTTGAGTCCAGCCATGGCCGTGTCGTGTCGAAATTTTGATTTCGCTCGGAAGGTGTTGGTGAGCACGAGACCGAGCGGGGTTTGCCGTGCCGCGTCTCTCTCTCCCTCAACCACCATCCTCTGTAAGTTCCTCCCTTCTTTTGGTGTTTCTTTGACCCAGCCGAAGCCAACTGCGTGCAGATTGATTTCATACCCGGGATCTCCGCACGTGGAAAGCCGAGGGTGGGTCAAAAAAGCACCCTTGCCACCTGTGCCACTCAACACTTGACTGACGTGTTTTCTTCATAGTTTCACACGATGATCTGGGTTCTGCAGGGCCGCATGGTGCGTGCGCTGTACCTCGTCTATTCCACACGCTCACCAAGCCATAGACACGGTCCGGAACTCTGTTCTCACCCTACACCGGCACCCCTTACAAGCCGAATATTCAATGCGAACCCTTGCGTTGCGACGCGTTCGATTTCGGGCCCTTGCTCGCCAATGCGGTGGCCCAGGAGCAGAGTCATGCGGAGGACCATGAGCCCGTGGACGACCTCGAACCCGCCGACGACGGCGACATCGACGAGGAATACCCCCCATTCAAGCCTCCTGAGGCGATCGACGACGTCTACTCGCCGCCGCCCTCGCCCCCGCCCCACGACCCGCCACAGGATCTGGACGACGCACCCGAGCACGCCCCACCACCACCCGAGCGCGCCCCGCCGCCATCCGCGAAGCGCGCACGCACCGCCTTCGACAGCGACATCGACGAGGAGCACCCCCCATTCGATCCTCTTGACGCGATCGACGACATCTACCCACCGCCGCCCTTACCCCCGCCCCACGACCCGCTACAAGACCTGGATGACGTACCCAAGCGCCCCGCCGCCACCCCCGAAGCGCGCACGCACCGCCTTCGACGACATGTGCACAGGCAAGAAGCCCTTGAAGATGTCGCGCTCCCATGTGAGACGCAAGAAGCTGCGCACTGCGACTGTGCAACGCGACGGCCACGCACCGAGCACCTCCACCTTCAACGACCACGTCCGCCCCGCGCTGGACAACCCCCTGCAGACCACGCTCGATGCCACCCGTCTCCCGGCCGCACATGGAGGCTATGCGGCGAGGGTGGAAAGTGCGGACGAGATGTGGGGGAGCAAGAAGCGCCACCCACTACCGGAGCTGCTCGGACTGGGCTTCCAGCTCGTGCGCTGGAACGGATAGTGCGTAGCCCGCCCTTCGATTCCTTGCTACGCTAACTCAGTACCTCAGCGACTCGCGGCCCATCGTCGATGTCTTTGGCCGCATCATCACGGTGCTTGTGGGGCAACCGCACTTGGCCTCGTGGGACGCCGAAGTCGCCAGCGCCTACCAGCACATCTCAGCAGAAAGCGCTGTCGCCGCCTTTTGCCGCGACTTATGCAAGCATCGGCGTGGCGGGTTTGTGGCGCAGAATGTTGGCATCTACTATGGCCAGGGTGCGAAGTTCCCCACACGCCTCCGCACTGGCATGTACGAGCCCATGCTCGACCGCCTGCTGGGAAACCCCGCCGTCGCGCGGATGGCCACCTTTGCGAGCGGTACGTACCTTTCTCATCATTTACCCTGCCCCGCGCTCACGTATCCTCAGCCGCCTTTGCTTTGTGGGCCCCGCGCCTTCATCAATATTATTGCGAGCACGCCAATAAGCTGCACGACCACTATCCCCACCTCCGCCGCAACTTTCCGCGGTCTGTCTTCTCCTGTGCGGCCTTCAATTTTGGCCCCAGCGTCTGGACCGTCCGGCACCGCGACGTCTTGAACGTGCCCTTCGGCTGGTGTGCCGTCCAGTCCGGCGGGGAATTCGACGCGACCCAGGGCGGGCACTTGGTGCTCTGGGACCTCAAGCTCATGATCGAGTTCCCCGCCGGCGCCCTCATCCTCCTCCCGTCCGCCACCATCGCCCACTCAAATATCCCCATCGCGCCTGGGCAGACACGCATCTCCTTCACGCATTACACTGCGGGCGGGCTGATGCGCTTCGTCGACAACAGGTTTCGCACCAACGCGGAAGTCGAGGCCGAGGACCCGGAGGAGTTTGCGCGACTTGCCACGCTGAAGGACACCTGGTGGGAAATGGGCCTCAAATTGCTGAGCATGGTCAATGAAATTTTAGAGAGCCTCCCGGATGCAGAATAGACTATCTCTTCGTATTATATTTTCCCTGCACCCAAATTTTATTCAATGCCTTAAATTTCCTGCGCGCACTCCTCCGAGTGATGGGATGTGACTGTGTGCAATTATTTAGATCGCGAACTTGTTACAGTCGCGAACTTGTTACATTTGCTCAGTTCACCAGGCTTGCGGCCCCCGTTCACGCTCAAAATTTGTGAGCAACATCCCTGTGGCAATTCAAGACAATCTGATTTTTTTGGTCAGAGAAAAATTCGCCGCATAATGCCTATTGCCCTGTCCTACCTGATTTTTTGTTTTCAGATAGGAACCACTCGCACCTCCTCTGTCAAATATTCTCCCTAATTTAGAAGAAGAGGTAGGCATACAGGAATTAAAATGAGTTGATGGAATGTCGCGAACTCGTTATTGATGGACCATATTTTGACCTGTTCGCAAACTACTTATAGACATCACATCCTACTTCTCCTCACTTTGTGCATCCCCCGCACTATGGGCCGCAAGCCTCTGAACCCGAAGGAGAAACTCGAGCGGCAACAACTCGCTCTCACCAGATATGCCGACAAGTACCAAACCTCAACGCTGCTCTTATCCCCGCTTCTCATCTCTGGACTCAGGAATCGCGAGAAGCTTCAAGAGGCCGCACGGGTGCGTATGAAACGGTGCGTCAACTGGCTATTTCTCTCACCACTCAAGTTCCTCTCTCTTGTTTAAATCTAACAGCACGCAGGAACCGTGCCGCCCTCGCAGACGGTGATGAAGGTGTGGCGCGTCGCCACCAACTCAAAGCAAAAGAAGCCAACACACGATATCGCGCCAGGTGAGCCTATTGCCTACCTGCGCCTCCACCTCTCAATACATCCTCCCAGAAACCGGGAGGATCTCCGTGCCGCTGCAGCCATGCGGAGAGCAAAGTGCGCGACTGGCTGATTTCATACAAGAGGACTGTGTTCTATGGATGCATAGGTGTTATATCGATGAACATGGAGTCCAGGCCTACGACAAGCAGAGCTGCAGAAAATATTTCAGCAAGACCCAGCTACGCCACGAAGGCAGGGCACCCCCACCGCGTCCCAAGACACTGCCAATCAAGCTCACGGAAAAACAGATGCACATGGCGGCCAGCGCGAACGCGGCTGATACAGACGATGGCGAAGAAGATGAGGGGGATGAGGACGAGGAGGACAAGCTTCCCCCAGCACGCGCCCTTTTCATCGGCCGCGCACTGCGCATTGAATTGCCCGAATGTGCTGCCGGGTGTGACGAGGTCGGTTGCCAAGGCTGCGCCTGCATCTGCACGGCGTCGAGCATCTGGATAGACCAGGAACATTACCGTACGGCTCAATGGGAGGCAGCTGGGCGCCCGTAATTTTTTTTTGGTAACTGCGCTTGAATATACTCGTGAATTTTTCTGGATTTTTGCTCGCTGCTGAGGTCACTTGTGACAACTGCTCTCCACATGCACCTTCACTTGCATCTCTCAATCCTTGCTCTCTCCTCTTCCTCATGTCGGATTACTCGGCGCTCGCGCCGCAGCACACCCATGGTGCCCCCAACACCAGTCCCCGCTGTTGCACCGCCCTGTATTTTCCCGACCCCGGGTACGAAGACCAAGCCCGTCAGGACCGCTTCCCCGACCTTGATTACTATGGCATTGTGCACAATCCTATCCTCAGGGCAGTAAGCTCTCGGTGCGCCCGTTTCTTCCTTGTCCCTCGTTTTTTTGTCTGAGATTAATCCAGCCAAACTGCGGAAGCAGTCTTGCGCCTTCACCCGTGCGCTGACTCCTTCAAGGCCCCGACTTGGGTGCAATTCCTGGTGCATTGGAGCGCCGCATGCGCTGAGTCGCACGACCACTCAGGTGACGCCCCCAACCTCCAAGTCAACGCTGCCGAGGTCCAGGTCCTCATCGATGGGGCCAAGGAAGCAGCAGGCGAGGCGCTCGCACGCGCGGAGAGGAGCTTCGCGGTGCTCGCAGAGCTTCAAGAGCTCACCAATGAGCAGCTCACCGCCGACGCGATGCAGATGGCTCCCCCCGTCGACTACCCTACCCTAACCTCCGAGCGCCAGGCTCTCATCCAGGACATCGCCCGTGCCAACAGGCTCCTCCCGTTCATCGACTCAATCTTCGCAACCGATCGCGCGATCCTTGGCGAGGATCTCGCTGTCCGCCGCCGCCAGGACATAACTCGCACGTTGCAGCGTGCTGAGCTCTGGGCGACGCTGCAGCATACACTCCTCCTGCTGACGCACCACCAAACCATCGATGCCATGTACCTCGCCGACTGCTCCATCCTCGGGGACGCCGAGGCAGCCTCGCGCAGCATGTGTCTGTCTCGCATGTGTGCCAGCGCATCGGCGACTGCGCAGTGGGCCGTGCGTGGAGTCGTCGTCATCCCTGATTCCGACGGCGATGAGGAAAACGAGAACAAGGAGGAGGACATCCCGCCCACCGCGCGCCAACAGATGATCACCACACTCCGCGAGTATCAGGCTGAGCAGCGCTGCACAAAGCGTGCCAAGCACGCAGTTGATGCTGTCGAGGTCGCTGTCGAGGCGGCGACTCGGGGGCCGCTGATGTACGGTGTCAGCGGCCACCCGATCGTCTTCCACAACCGGTATGTACCCCACCTCATTTCATTAGGTTTTGCGATTGATTGATTTTTTTCAGTGCAAGCGCCTTCGAGGCTTGGAAGAAGAACCGCACCGTGGAGCTCTTCTTCACCCGCGATGACGCCGTGCTGGCGAAGTTCATCGAGGAGGAGTTGACGAAGTGTTGATCGGGGCGGGGTAAATTTTCGTGTATGGTAGATAGTCTCGCATGCACATCATATTTTTTGGTTTTGTTGTTATGTTTTTGATGGCCTGGCTCAGGCCCAAATATAATTTCATTCATATACAAATTTTCGGAGTGAGTTGGAAGAAAGAAAGGAAGAGTTGATGTAAAAGCAAAAATTGTACTCGCCTTCAGTGTTGAACGAAAACCTGATGCCTTAAGGATTGGCAAAGCAGCCAGCTTTACACTAGGTGTATAAGAACCCGCATTGTCAACCACTCGACCGTCGGGTTGATATGGTGTACAATATTTATAGAATACACCACCATTTGATTGGCACATTTTATTTTTTGGTTAAGCTTCTGTTGATAGAGTTGACATGGGAATCTGTCAAACGACACTTTTCTTCGCACCACCATGGCACGAACCTCAGTTCCAGCTGCCCATGCTGAACGCAACCTCGGCCGACCCGTGCAGCTATCACAGCGCTGCGAGGGTGACTCAGCTGCCACCAAGGCCAGCAAAGCTCTGAAGAAGAGCGAACGCAAAGCAAAGCGCGAGCAGCTAGAAGATGAACTCGATAACTGGTTTGGCCACCGCGACTCGGAGATCATGCGTGTTGCTCTGGCGCTTTCGATGAAGCCCCTGGCCGTGCGCAAGCTTTTCTGCAACACATTGAGGCTCAAAACCAGGCGTGCACCCAGCTTGCGGAACGCAATTATCCACGACAGGGTGCTCGCGGCCAAGCGGGGTGGGTTGTTTTTTTCCCTGTCAACTCATGCTGTGGAACTGACGCGGCCGCAGCCGGGGAGCACCCGAAGGCGCTCCTTGATCTCCAGGATGAGCTCGCCGATGCCATTGAAGAAGGCGAAGCAGTGGTGGACCCCAAGTTGCTCCCCGCGGCCGAGAAGAAGCGGATGATCGACTAGCTCATCGCACACCGCACATTGCAGAGAGTCGGGATGCACGCGACCAACAAGGCCTCATCCATGGACGTCCAGCAGACTGTCCGAGCAATCGGGAGCATGGTGCGTCCATTCATCTATTTACCCAGAGATCATTGGTCTAATAGCTTGCAGCTGCTTGATCTCTTCGAGCGCACCGGGACCCGTGGGTTCTGCGTCGTGTCCCGCGGCCATGCCAACGAACCTGGTCTCCCAGCCATGGTGGACTCCGACGACTCGATGTCGGCTTTCTTCAAGCAAGTATACAAGGTGTCCGAGCTGCACGTTCTTCGTAGCTTTGAGCAGTTCTCTTGCACGCAGGACAATGGTGAGTCAGCAGTATTCATATGCGCGACATTGCTGCTGATGACAGTGCTAGCTTCGAAGCAGAAGAACGACCTCACCAGCCTCCGCAAACAGATCGTGGAGATCAACACCGAGGGCCTCCGTAAGTGGATCCCCTGCTGGCGACCTTCAGATAACTGACGCGCTGGGTAGGCCACGCAGGGACGGATAAGAAGGCGACAATGTTGTACGATCACTATGACTATGAAGTACGGGAGCTCAAGAGGGCCGAAATAGTGGGGTGGCCCAAGGATATCGTGTTCCAGCGTCCGTCGAAGATGAGCGCAGATGAGGCGCGCACCATCCGCAATGCCTTCAAGACGGGCGCGATCTTCTGGAGGCGCATCTCTAATGCGGACCATGCCGCGCTCGTGGAGGCGCGCAAGCACTCCGGGGAGCCAGCAAAGAAGGTGCGACGCGACAAGGGCGGGACACATGCGAAGAAGTCAGCGCACAAGGGCAAGAAGAGCGCCGAGTGCAGCGAGGAGGACGAGGACGAGGAGGAGGATGAGGAGGACGAGGAACAGGTTGTCTCGGCTGTGACACGCACCATGCGCACCACGGCGGCGCCCTTGCCCACTGCTGCCGCCGAGCCCACCCCCATTGCCCTCCATCTTGCGGACACGAGCGGCGACATGCTCAATGCCGCGTTCCTCGCCAGCGCCACCGCTGCCTCATTCTCCAGCGGCCCCTGCGAGGCCGCCCCATTGCCTTCCGTCTCAGCGACATGAGCGGCGACGTGCAGAACAGCACGGCCGCTGGTCCCACCTTCGACTTTGGCGACCTCAACTTTGACCTGATGGCGCCGATCATCTACTCCACCATGCCCACGATGGACATGGGGGAGTTCGGGGACACCTTCGGTGACACTGCGGGCTTCACCGCCGCGCCTGCCCCGGCTGCACCATCGTGCCCCCTTTCAGCAACGCCATTGCACCCACCCCCAATTTTCCCTTTGTGGCTCCCTTCAGCAGTGCGACTGCGACCGCGCCTGCATCCTTCACCACCGCCACTGTCACCAGCTCCACCTTTGTGCCCCCCTTTGGCAATGCGACCACCGCCTCCGTGAACCCGCCTGCTGCCACTGTGGGCTCCACCTCGGTCTTCGCGCTCCAGACCAATACTGTCGGAGGGGAGAAGCGCAAGAGGAAGGCACAGAGCGAAGATACAGCCGAGCCGACTGCGACTAAACGCAAGAAGCGCAGCGACGCTGGGAAGCCGCGCGGGCAGAATAAGGACAGCGCAGACCCGTCCGCCGCCTCCGGGCGCAAGAAGCGCAGTGACGCCGGCAAGCCGCGCAAATCGAAGGCAAAGGAAGGGGCTGTGGGGGCATAAGGCGGTTTGTGCGCACTGGGCGACATTTTTCTTCCGTAAATCTCACGTATTTTTTGCATAGTAATTACCCGTGTCCATGCCGTAGTAATTGGTGCCATGACGGTAGAATATATCTTGATTTGCGGGGACAATACCATTGTAATGGTGGATTTAAGGGCGGCACTTAGCAAGGGGAGAACATTTTAAACAGCAGAGGGTGGCACCCCCTATTTTTTTCTTGATTTATAGTGCACTATTAGGGCGGCGCGGCAGAACTGCTGATGGCATTAATGGCACCATCAAAGGCACCGCTGCCGCTGCTAATAGATAAAAGATAGCGCGCACTATCTTTCGTCGCTATTTGCGAGATCTCAGAGATATTTACCGAGGCTTGATGGCGCGTTCCCGCTGCTGATAGCGCCCGCTATCAGTTCGCATCAGATTTGATGGGGCGCGATACTCTTTATCGCTATTTCTGAGATTTAAGAGCTATTTACGAGGTATTTAAGAGCTATTTATGAGATTTGACGGGGGCACCCGGAGCTACCTAAACGGTGCCAACTTAGAGGGAGAGCTGCGTGATATCTCCCCCTGTAATACGTAGGGTTATTAGGGCTACATAGGTGCCTAATCCAAGTCATATAAAATATAAAGTTACTTATAAGGACCGGGTCTGACTAGATTCTTACGCAAGCAAAGTTCTCTGATAAGATTGGTTTTATAAGATGAGAAGTTTCGTTGAGTTACATTAGAGGTAAGGGCTAAGCAAATGAATGACTTTACAGAGGATTGAACCGGCAACCGCGGCATAACTACGAAAATTTAAACTAAAGTAACATAACCTCTACACTATGGAGTCCTGTATGCACATATTTGTGGGCTCAATATGGCCTGGCTGCGTGGGCAGGTGGAGTGGTTCTTTTCATTCAGGCCCTCTCACAAACCTAACCACAATATGCTTGCCATCTCCAAACCTCTGCCCCAGGCCGATGGCAGTTTGAGAGGGTCTGTTATCTATTTGTTTGACATTCATCAGATATGTCAGCTATTTCCCAACTTTGGGCAGGTGGACGTGAATCCGCAATGGACCTCTGATAATGTTTTAGGTGAGTGTAGCAGTTTCCTCCTTAATAACTGGGCAAGTCTCTACTCATACCAGTCAATGTGGTAGAATTTCTTTGTGTCATGATCTGTAATTCTTTTCCGTTATTCCGGAGTTGAACTCCGTTATTCTGGACTCAACCCCTCCGCATCCCGATCGTAGGAACAACGATCGGTATTAATATTGTGCATTAACCCTATGTGTTCTGTTACCACAGACACCAAACCCCCTAATCCCTATAAATCCCTTGGCACTTGTATATAAACCCTGTATTATTCTACTATTCTCTATACTATTCTGGTCTATACTCCAGCTGCTTGTTTGCTTGTCCCTTTCAACTTTGCTTTTCCCTCGTCCAGTCGCCTCAGTCGTGTTTCGAGAACCCGACGAGCCGCTGTGCTGACACTTTGTATGAATTCACTCTAAATTTAATAATTTCACAATGTAGATGCTTATAGTCATTCAAAGACAGGCCGAAGTTTTATAGATAATGATAGCATCACATAGAGACATATAGCAACTCAATACTTCCTCATAGACCACCATAGTCAGTCAAAGACGTATATAGCTCCAAATAGCTGGCCTTGTGTCTATCATAGCATTTCGGATTTTCCTGATGTGTGCCCGAGTGCTCATACGCCAATAAGCTTCATGATATTGTACCTCTGGGCCTCAAATGCCGTCTATACCTCCTCACACAACATGCAAAGTATTTGTACTTCTCTCCAAGACAAAAGATAAAAATAAAGATCCCACCATTTCGGGCCTTCGCTGCATAGCTCCTCCAGTTCCCGATTTTCCCAACACGCGTTATCTGGATGGCGAAAAACTCATGGTTCCACTGACTGAAATCACTTCCCACACTGTTTTTCGAACTTTTTGGTGCCGGCTAGCTTGAAACCTGACACCATCAGAACATTGATGATTGTCAAACAATGCCTCTGGCTGGCGCGTCTAGCTGTTCAGGAGATGATTGGTAGTACTTAGCTCTCATTTGTGATACTTTAGAGAACTTCTATTTTTTTGACCTCCCGTATGCACGTAACGGCTGTATGTTTGACCATACCATACTGTCAGAGCTTCTGAGATTTTGATTATGGTATGGGTTATGGTATGGTTCATCGCACTTTTGGCTGTCAAAATGATGGCCATCTCCGTATATGGGACAGTCAGCAGCCCTAGTTGTCGCTGTATATGTTGCCGCATTCGGCCGCTTCGTTGCCACGTGCAATCGGTCCAATGCCGAAAGAAAATGGTCAGCCATCTTGGGTGAAAATTAACATTTGGTCACAATGCTGTGGTACGGCAGGTGCCGAAAGCGAAGTCAGCAGTGCAAGGGAATCCTGAGAATTATTGAAGGACGTCAGAGGTCCTCAGCACGAAGCTATTCATCCTGATTTCGAACTCATCGAGCACCCAAAAAGAATTAAGCAGTTCTTCCGAATATCTTTGGGCGTAGAGATGGCACATCACCAGTAAGTACTTAGTAATGTTGTCTTGCATGTAAACAAGAAAAAGGACAGCAAGAACTACAGTGTCAGTGTTGTTAGCACCTACCCACCGGTACTAGTGTTTCAGCGCCTCTCAATTCACAGCAGTTCCGTAATCCGATGGAGCATCTGTTACGAGAATTTACTTCGCAACAGTGCCGCTCAGTTTACTTTTGCCAACCCCTCAGTGTCGGTGTCAATACAGCATGCCCTCCTTCTTCACATGTATCACAATTCATCTCCGGTGCTGGAAAGTATTGTGGAGTCACTCCAGTCCGTTATGACCGCCAGACTCATCCCAAGCCTAGTTTACATCCACCCTGGCAGGCAGATACAATTGCTAGGCATCCTGGAAGGGTCAGTCTAGCTAAGTCTAGCTGTTTAGTTAACATTCTGTCTGTGTCGTTGGAGATCTGTGCATGTCTGGCTAGCTACCTGCTCACACTGCCATATTTGAGATAATTTCGGGTTGAGTTAGGTCATCCGTGACTGATTTAGACACTATGCCGCAGGGCCACAGGGGCTTTGTGATATGGGTTGACTCACTGCGTTGTGATGTGGACTGCGGTTTCGTAAACTGCCGAGCGAGGTGGTAACCCGGACTAGTTTAGAATTGTACGTCCTCTAGGGGGAATATTTCTGTCGCTGTGAACAGTGGACCTCAGTGCTAGGTTTATTTAATTCGGAGTGTGGTTTTATATAGGAGGTGTAGTAAAGAGGGTGTAACTTACAAGTGGTTACCGCATTTTAGTGCAAATAGAACAGTCTTCTCAGCATGGCATGTCGGACCGAGCTCTACAGCTTGTCAAGAAGGGACGATCGAGTGCAATGCTGGCTCCGAATCGAGGACGCTGAGGTGAAATATGTGTTTTTAGCGGGCCTCCTCGGTCGTATAGTCCGACTCCAAAGGTGTTTGGTGTGTAGGTTGTTTGGCTGGGGCAGAAGTCGTTTTAACAAGCTCGGTTCCCTTCTTTCAACCTCTCCGTAATAATGTCCCAACCAATCATATCCTTCTCTTCTTCTTCTATCTGCTTGCCGAGGGCAAAATAATCTGATCTAGGCTAGTGGCTACACGCCAAACTTGGCTGTGTTGCTTTGTGTGAGGGTTTTTCAACTACCCTCTTCTGACTTTGCCGACAGATGGCTCGGTAAAGGAAGGAAAGTGTCTCTGAGGAGCAGGAGAGTGTTTTTCCGGTGATAACAGTTTGTTTTGGGTGAGACTGAGTGGTACTATAGAGCCTTTGACAGCTTTAGAGGATGTGGGTCCAAAACCGAGATGATTTTCTATCAGCATACAGGCTGTATTTATACTCCCCATTTCTGCAGCCGGCTCCCCTCTCCCGCCTGCCCGGATAATGCTGCCCCTCATTGTGCTACTCCTTCCCTACACCCTTCCGCAGCCCGCCTTGCTCGACTCCTTCTCCGCTCGGTGCCTACTCATCCAACCTTCGTAATATCCTGTTGGTCTTTCCCCAAATGCTCCTTCTTCCCGCTCGGTGACCCGTTCCCTATGCTCAGTACACGTTTTCCCCCCCTCGGTGTCTGGATTTGTGCGCTCAGACGGTCTTCCCATTGCTTGGTGCCTCAATAACTCGGTTCAGTAAATGATTCTCCTTACTCGGCGTCTCTTTTCCTCGTCCCAACACATTTTAATCTCCTCCGATAGGTCAGCAAGGCCTCGGTGTTGAGTGAAGGGCGCTCGGTCTGCTTGTAAGTTCAACATATTCGTGCTCAGAACACACCTCGTTTCGTCCTCTTGAGACTTCTCGTCGCCTGCGTGGCATAACTGGTATCTTGTCCTGCGGATATATTACATAACCGAGGTTTGCGCGTTCGATTCGAGCCATGGGTTTGCAATGTGTCTTCTTCATCTTTTCTTTTTCCTGCCGAGCTCAGTCGTCCTCATTTGCATAGCAGAGTTTCTGAGTCGTGTTTGATTTGTGTCGTAGTTGTTTAGTATTCACCATTTTCCTTGTCCACGTGTAATTAGCATGTCGTCCGATTTCTCCTTGATGTGATATCCACGGCCGCGGTGCTTGGTATGCGCCTTTCATGCTTCTTTTACCGTATTCCGGAGCGATCACCACATGATAGCTCACAGTGTTCAGAGTGTGGATAGCCAGGCAAAGCCTAACCAGAGATAGCCGACGGCATTCAGCTAGTTAGCCGAGCCACGTTGATAAGCCGGCTCTGTGACCAGCGGTGAAATCTTTCAATTTTGCTTCTGATTGCAGGTGCTTCATATTGTATATATGCACTATCATTCTCTTATAAAGGGCTAGTGTGAGACCCGAACAGCTAGTTAGGGGGCTACACATGTGTTGTGGTGGTAGAGCTTTGCTTGGATGATAATACCACTATGGGTTGGATTCCAAGAGAGTGCTTATGCTTTTAGCTAATGATCTACCTAACCATTCTATGATTGAATTGGGGCTCTTCTGCATGTATCCTCATCAAGGGTGGCACATAACATCCATCTAGACAATGGCCGACACAAGGGGGCACTGGTTGCAGGTCGAACCAAGTCAGCAGACTTGTTGTAGCAGTTGCGAGCACATATTGTTCATTTGTGACAGTATCAATCACGTGATCGCGTTTAGATCAGATGGATCAGATGGTTCGGACGGTTCGGAATATCTCCGAAAGGGGCGGAGATATTCGGGGTATCAGCCGCTGATTGATGCTCCACAATCCGGGCCCATGTAAATCCGGGATGACTCGGAGTGGAGTCTGGGCTGGTCTAGGCTGGTCTAAATGCCCGTCTTGGCACGCACGAGCTCACAAACCATGTGGAACACCTTTGCAAACATTATTTCGACCACAATTGCTGCTACTTTGGACTCAGTCTCTGTACATATATTTATTATCTGCTGCTTTGTAATATTTTCTTATCTCTTGACATGTAAACCCAATTAGGAATCTGTAGATAAGCTTGGAGTATAAATAGGGTAGCTAGTCTCGTAGTTGTGCACTGGATCCTGCCCCTCAGGCAGTCAGCTAAACACTGACTGTCTAAGGGATCAGTTTCTTAGTCTGTAGTGCTCAAGGAGGGAGCTCAATAGATTTTGTTGGTTGTTGGATCACATTTTCCTTGCTTCGCACATAGCTTGTGACTATTTAAGTTTGCGGAGACTACCATCCAAGCTGTTAGACCTTGCTGCTATCCTAGTGGTCTTGGTTTCACTACAAACTACAAGTCTTTTGGTTATTAGCTTTAGCTGTTGCACATAAACTTGAAATCTATTTGATCAGACGAAATTACCTGGGATATAGGACTACAGATTACAAGGGATTGAAGCATACACTGTTGCGACACCATCTGCTTGGATAGGACCAGTTACCTGCAAAGGTTTTGATCATTTGAGTGATATAAGACAAGATAGGAATTAAGACAGGACAGGACAAGCCAGGCCAGGATAGGACAGGACAGGACAGGATCAGATCGGTTCGAAGGAACAATAGATAGCTTTTGGAGCTGTGGACATTTGGGAGCCACTTTGCCATTAGTTGTAAAATAACCTGTGGAGCTGTGGACTTCAAGCCACTTTGCCACTTGTTATAAATAAACCTCTTGATCTCCGGATCACCCTTGCATAAAACCAACCTTCCTTACCCTCTGAGATCGCTGTAAGCATCCTAGAACGGTTTTGATCGACTCAAAATCACCTCTAGCTAAAAGCTATTGAAGTGTTAGTAAAGCTACCAAATTGCCACTGCCTAATACCTGGTAGGAACCCTGAACTTGCGTGCTTGGTAGTTGGTGTTGTTGGTGTTGTGTGTGTTGTAGTGTTCACTTTACAAGTGCGCAGTATAGCATCACATTTCATTGGTGGCTCTGCACCCTGCATTTCAACGTGTGACTAGCTCTGGGCAGCTGGCCGGCCACAGCTCATGCACTGGGGGCAAAGGCCAAGGCACCTGAAAGACAGATGCACATGTGCTCAGCAGGTGGGAACACCCCAAATAAAGGCAAATAGGAAGACAAAGGGGGGGCTTTGTTGGGCCCTGCGAGGCGACAAACCCTCCCTTTGTCTATCCTAAGGTGCATTAATGCCTGCCGAACACATGCCCTCAGACCTCTTGTCAAGGCACCTGTCTTTCAGGTGCCCTAGGCTTTGCCCCCAGTGTCACGTCAGCTAGACCAAAGCTAGACACAGCTCTCCACACTTCTGTCCCACTGCTAAGCCCAGCGGCGCACAGGCGGTGTTATATACATAACAAGTTCAGTTTCATAAGATACAGGTGTGAGCGGACTATCCTGCAGCTATGGCGGCAGGGTGCTGGCAGGATGGCAAGGTCGGCTATCTAGGGTGTGGCTATGTCGGCGGGCCATGGGCTCACAACACCTAACAAGACATGCCATCGCTCCGCTCCGGCACAAGAATCACTCTCAGGGGGAGGTAAATTAAATGTAATTCAAGGCGCGACAACTGTGCAGAGCATATCGCCCAAAGGTGAAGAAAATCCGAGCAAGTATAATATTTGGAGTTGTCGTATTTCTACACAGCATGGAGTTTGCTACATCCAGTTGTCATACCACAGACAGCTTGGAACATTGGCGGTAAATAAAGCGACGGACTCAATATGGGAATAGTGAATTAAGCTTACTGAGGAGCAACATCGGGTCAAATGATTTGCTGAGGGGTGTGTACTGATGGGCAGGAAGGACTGTGGGCAGTGGAAAGCTGGATAGCATGAGGGTTTCTGCAGAACCTTGACGGAATGGGATGTGTGTGGGCTCCTGCCATGGTTGAACTCAAACAGTCCCTGGGTATGACAGCACCATGTGAAGCATGACAGAGGAGAGAAAAGAATGGAGATGTGGCTACATGGGGATGAAACCACAACAGTCGCATATGAATGAGGAGCAATCTCGAAAGCTAGCATTTTGTTAAAGAATGGTAACTTTGCTGCAATTTTCTCCATCTCTTTATTGGATAGAGTCTAATTTGGTGTACCTCCAGGATCTGCAGTAGGGACATTTAGACCTGAAAGAAGTACCAGCTCATTAAGATGGCTTTGTGGTAGTTCGCCACCAATGCCACTGCTATCCTTTCGTCAATGAGAACAACCTGCTTTGCCTGTGATGACCGTTCAAATAATGGTCTTGCCGATTTCCAACGGTCTGCGGCAGTGGTCAAGTCACCATGAAGCTTGGAAATATCTCCAAGGCAGAGCATGCATTCAGCTCTGCTGCGGTGAAAATCTCCATACATGTGAACCCCTCAAGAGCAGCAGTTAAAAGGCTGGTTGCTGTATTATAATCACCATTTGCTAGGTACACATCTCCGAGGAATTGGAGGGCCTTGTAGATTTCTCACTGCCCTTTCAGCTTCAGAGAATGGCCCAAGAATATGAATGTCAAAATTGATGATACCTCATTCAGCACATTCCACTGAGAGAAATCACCAAGTTTCTCAAGATGTCATGATCCGGCTTTTCAAATCTTGAACACCGGGTCAGACTGCAATCCCGGGAACGCATTATCCCGCGATCGCGCCGCAGCCAGTCACACATAGCACCAAATCCCTAAAGACGGACGACACGCGACCTCAATATCCCAATAACTCGCAATCACATCCCGGTCGCCTATACATTTTCTGGCTAAACCTCAAATCCCGAGCAACCGGATAACGTGCGATCGCGATACTCCGACAACTCGCGATCACATCCCTGTCGCTCGAACCCCTCTTCGGTTTCAACAATAGCCCTTTACGCCTCACATAGGGTATATTGAAACACAACACATAGGGTTGACACGATCGGACTCCTAGTTATATTAGTATATAAACCCGAGGTAGAAACTCCTGTACTTTAGATTCTACCTCGTCTAATCTCAGGCTTTACCTTTGCTTGACTCTTGTTCCCTCGGGATTACGAGGGACGCTGGATTCTCACCTGTGGCAGTACATATGGCGCTGTCTACGACCTCGCATCATCTTCCTCAGCGGATATCACTCCGTCTTCGACTCCTATCAAGTCCCACCTGCACGACACTCGTGGCCTTACATCCCAGGACCAAACGAGGAAGCCGTTCGTCTTGTACTACTACTCGGCGACCACACAGGTTACTAGACGGGTTGTTAAACCCCGGGCGGGATTACTATTTGGACGACTCAAGCCGACCTATAGGCCGTTGTTGACACAAGACAATACAGTGCCGCTTCAGCTCCTTTTGTGGAAGTATCCAAGCATTTTTGAAAAACTGTCTTTGCTGCTGAGAGGTCACCTTCTCTCGCATAAAGGGCTGCTTGAATAATGTCATACCAGCCTCTGTAGTGTCTGGTAGCCCTGCCGGAAGCTCCAGTATTGATGAATATCCTTCTAAACTTTTTCCGTTGAGGCACTGGCTTCTAAATTAATCTGTGCAATGTTGAGCAGAGCTAGTACATGTTGAAATGGATCGTGTTCAATGGTGATGTCATTGCATATCTGCATGTGAATGTTGATTGAGGCCCGAGGGCCTCCATATATTCTGATTTCAACCAGTGGACCTGTGCCAAGGAATTCATGATGTCTTGGTCCAAGTTCCCATCACACATGCCACAAAGGCCAACAAGATATTTTGCCCTGGCTATAGTTACCAAGAGATTGCCAACACAGTGATTCAAATCGACGTGCCTCGGCTTCTCCCAGTAAATCTCTGTCTATTCTGACCAGCCTTTGTCTGTTGTGGGCATGGATCTGTGCTGCAGAATAATCTCCACACCTCCACCTGAGATCTGCTAATATCCAACCAATCCACTGCGTTCAGGACCCGAATAGCCGCGGCCACGTGGAGGATCTACGAGCCGCATCTATGTATAGCCTAGCTTCGGCCAGCCGGCTAGACATGGCATCATAGGCACAGCCTGTCGACCATCTGCCAGCCGCCGGCTAGCTCGGCTAGCTGCACCCCGTGGAGTCGACCTCCCTAGACCGCTGTTGCTTGCCACTCTTGTCACCCTCTACTTACTTGCATGACATATTTCCTCCGTGCTGTGGGACACCATTATATGGTTTACACTAAAATACATGCCCATTTCATTTCCATGCGCACATTTCATTCCAGTACAAAATGAACTGCCGGGTGTTGCCGCCATCAGCATTACAAAGCAAACCGCGGAGCTCGCACATGCCTCAAAACTCAAGTCGAACCGTGGGAATGCCGATTGATGCAGTGATCGCCGACTTAATGTAATCTATTCAACATCCCGACCACCCAACAAATGCACAATCCATTTGAATACCCTCGAAACCATATCGGCATGTTCAGAGATCTCGAAACGACCCCAGGGATATTTTAATTTCACTCCATACATGAAATTTCCTGTGAACCACCCGCTTTGATTGGACACCGCAGGTTTCATGGAGTCTAGACCAATCTCCACTTGAAATTCAATGTCCTCTGACTGGCTGAATACCCAATTTCCCCTGGTCTCACTCTTCTTGGCAGCAACAACTGCATGGACCACTTATTTAATTTCACCACTACTTGTCTGGTGATCGGACTCCAGAACCATATTTAAGTACTCTTCCTTCACCTAGTACCTTGTCGCATTTTTCCCCTGTATTTTCCCAGTCTAGAGACAATATACAAAAGTGTTGCCAACCCCCAATCCTTCAGCTTATTGAGCATATACACTTACCAAGCTATCTCTTCTCCCAAAATCATCCTCTGGTCATTCCACGACCAACGCCTGCCTGAGTACTTTTCCTCCCTGCTTAGCGCTGACTTTCTAAAAATTATACCGCACCCTTTGTCTCCTATGTTGTCCAATACCACTCTTCTCAACCACACATTCATCAGCTCCTACACAACAATCCCTGTTTCTCCATTAGACCAGAAGTCGTTCATTCACTGCGGCCTACAGAGCATATTTGTTCTAATACCTCACTCACCCGACTATCGAGACTTACGTCCCGTCTTATCGATATTTTGGAGTAAACTATTTACGACGTCACAGCTGATATATACAACGGACCTCAAATCTGATCTTTCTTGGCTCGCAGGAAGTCGTCTTGACTACTGTAATATTCTTGTATCACGTTTAAGCTTTTCCTGTCAGGAATAAGCTTTCTTTGTGCCAATCTCCTGAGCGAGCCCTAGCGAAGCCGAGGGATATTAATAATTTGCTAAAGCCTTCGCACATCATGACAAGAAGTTTAATAGCAGACCGGGAGGATATCAGAGGGTGCCTGGGATGCCGATAAGAGCTAGCCAGGGGTCCCCGAGCAGTGGTTGTGTTTAGGTGTGGCTACATCTTGCCAGGTGTGTGGAGGCAGCTAGCCGGACCTAGTCATATGTCATGATCTCGGCTAGCCACACGTGTCTGGCTATATTTAGCCAGGCGCTGCTGCGGCTAGTGGGGCTCTGAACGCAGTGATCTGCTTGTCTCTTTGTGTGTTTCCAATTGAATCTGAAAATGAGAGCCCAGTTTGGCAGAAGCCAATAGCTCTAGAAATATTGTTGGAAATATTATAATAGTTGGTGTTAATAATTCTGTGCCTTCTGCCACTCACTCCAGGTATACCATTTCCGGGACAAAAGTTGACCCAGAATGTATCGAGAGGGACTTGCCGAGAGCTTTCCGGAGCAAAAATTCAATTCATATCCAACAAGACCGAAATCGGCAGAGAGCTCGGCAGTGTTGGCAGAGCCGGGTTAAAGGTCAAAGGCGGCTGGCGAAATTTGACCTTGACCGGCCGCTTTGACCCGGTTTGACCGTCTTTGATCGCTTGTTTGACCCTTCCCAATTTGGAAGATATTCCTAGTTTCATCCTCGGAGGCCAGTTATCTCTTTAGCAAGTCATCTGAGAGCACATAGCATCGTTTTGAGCACTTAGAACCCATTTCTAGCAGCTATTTTGACCGGTTTTCCAAATTAGTCCGACATTTGGCGGAACCAACGCCATTTGCGCATCGCCGTGGACTAGCCCCAGCCATAAGTCACAGAACAAATTGGGAGACCCTTGAGGAGATACAATGAGTCCAAATCGCACACATTTTGCGTCAGCTGAGGTCAAAATAAGCCGAAAAGCAAAAATGGTCAAGATTTGACCGTTGGTCAAGCCGGTGGTCAAAGGTCAAAAAAATTGGTCAACCTCCGGTCGACTGGGTCAATGCCAACACTGGAACTCAGTAAGTCTCAACTCTCTTCAAACTTTAATTACCTTACCAGATGAAGCGGCGCCGAACTGAAAGGTTTGCTTCGAAGTGGAGCAGGAGTGGGGGTCCCGCGTAGTCGGATTTCATGGTGCGTCTACCTATTTTTTATCTCACGGTTCAATTCTGTGCTCATATTGCGCTTTCTCCGCAGTAAATCCGATTCACGGGCGCCTGGTAATGTTTGGGGGACCATTTTGGTTGTAAGTCTAATATATATCGCTTCGCGCAGGGAAGGCCTCCAACATTCACCGACCAATTGGGCTACTCGAGCGGGATGACTAGAGTACTCGAACCGACGTTCCTGGGCTGCTCACACGGACACGGAGCAGCGAAACAACTGCAAGCAGAGGCTGGATTCAACGGTGGATGGATATTGTACAGTACAAGACTAGTTAAAACTTTTGAATATCCTCGACAAGCTCGTCGTGAATCAAGCATGCGTATAGGATAGAGCCTCGAATCCATTGTCAATTTCCGCCGGTGAAAAAATGAACAGGGGGGGGGGGGCATACTTGTGGCTGCAAGGATTCCAACCACAGGGGGGAGTGTGCGGTCAACGGATTTATTGAAGCGAACATCTTGAGACCAAGCGATATCCTCATAGCCATCGCGTGCAGAGACAGAGTCATAGCGGGATGATGGGTGATATGGGTTCGTCTTGGCCTGGAACTGGAAGACTTGCAGCACGGATAACGCCCCATGGGTACAGGAGTGTAAGTGGGCCAGGTGGTATGTAGTAAGGTAGCAAAGAGACGCGATTATGACGAATTTCGCAGGGATTCCCGGACCGCGGAAACGATCAGAATGGGGACATCTATATCTATCTTCCCGAACCTGAGGGGTTGAGGTAATTTCGAAGCAACGCGCTGCAACCCATGTTCACGGCGTTCCGACGGTGGCTCCTACACTTAGCTTGAGGCTCCCTACACATATATATATATATAACTACACAAACTGTGTGTAGGTCTGCTTAGCGACCTATACAGAGGCCATTGCCTGGGAATCCCAATAATTCTCAATGACTGTTTAAATCCATCCTAACAAGGTTTTAATCACATGAAACTTGGTATAGTTCTTAGACCTTGCCTGCCGATGTTCATCCGCGGTTTCTGCACGGCAGTGAGGATTCGCCAGGGAAGCTCCTCCTGGGATTCATTCTCAGGTCGGCTGTGGAGGTGGCAAAAAGTAACATACCTGTACTCACATGAAGCGGACGTTGTACGCACCAAGCGGCCAATGACCAATTCGATACATCTTGGTAGAGATCATGAACGTTGGCGCAACCTTGATCATGAGAGCCATTGGCTGCGGATATGGCTTCTATTTATTCGCAGTTCTCGCGCAGCAGCTGAGGATTGGCCACTTGAGCACATCCTGTGATTACTTCTCAGGTACAAGATATTCTACGAGTAGACTCGCAACCAGTCTGCCTACAACTATGAGATCTTTTTTCACTATTTATTGATTGTTTGAAGTGGTTGAGTTTTTGGAATTTGGTTATCAAAGTCTGTAGGGCACATTTTTTGTGAAGTCCTGGGTCCTGGGTTTTGGTTTAGCGGCCGAATTCAGGTCGTAGTCTGAAGTCCTAATTCCGATCAAAGCCAATTGATCTCAGCGAGACGCGGCATCATTTTGACATATTCGCTCCCACGCGGTCCAACACACAGTGAACTGGCCGCCTGCGTGTCCTCGGAAGTAAGTTTATCATTATAAAACTCTAAAGACTACAAAGGACTGTTATGGTGATTCCCACTAGTTAATTTCAGTTGTTAAGTCAGTCCCTTCTGTTATAAATCAGATTGAACTTGTGTTTTCAAAAGTCAGCAACGATGGCCAGTATGTGCAGGAGAATTGTATTTGAAAGTCTATAAAATATCAAAATGTCTGCATCACTCGTATGAATATCTCTCTCAATGTGAAGGCAGCTCTGAGCGAGCTTTCACATCAGTTCAAACATTAATAGGGGCAAATGTCCCTTTTGGGACGTCGGTGAAACCCGGCCTAGATCAACTCGTGATCAAAACTTGGACTACACAACCTGCACCAAAACTTCCGGACTATGGAGTTGTATTAAATAACAGTAAATACTGTCATATTCATAAGGGCATCCCTGTAACCTCCTCTGCCCCCTTTCCCCTTTTTAGTTTAGCTTTATATGCATACTCGCATTTCCTGTGAGACTTGTTTCAACTCTCCAAAGGGGAATTCGTCATAAGTGTTCCCTGGTGGGAGATAAGGTTCGCAAGGTGGTTGCCTGCTGGCAACGACCCTGCTCAAAGGTGTGAATGGCTTGAGAATAGGGAATACAATAAGGGCTTCTTAGCTTTAAGCCTGTATTCAAGAGTGTAGTGTTATTTAAACCTCTTGCCACATCTTGGAGACTCAACAAGTATGGCTCAGCATGCAAGCAAAGGCTTGAGAATGTAGTGATTATAGGTGTCACCTAGTGCCCAGTGCCTCTTTCCAGAGAGACTTGACAGGTAAGGCTACTCGGAGAGGCTCAATGACTGAGTTGAGGGGCACAATGGTGGTTGGTTGATATTAATAGTCTGACAGCGGTGGTCCACTTGCTGGAACCTGCCCAGGATGTGTCCCGAATCCCAAGCCCACATGCCATCTGCTGTTCCATCTGAACTCCAAACAATGACACCAGTCCCGTCCGACATTCACTGTGTCACGTCGGCAGTTCCGAGCCCCGGCTGCCCACCCTTGCAATGCCCACCCTTCACTTCGTCAGACTTGCGCTCCGTGGACTTCGAGCCCGGGTATTTCAAGTAGAGCCGGGCAATTCGCATTGCCGTCAATTAGCCAGGCCACTGCAAAGGAAATAGATAGTATCTTAGCCTCCTAAGCCTGTTCAGGATTCCGAGTGTCAAGCGCACAGCGAAAGACTCCAAGCATCCTTCCTGTGGACTGCAGACGGAGCCGTGAGACAGAGAGGCCGGATTTGAATCCCCGGTGTTCATCCTCCTGCCTGCCTCAGCCATCGCAACACACAATATCATCCGGGGTCCACGTGTGCACCTGCCTCCCATGCAAGGATTCCGACATCTATGGACGACCATGGAGAGCGAGCCAGGGAGGGGAGCCACAATGGACGGCGATCCCATCCGCCGTCCGGGGCACTGGGGACGAAACACGACACATATGTCCCGCGGCCGCCCCCACCCAACCGCTACCTCCCCTCTCCTTCGTGAACTCGACCCACATGCAGCGCAAAACATGCGCACGCCCGCGGTCGATGCTTGCGAACACAATGCTCGGAAAGACGTTCTGGACAGGTATCCCATCGCTGTCGCTGTCGCCCACCAGCAACTCCCCCCACATCCGCACAATGCCCTCGACCCCGTTCCCAAACACCCCCGTCCCAAAGTGCTCAAGCACCAGATCGCGCTGCAACACATGCACACAGCGGATTCACCATCCACTGCGCGCACAGCCAGGCGGGAGCAGCGTGTGCGCCCTCCTTGCCATGCGCACAGTGTGCTACAGCCCTGCCCACACTGCGCATAAATTGACCGCCGCCGTGCGCAGTCCCCCGTGTCGTCCTGCGCGAGCATGACTTCCCGTGCGTGTGATGTGAGACGACGGCGGTATTGTGCATGCACGTAACACGGTGTGTTGCGGGGCGAAGCACAGTGTCCGCACCATTGAGGTGCCCAGGGAGCAGGGAGCCTCGAGCGTTGTCGATTTGTACTATCACTGTCGGGGCGCCCCATGTTGGCAGGTGAGGCCCAGTCGGCGAGCGCATTGGGCGGAAGATAGACTGTTGAGTCCGGAATGGTGGAAGAGGTCTGTGTGTGCATTGTGCCATCAGAAGGGAGACGTCGGAGTGGGAGCTGCGTGCGACGGTGGTGAGTGTAATGGCCGTGGGCGATTTCTTGGAGCTCTTCGCGTGGGTGTTTGATGAAGTAGGGTTGGCGCTGGAGGGCCCAGGGACCGGGGGGTGCCATGGGCGAGGTGAGCCAAGTTGAAACAACCGAGACTGAGACAAGAGGCACGCGTCCAAGAGTAGCAGCTTGTAGCAACAGCCACATCGCGATCGGCCTGAGAGCTGCATCAAAATCCCTGACTTCGAAATCTGGCCGCGACAGACTCAACCCAGAGTCGCGAGATGAGGTCGTATTCAAATTCAAATTTCAAGCGGCACAAGCAGTATGAGCTGTACCATCACCTGACCAGACGCGTCTCGGCAAACAGGTACACACCACCAAATATCCCTATCCGGACATCCGTTCCTCTGCAGTTCGCGAATCTTGCGGTGTAAATAGTGGGAGCACGGATAGAAGGCCGAATGAGTGTTTTTTTGCTTCAGGTTTTCCCTCGAAAACTTGCCGTAGGTTGAATAATCTAGAACTTGGGGGTGAAGGCCGCAGCACGGCCCGGCAAACTCGCACTCATAGTTTTTTGTTCTTTGTTTTTTGTACATCCATTCCGCAACAATCTTACCAGCCAAACACACTTCATTGCATTTTCTTTGCAGCTGTTCAATGAGCTCACTTAAACATTGCTGCTGGAGTATGGGTGCATGCATTGCTGTTTATAAGCCAAGTGAGCATTGCGAAGTGGGTACATAATTAGAGATAATTCGTTAGAATCGGATCCATCTAAGACAACAAGCATCACAGTTGCGAAAAATGCGGATCCAACCACAATGGTGTGGTCTATGTCCGTGTGTATGCTGATCTCATTGCCTCCTATCAATTATCAGCAAGCCGAAAATGAACGGAAGGTTAGATCACATACGTCTCAGGATTCATGCCCTGTGATTCGAGGGTGCGTGCCATATTCGCCAACTGCCTGTCGTAGGCTACACAAAGATCTTGTTCGGCCGAACCATCACCATCCAGATTGGGGTGGCTCAGAACAAGTAGTCCTGGTTCGGCCTGCACCAAGAAGATAGGCAACTATGCTTGGTAGAAGGCACAAAGACGTACATTGCATTGTCAGTGACCACTGGGCGAGGAAGACAAAAATATATGCAAGGTGGTCCTCCGAACATTGATGTTGCTTGATGATTCAATTGCAAAGGTGAGCTATTATTTCATCCCAATTTGAAGCTGATAATTGTTTGTAGAACACATTCAGAGCCAGGACCGCCAAGGAAGCAATACATTAATCCAGAGTGGTCACCGTTAGACTCACCAAAAATCCCGTGGCAAACAAACACTTTGATTGGCGAGCAGTGACAATGAGGATTATCCTGAAACAAGGAAAAAGATGGTGATGCTCCGAGTGAACGACATGCAGGAAGGTCCAGGTCCTAACAAAGGCGAAAATCAGGCTAGCGGTTAAATTGTATTGTACCGGTGTAGAACGCATGCTTGCCTTATGCCTTGTAATATGTCTATCATGCACCTGACTGACAGGTCCCTACTTCATCTGAAGCAATCGCGTCTGTGTCAAGATGGGGTAAGTACTGTGGAAGACTTAGGAGGAATGATTCCATGTAATGCGCACGGCAATACACTACATCGACGGTTGTGACATGGAGGTGGAAGGCAAGCCCGAATCAAGCCGTCGAATGCAGTGCTCGGAACTTATGGATCGATGACGTGCACCATCACGGTAAATGGCCATTCTCATAATACCTTAAGAATCGGAAATTACATAAAATTGGGTGAGGGTGTGGGGGTAATACTGGGACATTCGTATTCCGGATTTCTTGCTGATTTCAACAAAAAAACACACAGCTGTTTCCCAGATATTACCAGGTGTTCTCCTTTGAGTTACACAGGTGCCCAAATACACATCTCGAAATTTCCAGCTTGAACACCACTGAAGAATAATCTGAAGTATGCACAGGTTGAATAGGACCACACTGGTAACACACCACAAATTAGAACCTACCCATGTCTCTGGTGGATCTCTGCCGAGACTTGCATGCCTGTGATCACCGTCTGTGATACCATCATTTCGGCTCTTTCGGCAAACAAGAGAAAGATTCAGGCCCCAGTTTCAGTTTGAATAGGAGGGCTTATCACATTCCATCCTTTCATTACATTGTCTGTGGTCTAGTCTCATTATTGGTTTCGGCAGCTAGGCCTGATCAGTGCTGCGATTAATGCTATCAGAAATCCACACATCCAACGATGCAGGGAGATTTGGTATTCTCCTCAGTTAGTGTGTGCACTTAGCATAGAGACATTGGGATGAAATCATTGGAAGGTGCTCGGCAATCGGTCTGGTGAAATTGTCGGGACCTGTGTAAATTTTGATGCCAGATGTCAACCTGGGTATAAACTGCGCAAGCCATCGGGATTAGCGTAGTTTTTGGCAAAGAAGGCTGACTGTGATCCAAATAATGATGTCTCAGTGCTCACCAATACAGCCATATGGGGACCACAAAAAAGAAATTGAAAAAGGAAGACACCTCGAGAGATTCGAACACAGGCGGTGATTGGGAACTAATTACAAATCACAAACACAGCCACTAATCTTTCACAAGATATGAAGCAAATTTAAAGGACAGCCACTATTTTACATTCGACATAGCCACTATTTTACATAGCACAGCCAATATTTTGCATTGCAATCTTAAATTGGGACATTTTTAACCACACCCGAAAAACCTCATGTCGATTGATTAAAAACGACTACTATAAGTACTCGTAACTATATAAAATTATAAATACAATTGTGGTGTTGTCGTGGCGAGCGAAATGGAAACAGCCAAAAAAGCAAATAAATCCGCCGTCACAAACTTGGTTTGCTTGACAGGCCAGCGATGTGTGTGCCCGAGGGACCAGCCAAATTTGGATTGTTTTGACTTCCCATGTTTGATTCATTCCATGGAAGGAACGAAAATACCTTCAGCATGTGTGTCGGAGGATGTGTGCGATTTTGAGGCAGCGGATAGCTTGTCACTCAGTGAGATACGCCACTGCACGGGATCCTGAGTCAATATGAATATCCTATTAACAAGAGAACGGCACGCACTCCTCGTACTGAAACATATTCTGATCCTGGAACATGTTGAAGTGGATAATGATATGTGGCTGATCTGCAGATGAATAGAGGCCGCGGTTCACCACTGCGTGCAGGTTGAGCATTAGTCGGGATGTCATGGTGACTGAGACACTACGAGGTGGGAGAGCGAAGTGTAAGAGGGATTCAGATGCACGGGACAGACCCGGAGCGTGAATACTCACCTGGTTGCAAAGGTGGAGAGCCCGCCCTTCGCGAATGGCTGCGTCGATGGTGAGCGCAGTTCCTGGAAGTCGTAGCAATATGTACGCACCCCACCGACCTGTAAATAATCAGACAATGGCCGTGAATAACAGTTATCAAGAGGCTCACATAGAACGAAATGATGTTCGAAAGATTTGCCAACGTCATCGCCCTGCGGTCCATGAATACCCAATGCCGATTTCGAGCGAAAACCGCCACTCACACGAAATAAAAGGCGCCTACAGCACGGAATCAACTCGGACAACTCTCAGTAACTGCGTGACATACCGTCTCGTTGCATCAAATATAGTATGGCATAGCCTGGTTCTCGATCTTGCCGCCAAACTTTAGAAGAGCGGGCCAGGATCAGTGATAATATTAGCAGGTCGTAGGCCAACCTATATACCAAGTTTAACCATGGTGAAAGAAACAAGGGCTATTGTAACTCGCAAGGCCTCCCAGACGGCGGCGAGATCTGGATCAGTGAGAGTAATTAAAATGCAAGACGTGCTCAATCAGGAAACAACTCGCGTGTGCCACTGTAAGATGATGATGGGGATTATTTGCGAGGGAAAGGAGGGATGACCTCACGATGAGTGAGAAAGAGGAAGGAAGCACCCCCGCACGCTGTAATCCTCCAAATTCTGGGGGTTAGTTTGCGCCGAAATAGCCCACTGGAAGGATTTTAAAAAATTCAGCCGGCCGTGAATATAGTTTGCTCAAGGAGAAGCCGTACTACTGTGATTCCCACTGCAAAAATGGTCGCGGAGCATAAAATATACAGGATCCGCCGGGCCAGGCCATACATAGCGTAGACCCGCAGGGAGAGGATCACTGGAAGGGATATATTAGTCCTTTGATCAGACAGGAAAACAAGAAAACTTGCGATCGACTACGACCACCTGCACCACGAGCAGGACCTGCCGGAACAGCGCGTACTTGGTGCAACTGGGTGAGGTTGATTGAGCGCGCGCAGAGGTATCGTGCAATCACTGACCTCTAGATATAGGAATGGCATCGAGAGATTATGAAGGAACACAAATAACGGAACTCACGAAGTGGTCGAACTGCACGAAATCAAGCACAGTGATCGGCAGAGTGCAGAAGAAGCTGAGGTATCGATTCAGGAAGAACCAGTAGGCACTGCGCGTCTTCGCTCGCCGCCAAATGTACGCGACCTCTGCCGGAAGCGTCACGAGGTGGTCGTAGTACAGAATCACTACAAGACAAGAGTTAAATCTGTTGAATGAAGCAAGGCATAGATAGAAAGAAGCCCACCGATTGCACAGAAGTAACAGTACAACAGCCACGAGCTAACGAATCGTCCATCGTTAGTTTCTGCGATTTTCATAGTTGCCGGGAACTGACCGCGTAGCAGGTAGGCTCTGACCTTCCTCGAGGGGGAACAGGGATGAGGTATCCATGGAGGTAGTTGGTTGTAGGGGCCAGCGAGGCTGCTTAAAACATCTTTTAGAACTCACCGCCACGTCAGAGATCCGATATTGGGAGCATACTAATGTATACAATGTTACAAATCGCGGATCAATGATTTCATGTTTCTAAACCTCTGAGTGAGTTATATATATTTCTTGTCGACGCGGGATCCCAGCTCTCCCTTTGGCTTCTACTTGTACATATCAGGGAGTTCAACTTCAGAGACTTGAAGTGACCGTATGCGGATGCACCAGGTGAGGCATTAGCTAATTAGCTTTTTAAGTAGGATTCTGAGAATGTATTTGTGCTGTCCATGGCAACTGCCAATGCCAGGTACCAACACTTTGTGCCAAATAGGAGATATTAAACTCGTCTGCTGATAGCGTCGGGTGCATCGGGGTCGCCACTGGCCTTGCAGCGGGTCCCATTATGGACGTCGATGTATTATACTTGCAGCTAAGATATCCCTGGAGCACCGCCTGACCAAGTAGATGGACAGCTGAACGAGAATGCGAGTCTGATTTTGGATGTCGCTGTATTTAACTCACTTTGCACGAAGATTCCCCTCGCACGAGGTTATACGGCCGCCATTCTCCACCACTAGACTCTCAGGCTTCAACTCCCTCCTTCCGTCTCTCCCTCAGGCTCATCCTCGCCTGCTGTTCTAGTCACCAACCACCCGCCCAGGGTGCTTACCATGTAAATTTGAGATCCACCGCCCGTGAGCGCCGATGGTATCAGCCCGCGCAGTGGTAAATGTTAGGGTGGTTCTCACGGCTCCGGGGAGAAGGCACCGCTGCCGCTGCGGAGGGCGTGGGCTGCGCATACTGTGCTGCAGCGGTACACACAGATCCGATCCTCGGCGCCTTGGGACGAGCGGAGTGTATGGCGTCGAGCACATCTGAGGCGAGGGTCTCGACTGAGTATGTGTACAGCAAGCCCATGCGAGCAGCCTGAAATCTCCAAGCCATTCTTAGATAGGGGGTATTTGGCCGTGTGGTGCCAGTTTGCCGAGACGCGTTAGGTCAGGTGACGGCAGCACTTGAATCTCCGACTCAAGACGCACGCAAAGCCTGGAATTTTGCAGCTCTGAGGTCGAAAGCGACATGCCTACTGTTGTTGTTTCCATCTCTCCTTGTATCCAGCTGCGCGCCGTCCCTTGAAGCCGCCTTTGACGCTATTCGCGTGCCTTTTGTCTTGCTCTTCTCAGTTTCGTCTGAAATCTTGTTCTTGCTCTCCGCGACACATTCGCTCATCCAGTCTGCCAATGCCACACACCCACCCCCTGCACCGCCAACCCTCCTTCGTCAAACGCCCGCGCGAAGAGCCGCAAGAAATCACCCGCGAGACACTTGCCCGCGGGTCCTACACCTACACCACCCGAAGGCGAGACGCACACGCACTCGCTCCCCGAGCTCTCCACCGTCTCAAACTCCACGGTCTACCTCCCGTCCGACGCGCTCCCAGACTGGGCTGTGCAGACAAGCGACCGTAGATGGACGAGGAGCGGCTGGCCTGTGCATGTGTCAGTCTACCTCTCGCCCGATGGGCTGCGCACCCGCCTATGAGGAGCGGGCCCCGGTGCATCTCGTGCTCCCACACGCATCGACGCTCGAGGGCACGCGCGTGCTCCTGCATGCGATCCCGGCTCCCTCCGCCCCTCGAAAGCGCGGACCTCCTCTCCTTTGCCTCCGCCACCTGCCTCGCCGACGGTGTCCTGTGCGCATGAAGAGTCCCTCGCCCGCGCTACGCCGCCCTCGCCTCGCCCGCCGCCGCCACTTTACGCGCAGCACGACACCGCCTGCACCCTGTACTACAGCCACGCTACACGAGTCGTCGTGCTGGCGCGAGACGACGCGGGGGGGCTGGGGCGGCGGACGTGGGACGTGCCGCGCGCGGCAGCGGTCAAGGTGTGGCGGGGCTGCAGACGGCCACGCACATGGCACGCGGGGAAGATGCGCCACTGCCGCCGGACCGTGAGGCATGATGCGGGCGCGGATGGCGCGCGTCCTCTGAGTGCTGCAGTACAATCTGGTGCCGGGAGCTTTGGGATGGGGGCGTTTGCAAATGGGTCGAGGGCTTTGCGCGGATCTGGGGCGACTTGCTGGTGGGCGAGTCCTCAACCCGCGCCGATGCCACGAGGGGACCGCGGGGAGGCGGCGCCCTTCCGAAACGTGTCGTGCTCGCGATCGTCGACCGCGGGACGTGTGCGGCGTTGCGGGACGTCTTACGCCGCATGCGAGGCGTGGTGCGGGCGCGGATGGCGCATGACATCCTCTGTATGCTGCAGCGCGATTGGGTGCCGGAGAGCTTTGAAAACGGAGTCGCGGGCGTTGCGCGGATGTGGGGGGAGTTGCTGGCGGGGAGCCCACAACCCGCGCCGAACTTGCAAGACAGAACGTCTTTGCGCGCGTCGTGTTCCCGCCCGTCGACCGCGGGACGTACGCGACGTCCCGGGACGTCCTGCGCCGCATGGGAGTCGGGTTGGCGGGGGAGCGGGGGAGATAGGGGCGGGTGGAGGTGGTTTTCAGCCCGAGTCGCGGGATGAGATCACGAGTGCCCAGAAGGGAGCCTTGTACTCTTGCGCCGATGTCGCGTGCTGAACGGGACATCGGAGGTTGGAGGTCGGGTTGCAGGACCGGCGCTGTAGGGGTTTCGAAGTGGGCGTACGAAATCCGGGACTAGTGAAGGGATTTTGGATTTGGATTTCGGGATCTCGGACGTTCGCCCGATACTAGAACGAAATCTTTCCCCGCTCTGACTCGAATCCGTCGTCCGTCGTCTGGCTCTGAATCTGAGCCTGATTGAAATAGTGACTGGACTCGCCTATAATTATCTTCGCATGAAGATTCTCAAACGGGACCCGGACTCGGACGCAGAGAAGGTTAATGTTGAGCGAGCGCCTGGGTTTGATTCTCGGAGCCGGGGCGGGACGTGCGCAGACTACATCGGAGACAGGCTTGGAAGATCTGGCGCGCCAATCGCGCAGATGGGTCAAGTGTTCTACGGAGCTAGCAGTTACTACTGGAAACGTGCATCTCAGACGGAGGACTAGGGTCTTTTTCGCGCGAGGGTTGTTTGAATCCCGGTGGTCGCTTGAAACAGAAGTCGCGAATACCAGCACTCCGTTTGTTGTGGATGAAAGCTGATGAAAGCGACCACAACGTGGGGTATCCGCGCATGAGATGCAAGAGCAGAGTGTTGCTGTGGTGTGCAGCTCATATATAATGATCGCGATGTATCCCATTCCACACCGACCACATATCAAGCGGCAGCAATCTGAGACGCGTTACACGGGGCTCCAAAATCTCCTCCGCTTGATGGCTCCCCGCAGTAGTGTGGAGTCGGAGTCCTCATTGACAGGGCCAATACAGGGTTTCACTCGGAAATTCGAATTGTACAGGGCTGGATAAGCAGCGTTGGGAATCAAACTAGAGGCGGGTTCCTTGGATGAATATTGAGCGGGCGCACCACTGCCCCAGTCACGGTCGAAATCAAGTCGAACCCCCCCCTGTTTTAAGTTTGCAACGGATCTATTTAGGTTTAATATTTCTTGGTAATTTCTCTACGGGCGGAGCCTGGACACCTTGCTCGTATCGATTCAATGGGTGATCTATACATGCTCGAATACCATCAAACTTTCTAAAAACCTCATGGCCTGCGCTACGGAGGCGTGAAATGGGCATTCCACTGCGTCGGATGGCGGATTATTTATCGTGATGCGTGTCGCAAACACACGCACCCGAGTGGAATATACTAGAATATGCGGCTAGGTACTTTAGCAGAACCGGGTGATTCACACGAACGAATTCAAAACAGAATGGGTATTAGACAAGCGGGTATTGATTTTAATCATCTCTCGTGCCGGAAGTTGTCATGCAGGTAAAATTATCACTTCTGATGGAAGTCATTTGTGTCTCCGAGTACTGCTGAAATTCATGTTCGCACTTGCAAAAATTTAGGGGAATCTGGCCTCACATGTATACAAGCATGCTAAGTGAAATTTCAATCAATGACAGGCTCTTTGCCAACACTACCACCCGCGGAACTGGCACCTTATTGCGGACATCATTTTCTCGTCAATTCAATGCACTGGCGTTTCTGAAGCCAGCACAAATCAGGGGAGACATGAGCTATGCTATAGTGTGCCAACCACCTCCGACTCTTGTAGTAAAGGTATTGATGTCGTGTACTCGAGGACTCGAACTGACTGTTGAAAGTGACTGTCTCGTAATCATTTTGCTTCCGTGTTATTGGTTGGGCACTACCCTGAGGCATGGGGAAACTCATAGGGTCTGGGAGCTGGTGTTTGATTAGTGAATGGAGGCCCAGGGGTGAAGGTATGCTCTACTCACGTCGTAGCTTGTTTGTATGCCGGGATGATCCCTGGAAACCGGTGTTTGTTATTCGGACCGTGCCGTGTAATCCTACCTACCTACCTACCGAAACGGTCGTGCAACCCGAGGCAGACCGAATGGGACGGGGGCTATTGCTTGTTCATTTATGGTGGCTGACTCATTCTCGGTACCATAAATTACCATATAAGCAGGAGTAACATAGTATAAGACCTGGAACACTGAAGTGTCCAGGCATACATTTAGTGGCATGTTTTCCAAAGTGCAATGCGCTCCGATGGAATTTGCCTTTGTCCAAACATTTTCCTGATTTCCAATTTCTCTTGCATTGTTTATGTTAAAGCCTTCACACAAGTCCGGCGACTGTTGATACAGTATACTGCCATAGTAAGTCGTTGCTTGGGTCGCTGCGTTCAGTCCGGGAGGAGCAAATTTTTCTCAGTTCTCCATTTCAGCCACACACTTTGCTTCTTTTGCTTCCCACTCGTTGCGGATTCAACTAGCTGTGTTCGCATTCCAAGCTTGCCCGCCATGAGAGATTATAGGTCGGCGAGGAGCAGCGGTGGACCTTCTTTTCAGGGTGATCCACATGTTTTGATTCTCAAACCTCTGGCAAGGAGGTCGTCTCGGCAGTCCTTCAAATTCTACCATTAAACTTAAGATTCAAGTGGCCTTTGGATTTCACTGGTCAACTCTCCATTTAGTTTTGCGAAAACAAAAATATATGCAAGTAAAAGTTTGACCCCCAAGTTGAGATATTCCGAATTCGCTGGGTCGGATTGTTCATGCTAAATACTATCAAGGTCAAACTCGGTGATGTTTGACCACCCAGGGCAGCTTTTCGCACATTCGGCCATGTATAGGCCCCGTGTGTGGCTGATCTAGGAGTCCTGTCGTCCTCTGCCATTGTGTCAGCAAAATCACGGTAGGTATCCCCAATGACTGATGCTAAAATTCTGCCTTCATTCTGGGGGTGAGAGCAGTCCAGCGGCTACTTATGACAATTGGATTGATGCCCTTCTAAGTGCCGGAGGTGTACATCCATGTGCCCGAGGCTTATATACTGTTGCACTACTGTTTTAAGTCCACACTACATACATCGCGAACTCAACAGTTGACTTGATTGCGGTAATGGCAGCTCAGTTTCTGCTTACCATTGTCCGGTTGGGGTCAGAAATAAAATATAATACACTAACAGGGACTACAGAACATAGGTAAAGTGAAAGAGCATGTGCATATATATGGCTGAATCTCTAAACAGATCAGGCTGGAACCAAAACAGGTTCTGTTTCAATTTTCTCCAGCTCTTTGTTGGATAGGTTGTAATTTGGCATAGCTTCGGGATCTGCAGTAGGGATATTTAGACCTGAAAGATTAAGATGGCTCTGTGGTAGTTGATAACCGATGCTAGCTATCCTTTCTTCAATTAAAATGACCTGCTTTGCTTGTGATGACCGTTCAAATAAGGATCTTGCCGATTTCCAAAGGTCTACCGCATGAGCCAAGTCACCATGGAGCTTGGAAATATCTCCAAGGCGAAGCATGCATTCAGCTCTGCTGCGGTGTACATCCATACATGTGAACCCCTTAAGAGCAACACTTAGAAGGCTGGTTGCTGTATTATGATCACCATCTGCTAGGTACACATCTCCGAGGAATTGGAGGGCCTTGTAGATTTCTCGCTGCCCTTTCAGCTTCAGAGAATGGACCAAGAATATGAATGTCCAGGTTGATGATGCCTCATTCAGCACATTCCACTGAGAGAAATCACCCAATTTCTCTAGACAATACAGCGCAGGTTCAGCTCCTACAAGTGCAGGTTCAGCTCTTAGTGCAGATGTGAAGAACTTTTGGAAAAGTGTCTTTGCCACTATCAAGTCTCCTTCCCTTGCATAAAGAGCAGCTTGACTAATGTCATACAAGCCTCTGTAGCCTTCCGCAGCTCTGGTGTCAATGATGATTGAGAGGGCTGTGTCAATATCCATCTGCACATCTTCCCTTGGTGCACTGATTTCCAAGTTAATTTGTGCAATGCTGAATAGGACTAGCACATGGAGAAAAGGGTCCTGTTCAACGGTGACATCATCATATATCTGCTTGTAAATGTTGAGAGCTTCTGCATATTCTGATTTCAACCGGTGGACTTCTGCCAGAGAACACTTGATTGCATGCTCCAGCTGGCTGCCACATATACCACAAAGTCCAAGGAGATGATGTGCCTTGGTGGCAAGCAAGATACTATGGCTATAGTTGCCGAGACACTGCCATGACTCTGATTCAATTCGGAGTGCGGCAGCCTCATTGAATAAATTCCCCTGTGCATTGGCCAGCCTCCCTGACTCGTGGGCATGCATCTGTGCTGAAGAGTAATCACCAGAGCTCCACTTGAGAGCTGCTAATGTAACTAACAGAGCTCGCTGTCCATTAGTGTTTCCAATAGAATGGGAGAATAACAGTCCAATTTGACAGAAATCAGCAGCCCGGGCAATATCATCGCCATGGTAGTAGTAATCTGCTACGACATCGTAAAATTTGCCTAGTAAGTTCATGTCAGCCATTTTTGCACATATGTTCAACAAAATAACTTACATTTGAGATCTGGATCATTGAAGTGTATAAAATATCCCAAAGCTTCGTCAATCAGGTGATCTGCATTGGCAATAGAATGGTGGCATCCTGAAAGGAGGCTGATTACGAAAGACACCTCCAGTTTATGGTCAATAGGCCGGGGTAGAACCTTGGGAATCTGGTCAATCAATGGAGTCGGGCCCCGTCCCAGCATTCGGCTGAAACTATCAAGGCTGAGGCTGGCGTAGATTATACTGGTGATATCAGGATGATTCGGATTCAACCCATTTTTTAGGATATTATAGATGTTTGCAAAATTTGGTGTGATCTGAACATTGATATGAGAATGTTTCATGGTTCCAGCATATGTTCTGTGGAATGCCAAGAGGTGTTCAAAATGATTGACAAGAGGCTCTGCAAGTCGTCTTGAGGGAGGATGAAATTTGTACACATATTCCCGGATGGGAACCAATGTGTTGAGCCAGCCGTTATCACCGACATAGGCCAGGGAAGTGCTAATCAGAGCAGCTCTGCAGGCAAGGATATTCTCAATGAAAAGTTCGTTTCTAAAGAGCTCCACATCTAGCCCATCAGGCAACATTGAGAGAAGGCTCAACAACTCATGAGATCCCGGCAGGGAAGCCAAGCGAGGGCTCTCAAGAGACAGTGAAATTGACAGATCCAAATTTGATTGTCTATCGTAGCCTTCAGAGAGGATGGAGGTCCCCTCTGTGTTCCAGCGATTCAACACACTAGATATCCCCTCATAGTCCACCAAATGAGCTATGAGGTCCACTGCCAGGGGCATGTTATCAGTCAGCCGGAGGATTTTGTTTACATCTTCGCTGGCATAACCATCATCTGCGATGTCAATGAAAGTTGTATGGGCAGCATCCAATGTCAAAGGTGTCAGTGGTTCAAGGAATGGTCGAGTCCACTGCACATTAGCCGGCCTTTCTGCTCCACGCATTGTGATCTGAAAGGCTATGGGTTAGTCAACCAAGGAGGAGGTGTGGCTCTCCTCACAATCAAAGCAAGATGATTCACATCCACCAGCAAGGCCAAGAATTTCTCAACATCTCCCCGGGTCTCTCTTGGCTCCCATACGGTCTCCAGATTGTCCAGAACCAAAAGTGCAGGTCCTCTGTGGGCAAAATGATGGATCACTGTGTGAGTCAGATCATTGCCTGGCTCTAGTCCTAGATGAGCTCCAATGAGGCCAGCTAGTTGAACTGCATTTGATGTAGTGTCGCAAGCAACAAAAACTCTATGCTGGTTATATCTGGCAATGATGTTGGGATAATGAAGTACAGCTCTTGCCAAGCTTGTCTTTCCCATTCCTCCTGGTCCCAAAATTGCTATCCTGGGTGATTTGTGACCAAAGGTTTTCATGATCTCGGAGATTTCAGATTCACGGCCATGAAATATCTTGGGTGTGGATGGCAACAATGACAGGGAGTTTGAGCTGCATCCTGGCATCAGTCAAGAAACACTTGAGAATCAATGCCTACCTATGTTGGGAGCTGGAAAAGACTCGGCTAATCTGGAAAAAAAGAAATGTTATTGACGAGCTGGAAACAACTTGAAGTGGTACATACAGAAGATCCTTGATCAGAACATTCTTCATCCGACAGAGATTCAATCAGGTCGAGAACTTCTTGGTGGCTCCGTTGAGCATATTCTTGCATTTCTGTCACATTGTGTAGGATATGGATGCTTTGAACCTGTATGTCCCATCCTGAATTATAGTCCAGTAATTGCAATAGTCCACAAACCTTGAATGCCTCAAGAGCTTGGCCCAACCCCAGATGACAACCCTTTAGTAATGTGCTCATTTCACCTTGACGGAAGAACTGCTTAATTACATTTTTTTCTTGCTGAGCATCCACAAAATTGTGGATCTTGTGGAGGGTCCTGAGATATATCAACAGCAGTTTGGGCACAGTGCAATGAGACAATTCACTCTGTGAAACGACCTAGATTCTCCAACATATTTGGGAATAGTGCTACACCAGTCTCCGAATTGGTGTGGAGATGGATAATTGCATAGAAGAGTGTGTGGATTTGCTCCAACATTCCCATGCATTCATCCTTGTTCTTCTTGACAGTCTATTCCGAACTAAGTGAGTGTCACTGGAAGGACCACTTTGATATTTGTACCTGAACAGAAGTCAACATAGACTGCACCGTATTTGAAATGGGTTCCAAGAATGGTGTTGCGAAGCTCTTGGAGATCATTTGCAAAGTTATCACAGCAGTATCCAAAATTTTCACAATATTTTCGAGGCGGGTCGGAGTCGACTGAGTGGGCATGGTGATGGCTAATAGAACCGAGATCGGAGCTAGGCCTTTTATACTGCCAGATGGTGTATAATTATGTGCCAGTGATATATCAATCGGAATGTCAAGCTACGAAGAGGTTTCCTGCGCAATTAAGCCGTTGAAAGATCTGGGGCCACGGCAAGGTACCGCAACCAGATATCATATATCAAACCTTATTAAACCTATTAAACCCGGGTTAACCCCCATCGCAGAATTAATCTAGCCTGCGACGCTAATTTAAATTAATTGCTAACTGCTAGCCGCTTCCTATATCCCTCCAAGCTGTACCTCCCGTTGATGTAAGAGCATTCCAATCTTCAAGTTGTCATGGATCTTTATTAGCCTCGAATTTTGGGTTGAGCCAGCTAATTTTCAAAGTTGCTGCTCTGTCGGTGGCTCAGAGTTGACTGTTGACCTGGGACAGCATGTATATCTAAATACCTGCAATGTTCTGTCCAATTTTCAACCCCATGTGAGGCCTCTAAGGTCGACAATACATGAAAGGGAAGATTTTGTAACCCTGTCCAATAGAACTGAAACTCATGAGGAAATCTGTCCTCGTTACGTAGTTCGATCGGCTGTGATCACCCGCTCTCTCATTGGACGGACTATTATAGTAATGACATCCAGTTTGTCCTTGCTTCAATATCTCTACACGGTGAGCACGAACCGGGTCGAAATAGGGGTATTTGGCCATGTGGTGCCTGCTTGCCGAGACGCGTATGATCAGGTGATCGTATCTGTTGACCTAGCCCTGTTGTTACCACGGGGGTTCGATCAGGGTATTCACTTATTACCAATCACCTTTGTAAGGGTGAGATTCGTGCATTTTCAGCGGACAACGGTGTAGACTGACACTTTAACTGTCTGCAAAGAGATCTGTCTCTTTAGAATTTGAGTTGGATGGCCAGTTTCCGAGTATTTGGCAAATGATTGGAAATCACAAGCCAAAAGATTACGTAACAAGCTTTTACCCTCACGCTTAATAACAGACTTCAACAAACCGAGGTACGAGGTTGATCTTGTTGAAGTGTCTGGCTAGGAGAGACTACTGTTGGCCCTTGTATTCCGAGTATCGTTCCGTGTTCCCAATACGGTTATCTGTTCAAGCCCCGCGATAGACTGAGCCTGATCCGCGATCGTTCCTTGAGTCCGTTTTTGCCGTTTATGGGTGTTGTAGAGGCCAAGAGGGAACAAAGATAAGAAAATATGATATCACCTACATTTTTTTTTCTCTCGGGGGCTCAGGTACCCCCCTACCCCTACGTAAGCAGCACGTGATGGAACAATTCCCTTTTTGGGACATGCCGGTTGGCAAAAGCTTGCCGGTTAGCACAAAATAATACGGGGGCACCATGCATTTTTTTATAAATATTCACAGAGAATCTTGAGCTCATATAAAGTAGTTTCTCGCATTGAGACGGTAACGAACTACACTATATTGACAAAAGTAATGTCACATGCTTGTTTGGACTGTATCTTGGTACTGGAGGCATATTTTTGCATGAACTCAAGTGTAGGATAGTGGAGAAGGATCCCCTGGATCATTCTGTGCTCACGATACGATCAAAAAGTATTGATGCGCCATCAGCACAGGTAAAACACTGAAAAATCCGAAAAAATCTGAGTTTGAGCTTCTCATATAATTTTTTTTCGGAGATATCTGATTCACCCAGATTGAAGACACAGATGTCCTATTCCATCCTCCACTTTGAACCAAGCAAAAATATACAGGCAATCAGGCGATATTTGGCCTGCAATAATGGCAAAAATGGCCAAAAATGGCCAAACCTGGCCGAAAACATAGAAAATGGCCAAAATTCGCCTGTATGTTTTTGCTTGGTTCAAAGTCCGGGATGAAAGGGGAGATCTGTGGCTTCAATTTGAGTGACTCAGATATCTCCGAAAAAAATTATATGAGAAGTTCAAACTCAGTTTTTTTCGGATTTTTCAGTGTTTTGCCTGTGCTGATGGCGCATCAATACTTTTTGATCGTATCGTGAGCACAGAATGGTCCAGGGGATCCTTCTCCACTATCCTACACTTGAGTTCATGCAAAAATATGCCTCCAGTACCAAGATACAGTCCAAACAAGCATGTGACATTGATATAGTGTATGCAGAATGTTCAGGTCAGAATAGAAATACATTATATTAATTGCGTTCCCCCGATTCGGAATCGGGTGCCAATTGGGCGCCAATGAGTCAAAAATTGGATTAATCAACTCCCATCCTTTCTCCCTGACAAGCCATATTTAATCCTTCTTCTCGGGTTCGGGAGTCAACGTGATTTGTTTTGAGATTGGCTTGCCCCCCTGTACCGACTGGGATGTTGCGCAAGCACTTTGGGCATTCGAGTGTGCTTGTCGCGGTAAACTTGGGACCAGTGGTAATCTTTTTATTCTGCATAGTGGTCTTGGATCAGCAGAACCCAAACTGTGTTCCCGAGATGTACCCGTACCATGTCCGCGGATTTCTTCCGTGTTGTGCAAAAATAGTGTTACGCGGCACTTGCATGGCACCGCTTGTCTCTATTTCGTTCCGAACGTCTACGCAAACTTGGAGCAAACACCCGAATTGGGGCTGGTATCACCTCTTTCTCGCCTCGGGAGCACGAGGGGAGGCTCAAAAGATGCCCCCGCTGTCCTGGAGCACTCCTAAAGGTCTCCAGCCGCCCAAAAAAATTTGCATACAATTTTTTTTCTCGGGGGTCCAAGTACCCCCCTACCCTCTACCCCATATGGCAATTGCTTATCTTTGGGCCCCCTTGGTAGAGGCCTTTAAGTTTCTGGTAAGCATCCCCACGCTGTGTTGCCTTCTGAAGCTCTGAAAGGAATGGAATGCTCTCTTTGCCAGCATCGGAACAACATCGGAAAGCACGGGAAGAGAAGACGTCGAAGCGCGCGCGGCTGTAAGCTGGTTTTTCTAAGAATCGGTGCGTTTTCGTTTTGTCCCAGTACTGTACTATTACGATCAATTCGACAGTCACGGGTCACGGACCCCCCTGTCAATGTCGAAATATGGTCGGGGTCACGGGTCACGAAGGGGTCTGTCGGATGCAATTTTCGTCACGACCAACCCAAATTTCTCTCAACCATGCTAAAAACCCAAATTTTGTCTCAGATGTCGAAATTTTGAAGGGTGTCACACCAAAATTCGGTGGTTGTCGAATTGTCGAACTGGTTTTTTGGGTCCCAGGTCACACCTCCTGTCGAATTGATCGAAATAATACAGTATAACAAAGAGACTTCGGGTCGCGTCCCATGCCTCGCTGAAGCTTCCGACGTGTCAAGCAGAGCTGGGAATGTTGAGGGAACAACGCGACGTGGTTTTTTGGTCCTGTTTTCGGCACCATCATCACGATGATCTAGATGCACCTTTTCCGCATGGCCACACACCCTGAAAACTGGGCGAAACTCTATTTTTGCCGATTCTGCATGTATTCTTCAGAAAAAAACTGAGAAACTTCCTAATCTGGTGTGTTTACGATGTACCATTTCCAATTGCATTGACGGTGAAAAAAATCTGGTCTGGAGACTACATGTATAATGAATTAACATGATTTTCCATTCATTCAGCTTAGTGGATGCACCTAGTAATACAGTGCGAAGCTCCGTGACGGAGCAGGACGGAGCTTCGCACTGTGTCCAAATGCGGTAGTCTTGGCGATGCCATCAAGATCCTGCCAGATTGCCCGTACTCGGGCAAAATTTGTAAACGACTTACCAGGACACTGGACAGTCTGAAAAATGCGCCTTCCGTTTCATGCCCTCGCTAGCTACTATTGGATGGTGGCACTGGCACCTGGTTCTCTCAAGGAACCCTCCCGCATTTTACCCGCATTGCGTCCCGAGCTCTGCGAGTCACACTAATACAAGCCGACACAGGACCATTCAATCTCCTCAAAAGTTCGAGCCTTGTCTACACTGTCGCTCTTAGGTGAGATCATCCTCGTCATCGGCACAAGGTCCCCTATCATGTATCTGCCGCCTTATCCGTGGACATGAGTCTTTGAGAGACGAGTTCCTTCTGGCTCCCATCCACTCTAACCGTCGAGCTTTCAAGCGACAAAGACCTGAATTCTCAGTCCGAGATGCACTGAACTACTCTATACGGCAGAAGATCCACTCTATGCAGGTTCTCACTCCTCGTCCAGTACTGGTCCTGCGCAGATATATCATAGGGGTCTGATTCCGCGCTACTGGTAGAAAATCCGCACACAATTCGGCGAGGTCTCAGGCCTCAGGTCCCAGATTGCTGGATATGGGGTCAGCGCACATACCCAGCTGTGCAGCGGATTCTTCCAATTTCTAGCTAGCGTGGGCTCCCCTCCAGCTCTGTCTTTGCATGCTCTCTGCTTTCTTCTGATCGGTTACAGTCTATAGTTGGCAGGAGATAGTTTCGGTTGCAGCGTACGACTCGGGCTCGAACTCGGACGGCACCCTGAATCATCGAAGCTTTGTTCGCCTCAATGCACGGTAAAAAATGTACAATTAGACAGTTGAGCTTCTGTGGGCACGAGATCCTCCAAGTCAGCTCCTAAACAGCTGTCTGCGCACGAATCACAACTCACTCTCAATTCGACCTCCGAGCCCTCCTCCTTAGACTTCACGCGAAATATCGGGCGAGGGCCACCAAAACCCCTTCAGGTCCGTCACCGGTTCCGATCCATCTCCGCAGACCAAGACCACGGACGCTCTGTACTGGCACGTGTAAAAACAAGCTAGAGCGCAGATAAAGTTTAAACCCACCCTCCGGACCTGTTCACGATTTCGAGCTTCGCGCGCAAGACTCCCGCCACCCTCTTGTGTACCGCTGCGACGAGCCGTGGGTCGGAAAGGCTGGACTTGAATCCCCGGCGCGCCCATCTCCGCCTCCGCCTCTGCCTCTGCCTCTGCCTCTGCCTCTGCCTCTGCCTCTGCCTCCACCTCCGCCTCCTGCCTGCCTCAGCCATCGCAGCTCACAGTATCACCCAGGGTCTGCGCGTGCCTGCCTCCCATGCAAGAAGGATTCCGACATCTGTGGACAATCGTGGAGAGCGAGCCGAGGAGGAGAACCACAACGGATGGCGATCCCACCCGCTGTCCGGGGCACTGAAGACAAAACAGGACACGCGAGGAGTCTGATGTGTCCGATGGTCGAGCAAGTAGAATATAGGTGCTAAGTCCAAGCGCAAGCACACATCCACGTTTGTCCGCAGCCCGGCCCCAAACGAAACGAGAGAGAAGGAAGTAAGGAGTGTATGTGCGATATCAGAGTCACTGGCGAGGGATTTGGGATTTGGGATTACGCGACGCCTCGAAGCGCAGGCATACCGACACCTGCACCCACCTGTGCCGACTCCAACTCCTGCATGCCTCTGACGCCCCTGACTCAGCCCCACCCCCGCACCTGCACCTGCACCCATCTTCCTCCACACCGCCCGAAACGTTGCATACGTCCCGCGGCGGCGCCCACCCACCCGATACCTACCCCTCTCTTCGTGAACTCGACCCGCATGCAGCGCAAAACGCGCGAGTCCCGCGGTCGATGATGGCGAACACAACACGTGGGAAGACATTCTGGAAGGGCACCCCGTCGCTGCCTTCGCCCACCAGCAACTCCCCCCACATTCGTGCAACACACTCAACCCCGTCCCAAAGCGCTGCAGCACACAGCAGATCCACGCCATCTGCACCTGCATCACTGCGCGCACAGGCCAGGCAGGAGCAGCGCGTCTGCCCCTTGTGCCATGCACGCGGTGTGCTGCAGCCCCGTCTGCACCGTGCATACATTGATCTCTGCCGTCGTCCCCCGCGAGCATGATGTCCTGTGCGAGCACCATCGTGCACGTGTGATGGCGGCGGTGTCGTGCTGCGCGTAACACGGTGTGGCGCAGGACGAAGCGCGGGGCCCACACCTTCGAGCTACCCAGGGAGCGGGGAGTGCAGGCAGACGAGCATGCCCTCGCCCTCGAGCATCGACACGTGCGCGAGCACTATCATCGTTGGGGCGTCCCATGTCCGCAGGTGCGGCCCAGCGGCCCAGTCGGCGAGCGTGTCGGGAGATAGACCGTCAAGTCCGGGATGGTGGAAGAGGTCTGTGTTTGCATCATACTAACAGAGGGGGAGACGTAGGAGTAGGAGCCATGTGCGTCGGACGGCGGCGACTGTCTCGCAGGTGTTTTCTTGGAGCTAGTCCTGTTGTTACTGTGGAGGTCGGACCGGTGTTAACTAATGGTATTACATAATGATCGGAGTTTAAATGGTAATGAAAAGCTTCGACAATGATTCTCTTCACTTTGAGGGCGCAAACATTACATGGGCACACAGAAGTGTAACTTCCCTGTCTCCCAGGTATTTTTCCATGTGGTTTTCGGCCCGTTTAATGTTATTCATTGAGCAAGCGCTGGAGATCACATGATCTGTCCAGTTATTCCGCATTGCATCCACGATCCATGGACATTTTGGGGGATTCTGAGGAGACAGAAGCTAAATTCACAGCTCTATCTATCACTGTGAACTCTGTCTGGGTGAAATAATGTGTTTTTCCTGTAGACGGTGTTTCGCGTCAGTTTCAAACTCCGATCATTATGTAATAAGATTCTGAGTAACACGGTCCGACCCCCGCGGTATGTAACAGACTTCAATAAGCGAGGCACGAGCTTCATATGTTGAAGTGTCTGTCTAGGAAAGACTACTTCCTGCGGGCGTTCAACGAAGGAGGGGCGCCATGGGCGAGGTGCGATAACTAAAACTGAGACAAGAGGCACGCAGCAAGTTGAAGAGTCAAGCCGTCAACTTGGCTACGGTCAAGCTGCGGTGCATGCTGGGTACAAGAACGATGTAGATGAAAAAGCAGCAGCCACGTCGCAACCGGCCTGAGAGCTGCACAAAAATCCCCGACTAAGCTGCTACAAGAGGATTAGTACGAAAAAAACTACAGAAATTACGAAAGAAAGTTTAAGGGATGGTGGGAGGGAAAATCAGAAAGAGCAGCCGCAGAGACTGCGAGCATGCTATGAGGTTTATGTAGAAGGAAGAGAGATGAGCAATATATACCTGCGAGCATGCTATGAGATGTATGTATGTAGAAGGAAGAGAGACAAAGAAAAATAGATGCACGGCACGTCGTCCTAAAGGGGGGAGCACGTGGTTTCTCTAGACCTGGCCTACTGCGGCTAAAGGGCTTTAACTGTTCCAACTTAAAAATCTGGCCACGACAGACTCAGATTCAACTCAGAGTTGCGAGATGATTCCAAGATCATTGAATTGGTTCATATATTGAAATTCAAGCGGTGTGAGCAGCGTGAGCTGTGCCATCACCTGACCAGACACGTCTCGACGAACAGATACACACCACCAAATACCCCTATCCGGATATCCATGTTCCTCTGCGGTTCGCGAATCTTGCGGTGGAAATAGTGGGAGCATGGATAGAAGACTGAATGAGTGTTTTTTTGCTTCAGGTTCTCCCTCGAAAATTTGCTGTAGGTTGAATAATATAGAACAATATAAATACAATCGTGGTGCTGTCGTGGCGAGCGAAATGAAGATGGCCAAAAAGTAAATAAATCTGCCGTCACAAACTTGGTTTGTTTGGCAGGCCAGTGATGTGTGTGCCCGAGGGACCAGCCAAATTTGGATTGTTTTGACTTCCTATGTTTGATTCATTCCATGGAAGGAACGAAAATACCTTTAGCATTTGTGTCAGAGGATGTGTGCGATGTTGAGGCAGTGGATAGTGTGTCCCTCAGTGAGATAGGCGGAATTAAACCACTATACAGGATTCTGAGTCAATACGAATAACCTATTAACAAGAGAACGGCACGCACTCCTTGTACTGAAACATATTCTGATCCTGGAACATGTTGAAGTGGATATTGCTATGTGGCCGATGATGTATCCACAGTGAGGAGGTGGCAGGTGTTTAAAATGACATGATCAGCTCGCCACTTGCTTTCACGTCCCACCTGCTTCCATTGTGTCATGATTTGACTTTCAAATCTCTAAAGCCGGATCAGACCGTGATCACGGGGCCCATTAACCTGCGATCACATCCTACGCGTTCAGTTTTAACCCCTTTCCAGTCTCGGCAGTTTCAGCTTCACTCCTTTCAGTCATACATAGGGTTTATGAAAACACTAACAGATAGGGTATATTACAAGTAAACTCCTAGCCACAGTAGTATATAACCCTCGAGTACAGTCCCTGTACTTTAGATTCTACCTTGTCTAATCTCAAGCTTTACCTTTGCTTAACTCAGTTTCCCTCAGGATTGCCTGGAACACTGGATTCTCACCTGTGGCACACCATACAGCACTGTATACAACCCCACAACATCATCCTCATTGGATACCACTCCATGTTTGACTCCTTTCAGTTCCCACCTGCTAGATGTGTGTGGCTTTACCTCCCTGGACCAAACAAGGAAGCCATTAGGGCCTTTCAGAGTAGCTGATTTCGAGCTGATTTCAGCTGGATTTCGTCTCAGATTTCGTTGCCAGCACCGTGACTTGATGTGACCCTTCGCACCTTCGATTTCTCCGGCTATATTCGGCAAATACTCGGCGTTGTCTGATCGTCGGCATGATGAGCGCTCATCCCGCCCTCGTTCCCGCCCTCGCATAAATTGATCCCATGAACTGGATTAGAATTAAGCTGACTTACACATGTCATGGTCTCACTAATACCCATGACATATGTCAAGAGTGAGCCGCATTTGCGGGTGCAGGTGAGTGAGTTCATCGGGGACAATTCGGGCGGGAGGCGGCGGGGCAATGGGCGGGCCCCGACAAACGATGAGGACAGATGCAAACAGTGGTGCGAAATCTGCGAAATCGAATTCAACTCTGATAGGTCGAATTTCGCGGATTTCGGATGTTTCCGGTCACGTTCTGCCACAATTCTGCCACGAAATCTGAGATGAAATCCAGCTGAAATCAGCTCGAAATCAGCTACTCTGAAAGGCCCTATTTGGTTTGTATTTCACTCGGCAACTGCACAGGTTACTAGAACAGGTTGCTAAACCCTGGGTGGGATCACCCCTTTCGGACGACTCAAGCCGACTTATAGGCCGTCGTTGACGCACTGTGATGAGGAACTCTAGGTAGGCAACTTTCATTGCTCCTCGCCGACCTAAGTACGACCACTCATAGCCACAGGGATTTAAATGTCCATTCCCAAATCCCTACAGGTGCTGCCTTGTCCAGTGCAACGGAACACCTTTGTGAATTTCATGGACAACAATCCACCATTTCACTCCTGTCGTGACATTCTGTATAGTACCAAAGGACCGCATTGAGCTACTATTCATAGACAGGTTTTTTAATTCAAACTTTCTTATATGCACCTGTGACAAATTAGTTGGATCTTCGTGCCAAGGAACAGTTCACTCAAAGCTGGAGGTGGATTGGATTTGAGTAGACAAGAAGAGACGAGATAAACGGGACATCATCAAGGCTGCTGATGCCAACACAATGTGAACTGATGTGCCTGATGTGCTTCCGGCCCGTGACCCGGTGGTATGCTGATTCAAGAGATCTTTAAAGATGAGTTCACTAGATTTCTTTGCATGAGATCTCGAAAGATCTCGATCAAAGAACTCTGTGATCGGAACATTCTGGATCGTTTTGCGAGATCTTTGAAGATCTCTCAAGTTGATGTGAAATGCATGAATTCTCTTAATTTCTTCAGGATTCTTAAAAGATCTCAGGGGAATGGGATTGAGAACTGCAAAAATGGGGGTTTTGTCCTATAAGGTCCCTCAAACACGGCCATCACCCCCAAGTGAAAACATAGTTATTTGGTTGTTTCGTTCTTTTGTTGATGGCACTCGCAAACAATATTAAAAAGACTGCTATTGTTCCACACTGTAGCACACAGTCCCTATCACAACATGCCAGTAGAATTTGGTTGGGACAATAAATGTTTATCTTCAACAGCTTTGGTGATCACTTGCTCAGACAAGCATTACCTGACAAGAGCGAAAATGGACAACTTATACTGACTCATACATAAATAAACACAAAGAATGGGCAAAGTACACAAGCAGGAAGCTGAAATACAGAATAGCACACTAAATACCATTTCACCTATTGTTCTCAGGCTTTTAACAGTCTGGAATCAACCTGAGCAATATTCTTGAATTGTGATGACCGTTCATAGAGTGGACGTGCATTTTCCCACAGTTCCATTGCCTTCACCAACTGTCCTCTTTGTTGTGCTATATCTCCGAGTTGCAACATACAGTCGGCCCTGCTCCGATGGATATCCATGAATGTGAACCCTTCCAGTGCTACAGTAAAAAGACTATATGCTGTCTCCTCATCCTCATTGGAAAGGAACACATCTCCCAGGAATTTAAGTCCTTTGTAGAATGCCAACTTCTCCTTGGCTTTGTTTGCATGTCCCAGATATACCACCGTTAAGCGAGATGTCCAGTCAAAATCTGTGACTCTCCACCGACTGCTATCTGCAAGTCGCTCTAGACAGTAGGAGACAACATCGCCCCACTTTCCCCAAGATGAGTTGAAGCACTTCTGGAATAGGCTTTTGGCAGCCACATGATCCCCATCCCGCAGATAAAGGTCTGCCAAAACCTTGTCACAGTGAATAATATATGCTGATTGAAGAGTCTTCATTATCTGTTTTGCCATGTTCAAGTTATATTGAACATCCTCCTTTAAAGCACCAATACTCATATCAATCTCAGCAATATTGAGTAGGCAAAAAGCATAGGAATATGGCTCCTGTTCAGCAGTAATATTCTGAAGAATTTGGGCATTGATCCCACGGGACACCCTATATTCAGACTTGAGCAGGTACACCTCAGCCTCAGTGTTCATTGTAACTAACTCCTGTGCATTCGAGTCACTGTGCTTCAGCAGTTCTTTGCTTCTGTTAAGCAGGGTGATGCTCTCTGTATAGTCTCCCATGCTCATATGACACAAGGCTTCAGTTCGAAGTGCACTGGATTCCTCGTAGAAGTTTCTGGACCCTCGAGCAAGCATCTTGCTCTCATGGGCATTCCTCTGGCCGCCAGGATAGTTTCCATTAATCCACATGATCTCCGCAATATTATGTAATATTTTGCACTGCTGATCAACATTTCCTGAGGATCGTGCCAAGGCTAGTGCTTTTTCAAGCAATTGCATAGCTGTAGATATATCATTCTTAGATTGATAACAATAATAGCCAGCCGCAGCATAAAACCTTGCTATAAAAATGTTGACATAGATTCGAATGAAGTCATGCGTGGAAATTTACCTTCGAGAACTGCATCATTAATGCCGTGGAAATGAGATATAGCCTGAGCTATAAGCTGGTCTGCATTTGAGACGGGATAGTGCTCCCTTGAATTGATGGTCTCCACAATAAACAGTACTTCCAGTGGAGGGTCACATGGCTGAGGCAAGATCCCGGGGATCACCCGCATCAAATCAAGGCAACCATGATTAGTGATTCGGCAGAATGAGTTGAGTGAAATTGTGCATTTTATAAAATCTGTGAGATCTGGATTATCAGGATGTAATCCGCTTCGCAGGATTTGCTGCAGGTTCCCGATGTTTGCAGTTATTTCGTTCATCTTGGCTGCCATCTCCATCTTGCCATGGTATTTCTGGTACAAATCCAACAATGAATGGAAGTGCTTGCACAGAGGTTCAATGAGAAGGGCTGAAGGTGGATAGAATTGGAGAATATGTTCTCGGATAGGTACCAGAGCCTTCAGCCGCTTGTTGTCATCTGTATAAGCCAAGGAAGTCCCAAGCAAGGTGGCTTTGCATGCCAAGATATCCTTAATAGGGAGCTTGCTTTGGACAAGCTCCATATCTGACAGGCCATCTGGGAGAATTGAGAGCAGGCTCAACAACTGTTTTGCAGATGGGACAGAGTTCATGCGGGAACTTGACACAGACATTGCAATGGATGCATCCAAGCTGGATCTTTTGTCAAGGCCACTAGAGAGAAGTGAGGTCTTTTCTGTTTCCCAGCGGCTCAGAACATTAGAGCAGCCTTCATGATCCACCAGATGGGCAATAAGATCTACTGCCAATGGCATGTTATCTGTCAGTTTCAGAAGACGGTCTACATCCTCGTCTTTGTGAGAATCCTCTGCAATGTCAACAAAAGTTTGCCAGGCTGCATCATTTGTCAACGGTTTCAAGGGCTGCAGAAATGGACGAGTCCAGCGGACTTTTGTTGGTCTTTCTGCACCTCGCATTGTGATCTACAAGCACAACAGTTAGTTTGATCAGAAAGCAATAGATATGAACCCACAATCAATGCTAGGTGTTTGATATCTGCGAGTAGAGACAAAAACTCTTCCACACCACCTCGTGACTCCATCGGTTCCCAGGATGTTTCAAGATTGTCAAGGACCACGAGTGAGGATTGTTTTCGAGAGAGAATCTGGACCACAGGTTGTGTAAGATCTTTCCCTGGCTTCAGTCCTACATGGTCCCCAAGGAGGGCAGCTATTCCAATGCAGGTGTAGACAGAATCACAGGCTACAAAGAACCGCTCTGAATATCTGGTAGCAATTTCTGGATGGTGTAGCACTGCACGTGCAAGACTGGTCTTTCCCATTCCACCTGCTCCGAGGACTGCAATGTGGGGTGACTCTTTGTGGAGAGTCTTCAAAATGTCCTGCAGTTCAGATTCACGGCCATGGAAAATCTTTGGTTTGGATGGCAGCATTGAAAACGAACATGAGCTGAGGGATAACCAATGTCAGTATGATTCCGATAAGCTATGTGGGGCTTACCTGCCTCTTGATCTATTGGGATAATGGTATACCTGCTTTTCAATCAGTGTGTTGAAGTCTGACAGCAATAATTTACACACAGAGGATGATCTGCTGGACATTGTCCCATCAGATAGGGTTGAGATAATCTCAAGAATTTCCTTCTGCGTGGTTTCTACTGTCTTATGCATCTCACTAATGCTGCAGAATACTGTCATGTTGGTCTGATGAATGTTTAGTTGGTGGGTGCTGCATTAATGTATCAATTGTGACCTTGAATAGATCCAGGGCCTGCTGTAATCCTTCGTGACAATCCTTGAGCATAACACTGATCTGATTCTGGCGGAAGAACTGCCTGATCCTGTTTCCGTCCTGTTGCATCTCAACAAAATTATGAATCTTGTGAAGTGTCCTGGGGACATTGTTAAAATGAATAGAAAGTATGAGGTGCTCGATGTACTCTGTAAACAATCCAATATGATGCAAGGTAGTTGGTGGCAGGAACCCCTTGGTTTCCGACTTGATATGCAAATTGATGATTGCGTAGAGTATTATATGGATGCTTTCCATGAGCTGGGTACATTGATCCTTGTTCCTTTTCACTTTCTGAAATGCGGAGTCAGCCCAGTGGCACATCCAACCAGTCTAGGTTACCTGCACTACTGTAATCAAAGAGAGAGTTATATTTGAAATGGTGTGCACAAAGGGTGTGCCAAATCCGTCATTGAGCTCATTCAAGAGTGGGATGGCCGGACCCAAGCAGGCTAAAATGTTGTTCAGGCGGATGTCAGTGACGGTGGTTTGCTGGGGCATCTTTGGTGTGGTGGGAGGGCACTAGGTTTTTTTTATATCTTTGAGGACCCTTCTTATCGGATGTTTTTTTACATTGATTCTCCGCCTCCCGCAATTGTGGGAAAATGTGGTCGATTTATAGCTGCCCTGGTTCTCACGATGCATACCTGGCGACTATAACCAAACCGCAACACTTAAAGATGAGTATTCTCCACGAAAACCAGCTCATCTCGTCCCGTCAGAGCATGATGGAAAACAGACGAAGGATATTGCCACCCAAAGAGTTTGCCACAACTGAAATACATACAAGACAACCACATTATTTGACCGCAATAGCCGTGGAAGCCGGTATCAGCGCATGCAATCGGGTGCAGTGAGAAAAAGCCGGATACTGAATCCCGTGGCCTCTGTGCGTAACTGAGGACACAATATAAAAAACGCGCCAGTCATCGGCTGGACACACTGCAGGGCGAGAATATAATTAAAGTACACATATGGCATTGCGTTGAACAGGGAAGGCAAGACTGTTGGGCTTCAAATAAAGCTGTCCAGTGGAAAGTTTAGCCCTCATTGCGGATTCGGGGCAATTTACTGCAGATAACATGATTCAGACAAGAGTGATACAAGGGCACCAGCCACCGTTCGACTTCAAAGCGGGCAGCTAGACAGGGAGAAACAACAGCAGGCACACCGCGATCAACCTCAGAGCTTCATGCTCGTCTGCTACTCCAAATCACCAATCACCGGGCCCATATTCATGGTGCTTACTATGTAAATTTGACATCTACCGTCCGTGAGCGCCGTTGGTCGCTGCCGCCACGGAGGGCGTGAGCCGCGCATACTGTATTGCAGTTGCTGCAGCGGCAGGACACGCAGATTGGGTGCCGAGAGCATCTGAGGTAAGTCTTTCGACTCAGTGTGTGTACATCAGCCCCCTGGCGAGCAGAATGAAATCTCCAAGCCATTCTGAGATATGGGTATTTGGTCGTGTGCTGCCTGTTTGCCGAGACGCGCTGGGTCAGGTGACGCTAATTCTTCTCTATCATAGGACGGCGGTGGCTCACTTGCTGGAACCCGCCCACAATGCGTCCCGACTCCCGGACCCTCATGTCGTCCGCCGTTCCGTCTGAACTCCAAACAACGACTCCAGTCCCGTCCGACATTCACCGTGTCACGTCGGCAGTTCCGAACCCCGGCCACCCACCCTTGCGATTAATATTGCCCACACCAAACTTGCGCTCCGGGGACTTCACGCCAGAGCATTTCAAGTAGAGCCGGACGATTCGCCTTGCCGTCAATTAGCCAGGTCACTGCAAAGGAAATAGATAGTATCTTAGCATCCTAAGCGGGCCGTTCAGGATTCCGAGCGCCAAGCGCACGGCGCAAGACTCTAAGCGTCCTTCCTGTGCACTGCAGACGGAGCCGCGAGACGGGGAGGCCGGACTTTAATCCTCGGCGCTCCTCCTCCTGCCGCTTCAGCCATCGGAGCGCACGATATCATCCGGGGTCCGCGCGCGCGCCTGCCTCCCATGCAAGAAAGATTCCGACATCTGTGGACGACCGTGGAGAGCGAGCCGGGGAGCCACAACGGGCGGCGATCCCATCCGCCGTCCGGGGCACTGGGGACGAAACAGGACACGTACGTCCCGCGGCCGCCCCCACCCCCCGCTACCTCCCCTCTCCTTCGTGAACTCGACCCGCATACGGCGCAAAACGCACGCACGTCCCGCGGTCGACGATCGTGAACACGACGCGCGCGAAGACGTTCTGGAAGAGCACCCCGTCGCCGTCGCTGTACCCCACCAGCAACTCCCCCCACATCCGCACAACGCCTTCGACCCTGTTCCCAAACGCCCCCATCCCAAAGCGCCCCAGCACGAGATCCCGCGCCGGCGCGCATAGAGCGCTCCCGTAATGCGCATCACCGCGCGCACAAGCCAGGCAGAAGCAGCGCGTCCGCGCCCCGTGCCAGCCCCGCCCGCACCGCGCGTACATTGCGCAGCAAGCCCCTGCGTCGTCCCGCGCGAGCATGACCTCCCGTGCGAGCACCATCGCGTGCGTGTGATGTGGGACGGCGGCGGTATCGTGCTGCGCGTAGCACGGCGTGGCGCGGGGCGAAGCGTGGCGTCCGCGCCATCGAGGTGCCAAGGGAGCGGGGAGCCTCGAGCGTTGTCGCAGCGTACTATCACCGTCAGGGCGCCCCATGTCGGCGGGTGGGGCCCAGTCGGCGAGCGCGTCGGGAGATAGACCGTCAAGTCCGGGACGGCTGAAGAGGTCTGCGGGTGCATCATGCCAACAGAGGGGGAGACGTAGGAGTAGGAGCCGCGTGCGTCGGACGGCGGCGAGTGTCTCGTGGGCGATTTCTTGGAGCTCTTCGCGCGGGCGTTTGACGAAGGAGGGTTGGTGCTGGAGGCCGGGGGGCGCCATGGGCGAGGTGCGACAACCAAGACTGAGACAAGAGGTAAGCGTCAAGAGTCAAGCCGTCGACTTGACTGCGGTGCGCGCTGGGTAAGGACCAAGTAAGGACGATGTTATGTAGCAGCAGCCACGTCGCGATCGGCCTGAGAGCTAATCAAAATCCCGGACTTCAAAATCTGGCCGCGACAGACTCAGCAGAGTCGACCTCACCCAGAGTCGCGAGATTATTCCAAGATCGATTCATGGCGCGAGCAGCCTGAGCTGTGTTATCACCTGACCAGACGCGTCTCGGCAAACAGATACACACCACCAAATACCCCTATCCGGATATCCGTGTTCCTCTGCGGTTGGCGAATCTTGCTGTGAAAATAGTGGGAACACGGATGGAAGGCTGAATGAGTGCTTGTTTACTTCAGGCTCTCCACACCCCTCGAAAACGTGACTTGGGTTGAATCATTTTACAAGTAAATAAAATTGTAGGGATTGGTATTGGCAGCTCAAACTCTCTCATCCATCCAGCCCCGACCCAATGCGAATTGAGAGGGCCTGGCTTTATATAGCGCCTAACAGGCTCGGAATTTTCCAAGCTCGCGCCCTTCCTTCCCCGACCCAACCGGGGGGCTGTGAGCCCGACCCGACTAACATTACCAGTCCGAGGCGAGGCTGATAAGAGGAGGGTTTTTAGCTCATGGCATGATACTCAATATCTGTCAAAACATAAATTAGCTGAGCTGGTTGGACTTAAGAGACCCCTAGATATACCATGATTTCAGCGGGGTGATAGTGATACGACAGATAGCGGTGCACCTCCACATGATTAATCTGGCCGCGCGGCCAAAGTTGAACATACATACCTACCTGAAACAACCGGCCGACTCAACTATCACCGCAGACGCCGTGGTATGACGGCGGTGATGCTCTGTTCCGCCGCCTATTGGTTCAGTGTCACTGTCATATATACCCTCCCGTGCTCGAATGTTGAGTCTAGGAACGCTAGATACACGGATCAGACGGCGTCGGCGCCCTAGATGAGTGGCGGAACATACTTGAAAGTCTAGGGAGGTAAGTACATGAATGATGACTCCAACCAAACTCCACCCATCTCCGTCGTCCTTGCGGTATAAATAAAGTGCAGCCCCCGCACAACTCGAAAAACAACACCCCCAATCCCAAATGAAGTTCTTCGCATTCACAGCCCTCCTTTCCCTCGTCATGGCCGCTAACGCGCGGCTCCGCAGATTCGAGGTGCGTCCGGACCCCTTACAGCTTGCAATTCTCCGTGCCGACGGTTGATTCTTAAATTCCTCCAGGCCCCGGAGATCGGAGACGTCGCCGTCACGCTAGCGAGCCTCCCGCACGCCAGCGATGTTTCCCACCCAGGGCTGATGCAGCGTCGATCCGAAGCAGACTCTAGCGCCCCCGCCCACGCCAGTGATGCCCCCATCGAGTTGGTCCGCGTCAAAGGTGTGCGTGGAGTGGAGATAGCATGATTGATATTGTCAGGGGTGGTGTTTCTGGCACAACCGTATCGTGCGAGCAGCGAGGGGATATAAGACTCTGAGCGAGGTAGATGTATCTGGTATTCAAATGGTTTCGAGAATGCGCCCATATCAGCCATTAGTATTCCTGATTTTCCGAGTCTGGACGGCGGAGTGAGCTGGACGATAATGAACCGGAGTTGGCACAGACAACGGGGCGGGGCTTGGATGAGGGTGAGGTGTCTCACTACGCGGCTCACCGTCCGTCAGCGTCTGAGGTCGTCAAGGTCGCCACCTTGAGAGAGTCGTCAGAACCTCGAAGGATCCGATCCGCGGACCGGAGGGCGTACGCAAATTCAGCTGAGTTCGAGGCGATTGATAGTTCGAAGCTAATGCGGGACAGGACTACCAAGATAAATCCGCAAGCCGCAGGACCAGCCCTGGACGAGAATCGGTGACAGTTTGCACGGACACGCCTGCGATCCAAGTCCCAAAACTGAATCACCACAAAGCCTCTAGGATCGTCTTTGGCCACTCACAGCCGGGGACGTTTCATTGCACTTCTAACAGCGCAGATGGAAGCAGCGATAGATCGACTGTGACTTGGTCTAGCTTCGAGAAATGATTGAAGTAAAAGATCGAAGCGTGAAGAGTCACCTGAACCCGACGCGTCTCGGCAAAGAGGCTCTACACGACCAAGCACCCCTATTTAAGCGGAAATTCCTAACTCGCCCCGCGTGTCCAAATGTTCTTGTGTGAAATAATCGAGGACGACCTTACGTGGGATCCTGGGCAGACGGTTGCGAGTTAGATGAGTGGATATATGGAGGAAGGGGGGGGGTAAAGAACATGATCGGGGTGAAAGAGCAAGCGCGGATCAGGCGGCTCGCAAGAGACTTGGCAAAGAATAGAGCTACATCCAGAACAAGGCCCGGATTCTCATCCATCTCGAGTCAAATGTTTCTTATTTGGCACGAACTGTCCGCGGTACCTGGCGTGCCTGTCAGTTGACAGCTGTCATGGACAGCATAAATACATTGAGCATACTAAAAGCTAATGTCCCATCTCGCATGGTTAATTCCACTTCAAGTCTCTGAAGTTAAACTCCATTGATAGGTGCAGGTAGAGGCCAATGGGAGAGCAGTGCTGGGTCAGGACATTAAATCTAACTTGAAAATAATGAACATGAAATCACCGAAATCGAAGTCTCCATTTAAACTTTTTGCTCCCGCCATCGGACGTCGAACGTGGGGCCTTGCCTTCTCTCAGGTGCATCTTGAATGGAAGCTAGTGATACTGCCTCGCTGGCTCCAACCACCTGGATGGCGACCTCATCCCCGTCCCCCCTCGAGGAAAGCGAGAGTCTACCTGCAACTCGGTCAGTTTTCTAGCGGCCATCACAAACCCGGGAACTAACCGTGCACGTTCATTAGCCCATTGCTGTTATACCTTTACTTCTGTGCAATCGGTGGGCTGCTTCCTGCTCTGTGCTTCATTCCAGTTGCAGATTCAACTTCGTCTCGCAGTGATTCTGTACTACGACCACCTCTTGACGCTTCCGGCAGAGGTCGCGTACATTTGGCGGCGAGCCAAGACCCGGAGTGCCTATTGGTTCTTTTTGAATCGATATCTCAACTTCTTCTGCACTCTGCCCATCGCTGTGTTCAATTTCGTACAATTCGACCACGTTGTGAGTTACATTGTCTGCGTTGCCCCTCTTAATACTACCTAAATATATCCAGAGGTCGGTATTTGCGCGTCATTTCTTCCCGTATTCAATCAATATCACCCAGTTGCGCCAAGTACGCGCTTTTCCGGCAGGTCTTGCTCGTGGTGCAGGTGGTCGTAGTCGATCGCAAGTTGTCTTGTTTTCCCATCTGATTTCGCGACTCACATACCTATTATTTTCTAGTGATCCTCTCACTGCGGGTCTACGCCATGTATGGTCTAAACAGACGCATACTATATACCTTCTGCTTGGCGACCGTTGTTGCAGCGGGGATCGCAGCAGTACGGCTTCTGCCTGAACAAACCATCACGCCCGCTGAATAATCTCCGGCCAGTGGGCTATTTCGGGCCAAAATAACTCCCGGGATCTGGAGGATTACCGCGTGCGGGGGTGCTTCCTGCCTCTATCTCCCTCATCGTGAGGCTTCTTCATTTTCTGCTCGAACATGTCCCTCACTACTCTTCCATCATAGCGGCACACGCGAGTCTTGTGCTGATTGGGCCTACCTTGCAGTTGGTTAACTCCCATTAATCTAGATCTCGCCGCCGTGTGGGAGGCCTTGTGAGTTTCACCACTCCATTTCCCCTTCTTTCGTGATGGTTCAACTTGGCATATAGGCTGGCCTACGACCTACTAATATTCACGATGATCCTGACCCGCTCTTCTAAATTCTGGCTGCGAGATCGACCACCAGGCTATTCCACATTACATCTGATGCAGCGAGACGGTGCGTCCCGCGGCACCTCTGAGAATTTTCAGATCTGATTCCGTGCTGCAGGTGCCCTTTATTTCGTGTGAGTGGCGGCTGCCCTTCGAGATTGGTATCGGCTATTTATGGACCGCAGCGCGATGAGCTTGGCTAACCTTTCGAACATCATCTCGTTCTATGTGGGCCTTGAAAATTGTCACCCATGGACATTCTCTGATTGTTTAACAGGTCGGCGGGGTTCGTCCCTATCTACAACTTCCATGAGCTGCGCTGACCGTAAACACAGCCATTCACGAAGGGTGGGCTCTCCACATTTGCAACCAGGTACACACCCAGAGTATTCGAGCTTCGGCTCCGCGTCGCTTTTTCTGACGCTCCGCCTCCCCCCCCTGGTAGTGTCTCAGTAACGATGACGTCCCGGCTCATTCTGAATCTGCACGCAATGGCGAACCGCGGCCTATATTTATCTGCCGATCGCCCACATAGCAATCTCCGCTTCGTCCGGGCAAATATATCTGAGTCCGATGAGTGAATCTCTTCCTTTATTTCTTTGTCAGCATATTCGTGGTCTGACTGAGGATTCTGCCGAGCAGCGGCTCCCTCGTTTTCAGTAGTCCTGCGCCATCCGCTGCGGCTACATCGCATACATATTCCAACACGCATGCCGCCGCTGTTCCTATGCAGCTTCTACCGAAAAGATTGGACATGGAAGGTCACATCGGCGAAAATGTCGCTAGCCCCTCGGGCACACACATCGCCAGCCCGTCGAACAATCCAGTTGTTTGACAGCAGATTTGTTTCATTAATTTGGTTGTATTCATTGAGCTCGCCATGACTTGCTGTGTGTAATATGTATTTATATGAATCTAGTTTTGGGCAGGTTGAACTGCCCTCGTGTTCTTCTCTCAAATGCGGGCCTGAGGGTGCTGAAGGCGTTCACCCAGACTAGCCCCGAACTGTCACCCCGATAGCTGATTTGGTCTTGTGAGTTCATGAGAATGCTCATAAAAAGTTTATCTCTCCAAGTTTTGTCCAATAATCATAAGCAAGTGCCCGTAAAAAAACAGAATTCATAGCGTAACAGTACGGTTAATTAGGCCCAGACTCATGACAAGGTTCCCAAATTGGGATGTCATGAGAGAATGGTCCGAGACTAAGTACATAGTACCCAAAGTGCTTGCCACATTCTTGCCAGTTGTAGGCAGACTGGTTACGAGTCTAGATAACCAAGGTTCCTGGTTCACTCCTGGTCGGTTCTAGGAATCAGAATTGCTTCCAGTCTTATTGCTTTCGTAGTAATCGTCAATGCTCACTAACTTTAGGTAGTGGGTCCTGAAGCGCCCTAATGTTGCAGAGCCTCCTTGGAGCCTCCGCCAAATTTTCACTTTGCACGTGACATTGTCCATTTTAGGACGTTTTCTGCGCGTGTGTTCGACTCTGGCTGCAGGGTTTTGCTTTTATTACGTGCATGTGCTGACTCAATATCTCGCGACTGGTTGGGTTGAAAATGCACCTTGAAAATGTTGAAAGACTGGAGATTTCGACTCAGAAATGTAGGTGAAGCTTCTAAGAGCCCATTATGTGCATCTGTTCCCAATCTACCTCATCCTTAACTTAATGTGGTTGACAATAGGTTGAGATTATTGACTGTCCAGTGTCTTAGGGTTTGTCTCAATCTTAAAAATATGAGTTTCCTTTGACCATCTGCAGTAAATGGTGAAATATATTACACCTCTGAATATTAATCAGCTTGCACTGGCCAGGTTCAGTTCCAAATGCCGGCTGCCTTTAGGTACAGGTTTTTATAAGGCACCCTGTCAGCTCATGTATTGGCAGACCATCACATTTTCGTCATCTGTTTTCTCATGAGCACATATTCTCCATGACAAAATTCTCTGGCTTGTCGTCGGCCGAGCAGCTGGCCGATGATTACCGCAGGTGGGCTCCGTAAACATGCTGAGTCCGGTTTCTCAAGACTGGAAATGCGGAGGAAAAACTTGAATGAGCCCATGGCATGGGCTATGTTGTGAGAATTTCAACCTTGTAAAAGCCAAGAAAATAAACACTGGAGTCCACAAGCTAGCTTAACTTCCTGTGGTCCAATGTGAGTTCTCTACATCTGCCAGGCATGCAATTTTATCTAAAACCAACTTTTCAACCAACACCCAATGGCAATCTGATCACTTAAACTGACCTCGACAGAAAATAATGAGCAACTGGTAGCGGGCTGTGCCGCTTGTCGGCCCTACCCACTTTCTCAGCATGTGACAACCCAGACCGAGCTGAGTAGGGCTGTTCGAAACATGGTGGCAGTTTGCAGGAGGATCATTTGGTTGAATTTGTGGTCACAATGCCACATGCACCAATGGATGCGGGAGTTCCATTCGCAGGGCCATCTTTGTAGGTCCATCAATAGGTCCAACGGACCTTGCTCCCGATGGATCAGACTCAACCCGTTGGTTTCAGTCCTGGTCCGGTCTGAAGGCTGTTTCACCCCGATAGATTGGTACAGTAAAAATTCATTGATGAGCCCCTAGTAATCATTCTAGCCTAGTATAATCAGCTGAGATGCCGGCAGGATACTAAACAGTTATCTTGAGCACTTTTCAAAGCAGCGGAGTGGGTATGAATTATACTCAGATTTTTTTCTCTTTGCATTCTCGTTCAAGTTGACCATTGACAAGAGAGAATTGGGAAAATTTGTCTGTCGATAGAACACAACCGGTGCTAACTGCCATGACTGAGCTTAAACTTCCAGCTCCAGACTCTGTTTGACCACAAATAGAGTTTCCTTTTCACCAGGACCGGCACATGCTAAGTTTGCCCGTTCAGCTCCAAAGAAAATGAATTTGTAATTGAAGTTCATTGTGAATTTCGTGAACTATAGTTAATCCTTTGTCTATATATGATGAACATCAACATGATTTAAATTATGGTGCAGGCGAGATGCTAGGAAGATTTCAGGGTTGCCAACTGGCACAGTATGCTCAATAGTTTCCTTCGCCACAGATCATCTGTGTTGAGCATGGGGGAAAGAAAATCAGCAAATAATCCTGTGCCAAGGGACTCACCAAGGAGACAGGGATTTTTGTGGCCTCAAAACATAGACTTTCCAGCTCGAATATGTACCAGTGAGATTACAGCCTTGGACTGTCACAACATGGGGCACCATGCTTTGCAGCATTAACCATTCTTTAATGAGAGTGTTGTGGTCCTTTCTCCATTCTCTCCATTTACGCTTCCTTCTCCTACTGCATCATGCACCATTTCTGACAAATCCTTACCCATCGGCATAACTACGGATCAGCAGAAGTTCTTCGCAACTGGCCACAAGACCGCGCAGCAAATTTCAACCAAAACAGACAGCTTCGATCAATTTGTGTTGAATTATTACGCATCTTGACCCCTTCTGCTCCAGTCTCCCCTTCCACTCAAATGTCTGAGGGTGCAGAAAACTGCGCATTGAACAGGATCCCCGTCAGTAGCGTTCTATATTCTCGCATTGCTCAGAACACTGTGAGTTGCGCAAATTTATATCGATTCGGACTCTCCGCATCGAGTGCAGAGACCCGTGGACTAACAGTATCTGCTGAGATCGACCACTCCTGAAAGGTAAGTAACCTTCTCACTGTAACATGGAACCATGGGATTACCGTAGTTCCTTGCAGTAATGATGCCGCCCACTTTATCATCCAGCTGCGGCCAAGGATTGTCTGTAGATAGATAAAGGCCCGGATTCCTCTTGACACAGGAAACTTTCCAGGTGCAATAAAGGCCTAGACTCCTTTTGAGACAGCACTCTTCTTGGTGCAATTCACTGGCTAAATTATTCAGCACTGGCTTCTTGGTTGGTTTGATAGGCAGCAGGCTGGCGACACTGCTCTCGAATATTGTCTGGCCCATTTGCTGGCATAAATTTTGCTTCATTTGAATCCTCGCGGGAAATGCCTCTGATATAATTTGAATCCCACGGAATGTACCTAATGTGCAGCTTAAATTTTGTTCCTCATGCACCATTGGCAGTTCACCTCGGATTTCAAGAAACTAGTACAACCCGCCGGAGCAAGCGAAGGCGTATATTGCTTAGACTTTCTCTAGATAGGTATCCCAAAGACTCGTAATTAACCAGTCTGCCTACAAGTGACCAACATGCGGCAAGCATTTTACTATTCGGACCAAACAAAAGGCACGGGCGGAAATTTTGATACTATCTACCCTGCGCTCAATTTAACGCTATTACATACACAAGATATAAAGGGATGGAAGGTGCCAATTCTGAGCCACATAAATTCTGTATCCTTCAGTAGGATGTGAGCCGAAATTAATAGCAAGGCTCAGCCACTGTGATGCCGTGATCGGCACCGCCCAAAAAATTCAAATTCAGGCCCATCTCAATTCACGGCTCCCAATAGTATTAGTCTCACACATTGTTTTTCAACCCTCAGTTTTTCGCAGTTAGTGGGCTCTGCCGCAAAGCGCGCTACAATTGTTATTTTGAGAAATCGCTGCAGCCGCAATCCGATGACCCCGGAGGACGGACGGCACCTTCCGTCGATTCTGAATGATTATCCGTGTACGGCCCGTGATCCCCGATCATTCGCCGTTATCGCGGTCACATGATTTGGCGCGTCTCGGCAAAGATGCTGAAAGGGCACGACACCATCAAGTATGGAATATTCGGGACGTGCTGGCTAGGATAATTCTAGATATTTCAAGCTGCTCCGATACACCGAGGGCCCTGCCTTTTGTGAACTAGAGGGGCATCGTGCGGTCGGGAACATAACAGAAGCTATCGGCGTCCCCACACAGGTCAAAACTGAGGGGGAGGTGAGGTCCGCCAATCGATAGCCCCGGACAGGAAGAAGTGACCAGTCAACTTCCATGGAGTTATTCCGTTATCGATGTTCAGTGTGGCTGGTTCTCCGCAGAGCCCCGAGGCGTAGCGAGATAGTGCGAGAATCTGTGTTTAGCGGGTTGTTAGCGGGATTGCAACTACATAGATCCGCTTCTCACCCAGTCTCACGGTTCACCTCTGTTCACCCTTGTTCACCCTCACGTCCACGTCCTCTCACGTCCCCGCCCGATTTTCACGCGCATCCTTGCCGACCGCTTTCCTTGTGCTTTTTCCTATAATTATTCCTACTTATTCGCGATGATGCCGGCGACAGTTGATTGTTTGCCGCTTCTAATTAAGCGTCAGGATGCAGAACTTAACAGATCTTAGTGTTTGTGGGTCCTCCCTTCTCTTCCAGTGATACTGATAGGACCTACTATCGGATCTACCAAGACCCGGGCGAGCCCGCCGTCGCAGCTGAGCGAGGTACGGCGTTTCCGGTTGAGCTCAGCAACGTCGGCGGATATGGGCAGATCTGCCGGCGCGTATGTAAGGTTCGCGACGCGACGTCCAGGTGGATACCGACGTGCGGATATCAAATAATCGGGTAACTGACCTCCACCTGGATTTTCAGCCGCGCTAACTGTAGTTGTTTATACGACACGGAGTCGCAGAGGCAGCGCGCCAAGTCGCAGAGGCAGCGGTTCTATTCTCGCGTTGATTGAGTAGGCCAGTTAGAGGGTCTCCCACAGCATAATCCCGTAGCCCCATGTATTCCGGCTAAAGGGAGAGACCCACATAGCGACAGACAGTACAAATGATGGACGGTACACCCGATCTATAGAAATCAAGAGGTAATAATAATAACACCTCTCCGCCCGATCAGATGCGTTGCCCGCCGTGTGGGCCACCAACCACAATGACTCCACCGTGGCCAGCATTCATGTCGGGAAGGTAGCTGTCCTATTTCCAGGTTTGATCAAATGAACTCATACTGAACGCGTGAATCGTACCTTCTGGTTCCAAATTGCACCAGCGCCGCCCTCCACATCGAGAGTGCGAGTGATCTGTATGCCACCGGCACCGCGCCCACGGTTCGTTTCGTCCATTCTGAACGAACTGATCCCAGTGTCGCCACCTGACTGATTTTTGCTGCGAGAATCCAACGTCGGGCGGCGCAGATTCAGCGTCAACATGAGACTGTTGGTGTAGACTTTGGCTAAAATATATGCCCTGTACGGATAGCAATTAGAACATGAACGCGAGGCCTCGGAATTCATTAGCTCACAGTGCAAAATGAATATTTGTGCCCGGGTAGCCGATGAACATCGCCAAATCAACGGCAGCACAAATCGCGGAGGCTGCGCCCGTCTGTACGATGCGGTGGATCAATGCGGTGAGCATTGTTTCCGTGGGGCTCCAGGCAGATTTTTGTTTCGCTTGCATCAACTATGCGCAGTGAGAGTTAGAGTGAGCGCCATTAATGCGGGACCCTTATTAAAGACACACAATGAAGGTCATGGAGGCAGTAATGATGATATCGCACGCGAAGCTTCCGGAGAGCCAGACCTACAAATCGGTCAGCGACGGCTTACCGACTATTACGCTCGATGTATTACCGAGACTTCTGGGTGGATCGCGAGCAGCTCTGATTGGACTGGGATTTTCAGGACCTAGATAGGAGTTAATAACATGCCTGATGACGTTGATGGGATGGCTCACCAGAGCCCCAGCGACGACCGCAGCAGAGCATTGAGCCAGCGCGAGCTGATCAATGGAACGTTAGGCCTCGATGAAGGAATCGAGTCTCGGACGAACCCCGCAAATGAGGACTGAAACGCCTTTGAATAAACGGTTCGGCGCGAGGATCCATATGCGCCTGGAGAAGCATGAGTCTTGGGCACTAGGTTCCCGCTTCATACCCACCAGGCATAAAACATTTGCACCATTGCAGTAACTAGATGGCAATTTAATTAGCACCGGCGTTGAGCGGTACGCAAGCGTACTGACTCGGTCCGCAGAAAATCGGGATAGTCGAAGCACTCCATGGAACGAAATTGAAGTCGGTGGGGCTCCCCCACGTCGAGATGATGAAATACCAGGCGAAATGCGTCGAGGTCACTGTTTGGGCGATATCAAGAACGAATAACACATTCACTGAGTCGCGCCGGTTAGCCATCTGCCTAATATGAAAGGTACAGGCATACCGAGCACCCGGAGGAAGAACTGGTCGGTTCGGAATGTTTGATAGTAGTTGTCTAGCGATGGAAGTGTTAGAGACCGGGTTTAAGTGAGCGGCTCAGTGCTCACAGTACTGCATGATGAGCATGCCCATAAACATCCAATTAAGGAAGCTTCCTATGTACTGGAGAGTTGAATTAGTCGGGCTCACATCCCGGTCTAATTAAATGCTTGCCAAGGGGCCAATGCTGGGAAGATATCGCGTTAGATTTCGGAGGATAGAGCCGAGCGCAACATACATGGGTCCGACATCGAGAAGAGCTGAGGGCATCTTGAGGGTACGGTGGTGATGAGCTCGGGCGGGGGGGGGATGGATAGTATCTCGTTGGCCCACTTGAGGTTCATCTCCTTTTCAATCTTTTCGGTGATCCTTTCTGTTACCCCGCGGATTCAGAAAGAAGGAGATCGGAAGCCGGCCCCCCGTACTTGATGCTCCGGTTGCAGCCGAACAAAGTCTTGATGGTTTGTAGCCCAGATCTTCTGACGGAGTTCGTCGCGGTTGTGCTAAGCGGACACATTCCGCGTGGGCTGCCGCTCCAAATGTGATTTTCAGATACAGATTTCCGGATACGCAATAGCGCCACCGCTGCCAAACCATTACGGCCAAGATATCACAGCGTCGGCATTCCATCAGGTTCTTTATTTCACTCTATCGTGATGGAAGAACTGCGAGAAGTAGTAGCGAGTGCACAGGTTATAATTAGCGCTCTGAAACTCAGGTCGGAAGGTGATGGCGGTGTATGGGTTGCTACATTGTCAGTCTGTTTCAATTCGGACTTGGACCAACTCAACATACAACATGCGAGGCAAGAGCATCCTGCGTTGTAGCGTCTGTGTATAACTTATAAGAGACTATGTAGACCTTGCATCATCCACATGACATCCTATGACATCCTGCTGCAGCATCCTCGGTCGGCTATATCACATCAGCGTTGAGAGAAGATATCGGGATTGTCGACTTCTCCGAGACCCTGCGAAAGGTGGGTATAACTGCACGCACAACCCGTCGACACTTATGCAAATGGGACGCGCTAAAGCATGGCTAGTGTATCGAGGGATTAAATACCGCAATATTAGTTCGCATGGAAGGACAGGGCGTCGGAGTTGAGTCTGCCAGTATTTTTCCCCCGCTAGCGGGCGATCCGCTCGACATCTTTAGCGTGTTCATCACGAAGGGAACAGTATTTGAATTCAGGGTCCTCGCCATCTAACGTTTTCTTTATGCATAAACAATATATGTAAGTGAGTAGACACAAAACTCAAACCATGATACTCATGACACCCGAAACTTGTAGCATCTGATACATCTCATGGATTCTCATTAGAATACGGAATGATGTGAATCGTTGGAGTGGCGGGATCTTGGTGGCGGTGAGCGGGGATCAGACCGGCAACGGAGGATGCCGAACAACAAGTGGATCATGTGCCTATAAACAGGTTATATCTACGCCAAACCAGGGCCAAATCCGCCTGCACAGCCACCTCCGTGCGCCTCCGGCCCTACCACATCCTTCCATTTCTCATGAGAATCCGAGGACTAGTAAGTCCCTAGTGACATCGGTAAAGGAGGAAGAAAGGGATCGGAAGAAGCTCCTTGACAGAATTAGAAAATTGCACATCAAGGAGTACTGTATACACGCTGGTCAGTGGTTTGTCGCTTGCAGTTGAATAAATTAGCCCCCGCATGTCGCGATCCTTTGCGACCTCACGCAACTACAGCGGAAATTGGCCGGTTTAGGGTCGGCCGAAAATGAATCCGAAACTTTAGGTTCGGAACAAGCCGCCTTCATCACATGACTTCACGTGCTTTGTAGGGAATTCTGAGAAGGGGCTTGTGCCAAGATGCTGAAAAAGGGCAATGTGTTCTATGCTCCGTACTGTTTTAGGGATTCCCATGAGCCCTTCGGTCTCAGCTGACACATTATGAATTCGAAGTGCAAAAGTCTTTTGGCCTATTCAGAATTTGCTTAGGATCTCTCAGTACTCCAGAATCCAGTACACAATTTGTGTTTCTTGGCAAATCAGTTGAAACACAATTATGTCTGTCTGGCCACACTTACCATTTGTGTCGTAAATCCGAGTTAGCCATTTCATATTAAGCCATTGTAGGATATCTAAATTGATTTCATCTGTCCCAACAACTGACAATTTTGCAGTGTGTAGTTCGAAAGTAAGAAATAAAGAGATTTGATCTGCTTAGTCATCTATACGTGAGATTCTATTGCTGGTTTCTCAGCTTCCTACACTGCTTCGGGGATGAAAATAGTTACCCGATGCTTCTCAGTAGTTCACCACATGTTTTTCTGCTCCCAGGCTGACGTTGAGAAGGATGAAGTCACGCCCGTCACAAATTATGTTACACTTCACGAAAGAACAAAATAAAGTTTCCTCAATGAATAAATGGGTTCTCAGCTTAGAAGTTGCTGGAGGACTTGTTGAAAATAACATTCTGAATTAATTGAGCCCATAATATACATATAATTCCTCAATTATGTTGATTAGTTGGTGTGAACGTGAAATGCAACTTGCTGCTCAAGGCCTGGGCGAGGAACAAGAACAGCAGCAGATATTCATCTGAGCATCCGAATTAATAGAAGGACATGTAATGAACAAATTATCAGTGTAAACCATAGCAATCTCTGTTGAAATGACTGAGAAAATGACTCTCGAACACATGGTCTATTTTTGGCAGTTTGGCCCGAGCCTCTCTCCGAGATTCACCGGCTTGCCGGTACGGAGACAGGCTTGCTCCGAACCTATCGAAACTTGAAGTTTCAGTAGCCACATCACGTGAGTTCCCATATAAGGCGATTCACGTGACATGGCTACTAGAAACTTTAAGTTTCGGATTCATTTTCGGCCGGCCCTAAACCAGCCAATTTCCGCTGTGAACAGTGTTCTGCTGAATGCCTGCGGCAACTCCCGAGCTGTAGTGAGAAGGAGACAGCAGGTGTAAGAGAGTCCGAAAAGATCCCAGAAAAACAACTAAGCAGCCGAGAAAAGTATACAAAGCATAGCAGTAGGCAATGAAAGTACAAGTGAAGGAAACTGCGGCCTCCGATTTTTTGGAGTATAGTACATAGATTTGAGGGGATAAATTGGTCGTGAAAAGGAGAGGGTGCCTACTATCCCTGGTCGCAAACCACCGGGGGTATGTGTACGCCAGATGGGAATGCACAGATAGGCCGGTGACATTCAAAGTCCACAGGAGGACTGGCCTTGAACTTGTAGGGATAAGCCATTCTATTTTTTTTTTTTTAAAACGATTAAAGAATGGTTAAACCACTAGCAGCCACAGCTCAGGATACACTCTCAGGATGGTTACTGCGGCCATGCGGCAAAAGAAACCCATGGCAAGCAAAGTTGCTTCTGAATTTCTGGTTGAACTTCTAGTCTAGTGGAAACTTGGTTGAATTGACAAAGTTGAACCAATGACATCAGGAACGGAGATCCTCGGCCGAAAATGGGATCAACAGGTTCATCACTGAGATCAGTGACTTGTCAGTGGCGGCTTGGTGGCGGCTTTTTTTGCTTTTTCTTCTGCATCTTGCCTCATACTCTGATTTGACACGGTCATTCTCCCAAGAGCCAGAACGTCCACCGAGAAATCATATTACATTCCACTCCGACGGGTCGCTCACTTCAACACTCACACGGGAAATTGCGAGGTTTCGCGCCCCCCGGAACTTCTCAATTTCCGGTGTGACTGGCACAGACGTCAGCTGAAGTTTCATGTTGTAACTAACATATACTACTCTCCCCGGGAAGGATGCATCATGCCATAATTCGATGCAGAGAGTCAGTCAAGGTCGCTGCCCCGGTTTGCTTGTACACAACACTCATTCGCTATCCGTATACCATGTCCCAATATGCGCTATTGTACATCCCATCGACATTCTCCACCCTCTTTGCGTACTGACAGTCGACTCTTCAGGACTGGACCCATAGTAAGATTTTTCCTTCACGGAGAGACTTGCCCGAATATTCTATTAGCTGGCCAGAACTCAGTTCAATTGTAGTCCTGTTGTTACCGCGGGGGTTGGACCGTGTTAGAATTTTATTACATAATGATCGGAGTTTAAATGGTCATCAAAAGCTTTGACAATGATTCTCTTCACTTTGAGAGCACAAACGGTACATGGGCGCACATAAGTGTAACTTCTCTGTCTCCCAGATTTTTTTCCATGTGGTTTTCGACCTGTTTGATGTTTTTCATTTAGCAAGCACTGGAGATCACATGACCTGTCCAGTTATCCCGCATCCACGATCTACGGACATTTGTGGGAATTCTGAGGAGACAGAACCTAAAATCACAGCTCTATCTATCACGGTGAATTTTGTCTGGGTGAAATAGTGTGTTTTTCCTTCAGACGGTGTTTCGCGTCAGTTTCGAACTCCGATCATTATGTAATAAGATTCTAACACGGTCCGACCCCCGCGGTAAGTAACAGACTTCAACAAGCGAGGCACGAGCTTCACATGTTGAAGTGTCTGTCTAGGAGAGACTAGTTCAATTGGGCGTTATTGGGAATGCTCACCCTTCAAATGTGTGGGTCAAGAATGGTTACTTACCGTTATGGAGCCATGACCAAAGGATTCCAGATATGTTCCATGTATCTTTTCCGAATGAGCGAAGCTGGCTAAAGGCCCTCGGTACTACTTTTTTCCCCTGAATGTGGGGACCCCAGCCTGACCCAATCACAGTTTACATGATTTTTCTACTGGACGTGGCCCAAACAGTTATTGCAAGTCACTTTGCATACATGCTACTCGTCAATGGGTGGGGAAATCCTATTGTGTTGATTGACCTTCCCTGGTCTAGCGCTGTAGGACCAATACTATTTGTGACCACCTACTGGCCACCCTATTTAGTTGGTCATTTGAGAGCTAGAAGGCCAGAGCTTGGTAATTATGACTGGGCATAATGTACGAACAGAGTACGACCCAAGGGGGTATCGGGTTTCGAAAACAGATATCGGGTTGAAAAGTTTTTTTCAGCCCTTCCTGGACCCCTCCCTCCGTACTGTTCCCATATCGGGAAGGAAGTTCCCACCCCTAGAGCACGGCCGCAGCTCCGAGTCATGTGCATCGCCACTGCCACCCGATGGACAGGTTCCAAATGCAGCTGATGCTATCAAGACGCGTTTTGCCGTTTGGTTTCCTTGGTGTTTCCACAAAGTTTCTTGTTGGTTTCGTGAATTACGAGACTAGGAAGGGTGATTTTCAGGTCTTGTAAATTATAAGCAGTGAGATTTCAGAGCTTCTGGCCTTGGAGGGCAGTCAGAAGGCCTTCTCTGACTCATTTTTCAGCCGCTACACTTTCCCCAACCCCTGGATATTGTTTTTGAAGGCCTTAGAATCCATTCAAAATGTGGGGTAATTTTTTTTTTTCGGCCCTCCGGGGGACCCCTCCCCCCTAACCTGATATCCGAAATTTTAATCCCGACACCCCCTTGGTACGACCTCCCACGACCAAATTTCAGCCGAAAGTGATGGGTTGATTGAAAGCTACATCATCGCGGATCGGGATCCGAAGCGTGGGGATATCAATTTCTTGCCATCAGACCGCTTGCCTCACTTGCCATCACCATTTCTCCACCATTTCTTCGTTGATCCGCGACCTTTGGGCTTGTTCTGATCCCCCGATACTAGGCCTTTTTCCTTAATGCTATTGGATGGCAATGGGCTGAACTACCTTTCTTAACACATCAGCAAACCCTGATTTTCACCCTAGCAGGCTGTAGCAGCTGTAGTAGAATGTAGCAGCCTCAAGCATGGCTATAGGGCTCCATAGCTCGGGTAGAACTACATAGTGCTCTATAGTTGGATAGGGGCTCCGTGTAGTCCTCTGTAGTATTGCGGATCTCTATAGTGCTCTGAAGTTTTTGGTGATCACATAAGATTTTTGGAGTTGGATTTTACCTTGGGCTCAATCACATCCCACTCACACCATTAATCGAGGTACTTTGGAAATGTTGTAACCCAATTCCCGAAAATGCCCCTCGCAAGTCTAATTCAACCTTGGTTTACAGTCTGTCACATGACTAAGGTCAAATTCTATATCCCATTGTTCTGGGAAATAAGTGCCAGAATGACGTCAGGCGGAGTTGAGGAGAGCTGGTGTCGAAAACGGCCTTGTGTTTGGAAGCACAGCGGGCAGGACCTAATCAAGAGCACAGAGTACCTTCCCTCGTATTGGGCTTATGGTGTAATGATTATTTTGTCCGCGCTTTAAATTCTAGGCTCGCGCGTTCAATTCTCACTGGTGGCAAATAATTAAATATCCCTTAGGACGTGCTTAACTAAACTGTTACTGATCTTACTCCCTTACCTACTGACTAGTCCACTTACGTACTTACTAGTTACTTACTGACCTTCAATATTTGAAGTTCATTGACTTTTCTTATAATACCATGGACCTTGTACTACAGAAGGCTAGAGGCCAACTATGGACTACTATATAGTTCCGACCCAACTATACAGTGCTACACATCTAAGAGCCTGTACGGCAAAAGAGTTCAGGTGAACTTGATGGCACACATTTCCTTTTTGAGGCTGACTGAGAACTCTTGTGTAAGCCATCACATTGTGACCTCTCTTTCTCCTCTCGCGTCCCTCGTAATGCCGTCTCGGCGCGCTACACGGAATGACATTCCCATTGACCCTGTCTTGCTGGAAGCGGATGAGAGAGCCCGGCAGGCCGCTGCTGCCCCAAGCGGTGTGCCGGCAACTCAGAGGAAGCCGCAAAGCTCGTGGACAGATTCTGACGAAAAGAAGATGATGGTGATGGCTGTGGAGAAATTCTCGGGTGCGGGAGACAACGTGAATTTTGGGAAACCGTTCTGGACTTCCGTGGCTGCAGATCTGAACCAACAGCTCACAAAGGGTGCCCCGAAGGATGCGGACAGCTGCAAAAGTAAATATAACAAGGTGTGCAATCGAAAGTTGGGGGCGCAAACTTGCTCTAAGCATTAATTACAGCTGAAGCTTGTTTACAGCACCGTTCATGAGATCATCCAGAACTCTGGTTGGGCGTGGGAGAACGAGTGTGGGGCTTGTATCGGTTCCGTAAACGAAGGGACATGGGATGCCTACGTCGAGAAAAACCCCAAGGCTGCTCCGTTCCGCAATGCGAGATGGATCCACCTCGAGGCCTTCCAAATGATGATCCCGGCGGATGCTCCTGCATGCGGTGAAACGGTGCACCTAAGTATGGCCGTGCCTAGGACTGACTGAGATGCTGCTATGAAACAGACACCAAAACCAACCAACACACACACACCAACAACACAACCAATACAAAGTGCTAACAAGTAAGTTCGGGTCATCCTGAAGTATACAGGTAAGATTGAACTCCTCGAGGGGCGTTGGGACAGAGATCAACTCAAAGACGTTCAAATAGAACTGTCCTAGGAGCTTCCAGTAGTTGCAAACTACCAAATTTGGGGTTCCCGGGCCACGGAATGTGGGGGTGGGAGAGAGATAAAGTGTCCTAGGACTGCCAACAATGGGGCCTAGGGGTCTGGGAACTCCGACCAACCTGCTAAATGGGGTTGATTCCAAGAGTTATCTACGACCAGCCTGCTAAACGGGGCTGATTCCAATAGATGACCACGACCAGCCTGCTAAACGGGGCTGATTCCAATGGCTCGTTCGATACATGACCAACCTGCTAAACGGGGTTGATTCCAATGCCTGACCTTGCCACTTAACAAGGGACCTCTGAATACAAACTGCTGCAGCAGGACCACAACACAGTAGGGGGCTTAGATGACCTTAAAGCACTAAAGCAGCCAACGATCGAACTTCCTCGGACCACCAACAAAGGTGTCCTAGGGGGGTCTGTGAATTCCGACCAACCTGCTAAACGGGGTTGATTCCAAGAACAATCTATGACCAGCCTGCTAAATGGGGCTGATTCCAATAGATGACCTTGCCACTTAACAAGGAACCTTTGATACAAACTGCTGCAGCAAGGCCACGGACAGTAGGGGCTTAGATGACCTTAAAGCACAAATGTAGCCAACACTCAAACTTCCTGTTAATGGATCTACACAAGAGGATAGGTTTTATAAACGAATCTCCGCGCTGATACAGAGAACACAAGGCCCTTGGACAAGCAATGCTGTTGGCAACCGCCTAGGCAAGTACTGGGGCACGAATGAACTGCTGTAGGGCGTGTTCTACGTGGTCTTTTATAGTAAATAGAGAGATACATGACAGAGTGAAACTGAGTAATGAGAAATACGATGAGATAAGAGAAACAGACAGTCCGGGCGGGATAGGAAGGGTATACACAGCTAGCCGCTCTAGTTTTGGGTGTCCTCGGCACCTAGTAGTCATATCCTTTGACTCCTAGGGCCTATATTGGGTATATTTCAAATGCCCTTGGACTGGCCGAACCTCTTCGTGTTCGTCCCGGCTCCTTGGACACTTGCGTCCTGCCCCGGCATGGTTGCTAATCCATCCCATTTGTCCAGCTTAGTGAGTAAGCCACGGAGTACCTCTGCCGGCCGTCTACGTCCTCGACGGCTCAGCCTCAACGTTTCAGCCTGCTGTGATCGATCATCCACCGATCACTTTGGTCTAGTTTGGTTCCTTGGGACGTGTCGCGCCTGTCGCATGTTCTGATCATTCTGGAATCCACCGGAATTGTGCCCATGGAACGACTTAGAGTGGTCCCGGGACATCCGCGATGGACTCCTAGGACATCTAAGTGTTTTTGTTGTAAGCGTGTGAGCGGTCAGTGGACACCCGCAAGGGCTCCTCAGACATCAACAATGTCTCCTATTGCTCGTATGAGCGGTCCGGGGGCACCCGCAAGGGTCCTTGGGACATCATAAGTATCATATTCAACATAGTCCTCGGACTGTAGTAAGTCCTCGAACATGATCATGTCCGGTCACAGTCCTTGTCCTTGGACGATGACTTATAGTTCCTCGGACTGGTTCCATCCAGCCGGCTGTGTCCAACTTGGTACTTAATCTTCGTCTAGGCTTTTGATTTAACCTCCTTGGTAATACCTAGCTCTTTGTAGTGTAACCCACCCCTAGGTATAGGTTGTGGACTACATCTAACGAACTTCCTGATACCCCTCGGACTACTATGCCGACCCTCATGAAATGGGACCAAGCCGTAGTATGCCCAGGATAACATTAAGGTTCTCTCAGCATCATTGATATATGACCAGCAGCTTCGGAGCTCAGCTCTGATCCTAATTGTATAGCACCGGGCAAGGTAGCCCTAGGACCCGCAAAATAGCGGGATTTCACGGTTAGCGCCAGACGCGTCGTATCAGCGGGCATAACATATTTTGCCCTGCATTCCAGCCCACTGTGGAGTTTCAAACTCCAGAAGATGATGACAACTGGGACGGTCACAGCGTCGATTGGAACCTCGAAAAGATGATCGAGCAGGAGCCAGGAGAAAGGAGCGACGGGGAGAGCGACAAGGAGAACGAGGTGCGCAATCAGGCCATCCCTTACATCGCTTTTCATTGACCTGATCTTACAGAAAGCGCCGAAAACACCTGCTGCAGCAGGTTCGCGTAAACGTGCGGCTCCCGACTCTGCCGCCGGAACTGCCAAGAATTCTCGCAGTTCCCTCACTGGCGCATCTGCTCTTCACGATGTTGCTGGGGGGATAACCGCGAAACTCGTTGAGTTCCTTGAGGTCCGGGGGATAAAAAGAGCGCAGTGGACATATATAATTCGCTTGATGACGAGGACTTGCGGATTATGTGGGTCAAGCGCAAAGTTGGTATTCTGTAGCTAGATATATAGCAGCTACTCCTCCGCAAATTCATCCCCCCTCTCTCGTAAAATCTCCTGATAACTGTCCCACATTCTCTGTGCGGTACCATCTCTCCTGTTATCTGCTCTCGTCTTCTCCCCTCGTGTGGTGGGTCCTCTCGCAAGTGATCTGTGGTCCGCAACATACACGGGCTCAGGATCATGTATGCCTTCGAAATCATCAAGGTCAGTCAGATTGTGTTTCATGATGAGATTGTGAATAGCAGCCAGAGCAGGGAGAACACGTGCTTGCAGGTCATTTCTGACTTCTGGTGGGTGAACAAGGATAGCCCAACGCTGTTTGATAACTCCAAATATGCACTCAACCACGTTGCGGGCGGACGCATGACGTAGGTTGTATAGTTCCTCTTTGTTCGCAGGTCTACAAGAAATGAGAATTCAGTTGCAAAGCGAGCACAGATCGGGTAAATACCTGACATTGGTCCTTCCCCATTCTGCAAGATTATATCAAACTCCACGATAAGGGACAAGACAAGCATCACAACACAAGGAGGATAACCAAATAACTAGTGGCCAAACATCAAGAAAATATGGAGAAAGTATTTACAATAACTTTTGCATGTTCCTGCCCAGAAAATAAGGAAGCATATTCATAATGGTTTGTCCATAATGTGGGACAGAATATGTGGCACACATTCAAAGTATCTTTTGCTTTTGTTGTGGATGCCTTTACAATAGGTTTACCCAAATATTACAGATGTCCAAGGGGGAAATATGCTGAAGACTTTTGAAATAACTTTTCAATAACCGTCTGCAGCATACCCAAAATTAAATTAAAATGTATACCTAATCGTTCTCTGATATCTTCCAGGGTCTCTTTCCTGTGTTAAATATTCAAAATCTTTCCAAAATCAATGGACACAAGATACCAGAGAGATACTGTGACATTGTCACACCATATGTTCTCAGTACCTTCCGAAAGATAAGCAACCAGACACATTGACTGAATTAGGGAACAGATATTTAGAATGCTTAAATGAGAATGATGGAACGAATATTTTAGGGGTTTACATGCAATGTGCTGCAGACAGATATTTAAAGGTCACCTCTGCTAGATATGGAGAACTTATGTAGACAGTGCTGAGCGGCATATGAAATTCTCAATGGCCATCCATGGCTATGGCAAATTCTTGACCCTAGCTGTTTATCATGCATACAAGGTGGCCAGTCAACCATGTTCAGGAGTCAAGTTTCCTGCCAATACAACTTGCTGGTCCCAGCTCACTGGTTCCATCTCCCGGCTCAAACTTTGCCACACTACCAGGTGGGTCCATACCAGAGCAACATTGATCTCTCGGCCCAGGCAGCAATTCTCGACACTGGGGTGACTTTTCAACGAATTCTGGACGCTGCAAGCAGCAACATTGATCTCCCGACCCAGGCAGCAATTCACGACGCTGGGGTGAGTTTTTGGTCAATTCCCGACGCAGGGGTGAGTTTTCAGCGATATACCCGTTGAAAAACGGAAAGATTGGCAAAGCATGGCTGCGTACGGTGCTGGTCACTCGTACGCAGAGTTTCGGAATGAAATCCGGGGACTTTACCCCGAGATTGTAACGCACGAGCGTGGATCACTCGGTGCACTCAATGAGCTCTGCAGGGAGAGCTGTGGGATCGGAATAAATGAGGAAGGACGGTTGCAGCGGTTCGGGTTGGAATTTTGTGCTATGGTTTCAAAATGCAAGACACTAGCTGTCATTACCAACCGTGATGCATGCCAAACATATTTGAACGTACTGGATCCGGTGTTCTCGCGTCAGTTGCGTCAAGCTATCATTGATCGCAAGCTGCTGCGGGTCCTCGCACGACAAGCTGGGGTTTTACCTGTTGCTCAGGAACTAGAGCCACATGTACAGAGAGACGACCCTATTCTGTTACAGGAGCTGGTTGAAATTGCAGAAGCGCTGCCGTCGATGGATGTCGGGCCAGATGCAACGCTGAATTTGACTGATGGTTGCCAAGAAGTGTGTCAGTTGGAAAGTATGCAGAGCAGGGTAGATGAGTGCAAGAGTGGACTCCATGCGGAATTGCAGGATGCGCTCGGGGAGATAGACAGGCTTCGGATCGAAGTCCATGCACTGCAACGGCATACAAAGAAGCTAGAGGGCGATGAAGTCAAAGACTGGAGAGGATATCCAGTCACACCTTCTACTCGGCCTACGTCGTGTCCTGGTCCATTAGCTCAGTACGCAAATGTACTACCCGCGCCCGATGAAGGACTTTTGCAGCACCACAATTGGGCGAATGGCTTGCACACCCAACGGCGGGAGTGCCACTATTGCAACCTGCATGGCCACTTTGCTGATGCCTGCCCAACTCGAGCACAGCACCTTGCAAACGGCTGGATTTTGGGACAGGATTCTCAGCGCGATATCAAGCTCTTTGATGGACGGAAAATACCGAGAGGAAGGGGATCTCCTGCCTGGAAGGTTACGAAACCGTGTAGGCACGCAGACCTTGACATGAAGCATTCAAACGTGAGCGTTGAAAGGGACTCGGAGGATCGGTTGGACACGATCCTAAGTGAAGTCCGTGCCGTGCGAAAGGAAATGGAGGAGATGATAGGCTTGAAGGACGAGCAGGACTTGCTGCTGCTGAATTATTGGCGCAGCGAGTGGGCTCGATGTTCAGACAGGGCGCGTGCGAGACGCTTGGAGGAAGAACAGTTCAAAAGTGACACTGAGGATGTCACAGAGGTGGAGGACAAAAACAATGTGCTGGACACGTGCTCGTCAAGCGAGCAAGCACAGGTATTCGAACTCCGGGTACCGGTGCTTCGGCAGCGTGGCTCAAGTGGGGAAGTAGATGTTGGAATTTCGGGTTGACCGAGGACAGTCAAGATTTTTCAAAAGGGGAGACATCCAAAATTTTGACGAAGAAAAGCCGGTGCATGCATCACAATCACATACAATACCCATGGCGTTCAATCAATACTTATTTATGGCTATGGATACACTCCAGACACAAGACAATTACGCTTGGGCAGACGCCCGACGAAACGCACAAACTGGATGGTTTTGCACTCCGCGCCCTTGGGAGAAAGACGTGCCGACGTTCAACACCCACAACATCGATGATCTTGTTGTTTTTTTGCAGCAGGTGGACACGATTATTGAACTCAGGCATGTTGGGAATGAGCAGGAGCGGAAAGTGCTGTTGACAAGTCAGTGCCTGTCGGCTTGCAATCAATTTGGCGGGGATTGGACACGTACGACATGGTGCACTCATATGCGAATTTCCGGACAGAAAGCTTGCAATTGTACCCCGAAATAGCGGTGCACAACTCGGGAGCCCTCGAAAGCTTGGACAGGCTTTGTGTGGAGTTTCATAGAATTAGACAGAATGAGGAGGGGAGACTCCGACGGTTCGGTATCCGGTTTTGCTCGCTGGTGAAGCAATTGCAGCGGCCACCAGCATTGGTGACGAACAGAGACGCGTGCACGAGATATTTGAGGCCCATGGATTCCGCGTTCACTCGTCGCGTATGCAGAGCCGTGGAAGAGCGGGAAATTGCGCGAGTTTTGCTGCAACAACTCGGCATTGACTTGCAGACGGGGGATGGATCCACAGGGAGAAGGGAGGACGCCATAGCGCTGCAAGGCCTTGTTCAGATCACGGAAGCGATTGCGAGAACGGATGTCTCGTACCTTCAAAGTGATGCGATGAATAGAGCACAGGGCGAGATCCCAGCTCGCAACCAGTTGTCAATGAATGGAATTTAGAATGACGAGAAGCCAAAGGATTTGGCGGGGCCGTGCTGCGCCGTACAGAACGATACTATGGCGGCCTTCACACAGATTCCGAACGGGGGCGCAGTTGCACTCACCGAGGATCGCGCGTGCGTGACTGAAACAGCTTTGGAAAAATCAAGCCTCAACTCCTAGAAAAATTAAATTAATTAAATGGCAACGAGAAGACGTAGGCTGAATTTGCAGACATCAGCGCATCCACGGCGGAGTTTCGAGACCGATTCGGTGGGTTATGGCAGGAGACAGCCATGTTGGGAGACGAACTCGGTAGCATTCGTCATGGGCTGCAGACCGTTCAGCGACAGCTGAAGGATATCAAGAAGGCTGCAACGACAAGGAACGAGAAAATTTACCTCGAGATGGATATGCTCGGGCAACGAATGCAGGAAAACAGGGATTTGAGGTTGGAAGACTTCCGAGATGGACAAGAAAATGTTGGCGCTCTGCGGAAGGAAATGCGCAGCGAGATTGAGTTGGTTCAGGATGAACTACGCACCATCCAAACACGACTACAGGTATGCGAGACAGCCCCAAATCAACAACCGTGGGATTCGGAGCTGGCTGCGAGTTTCTTGCAGAATTGGATAAGGCAGGAGACTCAAGTCATGAAGCAGGATTCGGCTGGGGACAGATCAACGCGCAAAAAGCGAGCCCTTATGCCGCTTTTGACGAAGAAACAGAGGAAGGTGTTGGAGCGGCCTGAGATGGCGCTCCAGCAACCGCGCAGATCCCCGAACCGCAAGGATAGGCACGGGAAGCGGGCAAAGCAGAGAAACATGGACGAACCAAACACGAGGACAAATGCAATGCTGGAGGGCAGCCGTTGCACCGAGACTGAATGTTCTGAGGACTCAGAACTTTTGCGCCGCGATTTAGTTGACATTGCGCAAGAAAAACAGGCAGTTTAGCCCAGAGGTTGAGGGGTGCAAGGAAGGGCATTCCCCCGGGAGAAAAGACAGGAAGATGGGCGTACCAGTCATACCGGACGACCCGGACTTGCGGCTGTGAAGGCAACTTCCGTGATGTTGAATTTTGACTGCAACGGCACTGGAGGTGCGCAGCTGACTGAGGACAGTCAGGATTTCCAAAGGGGGAGATGATGAGCATGGAATGTGTACGCTTGTGAAAACCTCGCAAATACCCAGTTTTGGATGAGTTTCATGAACTCGAGCTCGTTGCGAACAAGACACATGGCGGTGGCTGAAACACGTTTCGATGCGTACTGGTTTGCTGTGCATTGTCATCGTGTCAACCAACGTGTCGAACACGTAGTATTATTTACCACTGTATTCTCCATTGTTCCGTTTCCCATTGTTCCCTAGGTATAAAGACCAGCCATGTTCTAGGTAGAAAAGAAATTTAATCCCCGCATTACACCTTTTATATTTCTTTTGGGCCCAAGGCCGCACATTTTATTGGCTTTGTTTTGGACCCAAGGTCGCACGGTTGAATCGGAACGGAACGGATTGGGCCCCAGGCCGCACGGACATTGGAGATTTGTTTTGGATCGGATTTTGGTTTTGGGATTGGAAGACGAGTGGGGAAGGAGAGTCTTGGTTTTGTTTTGTTTTGTTTTGTTTTGGAGCACCAGAAGAGAGGTTTCGAAGGACGGAGTGCTGGATTGCACAAGACCATATACGGTGGTCCGAGCCTCGAACACACACAAAGCAAGGGAGTGTTGCAGAGATTTGGGTGATTTATCCATTCACTTGCCTCCACATTCCCAGTCTTTCAGCAACATTGATCTCTCGACCCAGGCAGCAATTCCCGACGCTGGGGTGAGTTTTCAGCAAATTCTCGACGCTGCAAGCAGCAACATTGATCTCTCGACCCAGGCAGCAATTCCTGACGCTGGGGTGAGTTTTCAGCAAATTCTCGACGCTGCAAGCAGCAACATTGATCTCTCGACCCAGGCAGCAATTCCCGACGCTGGGGTGAGTTTTCAACGAATTCTCGATGCTGCAAGCAGCAACATTGATCTCTCGACCCAGGCAGCAATTCACGACGTAGGGGTGAGTTTTCAACGAATTCTCAACGCTGCAAGCAGCAACATTGATCTCTCAACCCAGGCAGCAATTCTCGACGCAGGGGTGAGTTTTCAACCAATTCTCAACCTTAAGCTGTTCCATTGTTCAGTGAAATGTTTGAAACCCGATCTTTGTGATTTTTCAGGCTGCAAATTCTTGACCAAGAGTCTCGACCCCTGTCAAATTTCCACCAGGTCCTTGTGTGCCGGGAATTTTGCACGTAATTCTTGAGCCCAGCTGATGAAATGGAGGGTCTGAGCTGGATAGACCCCAGTTTCATTGCCCTTAAGCCTACCAGTAGGCGAGTAAGGGGCAGCCCGTGCCCACGCTACTGTAGCCATGCCAGCACGTGTCCGCCCGTTGATGTGAATGGATGGATGGATCCGGGACTCAGACTTGTTGTTACCTCAACTAACTTGTACTTGCTCTATGCTATGTTACCAGGGAAGTGCAACTGAATGTACAAATAGTCAGTTTTACTAATGGCAGACAATAGCGGTGAATGACTGACCGATATTGCGCTGCCAACATGTCGCAAGGAGAATTATAAACTAGGCTAATAACCGAAATCCCGTGGGGAAAATGGACTGGGAGAGTCCTATGAAGGAAATCAGAAAATTGAGAAATTGTAATAGGGCCAAGTATACTGGCTAGGCCAGTGGCAAAGCGGTGCAGGGCAGCTCAATATGCATACATATCATAACCCGTGTCCGTGCGGTACAGAGTGCCATGGTCGGAAGATATATGGACTCCTGGGAGAGGTTAGCACCCGATATCATGGGGAGAAACGGACTGGCAAAGTCCCACGAAGGAACTCAGAAAATCAGCAATGCACAACAGGACCAAGGATACTTGCCAGTGCAGCCCGGCGGGACACTTTGTGCTCATACATTGCATCACTTCTGCGCAGTACAGAGAGAGCCACTGAATGTATAACAGTCCGTTTGGGAAACATGGAGGATTGTAACAGCAAGTTACTGACTGGTATCCCCACAAACACATTGCACAGGGATCTATGGTGAGCCTGGACCCACCTGGTAGTGTGGCAAAGTTTGAGCCGGGAGATGGAACCAGTGAGCTGGGACCAGCAAGTTGTATTGGCAGGAAACTTGACTCCTGAACATGGTTGACTGGCCACCTTGTATGCATGATAAACAGCTAGGGTCAAGAATTTGCCATAGCCATGGATGGCCATTGAGAATTTCATATGCCGCTCAGCACTGTCTACATAAGTTCTCCATATCTAGCAGAGGTGACCTTTAAATATCTGTCTGCAGCACATTGCATGTAAACCCCTAAAATATTCGTTCCATCATTCTCATTTAAGCATTCTAAATATCTGTTCCCTAATTCAGTCAATGTGTCTGCACAGGGAGGATAACCAGATAACCCAGGCCAAAATAGGGGAAAGATATTGGAAAAGTATTTACAATAACTTTCGCATATCTCGGCCTTGGAATTATTTAAAAGACACTGAAGGCATTCAGAAGATATTCTTAGATTAGAATATCTTTGCAGTGTCTTTTAAATGCTTTCTCTGCCCTGGGCCCACAGATATGCAGAAGTTATTGTAAGTACTTTCTGCATATCTTTCCAGTATTCCAGCTCAGATCATTCGGTTATCCTTCCTGTGCTGGTTGCTTATCTTTCGGAAGGTGCTGAGAACATATGGTGTGACAATGTCACAGTATCTCTCTGGTATCTTGTGTCCATTGATTTTGGAAAGATTTTGAATATTTCTTACATGTTCCTGCCTCAATCACACTGGATACTCTGGAAGGATCTTGAACATGGATGCAAAACATAGATATAAGCTATACAATAGATTTTCCGCAAACCTTTTGAGTGTTCTCCAGTCAGTCACGGGAAATAAATTTTAAAGTAGTCTCCCATGTCTTTCCATTATTGTGGCCCCAAGTATGCTGAAGAAATTTATTACACACTCCAAAAGACATCTAGAACACCCCTGAAACACACTTTGAATGAGTTTCACATTTTCTGTAAACAAACATGCAGAAGACATTTAAATTTTATCTTTCTTCTCTTCTGTGCATGTTCAACATATTCTGTGGCCATATACTCTGAAAACACAGGAAAGAGACCCTGGAAGATATCAGAGAACGATTAGGTATACATTTTAATTCAACTTTGGGTATGCTGCAGATGGTTATTGAAAAGTTATTTCAAAAGTCTTCAGCATATTTCCCCCTTGGACATCTGTAATATTTGGGTAAACCTATTGTAAAGGCATCCACAACAAAAGCAAAAGATACTTTGAATGTGTGCCACATATTCTGTCCCACATTATGGACAAACCATTATGAATATGCTTCCACATTTTCTGGGCAGGAACATGCAAAAGTTATTGTAAATACTTTCTCCATATTTTCTCGATGTTTGGCCACTAGTTATTTGGTTATCCTCCTTGTTCAACTGCCAAAGCCGGTCTGCCAAATAATACTTGCCTTCTGGTACATTCATATCATTGAGTCAGGCATCGAGATAGACTGCAGCATCTGCAGCAGAGCCTTCCCACCCGCTGAGGATGTATAGAAAGGTCATCTCCTGAGAGCAGCAAGCAAGACAGTTCATGGTAACTCCGCCTTTACGGTTGCGAGAGGCTGGATGATCCACCATGCTCGGACAGGCATTGATATGGGTTCCGTCCATAGAACCGAGAGCCCCTTCGAAAAATGGAAACCATTTCGGATTGTCTCGGATATATGGCGGAACTGGTGCATGAGCAGATGGAAGTTGCACGTAGAATGTGTAGAATTGCAGGGACAACACAGTGATCAAGATACATCGAAAATATCTGTTAAACCATTCTCAGTGGATAAACAAGACTGGGTATATGCAGACACATACTTGGATATGGTGTCTGTGGACCGTTTAAAGTGCTTGCCAACGTGGCGGAGGGATAGACCTGTTACACAGGTGTACAGAAAAATTGCTGCCTGCTCTCTGAGAGTGACATGGCGAGAGTCAGATAGACCGCCGACAACCCAGAGCCGGGTCACAAAGATCAAGAACACATGGAGCTGCATGCTCAGCTCGATTTTAATGTGATCTGGGTGTCCGAGAATCAGCTCCTTCACCCATGCTTCACCGGTTAAAGCAGAGGTGTGGTAGGACTGCTTCCAGTAGAGAGGGGAGGCATAGAGAATGATGGCAAGGAATACCATCCGCATGAAGGAACACGCGGCTAGGAGAAGTTTGCGCCGACGTGTGGCCTCTGCTTGCGCGCAATCCGTGGCTGAAAACGGCATGATCGTATTAGGAAGTAACGCAAACCTCACGCAAAAGCACCTGACTACTACAAAAGGAAATGTGTGCTATCAAAGTTCAGGTGAACTCTTTTGCCGTACAGGCTCTAAAGACCTTCGCTACAGCTGCTATGGGCACTATACAAGCTATAGGCTACTATGAGCCACTATGTAGTGCTGTGTAGACAACCCAGGTTTTGCTGATGCACACTCAGGAAAGGCCCACTTCTTTTTTGAGTCAGCCATACTGGCCACCGTCGCAGTATACGACACCATCATGTGATTGGTCTGAATTCTTACACAATGCTTCCCACTATCAAATGGATCCTTCCGAGAGTTATTTCTGGTTTTTATTGATCCAACTCTGATTGCTCTGCAGGCCATTATCTCAAATCACCCAATTTCGGTCATGCTAATAGTCAGATTTTTTGGAGGAGCTGCCAGCATCTTGAAATGGAGTTGAGCATTCAGGTACGTCTCAATACTTCCCATTAAGTAGAGTGGATCTTAATTTGGCTCATCTCAGTGTTTTTTCTACTTTTAGGACACTGGTTCATTTCACCACCCTGATTTTGGAGTTCCCCATCAGTCGTAAGCAGATTTTCTGATGCTTTGTATGCCTCATATATGCACCAAAACTATGTGAAGTAGTCAATATGATCTACCTCTATGATTTAGAGTACATGTACATGTGGCCGCCATTTGAGAGCTCAGCCCATGATTTAGCAGGGTGGCCAACTAGCCTGTTAGTTGGCCATGTTGTACTGTCGCGCAAAATAAATTCACTGTGAACTCAAATGTTGGGATATTTGAGGACTTGGGGTCTTGAACTCTTCCCAGGATGCATGCCTTTGCTCTGACATAGTCGTGCTTTGATTGACTCATTTAAACGACAACGAGAGAGGAACAAATGCTTAGGTGGCCAGGTAAGGGGTCGAAAATAGTATTCACCGGGCTGATTCAGCTACTCCCGAACGTGTCTCATTTCTCGACAGCTTCCGCCGCTGTTCAACTTTTCTTTGCCTGGTCCGTATTTTTATGCTGCTGACATGATGTCTACTGATTTTCTTGCAGGCGGATTTTCGTCCTCAAGGGAGAAAGCCTTTGCTATCGCAATATCTGTGATCATTGTATTGGTGCGCATGACTTGTGCTGATTTCTTGGAGCTGAAGAGAGCCACTTGTTCAGCTTGCGTTGATGCAAGGATTCAGCGCTATAACAACCGACTCTCTTTTTACCCGCACGACGGAGCTGTCTGAAATTCAAAACTCAATGATCAGTGTGAAGGTAGCTACTCAATGTTGTCCTGTTGTCCTTGGACGCCGATTGATCCCTGAGGTGCCAGATTTGGCTATTTGGAAGTGCTATTTGTGATATCGTGATTACTCTCACGATGCTGGTGATAGTGAGCACACCTTACGCTGGCCGTTCATATTTTACTGAGGTTTGTGGGATGTAGCTGTCTCGGTATCGCAAAAAAACACCGTGGAAAGACACCGACCGTTGAAACGCTGACTATTGAACCACAGGTGAAATAAAGCGTGGAAGCTGAGCACAAAAGTGAACAACCAACAACACCAACAACACACAACAACTCAAATTATCAAACACGCAAGTTCGGGGTTCCTACCAGGTATTAGGCAGTGGCAATTTGGGACTTTACAACGCAAAAGCGGTTTTTAGCTAAAGGTGATTTTTAGGACAACCAGACTGTTCTAGGCGCTTGACGCGACCTCAGAGGGTAAGGAAAGTAGGATTGGGGCAACAGGGGTTTTGAATTACTTCCAAGGTGATCTTAAGATCAATAGGATTTTGTCTGGCACTTATATTCTGGTAACGGGCTTGATAACTTATGGCAAAGTAACGATGAAGGTTACAGCTCCACAGAAATCCGATGTTCAACTTGTTCGCGCGTACTGGTAACTTGTAACTTGCACTTGATTAGCTCTTCCGAACTTCTCAACTTGTCTCGTGTTCAAATATCAATCGAAATCAAATTTATTCCCACAATGTAAGCTAACTGAAAGAACTAAAAGTTCCTAGAGTTGTGCCGAATAGAGTCTAGACGTTCCCACACAGGACCTAGCTGGTAGCCTTGGTCTCTGGGTAAAAAAGGGTAGAATCCACTGGCTTCCTCCTAGAGAACTACGGGTATTTATACAGACGAGAGATCTAAATAAGGAAATCACAGTATCTGGTCACAAAATAATACAAACGGGTATTCAGAACTCGTCGGATAAACGCTCCGAGCTCATTTAGCTGCGAAACTGGTCCTGTTGAAAGTTAGTTCGCGAAAAAATGGTATATTTATTATTTTAATGGGGCTGAGACCTCCGTCCTCAGTCACACCAGGAACGAGCCGCATGGCGCGTTCCATTCTGACTCGAATCCGCAGCTGCTGCGCTGCAGATCCCATGTGTTTAATGACAGCTCCATATGGTTTCTGGGCTTTAGATAAAGCGAGTGCCTAGACCCGGGTGATCTCTATTTAGCCACGTGGAGTTGTTGTTCCGCTGGCCCGATCATCGGTCCGGTTAAACCGTTGACACTTCCTGTCAAAAGCCTGATCGGCTTTATCGGGAAGTGTCAGACTTGCCGCCGCGTGAGGTCGCTTGGACCGCCGCAACGTTGTGCAAACTCTAATCGTGTCCCCAGCATATTGCCCATTGTCTAGATGGCGTGCAGTAACTATGTCCTTGGTAGGATCGTGCAGGCAAGTCCCAGCTCCTCACAGAACGGATGGATGACCTTTCGCTAAAGGTAGTATAGCTGCTTGGGAATCTGGCCCATAGTGGCACCGTCAACCGAGCGCCTACAGATAGCACACGTAGTATATCCTTAGCTAGATGTTCGGACCTCACACTAGCTCTCTGGAGCGTGATCTGTTGGCTTATATGGCCCTAGTGAGTAACAACAGACGCAAAATTGAAAGATTTCACGCCTGGTCACAGGGCTGGCCTATCACCGTCTGCTCACGAAATTAATTTACAATATGGTTGAGACCGGTGCTGTAACCTCTGTTGTGGCAATTGCCGACGTAAGGCTAAACAAAGCTGTCAAGGGCTGTAGCACAGGTCGGGAAAGGTGTACAAGGCCATCCAGAGGCTGTCTAAGGGCTTTAGACAATGCTGTAGATAAGCAGCTCCATGGCTGTAGCGGCAACCCAAACACGGATAGGACGCGTGACAGGCCCATTCCAACACGGACAATTTCAAGAAACTGATTGCTCATGCGTTTTGTAGTGCTTTCATGCTCGGGAAAATGTATTCAAGTCGTAGTGATCCACCCGGCTGCACTACTTAATCTCACACGTATCCCAGGTATTCTAACGTGCTTCTAGCCACTTTAAATTCCCGAAACCGCCCGCCTGCCCCAAGTTAGACTCATAACCAGTCTGCCTACGGAGTGCAACAAATGTGGCGAGCACTGTTGCCGTAGGCAGACTGGTACCATTCGGAGCTGTCAATTGAGACGGGCCTGAGTTTGAATTTTTTGGGCGGTGCCGATCACGGCATCACGGTGGCTGAGCCTTGCCATCAATTTCGATGCAACTTTGAATCTTGTGTACAGGCCGCTCAGATACCTACCAATAATTCTGAGGAAACAGAATTTAGGCAAAGAAGAATTGCCACCTTCCCTCTCTTTGCATTTTGTGTAATAGAGTTAAATTGAGCCCAGGGCGGATGGCATCAAAATCCCGCCCGTGCCTCCGAATAGTTACGGTCTGCCTAGTACCTACGGCAAAGTGCTTGCCACATTTTTGCCAGTTGTAGGCAGACTGGCTACGAGTCTAGTCCCAAGTATGATTGTCAGCACTGGCCATGAACTGCAGTGGCGCAGGACCACGACCACACAGGAAGCACAGGAGGAGCCTCGGAAGGTGAATATCCCGACGGTTACGGGGATCAGTGGCGACGCGAGTAGCTCTTGTCTTTCATGCACAAAGAAAAACCTCTGAGAAATGTGGCACAACTTCGACAGCAAAATGGTGCGGCACCCTGACCTCTAGACTGTATTCAAACTGTCATATTCAAAACTATCATGTGCAAAAAAGACAGCCTATCATGACAGATGCATGCAGCTTCGTACTGCAACACTTGAGGGGGCATATTTAACCTTACTACGTTTTCTCGGACTTGTGCCTGGACCAGGCGGATGGCATATGGCTTTGGATGTCCGATCCAGAAAATCCTTTTTAGGGTTTTTTCTTTATCCGTACAGACATTTCTTCAGCATAAGGATCGATTGCGTGTTCTTTTGCCCGTTCCGTCCGCAAACTAGATCGGGCATTCAAGGCATACGCCACCCGCCTCCTGAACTTCCGCCGTCAAGTCAGGAAGTTTGATGCTGATACAATTTCACGTGTTTCCCGAATCACAACTTTGGGCCCCGGCCTTCCTGAGTGGGGCCGGCCGCGTAATTCTACCTACCTACCTACCTACCTACCTACCTTTAGTCTTGGCCTACACCTTACTCAGTTGTTACTGATTCCACTGCTATCCAGTCAATTTCTGGGAGGAAGGGGCCTAGAGGACGTGTAGACTGATTGCACAACTCCAGCTGGATTGGGGCAATTGGCAAAAAAGCTAGTTCTTGCGCTAAGAGTGCTGTGAGTAATGAACAACCCTCCCAAGCCCAAGTTAGGCCTCGTTAAGAAAGTTGCGAGTGTCCCGTCAAATCACAGTCCGAATGCGGAGTGGCTGTGTTTGTGACTTGAGGTCTCCGAGAGCGCTGTCGACTCAGACACTCTCACTGCTCACCGCGCTCAACTGACGCGGCTCTCGCTCTTTTTGACCCACCCACCATCCCTTCAAACAATAAGAAAAACTCTTAGTGGTGAACACATACGTTCAAGTGCTAACTGATCGAGAATTTTGATCAGAAATTCCGACCGCCCTCCGGTAGACACAACCGTCAACGGCCTTTAACGAGGCTACAGGTCCCGCTCTGTCCCGCTGTCGTCCCGCCAAGTAGCGGACAGAATTCTGATCTTAGATCTAACAAAACTGCTCCCGAGATCCCGACGGTGCTGCGCATTTGCCAAGATGGCCCGCGCGGACCTCCCGGATCATACATATTTTCTCTCACGGTTAACTCACAGTCAACGTTTAGCAGGTGACCATAGCTTCTACCGAAAATGGGGACAAGAATGGGGAGAGATTTTCAACGAAATTACACGAGCAACCGAATGGACGGATCATAAGGAGAGACTTGCCGCGAAGATATCCCATACGCCCAGACAAGATCGGCTGAGTTGAGAGCGCAGATGTACTTCAAACATTCCGCGACGGGTCTAGTTTGCACATGCCAGACTAACAGAGAGCGGTAAATTTCAGATCATGACAGAACAATAGGAACACTCAACCCTAACTTGGTCTACTACCAGGGAAGAAATCGCTCGGTTCCTTCTTCCGCAGAATATGAATATTTGAAGGGGGCATGATATTTGATGGATACGACTAGGCCCGTGGAAATCTCTCTTTGAAGAAGAGGCAGGATGTCGAGTCGCCTTTCACGCGCAATTTCACAGCTGAAATGCGAAAGCGGCGCAAAGCCGCGAGGGGCAGCTTCTGCCCTCGCTCGCACGAGGTGAAAAAGTGCCTCGTCCGACACCGTCTCGTTGAGGCCCACGAATTCGAGAGATTTCAGGAGAGGACAAAGCACCGGATCGAAGGGGTCTAGACTCGGAGTGAGGAGAGCGACCGCAGAATGGTGTGACGCCCCTCGATCCCAGCCCCCGGGTCTGGCTTCAATAACCAGGCGTAGAGTTTGTAGCAGCGGCATGGCTGCAAGACATCCCGACAACAGTGTGATGTCCGGAAACTCCACCAGGGTAAGGCTGAAGTCCTCTAGGGCACCCGTCCCCAGTAAAGGCGAAAGTGGGAAGGGACCGTCGAATGATGAACGATGGGAGTATACCAAGGAGTGTAGACTAGGTAGGACGAGTAGATCGAAGAACACTGTGGATGAGGTGCCTGCGATGGTCAGCTGGTGGAGGTTGGGCAAATCGATGGGGGTTTTGGCGTCTGTGGTAGGCTCCAAGGGACCAATCATCAAGGCACACTTCTCCAGGGCTGAACACTGTCGTAAGATGGCAATGGCGTCGTCGCAGGAAATGCACCCTTCTTCGACAACCAGACTAGTAAGGTGGGCCCAAGGCAGTGGAAGCTGGTCAAGATTAGGGCCACAAGCGATAACTACGCTTCGAAGGCTGGGGTTGTTCAAGAATGATAGGAATTTGTAGCTGTCAACAGGACGATCGGTGTGGTCCACCCAACGCACCCGCTTTTCAATGCCGTGAGCCGTCATGCTCTGTAGCATAGGCACATCACGCGGACACACAACTCCGAATGAGGCGAAGAGTGTGTGGTTCGGAAAGGTGAACTGGATGTGTTGCCAGCGCGGTGAAAAGCTGATCAGGCGCGTGAGCACCGGGAGGGCCGCGTCGGCGCCTGTCCAGCTTTTGGAGAACACCACGGAAATGGAGAGGGGCAGCACACCTGAGCGGTTCAACCACTCGGTCAGTATTTCGGCCAGCTTCAGCACTTTCGGCTGGTTTGGAATGACGGCATGCACCGACGCCCACAGACGGGGAGTCGTCAGTGCTAGCTGCCGCCAGGCCCTGCAGATCTGGCAGAGGAGGAGTGGTGATTCGTCGGAAATGATTAATGGATTCCTCTGCGAGGGGAGACACGCCACGAAGATATCGCGTACGATGTCATCGGGCAGCCTGCGAGCTGGAGACACCATCGCCAGATGGGCATTGATGAATTCGGCGAGGACGTCCCGTTTGTGCGCGAGATCTTGGATGATTTTGTCCATGCGAGAGATCTCATTGCTGAGGTACGCGACCTCCCTTCGAGGCCCTGTTAAGAAGTCGCGAATCCTGACGCAATCCGCGTCGGAGGGAACGGTATTGGTGTGGAGGATGTTCTCGAAGGGGGAGTCCTGTAGCATCACTGCCGAAACGAAAGGATCAGGCTTGTTATGGGTTTAAAACACTACTAGATAGTGCGTGAAGCGGGTGGCTCAATGGCTCAAGAGTGGCTATAGTCAGGTGAGTCACCAGGTGGCAGATGGATCGATCACGCCGCAGCCAAATATAACCCCACGCGCTTGGATGTCTCACCATCGACAGTTGCGTTGGTCTCCATGCGCTTCTTTCACCCCGAAATAATGATTCATCCTCGTTCCGCTTCAGCCACCAACATGATAATCTGTTGCCTATACAGCGTGAAGGCCCTCATCCCTCCCTGTTGTAAATGATTCGATCGTTTTTCATCCTCAGCCCCTTGAAAATACTGCTCCAAATTGGGATGTCTGGAATGCTTTAGCTCACCAGGGCCTCCAGCATTACACGTTGTAGAGCCCGCCGCGAATAACTCATCGATTCAGTCTCTGATATATATGCGTGATAACAAATGGTGCTCCTCACCTGTTGTATCAGCGACTCAGCATCCGGAGCCCTGCGCTTCATGACATTGCGCCTGATGGACAAGCAGATTTCTCATTGCTCAACCTCATTCAGTTACCTCGCCGTCGGCGCGCGCATGGTCGCCACTGGCGGAGTCCCATTTCGGTATTTGGAACCAACGTCACGCATCCATTAATTCCCACCGACTAGCGCTAGCCATCCTGATGCGTCCTCGCGCCAATTATTTATCCCCGCTCTGCTTCAGGTGCTCAAGATGCTCCCTCGCCATTCCTTCCGGGCAGCAAGGTAGGAGCAATGAGCGGCTCCGTTGTGGGGTTTGTTTATAAGAGACTACTTAGTTAGCATACTCTAGAGTCACTCGGCCAAAAATCCAAGCCTTTGTAATTTGTTCGCGCGACGCTGAAGATGAAACTCGGGGGTGTCTCGCTTAAATGCTGCGCTGCATTGACCCAGCAGCTGACTGAGATCCGCCAACCATTTGCTCTCAACGCTGAAGCTCAAATTTAACAACGAGCGCCGTCAGGTGAAATGGCATCCACCCCCGAAGGCGGTTGGTGTCACGATTCGATTCCGAGATCAACGTTGGCTGTGCAGTTGGATTCCAGAAAGAATTGACTCATCTACGGCGGGGTCACGGTGTCAATGCGCGCTGAAAAGCAAATTCGATGTCGCGGTTGCATGCTTGTTTATTCTCTCGCTTCTCATTTATATGCATTTTCCCGCACCCGTGTGGAAAGGAGCCATACCACAACGAAGGCGAGGTCACATTGAAGAAGGCTGTAGAGTTTGTACTAATTCCAGCGACAGGTTCTGAGTCTAGGTGATGTGGTACGCGCTGAGTCAATGCTCTTCCCGCATTCCTGAAAATTCGGGATGGCGGGTCGTATTTTGAGATGATCAGAAGGTCTGGACGGCTCGGACCGTCCTCTGATTTTCAGGGGATCTGTCTTTATAGTGATAATCAGGTGGGTGATGGCTCAGATGGGATGCCCTCCCCTTCCGAGTCGGTTTGAAAAATGGCAGCCAGCCTCTACTGTCAGGTAACTTCAGGCTTTAACCACGGAATACGACCCCTCGTTTTGTGACATGGCGCCCGAGGGCAGAAAAATGATAGGGTTGATCGAATCCCGAATCCTATTAATTCATTGGCGGGACTACATATGCAACTTGGAAACTGGCGGAAAGGAACCACGAGTGACGAGACTGGCGGTAGACTGGCGGATCAGAACCCCCAAGGAACCACACGATTCCGTCGCGTAATAACGAATGATCAGAATTCTCACCCTAATTTAAATTAACGAGGTCGTTGCTTTGCCACCGGAGGTTTGCCAATAGTATACTTATGTGGCCCCAAAAATTATCATATTTGGACACAGTGGAACACCGCAAAATTCATCTAAACCAGTGGCCGAACAAAGTTCGAGCGACGGGCGCCCACGGGCCAACACAGACGCCGGCGTTTCAATTCTTCGGCAATCATTTATATTTAGGCCGAAGTAGCGCCCACGCACGCGGTGCACGCTTTTTTTTTGTTTCCACTTCGACCGTTGGACCTGTAACCTCCTGTAACTCCACTCGTCGAGTGTCTCGTCTCCATGACCCATTTCTATATCGAACAGGATGGATTAATTAATCCCCATGGCTAGGAAGGTGGGGGCATCGGCTCTGGGGCACAGGCCGCACAGCCGTGTAAGCGCCGCAGGTTCGCCAGCGCCCCGGATCCCCGGGTAACATTACGCCATTCCGCGATTTGCGCCGGCGGCCTAGAACGGCGAACAACATGGTGAGGTTTCAGGAAACACGATGCTTTGAAATAGAAACGTACCAAGTGATGTACCCACTTCCTTTTTCTTTCTTCCTTTCCATCTATCCTCCGTCGTTCGCTGCTGTCCGCAATCCTCGACGAACCGACGTCCCCTAATCACGCCAACGCATCCGACGTACTAAAAGACCGCCCACAATGGTCGCAAGCAATCCCCTCTTCCAGGGCTTGTCGGTGAAAAAGTTTAACGCCACCGTCATCAACGATGTGTGGCCGGAGGTGTCTTTTTTCACCCTAGTTGCTGCCAGTATGGTCCCCTTTCTCTCCTAGGGACAAAATTAACTGGTCGTGTGACCCCTTCCAGTGGTCGCGCTTGTAACGAATTTGACAAGCCACAGTCTGGCCGTGCCCAATTCGCTACTTACCGTGCTCGGTACGGTGCTCGGTTTAGTTATTTCGTTCAGGACATCGACTGCCTATGAACGGTACGCATCATATCCGGGCGATCGACCCGCGATAATACTGACTGCGCCCTCCAGATACCAAGATGGTCGTAAGATGTGGACTAACATCACGATCGCCTCGCGCAATATTGCTCAGATCGCGAGTCCTCTAGCTTATCCTTGTCACCGCAGAAATTGACGCATCCAAATAGATCTGGATACACGTCCCGTTTGAGCGCGTCAACAAGGACAAGAAGAAGATGACGACCGTCGAAAGCGTCATCGAAAAAAAGACTATGGTTAACCTGGTGCGTCTCATCTCCAGCTATTTTTCACGAGGCTTATGAGGAATACAGGTCCAAGCGTTCTCCGTCTCTGTCAAGGTACGCATGTTCAGTGTTCCCTCCGGACCATCCTAACGCCATCGACTCCAGCACTTCCTGCGGCAAGAGCCAGGGGTATACTACGAGGACCTCTATCCACTGATCGCATTCCTACCGCGGTACGCCAACCCCAAAGGGCCTGTCACGCCCGCAGACATGCTCCCGCTCTGGCACGCGTCCGAGGACGACGACTTTCCCCTGCACACCGCAGAGGCGCCCATCCCGCAGCGCTCGTTCTCGGAATCGGGCCCCAGCACCATCCACGACGCAGACGGTTCCGTCTCATCCGAGAAACCTCGCGGCACCATGCAGCGCGGGCAGAGCGAGCCCGCGCCGTCGCGGCTGCGGCGCGCGAAGACGTTTGACCCCGAGGCCGCACTCGCGGACGTGCAGAGCCACCGCCCACTGCAGCCCGCGCGCAACCCGCCCGACGCGTCTTTCTTCGACTACTTCCCTATCTTCCGCATATTCGCCTGGATGTTCAGCACCTGCAGCCGGCGCATGCGCCGCAGGTCCGGGCCGAAGAAGCGCAAGGGCCCGCTCGCGGAGAGCAACGTCCCGCTGGAGATCACGATCTACCTCTCGGCGTACCTCAATCGTGCGTATTCTTTCCTTTCTTGCTCGTCCCTGGCAGCTGACGATTGGATAGACCTCCTCCGTAATGGGTGGCTCCAGCCCGCCCTGGCGACCGGTCTGATGAACAACATCGCGAGTTTACAGGATACCATGACCAATCTGGACCGCATCGGGTCAACGCCGCTACCCTTCGCCTACCAGGCCCATCTGCGCATGTCGCTCTGGTCAGTCAGCCCCCTCATGTTGTGTTGTTTTTCGGTCGCTAAACTCTCGACTGCAGGATGTATCTGTTTTTCCTGCCCTTCCAAGTTGTCTCCTCGTTCGGCTACCTATGCATCCCCGGCACGGCGTTCGCGTCCTTCCTGCTCCTTGGTTTCCTCGAGATCGGGCAAGAAAGTGCGCAGGTTCCATTCATGACAAAGCTGCACGGAGCCCTAACGCGTCCTTTATTTCTTCCAGTCGAGAACCCGTTCAACTACGACCTGAACGATCTAGGTACGTCCTTTGATCCTTCCCACATTCAACCCATGCTGACCCCTCTCCAGACCTCGATGCGTTCTGCCTCGGCATCCAACGCGAGTTACACGAGGTCACCGCCGTAAGTCCCACTTTCCTCCGGGACGCCTCGAATGCTAATGGGCATCCTGCAGCACACAACACCCGACCCGACGCAGTTCGTTTTCAGCACCTGGAACCAACCGCTCGCGCCCGCAGACCGCCGGAGCGCAGCGGAGCTCACCGCGGACGCAGAGGCTGCGTACAGCCACGCGGACCACGGCGACAGCGAGCCGGGTATGATGAGCATCCGCCGCGTGCTGCTCAAGAATTGGCGCGACGTCGATCGGATCACGCGCCAGTGAGGATACGGTCTCTGTCTGGCCTGGGGTTTAGTTTTGATTCTTGCATTGGTTCTTGCATTGGTTCGGTTGGGTTCACGGATTGCATGCATGGTTATATTAATAATATATACACGGATGGGTTGGCTAGCGCTAGTCGATGGGAATTAATGGATGCGTGACGTTGGTTCCAAATACCGAAATGGGACTCCGCCAGTGGCGACCATGCGCGCACCGACGGCGAGGTAACTGAATGAGGTTGAGCAATGAGAAATCTGCTTGTCCATCAGGCGCAATGTCATGAAGCGCAGGGCTCCGGATGCTGAGTCGCTGATACAACAGGTGAGGAGCACCATTTGTTATCACGCATATATATCAGAGACTGAATCGATGAGTTATTCGCGGCGGGCTCTACAACGTGTAATGCTGGAGGCCCTGGTGAGCTAAAGCATTCCAGACATCCCAATTTGGAGCAGTATTTTCAAGGGGCTGAGGATGAAAAACGATCGAATCATTTACAACAGGGAGGGATGAGGGCCTTCACGCTGTATAGGCAACAGATTATCATGTTGGTGGCTGAAGCGGAACGAGGATGAATCATTATTTCGGGGTGAAAGAAGCGCATGGAGACCAACGCAACTGTCGATGGTGAGACATCCAAGCGCGTGGGGTTATATTTGGCTGCGGCGTGATCGATCCATCTGCCACCTGGTGACTCACCTGACTATAGCCACTCTTGAGCCATTGAGCCACCCGCTTCACGCACTATCTAGTAGTGTTTTAAACCCATAACAAGCCTGATCCTTTCGTTTCGGCAGTGATGCTACAGGACTCCCCCTTCGAGAACATCCTCCACACCAATACCGTTCCCTCCGACGCGGATTGCGTCAGGATTCGCGACTTCTTAACAGGGCCTCGAAGGGAGGTCGCGTACCTCAGCAATGAGATCTCTCGCATGGACAAAATCATCCAAGATCTCGCGCACAAACGGGACGTCCTCGCCGAATTCATCAATGCCCATCTGGCGATGGTGTCTCCAGCTCGCAGGCTGCCCGATGACATCGTACGCGATATCTTCGTGGCGTGTCTCCCCTCGCAGAGGAATCCATTAATCATTTCCGACGAATCACCACTCCTCCTCTGCCAGATCTGCAGGGCCTGGCGGCAGCTAGCACTGACGACTCCCCGTCTGTGGGCGTCGGTGCATGCCGTCATTCCAAACCAGCCGAAAGTGCTGAAGCTGGCCGAAATACTGACCGAGTGGTTGAACCGCTCAGGTGTGCTGCCCCTCTCCATTTCCGTGGTGTTCTCCAAAAGCTGGACAGGCGCCGACGCGGCCCTCCCGGTGCTCACGCGCCTGATCAGCTTTTCACCGCGCTGGCAACACATCCAGTTCACCTTTCCGAACCACACACTCTTCGCCTCATTCGGAGTTGTGTGTCCGCGTGATGTGCCTATGCTACAGAGCATGACGGCTCACGGCATTGAAAAGCGGGTGCGTTGGGTGGACCACACCGATCGTCCTGTTGACAGCTACAAATTCCTATCATTCTTGAACAACCCCAGCCTTCGAAGCGTAGTTATCGCTTGTGGCCCTAATCTTGACCAGCTTCCACTGCCTTGGGCCCACCTTACTAGTCTGGTTGTCGAAGAAGGGTGCATTTCCTGCGACGACGCCATTGCCATCTTACGACAGTGTTCAGCCCTGGAGAAGTGTGCCTTGATGATTGGTCCCTTGGAGCCTACCACAGACGCCAAAACCCCCATCGATTTGCCCAACCTCCGTCATTTGACCATCTCAGGCGAATCACAGGGTCTGGCGGCCCCGACTTTTTTCAGGCTCTTGGTCTTGCCTACCCTGTGCACCCTCAGACACACACAACGATCATCGATCCCCGATTCCTTCCCATTTTCGCCTTTATTGGAGACGGGCGCCGCGGAGAACTTCAGCCTGACTGTGGTGGAACTTCCGGACGTCGCACTGTTGTCGGGATGCCTTGCAGCCATGCCGCTGCTACAAACTCTACGCCTGGTTATTGAAGCCAGACCCGGGGGCTGGGATCGAGGGGCGCCACATGATTCAGCGGTCGCTCTCCTCACCCCGAATCTCGACCCCTTCGATTCGGTGCTTTGTCCTCTCCTGAAATCTCTCGAATTTGTGGGCCTCGACGAGACGGTGTTGGATGAAGCACTTATTCACCTCGTGCGAGCGAGGGCGGAGGCTGCGTCTCGCGGCGTTGCGCCGCTTTCGCATTTCAGCTGTGAAATTGCGCGTGAAAGGCAACTCGACATCCTGCCTCTTCTTGAAAGGGAGATTTCCATGGGTCTCGTCGTATCCATCAAGTATGAGACCCCTTTCAAATATTTATATTCCGCGAAAGAAGGAACCGAGCGATGGAATCCCGCCTACTACTGATGCTCCAGTTAGGTATGTATCCCATCCCTCCGTTTATTTATCATAACTCAAGGGCTCCCCTTTTCCTGCCATAGCCTGCCATTTGCAAGCTAGAACCGTTACGAAATGTTGCACGTCTCTCCATACATTGTAATGCCTCACTCGTTGAATGTTCCCGATTTCACCACAATTCAACTATTTATGCGAATTTTCCTGAATATTTATCCCTGCGCTCCTCGGCATTGTCCTCGGGTTCCAGGACAAACTCGGTTGACGTCGATCGGATAGGTGTGGGAAGGGTGCTCACCAGGATCGCGACATCCCTGCTCAGGCCGGTAGTCCAACCAAATCCCCATGGCTACTGTACTCCGTGAGAGTTTGAGTGTTCACGTTCTGTCCAACACGCACGGAACCGCAGGCTACGATGGCCTGGGCCGGCCCAGTAGCCGTCTGTGCGACTTTCCCTCGCCGACGCGGGACCAGTCGTATAATCATATATAATGCTAACTAACTTTGCGGAACAGCCGGGGCCCCAGTTTTGTTTGGCTGAGGAGTTCTTCTTTCTTTCTTTGGTTCGAGATATAACGTACCGCAGGGGACCGGCACACAGACATCGCAACCCTTAACCGCCAGTGCCGACATATGTTCCGGCGGAATCGCGGTCAGACTGATATGTCCAATTCGCTTCTGGGTCTGAACTTTGCCCTAAATTTAAGACATTTTGGGCGAGTACAATTGGCATTTGTGTAGCTGTTGGTTCGCGCTTACAGGCTCTGTCTGTATCTGATATCCTGACCGGTGCACCGTCTGCCTCAGCCCGGGCATAAAGTTACCAAGCAACAGGAGGTTTTCTTCTTGCTTTTTCATGAGAATGTCGAGCCGCCATGTCGGTATCTGGAGGTGGCGGTCTCGGGTCCTCACGTTCAGTGTTGGCATTGACCGGGTCAAAGTGATTTTAACTGGAAGCAGAAGACTAGGAGCCTCTTGACTTAGGGTATGTCCCATGAGCATTTGTAAGCCCAAAATGATTCATAAGAGTTTCGAGAGTCATTGGCGCACAGTTGATGGCTGAAGCTGGGTGTCAAACCACTTGACCCCTGTTTGACCCCGGTCAGTGCCCACACTGCTCGCGTTAGCCCGAAGCGGCGGTATTAGTGTTAACAAACACACTGGAAATTGAGAGTTTTCAGGAAAGTTTCGGTAATCAATTTCCGATGTGAAAGCCAGGTTAAGGGTTCGCACATGCCAGTGTGGTTGACTTTATGTTGACTGATTCGGTTGGGGCGGGGGTCCACATTCGTCTGTAGAAATTCAACCTACTTCACCCTATTATAATTCCAGAAAGGACCGCCTGCATTTCGCCGGGAAATTGAGAGGTGGGCCGCGGAAACGTTCTTCAACTTCCTGAAACTAGGTTTCAGAACGGTCACGTGAACTGCCTTATAGGAAATGACGTAGGCGTCTACGTTTCGGCGGCCCGCAAGTTGTCGGGGTTAGGGGTTTCACGTGTAAATTCGTCGGACTCGATACTGATGGCAGTGCGCGATACCTCAACGGATACCTCGCGGAGTATGAATGTCGGCATCAGTGTCAGATTGCGCGCGAGTTCGAACCCTGACCTTGTACTTTAATTTCAACCTGTGTACTCAGACCAAATAATTATTTCCCGAAGCCACTCTTTGGCCTAAAGAGCACAATAGCATGTATAGCTTTCGGGAAATGTGATTTTGAATTCTCTCTTGCTCAAAAGTTTCAAGCTGATCCGCCAAAATCTGTGTTATTTTTGACGGGTCCAAAAAAGCTATAAGAGCAGGCGGTCTGGTGCATCTGGGAATATCCAGCCATTGTCTGACTCTCATTACCTAGGGACCAATAACATAGGGTAGAGGACCAGCCCAACACACGCCGAATTATAAGTGTCCATAGGTTTCCGCTAACTCCGGAAACTTCCGGATTTGAGCCCTCTGTCTAATTCAAGAGACAGGAAAGGCAGAGGCAGGAAGAGGCAGGAAGATAGCGCAAGCATTGAGTTTTGTCTTGATGTCCATTGAATATCACCTCAACACACCGAAGAACGAGAGAAATCACTGCCGGCTTGGCCTCGGCAATGTTCAAACTCCGCGAGCTATCCGTAAACTCCGCGAGCTATTGGAATTTTTTTTTTTCCTGGCCCATACCTACACCTCCAATGATCACAGAAATATTTGTGTGCATACCTAGGAATCTGAGGGTCCCGTGAAAGCTCTGTCTGTTGCAATTTGAAGGTCTTTATAATATCTTTGGTGACTTTCTTTGGTATCCGATATTGTGGCTGTACATGTTTGCCGAGCTCGGAAAGTTCCCTCTCTCATGTGCAATATTTTATTATCTTTATTCTTTAAATAATTTGATAATTTCGTGCACTTCCACCAGTATCGAGCCTAAATTCGTTGGTTCTGTTTAAATTCAGCCCGCCCCGCCCTGCTACAGTTCCAGAAAGGACCGCCTACATTTTGCCAACTTACTCACCGCCTATTACGTCTATCCCAAATGTTGCTGAAGCCGCCGAACTATTCTAAATTTTCCGCGGAAGGTCAGTCGGCGCCGATACCTCCAGTAAACCATGGACTAGCGAGTCACCCATCTGGGAGGATACCGCGAAGATGGAAGAAGTCACGGGGGTCGTGGCCAAAGCTATGCTCGTGCAATCCGGATTGCTCCCTATCCTGCCAAGGACGCTCTTGTCATCGATAACGCGTGCGAAGGCGGCGTCGTAATTTCCATTCTCTTCGATGCCATCGGCAATACCAGCGACGTACGGATCGTCTGCAGGGATGTGGATAAATCTATGGTCAAAAGTGCGGCCGAGAGGATCAAGGCGGACGGGTGGAACGCTGAGGCGATCGTGGTGGATGCGCAGGTATGCTAATCCAGTCAGTGTCCATCCGACGCAAACTCACTTTTTATAGACCGTCCCCTTCCCGGACAACCACTTCACGCACAAGTTCATGAATCTCGGGATGCAACTCATCCCCGACAAAGCCTTGGCCGTCAAAGGTGCGCCAACACATTCCTCTCTCCATTTCACGATTAAGTGATTTTCGACCAGAGGCCTTCCGCGTCCTCCAGCCAGGTGGGAAGTTCAGGCTGACTACTTTTACCCAGCCCTGCCGGTTCGAATCGTTCCCCGCCGCGGTTCGCCGTGCCGCCCTCCTTCACCAGCGGACCGATGGCGTCCAAAGAATCCATCACCAATCTTCTGACCGCAGGGGTATTTGTCCACATCGACGTACAGCCCCTCACCTTCGAGCACACAGACAACGTCTCGCGCTTCGTTGCCTATATGAAAGAGGTGTTCGCGCCTCTCTTAGGCGACAAGGCGGGAAAATGGGACGCGCATATGCAGGAGCGTTATGGGCACGGGGATTTTACTTTGACCTGGAAGGCGTTTGGGGTCACTGCGGAGAAGCCGTAGGATACACTGTAAGAGTATAAACAATACGAACGTGGTTGAAAAATGCAGTCGCAAGCCTACTGACTTGCAATGATTGGAGTGGCCGATTCAGCCTGGCCAAAGCGTCCCAGATTAAACTGACGTCGGCCCTTCTGTGTCGTTATTTGAATGAGAGCCTTCCGGAGACATGTAAGTTGGGACTTAATTGATTCTGACAGTGTGAACGGAACTCTCAGTATAGTGTATAATCGTCACAGGTTGAATCTCCCAACACAAGTCAGTCACAAGCTCTTTTGACCCGCACAATTCTGAATGGTACTCCTTTCTTCGCCAACGTTTTCCCGTCCAGTTCTGGGAGCACGGACTCGGATGGACATGCACCGAAAGCCCTGTCCTCGCCTTAAATTTTAAAACTTCAGCCTTCGTAACGTTAACAATTGCAAGCACTTCCCGGCCACCCTGTCTACGTAGCGGAATATCCTATCCCTGTCTAGCGGAATATCCTATGTCCGCTTCATGGCGAACTGACTTGTGACCTCGTTCACGTACTTAACCGTGGGCCCCGTCAACCAAATCGATGAGTTCCTACGTCCAACTTGACCCGCGTGGAGTGCCGTGAGAACCGCAGTTTGGATCTTATAAAGCCCTGTCAAGAATACGGCCTATAAGCTCCACGACAATGCAGACTGCCAGCCTAGTTGTTTCACTTCTACTTGGACTTGTCCAGGCGACCTTTATCACAAATGACACGTCAACGCTCAACGGCTCCTACGAATATATCATTGTGGGCGGTGGAACTACCGGGCTGGCTGTCGCGAACCGCCTTTCGGTGAATCATACCGTCTTGGTGATCGAACGAGGACCAGACGCGATGGATAATGAGGTCGTCAACGATCCGTTCATGCCCTTCGGAACGTGGGTGCTATAGTTTCTTGCGACTTCAAAGGTCCTGATTGGTGTCCAGTCCATCGCCGTGCTTCAATACCATGGACGCTCCGCCTCAAGTTGGATCGAATGGTTCGCGGCTGCTACCATTGACGCAGTGCGTGTTCTGCACTGGTTCCCGATAGGGATTTTTGCTGACATTTCATATTTCTGACAGTGGAAGCTGCCTGGGTGGAGGCTCCTCAATCAATGCCATGATGGGCTCCAGACCCACGTTCGCAGGAATGAACGCCTTGGAAGCCCTCGGAAATCCAGGTTGGGGGTGGAACGACTTCCTACCGTGAGGAATCTGCCCTTTCTTCTTTTTCTGACCTAATCACTGCATAGATTTATGCAAAAGTCGGAGACATTCGCTCCTCCCACGGCCGAGCAACGTGCGGATGGGGCAGATTACATCGCTGTTGTGCACGGTTTCGAGGGCCCTGTTGGAGTTTCCTTCGCCACGCCGTTCGTTGCGCCTACAATGCAGAACGCGGCTATTAACACCAGCGAAAATGTCTATGGGGTGTCTTTGAGTCCGGACCTGGGTACCGGCTTCTCTGGAGGGCACGTTGCCCATTATTACCATCACATCCACTTTAACGAAACCCTGCAAGCGGACCGGCGGTCGTCTTCCGCTTGGTCTTACCTCTACCCTCTTGCCCAGCAGCGGCCTGGGCTCACTGTTCTCACTGAGCATATAGTGAGCTCTGTTATCACCCGCCCAGAATCCGACGGCAACATAACTGCAACGGGAGTTTTTGTTCAACCTACCGCGGGCGGACAAAATTCATTGTTCAACTCCACGCGGGAAGTCGTCGTTTCGGCCGGTGCCCTTTATGTGCGCCTCACGTTATGATATATGTATTCGTAATGCTTACTGTCGCCTTGCCAGTCGCCTGCGGTGCTCCAGCGCAGTGGCATAGGTAACGCAACGTGGGTGGTTCAACGGTCAACACAGATACCCATACCTAACCCGTAATTAGGTTTTTGAAAAGTCTCGGAATCACACCAGTGCTCGATCTCCCTGGCGTCGGTGCAAAGTAAAGAAATATACAATTGTTTTTTCAGTCAGCCATCTAACGCCGAGGATAGCTTCCAGGATCAAATACTGCTCACCAAGGTTTCATTCCCGCTTGCACCATCCGCGAACACTACGAATGTCACCGCTGGGGACAAGGTCCTCCTCGGGGTTGTCGTTGCTCATCCAACTGCCATAGACGCTTTTGGGCCGAATGGTGGGTATATCAGATTACCTCTCAGAGCCCCTTGATAATTTGCCAGGTACCGACATAATCGAGGCCGCTCTGTTGAATTCCTCCGCCGAGTTCGCTCTCTCCGTCGGCGGCGTCGTTAACGCAGAGTCTTTCTCTGCGCAGGCGTCTCTCATGGCGAACGCCTATCGGATCGACCGTGAGTGTCGTCACAATTAAGTTGCGTTAGGATTGAATTGAACTCTGTTATAGATCCCATAATCGAACTCTTCTATACGCCTGGATCCAAGGGACTCGAAGCTTGGTCGCAATCCATCCTGCCTCTCTCGCGGGGAACAGTCCGAATTAACACGACAGACCCTTCCGTCGATCCGGTCGTGAACACACACTTCCTCACAGTTGACATCGATGTCCAAATTGCACTGCGAATGGCGAGGGGGATCGCCCAGGCAGCTTTGACGCCGCCCTTCAGCGATCTCATTGCGATTGATGCGCTCGCCGAATCGGGAGTGCCTGGGCCAGATGCGACAGACGAGGAAGTGAAAGATTGGGTCCTCGCGACGTAAGCAGCCGGTAACATCGAGCGCCTTCCGTGCTGACGGTCCTCAGATATATGCCGGGAATCCATTTCGTAGGATCCAACTCGATGATGCCACAAGAATTGGGCGGGGTCGTTTGTCCTGAGCTGCTGATCTACGGTTAGTACCAGTACATCAGGATTGATTGGAGCTTCATTCCCTGCTGACTGGGTGCACTTTAGGAACGACGAATCTCCGAGTTGCGGATGCATCAATTGTGCCCATGAGTATCTTCCCCCATACGACGCTGGGCCTGTACGGAGTAGGGGAGAAGGCCGCGGATATGATTCTGAATGGACAAAAATGAAAGAGGTTTGGCATTCAGTTGTATCTCACGCATCGTAAATGTACTTATAAATGTTGACGGACTGAGAAATACTCATGATCGGGCTCTCGAGAACAATTCAGTATCACTCCCGCACACCATCCGGCGCCCTCTCCTGATCTCTGTGTTCCTTTTGTGTGCGGAACCGGCAGAGAAGCTGGGAGCGGAACGGCCGGAGTCAAGGGGAGAGACGCCGAGGGATGCCGAGCCCACGGCAAGCAGAGCCGTATGATCAGAGATCATTAAGGTTGAAACGGCTTCCGACGGCAGCCAAAATTCAGGTTATTTGGAAGGTCTATCTGAACCTCTTGCTGCGTCAATTAATAATGCTAGTGAGAAAATTCTTAATATTCAGGTCGGAAAGGTCAGGACTCCGGAGGCCTCAGCGATCCGCAGCGCACAGTTCAACATGGGCAACGAGCCAACGGCTGCGACAAATTGTAAACTTTAGTTTGATTACTTATGTGGCAAGCGATATACGAATTTTATTTGTTGAAGTGTCTGTCTACGAGAGACTTGCGGTAGCCGTTATCCACCAGGTCCATTTTGGGTAGTCATCACTGGCCGTCTTTCTGACTTCCTTCTTTAATTTTTCCCTCGGTTGCTTCGGGATACAGGCTCCTAAAGCTTTGAAGTTGCATCCCTATTGGAGTGTCCAGGGAATAAATCTGCACGGAAAATTTATGGTTGTTTAAATCGTCGTGAATCGACGTTTCTCTTGTTGTCTTCAAGCGGAGGCATTTTCAGCCGATTTGATCCCGATAACGCGCTGATCGGCGATCTCGGACATGAAATTCAAACAGGAATGTTCACTTCTTGCTGAGCGTAAAAAGAATGAAGAGGAGAGTGCCAAAAGGATGAGAAATGGCGTGTCAATTAGTGTCAATTATAACATGATTCGTACTTGCGAGAGGCTAGAGGGCCTACTGGACGCATGTTCATGGAAAGTTGCTCACCCAATTTGTAGCCCTTATATTTCTGGCTCCTCAGATTCCCTCGTAATGTTAAGACCGTTGAGCACCTTTCTCATTCAGAAACAATTCTCCCGACCTGTTGCTACGCACCGGGATTATCTATGAGCACTGCTATAAGATAGGTTTTCAGGCACCGATACGCCATTAGATTCGATCGGAGTGTCTGAGCAGGTGGCTCTATGATGGTTCACTGCTTCCAGCAGGAAAAAATATCTACGCACCGGGGCATTCAGCGACTCACGAAACCAGATACTGTATTATTACATTCAATTCGACCGTCACGCGTCACTCCCCCCTTGGTCGATGGCGAATATTGGTGTTTCATCACGCGTCACCCACCCGTTGGTCGAATGTAATTTTCGTCACGCAGGCGTCGAAACTGCTCAAAATCTCCTCCGCGACGTGTAAATTTGAAAATTTTCGTTCCGGTGGTCGAAAATTTCGGCTCTGTCACGCGAAATTTCGGCCCTGGTCGAATGGTCGAACTGGTAATTCGGGTCACGCGTCACACCCCCGGTCGAATTGAATGTAATTATACAGTATACACGTAGAAAACGTGGAAAGCAGTCAAAAACTTTACAGACCTCGGGAACTGAAAGTACGTAGAAACGACGGAAATGGAGGCTTGACTCTCGGGCGATTCAGCGAAATTTGAGGCCTATGCCGGATTTGGCTTCGGATGGAAACAATGCCAAACTTGCGGTTACTATCTTGGGCGATCGAGGGGTGCCACGCGGATACGTGATGGCATACACCTTGTTTCCTACCGTCTCCGCAGACTGCACTTGTGCCCTCTTCCCGCGTTTTACACCCTACCATTCCACTCAATCCACTCTAGGGCCTCATCCCCGCCATTCCCGTCGATTCCCACTGGATTTGAAGTGGCCGCACCACCCCCCGCGATTAGACTATGGACGACACCGGCGGATGGCGCTTTGCGCAGGCGTTTGGGGACAAGGGCGACATCGAGGAGATAACAGAGGGTGTGTCCGATGCGTTGCGTTGTGTAGTATGAGACTACTGACTCAGTGGGGGCAGCGGACATCATCTCGGCCGTCGAATTCGACTCGACGGGCGACTTTCTCGCCACGGGCGACAAGGGCGGCCGTGTGGTGCTCTTCGAGCGCAACCACACGAAGAAGACGTGCGAGTACAAGTTCTACACCGAGTTCCAGTCACACGAGCCCGAATTCGATTATCTGCGGTCCGTCGAGATCGAGGAGAAGATAAACAAGATTAGGTGGTGTCGCCGCCAGAATTCGGCGCATTTCTTGCTCTCGACCAACGGTAAAGTCATCCCCTTCATTATTGTGTGACAAAAGTCCCCTAATTTTCGCAGACAAAACAATAAAGCTCTGGAAGGTCTTCGAGAAGAGCCTGCGCGTCGTCTCCGAGACAAACCACTACGATGGCCAGCGCCCGCTCCCGCCGCCAACCGCGCGCCAGCACCTCCGGCTCCCGCGCTCCACTCCGCAGGACACCATCATCGCCGCCGTCCCCCGCAAGGTCTACGCCAACGCCCACGCGTACCACATCCACTCCATCGCCGTCAACTCGGACCAGGAGACGTACATCTCCGCCGACGACCTTCGCATCAACCTCTGGAGTCTCGATGTGCACGACCAGTGTTTCAGTGCGTGCGCGTCGTTTATTTATTTATTAAATAATTATAATATGCCCAGACATCGTGGACATCAAGCCGCAGAATATGGAGGAGCTCACCGAGGTCATCACCTCCGCGTCTTTCCACCCGCAGCAGTGCAACCTCTTCATGTACGCCTCCTCCAAGGCGAGCATCCGCCTCGGCGACATGCGCGACTCGGCGCTGTGCAGCCAACACGCGAAGCGTGCGCCGATCTCTTTCCTCCTCTTCAAATTAATTGATTTCTGTCAATCCAGGGTTCGAGGACCTGCAGGACCCCGCGACGACGTCCTTCTTCTCCGAGATCATCTCTAGCATCTCCGACGCGCAGTTCAGCCCCGACGGCACGCACATCCTCGCGCGCGACTACCTCAACCTCAAGATCTGGGACGTGCGCAACGAGGCGCGCCCCGTGCGCACGATCGCGGTGCACGACCACCTCCGCGGGAAGCTGTGCGATCTATATGAGAACGACTGCATCTTCGACAAGTGGGAGGCGGTCTGGGGCGGCGACGGGCGGTACGTCATTTATTTTCGTCTTCGTCCTGTACCTTGGACCACTCGCTTCTGGATGCCCTACGGCATTTCCTTCTGCTTCCCTGCACTCCCCCACTTTCCTCCTGCCTTTGTTGATGCACGCTGACGCGCGCTTGGACCGACAAACAGACAGGTGCTGACAGGCTCATACCACAACTATTTTCGGGTGTACGACACGGAGGGCGAGCGCGACGTCGTGCTGCAGGCGGACAAGACCGTGCTTAAGGCGAAGAAGCCGGGCGCTGGGATGGGTGCGTTCGGTTTCTGTCCTTTATTTCGAGGTGTTTCGAGTGGGGGCTTTTGCCGGGGTGATCTGGCGCGGCTGAGCCGGAGCTTTCGTACACCGGGTCGAATCTCGGGCATGTCCGGGCTCTTGCTAAAGGCTGAAGTGGGAGTCTCGGGCAGGTCCTAAGCCCGGCGCGTTCACAGCAGTGGACTCGCCCGCTGAGCTAACACACACCTGAAACAAATAAAACACACGTACTGACGCGAAACCCACAGGCAAAGGCGGCGGCCGGCTGCGCGACGCGATGCAGACCGAGCCGCAGGACTTCAACAAGAAGATCCTGCACGCAAGCTGGCATCCGAAGGAGGCGACCGTCGCTGTGCGCGTCTTTCTTCTTTATTGCTTCATCTCCGACTAACTCAAGCACCCAGATCGCCGCGACGAATAGCCTCTTCGTCTACAGCGCCGCCTAGGCGGCGCGCTAGACTCCTCCCCTCCTTCCCATCCCTCCCCATACAGAGGCGCAGACAGAGACAGCTTAAACTCACCCCACACGCCTTGACGGCTGCTTTATGTATTTGGACGGTATTTTAATGCGGGGCCGTCATGAGGGAAAGAAGGGGAAAGGAATCGTAGAACGAATTGAATGTACATGTAAGATGGGCGAAGATGATTTGGTTGAACATTTCCATTTCGAGGGGTCTATTGCCTGGGGGTATACATTCCACCGGGTGAAAATATCGGCGAGTTCTCATGTTGGGGTACAGTTCCTACCGCTTCTCCGCGGCAATAACACACACCTTCAAGCTTCAAGGTCAACGTAAAGTCCCATGCCCGAACTGTCCCCGCATATACCCGTGCGCAGACGCTGAATCTAGTTCAACTGTTGGTTGAATATCGAGAGCAATGTCTCGGGTGGATGGGAAATTCCAAAGGGAGTACAGCGGGCGACGTACACGTCGCGGGGCCCATATTCGGAGGGCGCTCATGGTGGTTGATGGCACACGTGGTCCTCCTGGTGCATGATAAATACAAACCAGGTTCGGGGTCACCAGCAGCTTCGCCGTTCTAAGAAAATATGAGGAGATTGTGGTGCAGCGGATGTCGTGGCATGAGGCAATTAACTTACAGCTAAATGGAGCACTGAGAACCGGTATTGGGAACACGAAGGGTAGACGTCCAGAAACCCAATGAATTGCTACAAATGTAAGAGACCCAAGAAACCTAAAAATACAACTAGGAATTTCAATTTGTTCGCGTCGTGTCAAAGCCCGTGTCCTTCCGCCGCAAACCTAGCCAGCGCGCTCCGCACCTCCGACGCGCCGAATCCACCGCCCGTCGTATATACGACCTTGCTGACCTCGAACACGTTGAACTGGCTCGCGGCACAGGACGTATACGCACCCATGTTGTCGAAACCCAGCCAGTCCCCAACGCGAAGCGCGCTCGGCAGCGGCGTCGCGAGACACACGCAGTCGATGGAGTCGCACGTCGGGCCCCAGACGCTGCTGATGGTGAGCGGCTCCGAGTCCGCGATGTGGAACGAGTCGGCCATCGACAGGACGTACGGACGCGCGGTCTGGTGATCGAAGAGAATGCAGTTGAAGGCGCCGTATACACCGTCGTTGATGTAGTCTGACGAGAATTATGAGCGGGTTAGCGGGGAAGAATGTCACACTCACACATCACGGACGGCTTGTCGGAGGGCGGCGCGTCGTCGCGGTGAGCTTCGGTTAAGGGCGCTCTGCGAGCGATTATATTGGCCGCGAGACGGAAGGCCGTGGCGACGTAGAACCGGCCAGGTTCCGCGATAATTTTGAACCCGCTGCGATCGGGAAAGTAGAAGGCGATGGCCTCCGTCAAGTTCGCTGCCGTCTGCTCAAACAGCGCGTCCTCGAAGCCCCCGCCGACGTCAAGCAGGCTAATTTATAGCCCGCCTCGGATCCCATGTCGAATGCCGCCCGCGCGCGCTTAATGGCATCCGTGTACACGGACGGGTCGTAACACCCGCTCCCGACGTGGAAGCTCACGCCCACGACGTTCAGGTTAAGCTCCTTCGCCTTGGCGAGCAGGCCCGGAACGGTCGCGAGCGGTGCCCCAAACTTGACACCGAGCGCGCAGAGGCTCTTGGTGTCGTCCGTCAGGATGCGCACGACGAGCTGCGCGTTAGGGTGCGCGCGTGCAATCTTGTGCAGCTCATCGGCGTTGTCGAACGTCATCATGTCGACGCCCACCCTGCCCGCCTCGCGCACGAAGGACGTTGCCTTGCATGGGTTGGCGTATATGACACGCGAGGGATCCACGCCAAGCGCGAGGACCTGGGAGATCTCCCCATTCGAGGCGCAGTCGAAGCCCGCTCCCAGGGCCGCGAGGAGCCGAAGGACGTACGGGTCCGGGTTGCATTTAACCGCTATGCGAGATGTGAGCTAGGCGCGCGAGACGATATCTATCGATATATGCACCGTAGAAGGGCCGGATGTCGGGAAGGCAGGCCTGCCAGCGCAGATGCTGCCTGTACACCTGGCTCAGGTCACCGACGAAGAAGGCTTTTTCGGCGTCCGGGTCGTGCTTGGCCGCCAGAACGGAGGCGTTCATTATGCCGTTCCGGAGATGGATGTCCGGATGCCCGTCGAGGAGAGGAGGGAGTGATGGAAAGATATCGTCGTCGTCGTCGATTCCAGGGAGCTGGCTCGCCGTGAGGTGGAGGGTCGCCAAGGACGAAAGATCGTTGACCAGCGCCCAGCCGTCGCCGCCCTGGCGGAAGCTCAACGAGTCTGAGCGAGAAGTGGGTGGAAAGCTCAAAGAGTCGGAGCGAGAAATTTGGGAGACGTTAAAGGTGAGCGGAGATGTGGGGCGGAGTGTGTGTACTTGCACTTGCGACATTGTTCGTCGTGGGGGAGTGAGAGAATGGGAAGAGTGTGAGGAGAGGGCGAGAGTGTGAGGAAGAGGGGAGAGGCAGCGGAATTTAAATTTTGAGAGAGAGGGGTGTCTAGGATCGATAGTAAGACAGCTCGAATTACTGCCGCGGTGTGAGATTTGAGACTCGAGCGGGTGAAAAACGGATAATGGATAGTCAGTCGATGTGTGTTCTTCGGTCCCAGGCCAGCGAGAAATGGGCTTCGAGAGAAAGGTGCGGGATGCCATGAAAAATGAGGCGGGCGATATGTTGTTGGTAAAGACACTGTCAGTCCCAGGCGAGCTCCAGAGGCTAGACCAGGCTAGAACCACCGGTGAGGAAATATGCCGGGAAACAAACCAAGACACGCACACCTCCAAAGGATGGCCACGTTCTTTCAGAAATCAATCAAAAAAACGAGCGTCCATGTTACGTCCGTGGGCTGTCGACATAGTGAAGTCGTGTAGCGGGCGACGCAACAGTACCTCCCCGCCGCACAGATAAATGTGGCCTGGGCGAAGAAAGGGCCTTGTTCGGCGGGGCCCGTGCGGTGTTTACGGGAACGAGGTTAGCGTAAGGAAGGGGATAAGTAGCAAGTCTACACGGGCAGAACCTCACCGTCACCCGCGCACAAATCGCCCATATGATCCAAATATCATCCACCAGTCATGCGTGCTCGCGTGTGCCCACAGTGAAGATTTACAACCGTAGCAACAGGTTCCGAGACTGTGAGTATCTTTGAGCCGCATTCTTCGTACAGCTTCAGTCGGAGAGAGATCGGTGAGAATTTGGTGCCAGGTGGCAGGATTACATACATACATGGTGATGATGAATTTTCGGAGGAGGTTAAGTATTCTTGAATCTTGTAGTTTACGCCAACAGAGTACAAAGAGGAGGGTATTCGTAAGAGTATTTGAGTTCCCGGCGACGGAAGACAAGAGGGAGCGATGGCGAGAACTTGAATGGGCGAGGCGCACGTGAATCGGAACAATATGGGTGTCGGATCATCGGTGGACCGATATGAGTTCTGACCTTGGAGGAGGAGGAGGTATATTATACTGACACGGTCCCACAATTGGAACAGCCAGTCTACTACGTAGGACATGATAACCTATGCAGGCTAAAAGCTACCCATCCTATACGCAGAACACGTGCACTACCAAGAGGGGGGCGGAAAGTTTAGATGCTCCGATGATATCCCTGGCCTGGCTCAGACAAGAGCAGGCAGGTTGCCGGTTAAAACCTCGTGGGTGGCCCACTCTGATTCCTCAGAATGGGCACTAAATCCCCAGCAGCCAGGATTCATCCAACCACTTTCAACTCAACAGTCCCTCCGGGCACACATGCTGGAGTAACTACGAAAGAAAAGAGATAAAGGATATATGTAAGGAAATTGAAGACACAAAATAAAAAATAAGAAAATCTCATGAGTCACTGACTGGCCGGCCAATGACTACATTTCAGTGATCTCATGGATTTGGGGGGATATAAAGAGCTGGGTTGATGACCAGCATGGGTTCATTGTAGAAAACTTCGAAGACATTGTAAGCAAGTTTCCCAAGAAGCCCGATGACTTTCTCTTTGACAAGGAGATCCTTGAAGAAAAGCCCCGGGTCCGAGTAGACTCCATGAAGCTCCGGATGAGTTTTGAACAATTTCTCGAAGAAAGCATTTCTGATTTCAACAAGTGGGTTATGCTTGCACACAAACATCGCATGGATGGCGTCTTCCAGGTGGTCTTTGCAAAAGCGACACAGCCGCCACTTTTTCGGCACTTGTGGTTTGTAGCGCTCGCTCCACCGCATCCGTTCCATTGCCAATGCATGGCCTGACAGCACAGCATGAGTCAGTGCAACTCTGTGCTTGTTGTTCCGAACACGCAGATACACTCGAAAAGCCAACACCCTATGCACCCATTTGGCATCTTCCATGACCACTCGGTCTGGGAGAAGATCCCGTGTTCTGGAGTAAGCACTGAGCTCCGCTTGTATGCAGGCTTCCATGGAATGTGTAACATCGGCAATTAGGCCATCAATTGTCTTCACTTCCACTGCCGTGTTTGATGTCACTTTCCAGTCCACCGGAATTGGGAGGTCAGACAGAACTATCACAATATCATTGACCCAGGATAACTTGAACTGACGGGCAAGATCAATTGAGTCCAATAGCCCATCCTTCACAAGCCGTTCATCTCCCAAACCTGCCAGATGTTTCAGGTTTTTCAGGAGTAACATCACTCTGCGGTATGAGATTGGTTCCAGTCCTGTTTCTGAGAATAGGACTGCTGTCACACTACGTTCTGTGAGACCAAGCATGCGACGCAGGTAATGATTTTGCACAGCTTCCCGTTCCGTTCTCCGAGCTTTGACTACATCAGGACAGATATCTGCTGCTGATATGAGATACGGGTCCACACGGGCCATATACAGTGTACGTGCATCCCAAACTGATAGGCCTCCAACCATTTGATTTACAGCAAGGCATGCAGGAGAGATTCTCTCTGCCTTTTCCAAGTATATGCGATGGTGCTCTGCATACATATCTTTAGCTGTCAGATCGTGGTGGATGCCTACATACTGAAACTTTGTTGCTTCTTCCAGGAGCTTGCCATCCAGGTAGAACTGCTGTGGGACACTCGGCTTAATGCCTATTGCTCCCCACAGGCTCTTAGTATCCTGTATTTCACAGCCGATGTTGCCCATGTGGCCACCAGTGCTGTTCAATCTGTCTTGGAATGCATGCCCTGAACCGGCTACTGTATAATTACATTCAATTCGACCGGGGGTGTGACGCATGACCTGAATTAGCAGTTCGACCATTCGACCAGGGCCGAAATTTCGTGTGACAGAACCGAAATTTTCGAGCACCAGAACGAAAATTTTCAAATTTATGCGCCGCGGAGGAGATTTTGAGCATTTTTGATGCCTGCGTGACGAAAATTACATTCGACCAAGGGGTGGGTGACACGTGACAAAACACCAATATTCGCCATCAACCAAGGGGGGAGTGACGCGTGACGGTCGAATTGAATGTAATAATACAGTAATATCATTAGATCATCTGCGTGCTCCAGCTTCGGGATCGATTTCCTGTTCACTGTGACATCACTTGGGTGTGGGTACAGCTTGAATCCTGCAAGTAACAGATTCCAAAACTGGGGTGAACCAGAATCCCCAGTAAGGGCTCCTAGAAAGGAAAAAAAGCTGTCTGATAGCTCCCTGTTCACGCGAACCATATATTCCAGTTTGTCATACAGGAGCATCACAAGATCAATCAGATCTCCGGCAATTCCCATAGTGTTTAAGTTCGTAAAAAGCACATTGCGATTCACAGCCGGAAAGGCATTTTTCAGATCCACCACTGCAACATACATAACCTTTCCTTCTGCTGCTGCCCTGTCCGACATGATGCGCAGGAGAAGAGGATTATTGTTTGTTCGATAACCGGGTCTGAATCCATTCTGGGTCTCAGGAATGAGTTATGCATCCATCGAGAACTCCTTTACTCTTCTGTCAATCAGCAGAGTGAGAAATTTCAGGAGACAGCATTCAAGCACTATAAGCCGATAGCTTTCGGGCTTAGTTGGGTCCTTTCGCGCCTTGAGAATTCCTGCCACCAGAGCAGCAAGCCACTTAGAAGGAAATGCCTTCTTATCGATGATAGCTTGAAGCAGCAGCAGAAGTATGGCATTCGGAATTTCCATGATGTCTGTATATGAAAAATCATCGATGCCCGAGGCTGTCGAAAGATGCTTCATAATGTGCTTCTTGGTCTGAGCTATCCGTGTTGTTGGGATTATTTGATGCAGCGGTTCGAGCTCGTCGGCTGTACCTTCCGTGGGAAATTATCTTTAACTAGCATTGTTTTTCATTGTTCTACCTTATTCGTTTGCCTATTGTACTCGTTCTACGTACTAGATAGGTCAAGCAATTATTTCTTGGTTCTCCGTCTTTGAATCTTCACCTTTAGGACTCATTGTAACAGTCCGTATATGAGGTGCGCCGCTCGAACTTGATATAATCTCGTTACCATGTTTTGTCCAGGTTGATTGTAACATTTGGAGCCGAGCTTGAAGGGGTCAGTCTTCAGCTAATATTGATTAACGCCTGCCGGAAGACCATATACAAATCAAGCGCATATAATAATCATTCTGCAAGCCGACTAAATCAAGACTGAGGTGCTGACCCCGTCTCTACGGCTTCTCCGCAGTGACGACCAGCGCTTTCCAGGTCAATGTAAAGTCCCCGTTCCCATAACGCTCCCGCATATATGCCTCGTATCTCTCCGCCGTTTCGCCCACGCGGAGCTGCGTGAACACCTCTTTCATATAGCCAAGGTAGCGCGAAATGGCGTCTGTGTGCTCGAAGGTAAGGGGCTGAACGTCGATTTGGGCGAATCCCGCTACGGTCAGAAGATTGGTAATGGATTCTTTGGACGCCATCGGCCCGCTGGTGAGCAGAGGCGGCACGGTGAACCCGGGGACGCCGGCAACGAGCGATTGAAGCCAGCCGGGCTCGGTCCAAATTGTCAGCCCGAGTTTTCCACCTGGTTGGAGGACGCGGAAGGATTCTGTTCGAAAATCACTTAGTCGTGAAATGGAGGGAGAGGAATGTGTTGGAGGACCTTTGACGACCAAGGCGTTGTCGGGGATGACTTGCATCCCGAAATTCATCAAATTGTGCGTGAAGTGGCTGTCCGGGAACGGGACGGCCTATAAAATGTGGGTTTGCGTCGGATAGACACTGACCGGATTAACATACCTGTGCATCTACCACGGTGGCTTCAGCGTTCCACCCGTTTGCCTTGATCCTCTCCGCCGCACTCGTCACCATATATTCCTCCAGATCCCCGCAGACGACCCGGACGTCGCTGGTCTTACCGATCACATTGAAGAGCACGGTCGTTACAACACCGCCGCCACACGCGCTGTCCAGGACGAGAGCATCCTTGGGCGGGGTAGGGAGCAACCCAGATTGCACGAGCATGGCTTTGGCCGGGACCCCCGTGATTTCTTCCATCTTCGCAGTATCTGCCAGACGGGAGAGTCGTTAGTTCATGGATGTCTGGAGGTATCGGCGCCTCCGACTAACCTTCCCGGGAAAATTTAGAATAGTCCGGCTTCATTTCGGAATGGACGTAATAAGTGGTGAGTAAGTGGGCGAAATGTAGGCGGTCCTTTCTGGAATTATAGCAGGGCGAGGCAGACTGAATTTATACGTTTGGAGAGACGACTGTGGAGGTACCCCCGCCCCAGACGAATTAGTCAACAACACACGTGAAAACCCCTTACCCTGGTCTTCTAAACGCGGTTCGAACAAATATCCAAGGGAGAGTACGTCGGTTTCTGCCTAAAGGGCGGAGATATCACATTCCACCCGGGACACCCGCCGGCACCTGGGGTTAACCCAAAGTGGGCGGCACTTCTCGCCCTTTCTGTTTAAAAATTACTGCGCTACTGTTCGGGTTTCGGCCTCTATCAATATATCAACATTTTCGTCATTGAACTCAGATTCAGATTTCAGAACTGGCAACTGTATTATCATTGAACGGTCACCTGACCGAACGCGTCTCAGGAAAGCGACACGACACGACCAAACACCCCTATCCGCAGGCTGGATACTTGACTTATTCTTGCTTAATCCACTCATTCATTGATCCACTACGTGATTGAATAAAATTCCGGTGATACATCCACCGGATTCCAGCGCAACTCAACTTCATTGGCCTTCGTCGGAAGTCAAGGGATCATCTCTCGAGGGAGGGGCGCTCAAGGAACAGTGAGATAGCTTCATCGAATAAGGCGGGAAATCCGGAGATTGAAATTGCGGTTTGGTATTACACGTACTTGCCTCGGACTCGGACTTCGATGTTTCGGTGCGCTGTGGTCACTCTTGTCGAGGTACGACTTTCTCGTCGCTGCTGATGTCCTAGCGTAGTTCCCTGGGAAGTCATGGCCAAAAAATTATCATGCTAGAATGGATTATATTCTTCGGGAGAGCCGCACTGCGCTGCGCGTGACCTAGATTCATGCAACACGGTGGAATATGAGGCGCTGAAGAATTGCCCTGCGAACGGTACGCTCTTGGTTGGCTCATGCGTCCCCGTAAGCCGATGCTACTCTTTTTCTTGAGCGACTTCATTAGAGGCGTGGCCTGTCCCCGGAAACCTGTCTGAACCGCAGCCACGAATAATCTCGCAACCATCAAGATATTTGCCATGTTGTCTCTCAGTTGAGCTCATCATCCGAAATTTAGGGGAAGAGAATTCCCACTCCTTTGAACTATGAACCCAAAACTAGTAGATCCCCAGAAACGTTACCGTCGAATCCAAAACTTTACAAGGACGGCGTGGGTCGGGTTTTGGCAAAGCTTCTCCAGGACATGTAGGAGTTTTAATCTTGGTTGCCTTTTATCAACTCAAACTCCCTTCAGATGCGCCGCTAATACAAAGCCAATTTTACACGGGGAGAATATCTGTGGCAATTAATCTAGGCATCACATGGGTTTCATGCGCTCAACGCGGTCTGTGCTCCGAGGCCGCTCGGCCCTTGAAGCTTGATCCGCTCACTTGCTCGATCAAAACTCTAGGCGCCCCTGCGCGCTCCCCTTTGTGCATACATACGAACTCCTCACTGACAAAAAATTAGGTCCTTTGAATGCAAATCCCAAGTCTTAACGGCTTTACTTGGCCAAATGAATTTGGGTTTCATATTGGGTTCCGGTTCCTTAGCGATCGAAATGGGGCCCCGCATCATATATATATTCAAATTCGCCCCCGCTTCATCGTGCTCCCGACCATCATCTCATCCCCGGTCTCGCATTCGCTCTCCATCATGCCTGGCACCGACGACGAAGGCAGGCAGAGCCAGCGCCAGTTCAGCCAGACACCGCTCACGCAGACGGGGCGCCGCAAGCGCACGCGCGTCTTCACCCCGGACGACCGGGCGACGCACCGCGTTATCGAGAAAGAGAGGAGGGAGGCACTGAATACGCAGTTCATCGTGAGTAACGGGGGCACGCGGTATAGCGTTGGTGGCTCACTCCGACTCCGTCCGCAGGATCTGGCGCGCCTGCTCCCAGGGCTGGCGACGACGCGCCGCCTCTCCAAATCCATCATCGTCAGCGAGGCCATCGCGCACCAAAAGAAGCAGCGCGCGCAGCGCCTCGTCTGCGCGCAGCAAATCCGCGCCATGCGCGCCGAGCAGGAGTCCCTTCTGTCCGAGATCAACACCCTCCGCGTACAGGTCGGCAACCCCGATCGCAAAGAGGTCGAGCCCCTCAGCGCGGAGGCTCTCGAGATGCTGGCCGTCGAGGACGAGGTCTTCGGTGCGTTCCCTGCCGGCTTTGGCGACAAGGGCGACGATGCGAACGATGGCGACGACGACATGGGGGCGGACACGGACGAGGAGGGGCGAGCGCGCAGCGCCGTGCGTCGCAGGCGCTCGACGTCCCGCGCACTGAGCAACGCCAGCAGCACGGCGCGGTCGTCTGCGCACTCGACGGTGATGTGCGCCGCCGAAGTGATCTTTGTCGCCCCCTCCCCTCCCGTGCAGTCCGAGATGTCCCCCGTATCCCCGGCGAGCGACAGTCAGTCGTCCAACACCACTGGAACACTGCCCCCGGGCCTCGCCGTGCCCCCCGGCTACGACGCCGATTTTCTGGCCTTGTTCTCCGCCCCGATATCGTCCGTCAGCCCAGAGCCCAGTTCCTTCGGATTCCTGTCGGCGACAAAACTGGTATGCCACCCTTCCCTGCTCTAGAATCCTCCATCTGATGCTGGCAGGTGTCTCAGAACGCGGCGTTCGCCAACCAACTTCCGCTGGGGATGGATCCCAAACAATTCGACCTGGACGGCTACACCAGCGGCACCGGATTCGTCTTCCAGTCAGCGAAGGACGCCGCCGCGCAGGTGCAAGAAAACTCGGTGCCATGCGTCGAAGACATGTGGAGTCTGTTGCAGCAACATTCCGGCGCGGAAATCATGCATGGTGCGGGATTATTTGAGACGGGGCTGATGGGTGGATTTCTCGTCGGGGTTGAGGAGCAGTACCCCGCACCGATTCCGTGAGTCTTCTGGTTCTTTTCCCGGCGGTGCAACGCTGACGGAGCAGGCAGACGACGCAGCCCGGTGTGGCATGTCGGCACGCACGGTGGCTTCGCTGTTTGAGTCTGAGGAAGAGATTTAATGGGTCTTCACCTGTATTTCGTACCATCTTGTGATCTTATAGTCATTATCGTGGAACAAACTTTCGCATGAGCCTCTCGGACGAAGCAGGTGCGTGCCGAACAAGCCGTGAGGTATTTGCATCCGGGGCCATAACCAAATAATCTCTTACTCTTTTCCACCATGCTCGCGCTTCGGCTGCGCTCATTCTTACGCCCTCCTCCGCGACTACTGCCCTGCTACTCAGTCAGCCGCTCATTGCACTGGCGCATTCCTCGGGCTCTACCCGCACTCCAGAAGACCAAGACTCGGCTGTACTCGGACGTCGCAGAAGCCCGCCTGCGCGAGCAGGGCATCCCCCTCGCCAACTCGGCCCCCACAACCGCCGCGCTCCTCGCCTACGCCGACGGCAACTGGCACGCGCCCTCTGTCATCCCTGCGGGCTGGAGCTCAGACTGGAAGAGCTGGACGCACCTCCTCACGCTTTTCGCGTACAGCTCGTACTTCCTGCGCCTCCCGCAGATCGAGATGCTCGTCAACGTCAAGCACGGGATCCCGGGCGAGGTGCGGCCGCTGATGTTCCACCACGCGCGCGACGCGCTCGTCTTCCAGGTCGACGTGCCAGATACCGGGGGCGCGCAGGTGCACTACCTCGACTGCGCGCGGTTCGAGCTGTGGACGTACGCGCGCGAAGACGTGGACACCATCGAGGAGTTGTGTCTCCTCATTGGTGCCGCGTCGACGCCGGAAGGTGTCCCGCTGGTGCGCGTGGACCCGGACCCGGACGGGGAGGCCGCGATCAAGCGCATCCTGGCGCGCGACGAGAGCGTCGTTGCCGCGCTCGAGCGCGAGTTTCTCGGGTACGCGCCGCGCGTGACGACGCCCGAAGAGGAGCTCGTCAGCGCGGACGAGCAGGACCGGGTCCTGCGCGAGAAGCTTGCGGACGGGATCCGCCGCACGCGCGCGAATATACAGGAGGCGGAGGAGGAGCTCGCGGAGTACGCGCAGGAGTTGGCCGAGGAGCTCGAGACTGGCGTGCCTTCAGAGCAGCTCGAAGAGGACCAGCGGGCGCACGTGGAAATGCGGGCGGCGGTGGAGGAAGCCAAGACGAAGGCCGCCGAATGGGAGCTGCTGTGGGAGTCCAAGTATGGAAAGTGGGTAGAGGAGTGAGTGCGGGGTACAGATAAAAGTAATGCCGATACAGTCTTCAATAATCTTTTCTCCTTCCTGATCTAGTCTCCCCCTCAGTAAATCCAACCACCTTCCCCTCCTCTTTTCTATAGAGTGGTATCTCTCCTCCTCCTCGTTTATCCTCTTTCTCCCTGCCTGGACAGACCGAGGGTGCCCTCCAAGCCATGATTTCGCGGCGTTCACGGTTGGTGCTCAGATCTCGTTCATCGTTCACGCATCACCTAATTCGTGCGTTGCACCAGGAGGGTACCCCTCCAATGACAAGCCGTCTCTCTCCTGCTCTAGGAGTTCAGTTTTCCTCTTGCCATGTTTCCAGCAAGCAGGGCACTTCACATTAACTGAAAGTCCTAAACGACGCGTCTGCGCCGGAGGGAATGGAAGGAGGGAACAGAATCGGAGATAGGTGGTATTAAAAGGTATTAAAGTTGACTCGGAAACTGATGAAAGCAGCGGGCACGCGATACGGGCGAGGGCTTTCAACATCCCTCGAACTCGCCGGCCTGAACGAAACGGTATCGGACGAGGCGCTCCTCCCCCTCGGGCGCCGCTGTCGCGCTTTAGCTGCGAAGTCGATAGAATACGTCCACAGCGGCGATGGCTGGCTGGGACCAGGCCTAGCCTTGCCGTACAAGGGAGAATGAACGCACAGGCGGATACCACAAGCGGGCGACATGAACGAATTTCGCGTTGGGTTGTACGTATATGCGACAGGGCGAATCCCGAAAGTAAGCATATGTAAATCCAGTAAGTCCATCCTCCTAGTATAAACACAAATCGACTATTGTACAGTGAGGGCCGCGCGCAGAAAAAAGTGTGGAACAGTTACATACAGAAAAATCCAAGAAAAATCATACCTGCTCGTCCCTGCCTACTTTGCGCATACTGATGGCGTCCGTGCTCGTGGTCTGAGTATCGAGATGGATAATCGCCGCCCGCGCGCTCCTGAATGTAGCTGAGTGGTCGATCCGCTTGCGGCTGGTGAACTGCGTGCTTCCGTGCTTCGTCTCGCCGTAGGAGGGCGCGTCCCAGATGGTTTGGTGCAGGTTTACGATGACGATAATGAGCGTGGGGTACATGCCCGAGATCTCGTCGCCCATCCCAGAAAACAGCTCATACAGGAAAATAACTGGCGTCGCGCGAGAAATGTCGAAGAAGAGAATAAGTTGCGTGAGCTGTTACAAAATCGTTCAACAAAAACATCAAAATAAATGCAGGAACGTACCCAGAACAGGCAATAAATGAAGCCGGGGAGCAAGACATATCAATGACTAGGTGAGCAGACCGAGCTAGACCGGAGGGAGTAAGGCGACTTCTGCTCGCCTCATACGCGCTAAGCAACGACTTGGCTAAGCGGTGCCTAGACGGCATAAATCGGCATGATCTAGGCACATCGCCACAAATAGCCCGACCTAGAGCCGGCTCCATCCGGCTAAATCAGCCGGCAACTAGGGCCGGGCTGATAGATGCAAAAATAAGGATGGGGAGAATGGAGTGTGACTGTCGCTTAAATCTGGCGGCGGAGTACTCCGCGTTGGACCTGTGCGTTTGTTAGTCCCTCAGATTGTTCCGCGGAAGCTTCTTGAATTCAACTTGGAATCGGGAGCAAATCGGGCGGTGTACACGTAATCGAGGGCTGTGCCTCGGTACCGTCGCTTCGGCGCTTACTTCTCGTTTATTTGGCGCTGACCCTTGACTTACGCCACATCGCAATACTGGCGTCGTATTTCTCCCTCGCGCAGCAGGTCTTGTTGGGTGGTAATAGTAATGCGTCCAACCTCACTACTCCTTCCGGGGTCACTGCCTCACCCGCACCGGAGGAGTTCGCTGTTGGGACGGAGTTGGTGTCTCGAGTCGTGACTCTGTTGTTTTCTCTGAGCGACTGGCTCAAGATTCTCGCCTTCGGGGCCGTAATGGAGACTCTGCGTCGGTTATTTTTCTTCGCAAAAGAAAAGATGACCGCCTCCATATGGATCACTGCTCGTTTCGAGGAGTACGACAGCAGCTATGGTGCGTCCCCGCGGTCCCGGCAGATCTCGCGCAGTTCATCGACATCTCCTTGTAGATTGGATGATGCTTTGGCTAGCCAAGCAACCCGCATGGAGTACGCATCCCCATTACGCCTTTGCCCCCTTGAATGTTTATTTCCAGCCCGGGCCCGGGATCTCGACATTTCCACGCGCTCATTTGGACTCCAGGACAAAGATGGGCAGTTTGACAACGCGACAATGCTGCCCGGGGAGGAGACAGACAATAACCTGTCGCTGCTGTCCAGCCGCAGCATAGCTTACCTCCCCGCCGCATCGTTGACCTGTTCGATGTGGTACCGTCGTCGGTATATGGAGGTGACGCGAATAAAAACCAATACCGGCCGACGCGGCCAGATGGAGGAGAAGTTAGAGATCAGGTAAGGATGTGTTTCTAAATCTCCACGATATAACTCACACTTTCAGTATTCTAACGCGCCACCATCGCGTGCTCAATGAGCTGCTGCGGGAGGCGAAGAAAGCCTACATGGCCGCGGCAGAGAGCCTGATCTCCATATACATCTCGGACTCGAACAACAACTGGAGCAAGGTCGCGTCGCGCGCAAAACGCGATATGGTGCGTTTGTTCTACTTCTGTATGTCTATTTCCGTTTATCTGCCATTCAACAAGAACTCCATCATCTTGGATCCCGGGGTGTCTGAGGTGCTGGTCGAAGACGCGCGGGATTTCCTGGGGAGCAAAGCATGGTACGCCGCACGCGGGATTCCCTTCCGGCGAGGCTATCTGTTGTACGGCGCCCCGGGGTCCGGCAAGACCTCCATCATCTCAAGCATCGCAGGCGAACTCGGGCTCGACATCTACATGGTGTCGCTCTCCCGGAGCGGCCTAGACGACTCCGCGCTGAGCGAGCTCATCTCAAACCTCCCTGGTAAGCACTAAAATCATGCGCTGCGTTTGCGTGCACTTACGGTCTCAACAGAAAAATGTGTCGCGCTGATGGAGGACATCGACGCCGCCTTCACGCACAGCCTGAACCGCGACGCTGAGCCGGCTGGCGACGACGCGGCACCCGGTGCACCCCCCACGGCGCCGACAAGCCGCCTGAGCCTCAGCGGACTCCTTAATGCGCTCGACGGCGTGGCAGCGCAGGAGGGCCGCATCCTGTACGCGACGACGAATAAGTACAGCGCGCTCGACCCGGCGCTGTGCCGCCCTGGCCGCATGGACATCCACGTCGAGTTTAAGCTGGCGAGCAAGTACCAGGCGCGGAGGCTGTTCACGTCGTTCTACCTTCCTGCGGACGAAGACGACAAGAAGGAGAAGCAGAAGGAGGAGGAAAGGGGGTCGAGCTCCTCCGACGCCGCACCTGCAATCGACGCCGGCCCCACACCCACCACCCCCCTGCATCTGCATCCGCTGCCCCTGCGTTCGTCGGCACGTCGCACCGCCACAAAGCGCCGAAGCTCCCGCGCGCCCAGATCACCGAACTCGCGGCGCGCTTTGCGGACGCGATCCCCGAGCGCACGGTATCTATGGCGGCGCTGCAGGGGTTCCTCATGACGCACAAGGTCCGCCCACAGGAGGCGGTTAGGATGGCTGCGGAGTGGGTGGAGAGCGAGCGGGCGGCAAGGTCGAGGCAGCTTAACGAGGGGCGAGAGCACGGAGGCGAAGCTGAGGAGGTCAAGCCGTCGTAGCTTTTATTCACCTAGCCTTTTCTCCCTATATCCATCGTGTAGCTCATAGACTTGTACAGATATTCCGAAACCAGCGCTTCCGCGTAATCGGCAAGGTCGATCCTTTGTACCTAGAATGAGAGTTGTTTAAAGGTCCTCGGATGCTCTGAGTAAGCGCCCGACTGAAGAACGCCTCTGGCGCTTTATAAGGCTGACATGGGAAACTGAAAGAGATTATAAGCGCGTGGCGCACTCGTCCCGATGTTCCGAAGTGGAGACCGACTACACACTGCTACATATCCTGGAACCAAAACGACTCTCATGTCGCCTGAATCTTACCTTATCGTGGGCGGTGGAACACCGATGGGGGAGGCCATCGTCAAGCTCCTGCTGTATCGCGGGGAAACACATGTCTCTATTCTTGACGCGGAACCGCTGGCCGATGAACAAGCGGCAGAATTTGGGGAGCGCGTGCGCGTCTTCGTGCCGGATTCGGCCTCGGTGCAGGCAACTTCTGAGGCTCTCGGGTCGGTGCGCTGTTATTCTGTTGCCGATTATCACAACTGTGAAACTTTGCACAGGTAACCTGCGTGATCTACGCAAGGACGTTGTCCACATCTGCCATGAGCAATATCCTACATCCTTCTGCCTCCTCCGCACACCATTCAAGTGGTTTACAGATGGCCAATGAGCGATACGCGCTTCACACCATTGATGGTTTCCGCAACTCAATTTCCGCCATTGTTGAGGCTGCTGCGAGGCAGGTCGTGTATGTTGGAACGGCAGCTACCGTTTTCGATGGGACCGAGCGCAAGCTTTTGCGAGAGGCAGATGCGCCATATCCAGCGAAAGCCTGGCTTGCTGAGCTGGAGCCCGCCCTCCAATCCGAACGCCTGATACTCGACTCAAACGGGAGAAATGGTCTCGCTACGACAGTCATACGACCCGCAGCAGTCTTCGGGTGCGCATGATTCCACATTGCCTTGTTCTCTCCTTCCTCATACATCAAATACAGCCCAACCGACACAACATACAGTACGTTACGTTAGACTCGGAGCGGAGGCGTCCGATGCCCCACCTATCAATCTGCGACTGGAGCCTGGCGGACAATACGTTCGTCGATAACGCCGCCCAGGCGGCGCTCCTTGCGGCGGAGCGGCTCGTGCCCACGCATGCATGGCACGCAGCGACCGTCGGCCGCGCCTTCTTTATCTCCGATGACGCTCCCCGCCCCATGTCCGGTCTGGTGCGCGACATCCTCGCAGCCGCAGCGCAACCCGCCCTTCCCAAGTCCCGGAGCTTGGGGCTTGGCACCATGGTTCTCATGCTCGGGGGTCGAGACCTGCTTAACAAACCACGCAGACGGCCAAGCGCGTAACTCTTACGCAAGCTGCGATTCATATGCACGACCCGGATGCACGACATCTCCCTTGCACGCGAGGTGTTGGGATACGCGCCGATCATCGTCGCATTCGGCGCACGGCAAAGGTGTACTTTTCTTTCGGCTTTCGATAAATTTGAATTGAATCTGTTAATTCTTCCACACAGTGGTGGCTCGAGCGGCAGCTCAATCCGAGCCTCTGAGAAACAGAATGACAAGATTAAGCGTCCGCCGCCCCCGTATTCGGATGCGAATGCAACAAAAATTGCTAAGGGCCCCATGTATTGAGTGTTTAGCTTTTGCAACGTGTGAACTTGTACATTTAAAAAGTCTTCGATGACAAGTCTTCAACGCGAAGCTTGACCATCGACGACGAAGTTATAAACGAAATCTTGAAGACTGCTTGATACATATGTAAGAATCTCCTTCAAAGCGCGTAGGCTTTCGCTAAGCATACGCGGTGGCAGGCTCACATGCGGCTTGAATAATCTCTCGCGGAATGTACCTCGCATGTGGCTGCTGGCATCAAGTTCGTCGTCGGATAAAGCCGGATCAAGCACAGTTCGGGTCATGATGATGCGCGGGATGGCGCTCTTTATGATGGCGGGTAAGACGGAATTCAGCAAACGCCGAGAGGTTCGGCACGAACTCGGCGAGGACTTGTCTTCTCTCTTAATGCCGGTCAAAGGTACACCTCTCAACTTGAGTTCTATGGCTGCCTTACTTCCGGACTTCGATTCAGAGCATGAAGTCTCCCGAAATTCGTCTGAACTCCCGCCGCAGCTGCGGCGCAAAATGTCTTCACTTCAGGATGCGCTCACTTGGTATTGGCACAACATCGCCTACAGATATGGGCCTAAACTGCAGGGTGGACTGCGGGCGCATGCAATCAATGCTCTGCGAATGCACGGTCGCAGAATTTCCGCCATCAGAGGATGTACCAGTGGATGTGAATGTCGGCACCGGGACGAAGGCCTGGAGAGGTAAGGCTGGAGGTCGCGTACTTCTTCACTCACCATCGGCGCAGCGCGATTAACCGTGATGACAATGTCGACGGTGAATCAAGCATCATGATGGGCGCTAATGGTCGAACCATCTCGCCTTCGCCCATGTCATACAAATTCCAATTGCTTCCACGAACTCCCAACCAAAACCATCCTGATCCTCCGAGTCCCTCATTCTCTGTCGACGTATTCCGAAGGACTATGGGCAGTTTCGATGCTGGAAAACTGGACCAGCGGAGACTCGAATTTGACGAGCGAAATGGTCCTGCAGGTGCTGTCTCGGTGCCCTCAGCTGCGAACTTGCCAGCTCCTCGTCAATGCCGACTTTGACAGCAGCCGAGTCGGACAGCCCGCTCTCGAGCTCCCCTTTCTTCATACATTCGACCTCCGGTATTCTGGTCCCCTATCTCCCGTCGTCCGCGAGATTTGCTGCTGCATCTCCTTCCCGAAATTACGAGATTTGAAACTTCGCGGTAAAACATCGGATTTCACCAGTACATCTTGCGCTCCCTTCCTCGCTGCCGCCCCGTGTCTCGACACCCTCGCCATCAACATTGAGATCTTCTCAACATCCCTCGTTCATTTCCTGCGCGCACTGCCGCCCGCCCTTCGCAGCCTCGAGATCAACGGCGTCCATCAACCGTGGTCCCACTATAATTACAACGAGATATTCGACGACGACATTTTGGACGTCCTCATCCCATCTCCCGATGTTCCTACCCCGTCCTGCCCGGGCCTGGAGGTGCTGGACCTGAAGTACCCCTGCGCCATCTCCGACCAAGGACTCCTGCGTTTCATTAGATCACGGACGATGAAGGGCGTGGCAGTGTCCTTCAACTACGGAATGGAGCTCGACGTCCGCGGGGAACTGCAGTCGCTGTTGCAGCACGGGCTCCATCTCGACCTCAAATATCATGAACCGCCTCCCCTATTTGCTCTGTCTCCTCGGAAGGGTATTCGGCACGGATTGACCCTGATCGCTAGCGGAGCTGATGAGGACGAAGAGAGCGGCGAAGAATAAAGCCGTCTTTGTACGAACTTTCACAATTCTACAGGGAATGAATTTTAGGTCCGCTCCTCATTGGCACAGATTTCTTGGGACGTTACATAGTGCGCTATATTACCCGCGCCGATGTCCTGCGTGCAGCATGCCGTTGGCACGACCTGGAACACATACAATCCATTGCAAATCTCCTTCGAATAATCCTGTCGTGTGCCGCATTTGCGCGCCAAGGTCATATACCTTTCGGATGCGCTATTCCCGATGTATTGGATTTGAATTCTTGACGCTTCACGCCGAACTACGGGCCCCCACCGGACGCTCACGTTTTTTTGGCCCTGAACCAGCGTCGACCTTGGAACAAAATATCGGCGCTGTACGGTATTCAGATATCTGAGGCTATGTTATCCTCCTGCCCTCGAAGGTTTAAAGCGGGCAGAAAAGGATGGCTCCGTCCATGTTTCGAACCTACATAGAACCAATACATTTATTAGGTGCACTGCCGTTGTGTGGAAACTCGGCACACCCGCAGAATAGAGAGTTTTTCAAAGACGGAGAAAAGTGATGGATTCATGGCTCTTTCAATAATAGCTTCTGGAAAGCTTCCAAGTCCACTGATCAGCATACAATACATCATTCCGTGATAAGCTAATAGCTTCCGGAAGCTCGAGTCTACTGACCAGGATAAAAAAACATCATCCCATTTTGTCGCGATCTAAGGTTTATTATTGGAAGGTGCGATGCAACCGGTTGGAAGTAAGCAGTCTCGGAATATTATCGGCTGTGCTGGGGTTCAGCCTTCCCGATGCGACTCTTCATAAGCCTGGAAGTCCAGGCGGCCATGGAAAACCGGCCTGGGCCACGTTGACCGCAGACTATTTCGCGTCAGAGCCTCTGTCACCGAAGCCCGGCGAAACCCGCCCGCTTAACCAGCTCCACGTCCAGATCTGCCGAGATTGCGACGGCGGAGCGCCACCGCCGGGCGCAAGCCGGGCGTTTCAGAATTTGCGTGTGGGCCCTTCTGCCCCGAATTTTGCTGTTCTGCGTGAGCAGACGAACACAATACATCTGTACATATTCACGGAATTCTCAACCGCGAACAGATTCTCCTTATTAAAGGTGATACATGTCCCGATGCCGATCAGGGAATCGGGCGCGCAGCCCCCATTTGTTAGACTCGAATCAGTCGCTCTTCGGGACGGCGGGAAATTGATGACAGTTGATCAATAGGCCGACGGAAAAGCGACTGGAACAGAATATCATTATTATTAATATGGAAGTTGCCGGTAATCTCTCGTAGACAGACGCTACAACAGAAAATGCTCGTACCTCGCATGTTGTAGTCTGTTGAGTGCCTTGATCAGTTGATTGGAGGTCAGCCTTATTATGTAATCTTGAATTTCTCGGACATAGAAATGAGGGTTAGAGCGCGTTGTTCGTCAATTTTCTTGGGGATTATTGAGCCAATCACGAGAATCAACAACTTTCACGCTCAACTTTTCCCAGGTGATGCCAAAACCGTGAGGCCGAATTTTGATGTGAACCGGCCGGTAACAACTTTGGACCTCAATGACCTCTGTAAATCTTGAATTTCTCGGACATAGAAATGAGGGTTAGAGCGCGTTGTTCGTCAATTTTCTTGGGGATTATTGAGCCAATCACGAGAATCAACAACTTTCACGCTCAACTTTTCCCAGGTGATGCCAAAACCGTGAGGCCGAATTTTGATGTGAACCGGCCGGTAACAACTTTGGACCTCAATGACCTCTGTAAAAGGAATTCTGAGGACACAAATTGCTTTGGTTTGGAATTCTAAGGGATTTGGCCTCTTCATATATGGCCTGTATTGCCCCCATTCAGGAGGAAAGCCTTGTCTGAAATTCAAAGTCCGACGATTATGTAATAAGGTCGAGCTCCCTACATCAGGCACGCGGTAAACTACAGACTAAGTTGCCGGCCTCGGTTGTTAAATTTCGCTTCATCGAAAATTCAAACCTCCGGTATAAAAATTATTGAGTCGAAAAATCTCTTCGGAATCATTGTGGGATCCTTCAAGGATATCTCATGTGAATGAGATAGCCCACAAAAATGCTATGGCCAAAATGAAGTGGACGAATATCCTCATGTGATTATGCCGATGACGCTTACACACTGATGGTGATCGCATTTCTCGGCAGTCATCCTGCCGTAAAAAGAGCGCAAAACAGTACAGATAAATGCATTGTAGAACGGTCCCTTCCTACTCAAATACCCCAGAATCAACAGAATATATATTTCAAGTGAATCCAAAGAGATATCTCTCTGCCGAATTCTTATTTAACAGGTTTGAATTTTCGGCGAGCCGAATTTTTTTTAAGTCAAAACAACCGAGCCCGGTAACTTCCGACCGTATGTTCCAGCCGCTTCCAAGCGGCTTCGCCAACACCTTTGATCTGTCATCAACAGCCCTGGTTTTGGCGTGTGCGGCTGGCTCGAGCCTACCCATTTGTGGAGCGCCACTTCATTCCAGCCGGGCCTTGAACCTCGTGTAATTTCGGCGTGTGAGACCATGAGATTGTCCGCTCCCTTGGGTCTGTCCATTCCCTCAGTTCCAATGGCTTCTGCGAAAACACTTTAATAACTTGAATGCAATGGGATCGAACTCGAGTGTGGGATTTTTTTACTTAATGTAGACGTGCCTTCTCGTTCTCGTGTTGCCAGGGCCCACATGCTGTCACCGACGACGCCGTCGGCTAATCTATCCAATATCTTGCGCTATTGTTCATCGACAGTCGCGAAAACCATATCTGATCAGGATTCAGTATAGCCATTTGCGTGGACCTGGGCGGATGAGTGAATCGCAGGCGCTGAAGATATGATGACTTTTCTCGACAGGGACCATTCGGGGAATCGGCTTAACATTTGATGCGGGGAAGGCTATATCTGTTCCACTTCGCATCTAATGCTACCCAAGCATCCAAAAAAAGCCTGCTAGCTTGAAGTTGAAATTAGCCTTGGTCTTGGCTTGAACTTGGCGATTCTGGGATTTCATCAGTGGCTGTGCACTGAAGTCCAACTTCGAACCAACCGAACAAGGTTCGAAGTCAACGTTAGATCACGGGTTTTCTCACATCGAGTAGTTCAGAAATGTGCACGTCCAATTCAATTTCACATATATAGTATATAACTCGGTCGTATCCGGACAGCGCAAAAAGCGCTCTATACATAGGAAGAGCAATCCGTAGCCCCTTGGCTCGTCGGATGCAGAAATCACTGGAGGGCTGAGTATGGGAAGGAGCATAAGCAGCAACACAGAGCAGAACAAAATGATACTGACCCCCGGGTTGAGCGTAGTAGGCAGGGCAAAGGTTGAGCCACTGCGGGGTGATAATTTCCGACTGAGGACCTGTGCGCTGCGCCGCGGGCGCTTCAGCAAACACGACAGCAAGCCCGGCTCTGGGGAGAGAGGTCAGCGAAGCCTGCGGGGGCGTATTGAAACGCTTTACTCGAGATGCCAGTCAATGTGGCTGCGCGCGATGTCCTTGTGAGCGGTGGCTTGAGCAAGTAAGAAAAGAAAATCACCAGTGCAGGAACCAGGGTCCGGGGTTGTCAGCTATTCGGGAGGCGCTGCATCAGAGGCAAGACAGAAAGCAGGTAGAGCTGATCGTTACCGCGGAATCGGATGATGACACCTCCCTGCTCGACCGCAATCACATCGCGGCGAGGTCTGAGCATACAAGATGAGCTCGCGAGTGTTATGCGGAGTCGGATGGTACCTACGGGTTCACGTAGTTGAAAGGACCCGAAGCGCTCTTGACAATGTCGAAGGCATGGCCGCTGAAATGTAACTTGTCAGCTAGGAAATTATACGATCCTAAGAAAACTGACTGAAGATGGAACGGGTGGGTGATTCCTGATGAAGGAATTGGCGTTTAACGATTGAATTTGAAAAGAGAGTTAACGCACCGAGGTCCGAGCCATGTATTTCCAACTCAACTACCTCGCCTTGCTTCAAAATGAAGGTGTGCTCAGAGGTATTGAAATCGGATGCGACGGTAGCTCCGTTGATGATCTTGAGGAGAGTGGGGAGCGTCGGTGGGGTGTAAACCTCTCCGTTGATCGCCCAAACACCATCGCCGGGAGAGGCAAAAGTCAGGTTGAGGCGGTGGTCCGCGGGTGCGTCGCCTCCGGGGGCACCAGGATCGATCAAAGTCTGCGGGGGTGTGAGGCCTCTCTCGAATAACTCACAAATCGTGGCCTACCGCGAGCTCAAACTCCTGGAGAGGCCCTACATTCTTGCCTCCTCCACCACCTCCACCTCCACCAGATCCACCCTGGAGGGGGACAGGAGGAACGAGAGCAGTGCTGACAGGGTCGGCGTCAGGGGCACCTACGTAGCGCAGAATAGCCTTGACATCTGCGGAAAGACTAGGTCAGAGTTTTGCATAAAAGACCTCGGGGACAGTGCGCACTTGCGGGGTCCACTGTGGAAACACTAGGTGAGATTTTTTGCAACAAAGAACTAGGAAACCGCGCACGGTCTGGGTTGTTTCCTTGCACGTCTATTGGGGCACGAATCCAGTAGTTGTCGATCGGCGCGGTTGCGTTGAGAATGATACTGTAACGTTGGGCGACGTAGATTTCGAAGCTGGTGACAGGCAGGGGGACAGTCTCAATCCCATCGGTCTCGATCACCTATAGTCCACATGAGTCACAATCCATCCAAGCACAAGATGAAGAGATATACGTCAAAGATGTGCTGGTCGATGGAGAAGACGTAGGCGCCATATCCAGATATGTTGATGACACGGAACCGATATCGTTTTCCCTGAACGACGCTAATGACCGCCCACGGGACCTCGGGGCCTCCTACATATCTGCCGACACCGTTGATAAGGCCAGTGGCAGGCACAGGCGTTACACCGTCCAGCTTGTATTGGTCCATCAATCCTGCAGCCGGCGAGTGGTACCTGTGCAGCGCCTTTAAGAACCGAAGAGTCCATTTTAAATCATAATCATACCAATCGGCGAGTGTAATGATTGTGCTTTCATCGTCGACATCGTACAAGTCGCCCAATGGGTCGTCAGGGTCTGCCAAAGGTTATATAAACAAAGGATGGACGAAATTCTCTACACACCATCTAAAAACAAAGTGAGCTTCAACTAGAGCCTTCGACGCGACCACGGAAGGTACTTACAGATGACCAGGGTACCACGCTCACCGTCGACGTATTGGGTCGACAGATGGCTGAAGAATACAATTAGCTTGATCGGACACCAGGTATACATTTTCATACCTGTGGAACCAGAAGGTTCCCGTCTGCGAGTACCATTAGCGTGCTGAAACCGCCAGCGAAACAAACAGCAACCAACCTGATTGTTCAAGGGGATGTTGTATCTTTAAGGAAAGGAGTAAGGTCAAAGAACGGAAAAAGTTTGCACGAAATATGTACTCTGCAATTCGGGGTCAGTGATGGCCTGGTTTAATATGGTCGTAGACTCGCCGTAGGACAACCCAAGGGCAATTGGGCCTGTTTAATGAGAGTAGGTAGGTCAAACGGAACAGAGGAGGGGTGGTGCTGACATTGGTTGACGAACGACGGGCTACCCACGGGTCATCAGTATGGGGAAGGCGGTGATTTCAGAACTTCTCTTACCCATCTTCGCTCCCGGTGCGCATCTGGAATAAACCTTTATCAAGCAGAATTAGAATCAACAAAAATCTGTCAAGAGATTATATATACCGTGCCAATGCTGTGAACGGCGCTCATCAGATTCAGACCGTAGAATCGATGGTCAGGATACTTACGATAGAGGTAGAGCGCCTCATGGTTGGGTTCTCTTGCAGCATGGTTACGTTAATGTGCAGAACATCTCCTTTGCTGGCGGTGATCAGATTGCCGGGGAATGTTCCAGCCTGGATAGCCTGGCGAGGGAAACCATCGGGGGCCACTGTTACATTTGTGATCTGCGCGGGACGTCCTCAGCGTGCGCATAGACGTTGGCTGGCCCAAACTCACCGGCAACTGATAGAAGAGATCGGCGGCGAAGACCTGGCCGACGATGAACGGGAGGAGCACAAGAGACGCAAACTTGAAGACCATTGCGCTGAGGGGCAGTGATGCTGAAGAAAGTGAAAAGCGTACCGGCTGACTTTATAGATTTCAGGAGGAGCGCGAAGCGCGTGGTTTTATTTCAGGGCCAGGGTCAAATCACTGTAAGAGGGGAATTGTTCTCTCATGGTGAGGGGTAAATGCTCGTGTGGGTAAAAGACTGGAATCACTGGATGCCTGACGCCCAGAGAAGCAGATTGTTGATAAGGCCCAAAGAAGCTAGCCAGACGCAACTTGGAATCTGAGGGAACTTTCCTCAGTATTCGTGACTGATACCGAACGAGCGGCGGTGACCCTAGGACAGCGTTGGATAAGGCCAGAAAAAGCGACAGTCTGGCCCAAATTAGGATAATTCCCACGAATTTGTTCGTCAAGCTATATTTATCCGCAACGCTCTGGCATCAGGGCCGCGGAACAAAACCAGACAAAACCCACACGAGATTACACGATCCCACATGGACGTAGAATGCGACCTTGTGAATTTTAGGACAAAACGCTTGAAGGATGAATCCGTGCCGAGCAGTTGCCAGAGAGGAGGAGTACGCCAGAATCCAGGCCGTCTTGGATGGTTTGCAAAGGAGGACGGTGGCGGTGTGAGAACGTGGACCCGAGCTTAAAAGTTAGGCATGAATAGCACACTATTTCGCAGAAGACGGACAGAGTGCTCCGAGATGATGCTATGTCGCAATTGATTTCCGCCCTGGCTGAGGTGATATGGAACCACGTCGTTGGCGCTGGTTATCTGTCGGGTGGCCCATGGTGAATAACTTCCACGGTTTTGCAACGGTTTTGAGGAACCAACTCGCTATTTCTGAGACTTGCGGTCGATCGTGTCAATCCTTGCAATTACGAAGTGTGAGACTCGCTGACATCTCGGCTCCGCGGGTCACGCAGCTCCACTCAGCGTACATTTACGTCTTTCTGCCTTTCCGGGATTTTGGCGCGGTCATTCCCAATCTCGAGTGCAACTCGTTTCCGAGCTTAGTACATCCACTTGCGCCGGATGATACACCGATTTTCTGAGGTATCTCCCCGGACACTGACAAATTTCGTGTGGCCTGCGTTTGAAAAGACAGGGAGACATATTCCTCTTCCTTCTGTCCAACACAACACCAAGCTCTACCATCGAGGAAGCAAATATTAGGGGATAATTGAGCGGGCTTTTGGCGGACGGCGCCGATCTGTGCTCTTAGATCGCGCTCGTATAAACAATAGGGAAAACTTGCAATTCTGCGATACTTTCTGCGAGCTCTTGGGCACTCTCTGTTCCGAACAATCCCCCGCGCATTTCTTCTCACCTACAGGCATCATCTTTCACCTCGAGAAGAAATGAGCTCAGGATATGTACTTACTTGTAAAATGACTTACCGCGGGCCTGTCCTCCCCTTTTGGAACCGGGTTGTAACCCCGACTCCTTATATGCTGGTACTCTTCATTACATTTCGCCATATTTCACTAGCTAACATACCACTTTCAATGCCATGAAACACAGACTTGTCCGAGTGGCTTGGATGAATGGCTTGCCCCGCAAGTCGGAGTTTGAATTTGGCTAGGACGGGCTCGTGCGAGGCACAAGCCAAGCCACTCACAAGCCCAAGTCACTACACCCAAGTTTTCCACTATGTTTCCTTCTTCCATAATCATTCCCCAGTGTGTCATTCCGACTCGTGGTCGCTGTTTACTACCTCCTTTTCGGCCGCAATGCGCTCAAGTCATGATGCAAACCGTTCCTTCCTCGTCAACAGCAGGGTATTCAGTAGCGCCGCTCATATAATGATTGGACGTGGTTCGACGTCACCACGCGCCGCAGTCATCTCAATGATCCATATTCTTCACCGCCAGCGAATCTCCGTACAATAATCATGTCGTGTCCCGCATTTGCGCGCCAGGGTCACATAGTTCTCAGATGTGCTATCCCCGATGTATTGGAGTTGAATTCTTGATGCTTCACGCCGAACTACGGGCTCCCATCGGACGCTCGGGTTTGTGTTTCCCCTGAACCAGCGTCGACCTTGGAACAAAATGTTGGAGCTGTACAGGTATTCCGATATACTTGAGGCTATGTGATTCTCATGTCCTCGTGAGTCTCAGAGCTCCGGGGTCGAGATTTGCATTGACTTATATTATGAGTACTTATGTAATCATTTTATTAATCAACTCAAGATGGGGTTTTCAAGGTCTTGGTGAATTGTGTCCGGTTTTTAAGTTTGTAATGAATTTAGGGGCTGTGGTAGTATATTTTGTGGCTGTGTTGAAGCACCTTTAGTGGCTGTCCCTTAAATCCTGTTCATATTTTGTAAGCAATTAGTGGCTGTGCTTTGTATTTCATAATCAGTGAGCAATCCTTGGCTGAGTTCGATTCTTCAAGGTGTCACTTATTTATTGTTGCACCTATGTGAGGAACTTGATGGGTGGGTGTGTCCAGCAATCACTATTAATATTTCAGCCTGCAATGGGCAGGAAGGGCAGGCCATGATTGGTTCAGTTAGGTACCAATAGTTGCCTTCCAATCTCTCAGAACATCCCTCTTTGGGTGTACTTCCGTGCGTTCAACGACTTTGGGTCCACCATCAGATGCTCACATGCATTGCTGAAATAAAATTGGTGCCTTGCTGCCACCACCGCTCCCATGGACCTAGAAATATTCAGGCATCTACTGACACTGGGGGCAAAGGCTAGGGCACCTGAAATACAGGTGCCTTGCCAGGAGGTCATGCCACATGTGTTCAGCGGATCCTTTCAGGATGCCAAACACATCTTTGAAAGGGTTCACAAAGAGCAGACAAAAGGGAGGCACAATTTCCTGCCACCCCCCAAATCTTGCCTTCCCTTTGTCCTCTCTTTGTTGCCCCTTTGTTGTGCCATTGGCTCCTTTGCCCCCAGTGTTAGCTTTACAAAGACATGTTTGGCGTCCTGAAAGGACCTGCTGAACACATGTGAAGCACCTGTCGGCAAGGCACCTGCTTTTCAAGTGCCCTAGCCTTTGCCCCTGGTGTGAGCATCTGTATCCTTTCAGTATTATTGTTCTTGGAACAGTGATTGCCCCGGTTCTGTGCATTCAATGTGTTTGGTCTCCCATCGGATGCTCGTACACTGCTGGGAATTGAATTCGGCGCCTTGCTGTCACCACCGCTCGTTTGAGCCTGAAATTATTTGAGCATCTACTTAACATCTGTATGGTGTCAGAATTATTATTCTTGGCTCAGTGATTACCCTATTTCCGTGCATTCAATGTCTTTTATTCCCCCCATCAGATGCTCATGGACCTTGCTGGGAATTAAATTTGGTGCCTTGCTGCCACAACCCCTCCTTTGAGCCTGACATTATTCAAGCATCTACTCAACATCCATATGTCGTCAGTGTTATTATTCTGGGAACAGCCATTGCCTCGGTTCCGTGCATTCAATGTGTTTGGTTCTCCATCAGATTCTGGCGGGCACTGCTATGAATTGGATTCAAAGTGTTGCTGCCACCACCCCTCCTCTGAGTCTGGAAAATTTCCAGGTCCTTCGCAGCTACACTGAATCGTAGGCCTGTGATTTGGCACCCCATCCAACAAGAATTTGACACAATTTCTGCTCACCCAGTCAATCAATGCATTGACAAATAGCTTGAGCACCCATGGAGAAGTGGCAAGGGAATAGGGTAATCTTGATGATGAACTCTGTGGGGACATAGCTTCAGATGAAGAATCTGATGATATGGATGCTATATGTGCAGCTATGCAGTAAGCCAGAATTTCTGTTCCGTTTTACAATTTCAATTGACATATGTTGTACACCGCTACTGGTCTCCTACCTATGCATAAACATACCCTGTTACCTACATCTACATGTTCATATGTGGCGGGCTTCAATTAGCAGGATGGCATGTGTAATGTGAACCCTTGACCGAGCAAAAAATTGCTGCCCCTTCACCCACAACAGTTACATTGTCATAACTCTGTGAACACGTGAACTACAGCAATCAGGCTCTGTGATGAGGCATCAAAAAGAAAAGTACATAAGTACGAGTTTGCCGGGCCATGCCATGGCCATCACCCCCAAGTTCAGCTTGTTTGCAACCCTGTTCACGTGAATTGCAGCCAAGATTCTCTAAGACCTGTGGGGGAGGCTGGAGAAGGCTCTATTCAAGGGGGTGTCGGGATTAAAATTTCAGATACCCTGTTAGGGGGGGAGGGGTTCCCGGAAGGGTTGAAAAAAACTTTTTACCCCACATTTTTAATTGGGTCTAAGGCCTTCAAAAACAATATCTAAGGGTTAAGGAAAGTGTAGCGGTTGAAAAACTTGAAAAATGAGTTGAAGAAGGCCTTCTGATTGCCCTCCAAGGCCAGATGCTCTTAAATCTCAGTGTTTGTAATTTACAAGACCTGGAAATCACTCTTACCTAGTCTGGTAGCTGACGGAACCAACAAGAAAGTTCAAGGAAACCGAAAACAAACAAGTCTTGATAGCATCAGCTGCATTTGGAGTCTGTCCATCGGGTGGCGGTGGGCATGCACATGACTCGGAGCCTCGGCCCGGCGCTAGGGGTGGGAACCTCCTTCCCGATATGGGAAGAGTACGGAGGGCTGAAAAAAACATTTCGACCCGATATCCGTTTTCCGAAACCCGACACCCCCTTGGCTCTATTAAGTGCAGAGCAGCTCAGACTGCTCTGGAACTCGGCACGCCAGCCGTAGATAGAGAGCTTTCATAGCCGGGAAACAGGGACTACGTCCTGGATGTATCGATCCGACATAATATACTACCCGCACTTTGTTAGGTGCACAGCAGTTGCTCTGAACTTGTCAATGGCAAGCCCGCAGGATCAAGAAGTTTGAAGCAGGCAGAAAAGGACCGCTCTATAACTAACACTTTTATTAGGTGCACTGCAGCTTCGGCACGCCCGCTGGATAGAGAGCTGGATCTTTCGATCTGGCAGATAATAGTTTCTGGAAAGCTTCCCAGTCCACTGGCCAGCATAAAATACATCGTCCCGTTTTTGCCCTGATAAGCTATAGCTTCCGGACAGTCTCCCATTTTTATCGTATTCCGCGCATGCACATCGTCGCATTGGCAGGTGCGATGCAACCGGTTGGTGTGTTAGAGTCTTGATAAGTCTAGAAGTCGAAGCGGTCAGGGCAAACCGGCCTGGGCAACGTTGGCCGCCGACAGGCTGTTTCGCGTTAGAGAACCTCTGTCACCGAAGCCCGGCGAAACCCGCCTAACCAGTGCCATCGATTCCCCGTCCAGATCGGCCGAGACTGCGACGGCGGAGCGCCACCGCCGCGCGTTTCAAAATCTGCTTTCTACTTTAATTTTGCTACTCCTCATAAGCAGACGAACAGTGCACACGGTGCACACTCACTGAATTTTCTACCAACAACAGCACAACATGCGGAAGTAGATTCTCCTGATCGAACACTGATCGAAGGTGATGCATGTCCCGATTCCCGAATGCCGATCAGCGGATGGGGCGCTCAGTCCCCACTGGTTTGTGGAGCGCCAATTCATTCCAGCCGGCTTCGACCTGGATCCGATGGCCTCTGCGGGATCACCTGAGACCGGTGCTGAGAAACTCGGGGCTCGTCATGACGCGGCACGGCGATCCCTCTCCTTATCCCGGACTTCTGCAGGCTATAAAGCCTCGCCGCTTCCTGCTAATTAAATCCAGTGCGGTGCTTCCACGACCACCTACTCAAGAAACCCTTCCTTCCACCCGATAAACCCCTCCACGACCGTAATGAAGTTCTTCGCCAGCCTTCTCGCCCTCATGTCCACCGCGGCGCTCGCCGCCGCCATGCCCCTCGAGGCGCGCGACGTCTACGTCCCGCCCGTCACGTACCCGCACGCCGGGACGGTGTGGACCGTCGGGCAGACGCACAACGTCACCTGGTGAGCTCGCTCCGCCGCCGCCCGGCCGCCGCGTCGGCTAACCGCCGCCCCACCGCAGGGACAAGTCGGACCCCCCGGTGAACATCACGAACAAAGTCGGGCGCATCATGCTCCGCAAGGACGGGCTCACCACACCGAGTGCGCGCCTCTCTCCTCGTATCTACCTAATCGCGCTAACGTAACCGGGTGCAGTAATCCTGCAGGAGAACTTCTCGATCTTGCTAGGCCGGATCGAAGTCAAGGTCCCGTGGGTTGAGGACGGCGATGACTACCAGATCGTCTGTGCGTGCATTTTGCTTTCGATGCATAGAGGAATGCTGACGCCCCGCAAGTGTTTGGCGATTCCGGGAACTTCAGCCCCGAGTTCACGATCACTGGCGCTTAAAGCGCCGAACGCTCACGATATTGAAGCGCACCGCTGAACGACCTATGCCACGGATATTGATTTACGACACGGACACTGATGAGCGGATATGGATCTCACGGACAGTAGTTTAGTTTGAGTCACCCACACACTGATGAGCGGATATGGATCTCACGGACAGTAGTTTTAGTTTGACTCACCTACCTGTATCGCCTAATCGGACGGACCTATGTATTTTTCGTGTACTTGCTTGGTACTTGCAATCACTTTCAGCTCCAGCCCAAGGACCGGCCCCGGCTGAGTCGACTAGTCAGTAGACGATGCCCGTGACGCTGGACTCTGGCGGGCGGTGAGCGGGGTATGTAGGAGGCAAGACACACTCGTCTCGGAAGGGGTGATTCGGCTCCTGCCTGTCAGGGTGAGAGCCGGGGGAGCTCGGCTGCGAGCCAAGCGAAGCCCTCGTACACCTCGGTCAAATACGCGGAGCTGGACGGGAAGCAGGTAAGCCCGAGGCAACGTGGGCGTGCGTCGGCCGGCGCGGTGTCAAGGTCCACCCACAGGAGTGTGAGCGGATGGGCAACTGCGGACGCGCGGTAGTACGGCTGCAGATGGAGGGACTCGAGCGTATGCACCGCCGAGATGGCGCAGAACGGTCTGGACAGCTCGTTCCACATAGCGTCCAGCACGGTGAGGGACGTGCACCGCGCGGGCCGCGAGTCTGGCGTCGACTCGGGCGCGTTCAAAGCGAACTTCAGGCTCTTGAGCGCGGAGATCCTGGTGAAATCGATGGTCGGACAGGCGATGAGGGAGTTGATCGCCATATGTAGCGATCCAAGCAAGCCCTCCTGCTCGCTCGTTCGGGAGATGGAGGCTTAGGACTCGAGCTGGATTCGACCGCCGCAGGATGTCGAGGAGGGAGAGTTTTCTCCGTTAAGCCATTTCATGTCGGCGATGCGGGGTGGTTGAAGAAGCACCTCATACAAGCCGTCGCCGGTGAGGCGTTTATATGTTCAAAGAGAACTTTCAAGTCATTGCTAATTTGCTTGGAGACGGGAGACACGGGCCACTGGGTCATACCAGAGGTGTTCCAGCGTCCTCAGGGATTTCTGGGGGAAGTCCTCGCAGTCCTGGTCGAAAATTTCCTGCGTATGGGGATTCCATCCTGGTGGTGGCGTGGGCAAGCAGTGATGGTATTAGTATTCAGACACTGCCGGATGATAGCCGCTGATTAATTATACCTCGGCCACTATTCGGCATTTGATACCATCAAACAACACCGCCACGCCTGTCAATTTGTATGCGCCTGTTTTTATTTCTTCTTCCTTACTAACCGCATCTCGATTTCGCTTACCATGTCTCCTCCTCAGATTGCGCTGATTGAAAAGGCCCTTCTCACCGGAAAATGGGACGCATTGCTGGAATCCTCTCAGGTCGTCGACCTCGCAAAATCCGTGGTCGAGGGCGACTTTGGGCTCGCGCTTCAAGGCCCCTTCGCCAAAAAAATATTTCAGAATTCTTCGACAGATAACGGCGAGCGGACGCAGCTGGTTGACTGTGGAGTTCAAATAACTGGCGAGTCTGCGGACGACGACGCGATCCGCTTGATCCTGGCCGTCGCGTGTCTGCACGCGTTCATCCAAGTCAACTGGACGGGCCCGGATCTGGATTTCACAGTCGTGGATTTGCTCCAGGTCACATCTTCTGACATCACTGAAGAAAGCCTCAACCAGCGGGCGGTCTCGGAGCTGGCGTACGGGGGCGAACCGGCGTATCACCTGACACAATACGCGGTGTTGCTCCGACTCGCGCAGTTGCTTCTGGAGGGCTCGTACCAACACTGCCCGTCTGTGCCGTGGTGGAAGCTTCGCGTCGCGCTCGTACATCAACAGATCCTCGACGAGCCTGCACCGCTACCTCCGAGTATCATATCGGCAGTGGAACCTTTGACGGTGGTTTACGCCAGCGATCCAGAGCTTTCAGGGCACCTAGAGCTGGAGCAGGGTCTGTTACAGCATCAAGTGGCTCAGGATAAGCTTGCTGCCGAATATTTTGTCAAGGCGGCTCGCGCCACGGGCATGGAATACGAACTCACGGGCGCCTTGGGCAAACGGACGAAATTCCAGCAAAACGAGCTCAGCCAGCTTGTCCTTCTGGCAGAAAGCCAACTGAAAATCGAGGAGAGTCCCACCGACGCCACATCCGTCGAGACTCCCTCTACCGGGGGCCAGGTTCCCGAGACGCTCGCGCTCAACGACGACACTCTCCTCGAACAAACCGCATTCACGTCGTCCTCTCCCACCGCCCACGCCCGACTCTCCCATCTCGATCCGTCCGGCCAGCCAGCGCTCCACCCACTGGACCAGAGCATCCTCCTCGCCATGTGCCTCAACGTCAAAAACACCTCTCCCGTGCACGGCCTCACCGCCGAACAGATGACGCCCTACGTCGCGCGCGTCATATCGCACCCGCGAAACTGGTCCGTGCACACCATGGCGCTCCTCCTCCGCGCGCGCCTCGAGTCCACGCGCACGCGCACCGTCGAGCGCGCGACGCTCCAGCTGCAGGCGCTCATCGAGCAGATGCCCACGGCGGACGCGCCCGTCGCGGAGCGCCTCCGCTACGCGCACGCGCTGCCGCTCCCGAGCAAGTGGGAGATGGAGCGCGAGCTCGCGACGCGCTTCCTGAGCCTCGGCGCCGTGCGCTCCGCGCTCGACATCTTCGAGCGGCTCGAGATGTGGGAGGAGGCGGTCAAGTGCTGGCAGGCGATGGAGCGGCGCGAGATGGGCGTCGCGATCGTGCGCGATCTGCTCGAGGGGCGTAAGGCCGAGGCGGACGTGGTCGTCGCGCGCGGGAAGGCGGGCACGACAGATGCGCGCCGCGTCAGCATGGACGTCGCGCGCGAGGCGAAGCTGTGGTGCATCCTCGGCGACCTCGAGCCGGAGAACGCGGTCGCGCACTACGAGCGCGCGTGGGACGTCTCGCGGCAGACCGCGGGGCGTGCGATGCGCTCGCTGGGCGGGTATCATTTCGCGCGGGCGGAGTTCCCCGCGGCGATCGAGTGTCTGAAGAAGGCGGTGGCGATCAACCCGCTGCTCTCGCGCTCGTGGTTCATTCTCGGGTGCGCGTGCATGCGCGTGGAGGACTGGCCGCAGGCCAGGGTCGCGTTCGGCCGGTGCGTGGCGATCGACGAGGAGGACGGCGAGAGCTGGAGCAACCTCGCGAGCATGTACATGCGCATGGGGACCCCCAAAATGGTGCGCGCGCAGCCTCAGCCTCTGGGTTCGTTCTCGCCACTTACACAGTTCCAGATTGACGACGGGACCGACGCGCCGGCCGGCTCGTCCGTGGCGTTCGAGAACAAGCTGCTCGCCTTCCGCGCGCTCAAGCAGGGGCTGCGGTCCGCGTACGAGAACTGGCGCATGTGGTACAACTACATGATCATCTCGATCGAGGTCGGCGAGCTCGCGGAGGCGTGCCGCGCGCTGGGGCGCGTCATCGAGAGCCGCGGCGCGGAGGCGGTTGACGAGGACGTCATCGAGCGGCTGGTCAACGCCGTGACGCACGGCGTCACCGCGGAGCAGGCGGAGGCGGGCGCGGATCCCGAGGGGGACGCGAGCAATCCGAACGAGGGGCGCGGGCTGTTGCGCCCGGTGAAGCACCTGCTCGACGACATCGTGCTCCCGCGGGAGTCATCCTCGCCCCGGGTCTTCCGCGCGTATGCGCGGCTCCTGACGTGGGAGTGCCGCTGGGACGACGCGCTCAAGGCGTCGATGGACGCGTACCGCTGCAGTGCGGCGGGGACCATGGAGCGCGGTGAGACGGATGTGAGTAAGTGGCGCGACGCCGTCAGCGACGTCGAGGATATCGTCGGCGCGCTGCGCAACTTCGGGCCGCGCGCCGCACAGGATGAGGGCGCAAACAAGTGGCGGTTGCAGGCGCGGAGTATCGTGCGGACGTTCATGGGGAAAACGAAGGATGGGTTCGAAGACGAGCCGGAGTGGAGCAAACTCGAGGAGATGCTGGACGAGTTGAAGAAGCGCGCGGATGATTGAGCCGATTAACAGTCCGTGTATTTGATATTTCGACTGCCAAAGGAAAGCATCCAGCAATAGATCCTCCTTGTAGAACTAATCGAGCATTTCCTCAAGTTCCCTCCCGTCCGGCTCGTCCTCTTATGAACGAGTTTCGCGTTGGATACATGCGATATAGCCGGGCGAGTCCCGAGAGCAAACATATGTCGTTAAATCAACATTAAATACATTCTGCTAGTAGAAGCACATATAGGTTATTATACAGTGTAGCCCGCGGCCAGAAAAGAGTCTGTACTAATGAGTACATGTGGAAAAATCACACCCGCTCGTCCTTGCCAATGTTGCTCATACTCAGGACGTCCGTGCTCATGATCCGAGTATCGAGGTGGAACTTCGCCCCCCGCGTCCTACCGAACGCAGCCGAGTGATCGGTCCGCTTGCCGTCGATGATGCGGGTCATCTCGCCGTGGGATGACGCGTCCCAGATGGTCTGGTGCAGGTTGACGATGACGATGATGAGTGTAGGGTACATGCCCGAAATCTGGTCGCCCATCCCAGAAAACAGCTCGTACACGAAAAAAATTGGGGTCGCGCGAGAGATGTCGAAGAAGAGAATAAGTTGCGTGAGCTGGTAAACAATCGTTTAGTAAAAGCATCAAGTAAAATGCTGGGAAGGTACCCAGAACAGGCAATAAATGAAGCCGGATTCCACAAGGAGGGATAGGATTCGGTTGGCTACTGTTTTTCCTGAACTTATCGCTGTTTCCAGTTCCTTCGTTGCCTTGCGGTGTTGCCTGCATGGATATTAGTCAAAAGGATACGATCTTAAGAAGTTGACGTACCAGGCCTTGAAAGTGATGATTATCGTGCATGTAGCGTTGGTGATGAACGAGAATGCCCATGAGATCAGCTCGGCCTTTTCGCAAACAGGACCCCCTGCGGCGATGGCCGTTTGGCTGGTCGAGCCATCTGAGGTGAGGCAAAGAACGTCGATTACAGTAAAGACTTTAACAGCGCACATCAACACGAATTACCGAAGCCGAGGAGTGGGAACGCACTGAACGACATCACGAGCATGAGGCATGGAACGGCCACGACCCAAGGAGCCCTGGGATAAAGCACCCAAGCTCGCCAAATAACGACGCTGTCCCCTACAATCATCTTGGGAAAGTTCAATATGTGTAGCATGATTCTGATGAGGTAGGCCTACGTTGAACATGAAGAGTGATTCCATCGGGGTTCCCAGAAGCTCAACGTCCAAGTCACTTAGGTCCAATCGGTCTAGGAGGCCCAGATCCGGATAGTCCATGAATAGCGCGTGTACGCGCTTGAACCACAATGTGACGTTGAGGCCCCAAAGAGTGACTGAGCTTGCGTATAGGTAGACGACGACGAGCAGCATTAGGATGGAGCCGAGCGATTTGAGGCCTTTTCGGCTACAGCGCGTGTCAAATTCGGAACGGGAAATAGAAGTTGAAGAGAACGAACAAGATGGACCAAACAGCGAGACCGAAGAACAGCCCATATGCGCCTGTGAGTCGTGAGTTCGAGAATTTATAACAAGAACCTGCAGACACACTCATGAACAGTGTCTCCCAGATGAGTCCAACGGCATCTTGGGAAACGGCGCGACCAAATCTGTATAGTAGGAGACTGTCTTCGGCAGAAAGTGGGATTGAGACGGAGTCGGAATCAGAGGACATGATGGCAAACTCTGATTAGGCGGGAAACCAAGCTAGACCTTTATATCAGGACCGTACCTGAAATCCAGGAGTCCGTTCGCGCCCCTCACTGGTGGTGAGTGGTTGTGTATTCAGGAGTATGAGGAGTCGGACGATCGCCCGTTACTCCGACGCATCCGACACAGGAGAGGTTTCAGGGCCGACTTTATCATGGCTCCGCGTAAAAAAGGAATGCCAAAAAAGCCTGAGGATGGCGGTTTCCAGACATATCACAAACTTGAGTAATTCAGGTCTCACGATCTCCAATTCCAAGTCGGATTCAGTGGCCGTTTGGTGCTCGTGCAAAGAGGACGCAGCAGTGAGCAAGTGAAAATTGATGAACCTCTCGGCCAGTCCGAGTCCGTTGAGGGTTTAAGATAGGATCCGTCAACTCGGGGCGATCATCATCGAGGGATCGCTCCACGAATTACGAGTACAGTCAAACGATCGAACGTCAGATTTCCGACAAGCAGCGATAAGAACGGAGGATGTTTTGGTAATGTTGAAGTGAGATCCTGCTGAATATTGAACATCTACGCCTCCGATCTTTGTTCGAACGTTTGCAGGAAACACAGGGAGTCGGGAAAGAGCCGGGAACAGGTTCCCGGCTCATTCCCGGCTCGCCAAGCTGTTTCACGGCTATTGAGAGTGTTATGTTATAAGATATCGCGAAATGATATGAAGATCACCAGTAAGTCGGGACTCGGGGTTAAAAGCGGATTCCGCCAGAAGGCAGAGGACAGGTTTGCGGTGTCACTTTATCCTTTATGAGCCTTTTTTCCCGCTGTTCAACGTGAACTAGATTTGGCGTGAAAATGCGGAGGTATGACCATCATGAAAGGTCCCGAAATATCGCATGCAACTTGAGCGCTACCCGCAGGTGAGACAGATGAGGTTTCACCTCCAGCAGCGATCATGCAGGATCAATACACAACGCAGAAAAAATAAATGCAGTAGGAATAGCCAGAGTGGACACGATCCCGTAGACACTGGACAATCCGTCCAGCCGGATTTGTAGGAGCGCTCACGGGTGAGGAACGGAGATCAGGCGCATAGATCTGTTCGAGTACAACCAAGTATAATTATTGGAGAAGCATACGTCCTGAAAACGTGCCGGAATCATTAACTTGTCTCTCTTACTTGTACATTCTCAAACACACCTGGAATCGCCCCCTCTGCCTCCGTAAGCATCCCAGAAACCGTCGCAAGGTATTCTGACCGCGTCTGATTTGCACCCTTCGTCAAAGCAGTTAAATTCTGGCGGATCAAGTCCATTGTGGCGTCTATACTGGCGCCATACGCCAACAACAGCGCCATAAGCTGTTTACGGGGTTCGCCGAGGGGCAGCCCCACCCACTTCGCCGGCTCCTTTTCCGCTCTGTCTGTCGGGCTCGGCCGGCGCGGATGCCTGAGGGCCATAGCGACGTACAGGAGGTCCTGCTGCACTCTCCAGTGCACCGTGACGTTAGGGCCTCTCTCGAGCAGCAATCGTGCAACGTCCGGCTTGCCGCTTTGCACGGCAAAACCCAGTGCACTGCCCAAGTTACTCTGATACTCGATATCTGCGCCCCGGTGCAACAGCAGCTGCACCATCTCCAGCTGCCCGATAGCGCATGCGTGATGCAGCGGGGTTACGTTCGAGTCTCCGTATTCTCCGAACGTTTCGTCGATGGGTGCGTCGTGGTCGAGGAGCAGCCGCATCATCTCTAAATCCAGATTACAGACCGCCAGGTGGAGCGCTTGGGGCCCGCTGCCGCCTAACCGTGCGGTGATATTCGCGCCTGCGCCGAGCAAGAGTGCGACGATTTCCTTGTTCCCCGCGTTGACAGCGATGTATAAAGGCGTTCGGTCGTCGTACCCTTCGTCGAGATCTACTCCATGCGGAGACGAGAGCAATTTTGCGACGATCTCCGGATTCTCGGCTGCTGCTTTTCGGAGTAGGTGTCTGCGGAAGCTGGGGCTGATGGATGCCTCGAGCTCGGGTTGGAGGATGTCATGTATGCGGCGACAAGTAAGGATTAGTGCGCTGAGGGACCGCAGAGAGAGGGACAGGGGGAGGAGGTTGATGAGCTCGGGCGGCAATTCTGCGAAATAGTCTGTCGACATGGGAGGAATAGGCAAGGGTGTTAGTGAGAAAGGCGGATTGCCATCATTGATAGTGCTGGCATCACCATTGATGCCAACGGCAGCAATGCGGCAACACTAAACGGTAACTATTTTCGGATTCCAACACCGAACAGTCCGTACACGACACAATGTAAACATTTCCCAAGGCCCGCGGCAACCAGAAAGATATCTCGCTCGATACAAAGAAGCATATTATTCATTACAACCGCCATCGGAAGCAACAGGAAATTGCAGATAATCTGCCAATCAGCCTCAGCGCGGTAAAGAAAATATTGTGCCGTTACCGGCGTGAATCCGGTGGAGCGGTGGTGGTTTGGTGGAGTCACACCACCGCGTAGCTGGTGAATGACAAAATAAAGTGGAGCGGAAGGAGACTCACTGTCAAACAAGTGTAAGCAAGAAGTTTCGAACAGCATCAAGTGATCAAAAAGGGTATACTTTTATTGAAACGGCGGTACTATTTCTGAAACGGTGGTACGATTCTCCACGCATTAGCTGCGCACCGTTGCGGCTTAAAAATTCCGGAGAGCATCGTGATTCTTGGGCTCAACGGTTTGTGTCAGGCAGTATCGCTGCGGCGTGGAAACTCCGGACAATGACGAACCACACACCACTGAATCGGCGATACGGCAACGCGGAAGAAGTCCGTAGCGAACTACGATTTCAGTCCCATAGAAATACATACAAGACTCATCTCAAAAACTCGTGCAGTTCAAGGCATTTAAGCCTTACCTCCACTAAGCTCAGGTTACTGTCACCATAATGTCTGAGCTCGATCGAAATAGAGAGAAAGTGATGTACTGTGGGCTGGAAAGACACTACTACACGAAAGAGAACTCGGTGATTATCTGAAAACAAAAATGGTCAGGACAATCCGCAACACAACGAAAGCGGAATCTTACATGTGAGTACATCCGAGTGGCCGTGAAATGTAAGGTAAACCCCGCGGCGTGCAGCTGGCTTGGTGCGAGCCGCACACATTTGGTGCAGTCAGACATAGCCGTCACAGTCTCCCCGAAGATCTCGCCCATGGCATCTCTGAGGGACTCGGCGTCCGGTCGAATGAGCGCAGCCGCCGCCACCCTCCTAACATGGCCTCTGTACCAGTTGGTAGGAAACAACCAGCAGTCGTCGTCCGATGTGGAAGTGCCACAGTCAGCGCGATGGCCACTGGACTCCCACCACACGCTGATGGGCTCTGGATGGTCGTCCCCCCTGAGGGCGGCGTCTGCCAAATCCACCGGGTGGAGAAGCTGTCCCACATATTCGGCAATGGCCTGCGAACATCGGGAGCGGTAAGCTTGGAGCTGCCAAAGTTGGTGTGCAGAGATAAGCCTGAACTCCGGCACGGGGCGGTCGGGAGCGTTCATGGACAACTTCAATGTTTCAATCGCCGCAGACTTGGCCAGCTTTTCTAAGCCGCGATGGCATGCAATGGCGAACACGCGGTGCGGCTCTTCCGTCAGAAATCTAGGATCCTCCAGAACTTGCTGGAGCAGCTGCCGTCCGCCGGGGATCTGGTATTTTCCCGCCGCCTCGTACGCCGCGTCGACGCCGTCGAGGTGCTGGAAGAGGTAGCTGCTGGTGAAGCGTGGGTAGCACAAAATGAGGAGCTTCTCCACGGTTTTGCAGTCTTCCGGCAGGATGACAACTCTCTTTCCTTCTCTGGTTAAGTTCGCGTCCTGCCCTATCGGCTCGGGGAAGGAGAACATATTTTTGAAAACGACGGATCCAAAGGAGAGGATTGCCTTGTGCGCGTGGAAGTCGACCATATCGGAGGATCGAACGATGACGTCCGGAGGGTTCACCTCGTCTGATGTTGGAGAGAAAGGATCGCTGGCATCGGTGATGTCTGGCGGCATTGGTGGTGGGCTGAGGTTGGGCTGTGTCAAAACACCATCAGTCACTTACTCACGTCCTGTGACATGACGCGTCGTGGACCGACGCGTCATTGAAATTTGAAGTATCTAAATTATTCTCAGACGCGGCATGTCTGAACGTTCTGAATATCCACAGAAATCGTAAACTGTCCATCTCTAAGTTGAAGAAGAATCATCCCGACCCAAATGGAAGAACTAAGTATATATAGGATCGATACAGGAGTTCGTCCGTAAGGCGCCTGAACCGCGAATAAATACATACCCCCCGTTCCTACTCTCTGTGTGAGGGTGACTTCCCTAGCGATCGGGTTGAAAGTTGCAACGACATTGTGTAGGAAAACATCGCCCCTGTGCAATAACAGTGAGATACGAGATAGGCGGTGGTATGATGCGTAGCAACGCACAAAAGAAATACAGAACCGGAATTTTTGGCAAGGAGGCTGGAGGGCTGCGTGCCAGAAGCGCATATGATTTTCCTGCTGTCGTCCTCGCCCAAAGACACAATCTGATCGCGTGGGTCGATGCTGAACGTCTTGCCGCCGATGGGGACCAGGAACTCGGGCGCTTCAGCATTGCAGTCGACAGCGAACCCCTCTAAATCGGTCCCGGGAATGGATGTAAGGACCGCCGGGGAATTAAACGCTGCCGCATACGCCGCCGCGACATCGGTGGGCACGATGTTGAGGGAGGTGCCCGTATCGAAGATAGTGTTGTTGCTTGCGGTGACGAGGCCGGTGCTTCCCGGGAACGGGCAAGAATCGATATCGATTGTGTGGAAGAGGAATTTGGCGCCGGGGGCATTAGAAGGTGTGCCATCGGCGGAATAGCCCTGAATCGGAACGGTCACAGACGTGTTAACCACTGGGACCGGAGCAATGCCACCGAAGGATAGGAACCCAAGGTTGCGGACGAGTGTGTTGTTTGCTTGTTCAACAGGGCTGAAAGGGCTGCGGTCAACAGCGACAGAGAAGACTATGGAAAAAAAATGTATTAGCCCAGATGGGACAAGTAGGATACCTGAATTCGCTCGTACCAGGGCTTTTTACTTTGTTTTCTTTGACGGCGATGAAAAAAAAACGGATCATAGATAAGCCTGTTGTTTGCAGAAACTTTGCTTGGATCAGTCGTGTTGAACACGTTGGTTAGGATAATTCCATTCAGAAACCCCGGTTGTAAGCAGAAAGCCCCCATCCAAAAATAGATTCTATGCAGAAACCCAGGTTTCTGCGGCCGGAGCTCCCCCGCCGAGACCTGCCTAATTTGGATGTTCATACTACTTGCAGATTTTTCGCAGCTGGATGTAAATTAATTAAGCATGAGTACAACAACACTGTTCTGTAGTTGTATTTTCGCTAGCTCGGCGTGTCCGGCACGCAGTTCAACCACACCGTGTGGTCCCGAACTCTCTGGACTGCGGCTGAGACAGTCCATGCCAGTGTGCCACCGGTCGAACACTCCTTCGAACGCGGGTTCTGCTGCCCAGAGTGCGGGTCGTAGATGTAGTCTGTTTACAGCATGCTGAGCAGGCCGAGCTGGGCACTACCGTCTTGCTACGCCGGTGCTTGTGTTTATAGAAAAGGACTGCAGTTACCGGTTTTGCCGCTCCACAATGAGCTCTTTCGACCCCAGGCGCTTCCGGCTGCCCCGCCAGAGACCGTCGCATCCAAGCCGTGTTCCATTTGATCAGCGCCGACCGCTTGCCAACACTGCTGGTGAGGTAAGTACTACAGGAGTGGCCAGAGAACAAAATACTCCACCTGACCGAGTTAAGTAGTCGGGTGGCAGGCAAAAAAAAAATTGACACAACTTTCGGACGCGACTTGGACGCGACTTCGAGAAACCGCATTGTTTGGTTTAGCTTATGATGGCCGGAGCCCGATCACGGAGAAACCCCCGAAAATTCAATAATCTGCGGGTTTCCGGATAAGGGGGGTTTCTACTTGCAACCGGGGTTTCTGAATAGAATTATCCCGTTGGTTAGGTTGGGGAAAGCCAGGCCCTGCACACAAAATGAGAAACAGTCGGAATACCCAAATGTAAATATGAACCAGTATTCCTGAGCTGATATTATCTCCCTTATATGTGGCGACATTCGGGACACCGATTTCCTGGTACACTGACAGCCCGCCAACCTTAAAGGTATAAAAGCCGACCGGGCCATGCACGGAATCGCCGTTGCCGAACATATTGACATAGGTGACATCTGGGAACGGCAGGAATGTTTGGGACTCGTCCGTGTCGAAGCCCGACGTGCCAAACCCGCAGCTCAACTGCGGCACTGGATTCCCCTTGCCACCTGTGCAGTTGAAGCCCTTTTGCACGACCCATGTATCCGAGCTGCAAAATCGCGAACAGATTCGGGTTAGATTACTTACTGGAAGAAGGCATTTTACCACTTACCTCCCCGTATCGACCAGGAAGCTAAAGTATTGCCCGCCGATGATGCCATTCACCAGGTAGTCATTGATAGGCCAAGTCCAGTCGAGAATCGCGGTGTGGTTGGTAGCGGTCGACCTGCGCACCGCGGAAAGCGCGTCTGTCTTGGACTTGCGGCGTGGAACTTTCCCAGTCAAGGGCACGGAGAACTCCGCACGGGGGAGAAGGGGCTTCCCCTGTTGAACATGACGGACAGGAGAACGGTGCTGTACAACGCTGAACTCCGCGTTCGCTGCCCCGAGAAGGTATAGAATGAAGGAGGAGGAAGGTCATGGTGAAATAGTAAGATGGTTTGAGCAACGGCTGCCTTTATAGACACATTATGTGAGTAAACATCGGGTTCCCCGAGTGGATGATCTGCGCACTGATAGAGCTGTCACATAGCTATTGCACTGATTGTGGGTAGAAAGGTGAGAGCAACGAAGACGGAACAGAAAAGTGGGCCAAAGGCGAGGCTATCCACAACATTTTGTGGAAGTTGGAGTCAACCACTGCAGTTAAAAACCTATTTTTCTGGCGAGGAAGAGATAATTAAGAGGCGAGACCATTGGACGCACCGTTGCGACAGGCACATTGAAGAACGAGACCAATTGCCAATACGCCGACGAGAGAGAGACATCTGGCGCCCCGCAATCGATACCGACTACTCTGGACGGTGTTGAACAGTGCCGGTCTCATTGTAATTGCTAAACTTATTACAAGTGCCGCGCGCTGTGGTGCTGAATCCACTGAATGATGGAATGCTAGGGTCGCGGATATCGTCGATGTTTGGCTTGTATCTGGCGGCAATTAGGGTGGCCACGCGTCCTTTGGACATGAGCGCACTGTCGTCTAAATCTATCAAAATTATCTGAGGCGGTGTTTCTTGAAATCAGCAAATTCGATTTTCCACGCGTGACCCTTGCACTCCGAGTTGAGGTAAAGCGGAGCGGAAATGAAGCGCACGGATTAAAAAGAATAGAGAAGGAAAGGGAACAGTGAACGACCCTCATTTAGTATGGTACATGGCGGAAATAATCCGAATCCGTGGATAGAATTCACCTACAGTGAAGACCAGGCCTCGTTCTGAGCCCAAGATTCAACCGATTCATCGTACACGATAATCCCATGGTTATAACAGCAAATATGTGCCATGCGGCCCCGGAGTGAGTACAGACATGGAATGTTGGCGAAGCAACCGGACTAGTAAGTTTATTCAACGAAGGAAGACGATGCCAAGATCTGAATATTGCTGTTAGACGAAGGAGACGAAATTGTGAAACATCGTACCTGAGTGTACGTCGCATTCATAACGCTAACAAAGCCCAACGACAGCGAACGGAGGCAGTTTGGGCCCGCTTTTATGCACTGCGGGCATCGTGCCATGGCCTCTAGGCCGCTTCCTTCAACCTGGCACAGTAATTTTGCCGCTGTATCAAAATTGGCGTGTTTCCACATTCGAATTTGGCCGCGGATGCTTTCCATATGGTCGTAGAACCACGTCGCGGGTCGCATCTCGTCCGTATCGGGATCCACCACCACCGTTCCACATTGGTCGCTGTGCCCCTCAAATTCCCACCAAACTTTGGATTCGTCCGCGGTTTCGTAATTCACTTCGTTGGTCAAGTATAACTGCATCATTGCCACACAACGATCGCGAAAATGTAGGAGGAGCAGGAGTTGGTGCGCCGACATCGATTTGTACTCCGGGATGGACATCAGACTCTGCGCATCGAAGGGCAGTCTCAACGTCTCCGCTGCCGCAGTCTTGGCCAGTTTCGCCAAGCCTTGGTGGCACGCAATAGCGCAGGAGCGAATGATTATGTCTGGGGGGTTTATTTCGTTGGACGACGGCGAAAAGGGTGGGCCTGCGTCGACGATTGTAATGGGATCCATGTATCCGTTTTTTTCTTTGTCGGGAGGAGATCAAAGCAGGAGATTTGTCAGCGGCAGCCACTGATGGTGTGATGGCCGAGGAGGATCACCTCAGACCATCCCGTGGCAGTATTCGAACAGCGCTTACTCAAAGCAAGCCAAAATGGCCTCAAAAACAATTCCTTGCACGTTATCCGCACGATGTCCAACTACTTACTGTTTCTCGATTTCGCATCCACCTGGAGGCTGGTTCGCGATAAACCAATGCAGCCATGATCCACTCGCATACTATCAGAGACCAGGAACCCGGCCACCCTAGGTAGTCAGCCATTTGATAATATAGCCATGTATACTTAACTTTCTTGAGAACTTGGGCTTGGGGCAGGAGATACGACCTCTGACGCTGGTCCATGCCAAATTTGGAGGCAGATTGATGAGTTGATCAAGGGCTATGGCGCGTTTGATCCCGGGCCGAAGGGTGAGAACATCATTTTGTTAACCCCGAGTAGCCGTCGCGCCCAGTTGTCCACTTTCCGCCCTTGTGTTTCCTTAAAGGGAAGGACCTTTTCGGGAACAGCATCCTCGGCAGCCTTTTGTTTTCAGACCCCGCGATGCCGCGCAACGTGAAGCGGCGAAGGTGGAATTTTCAAGGTACTTATGCACTGGGCTCCCAAATGGCTTATAAATCTTGTTTATTGTGTATAATCACCGACTTTACTTAATTGTACGTACATATACCAGGTGAATAGGTATGTGATAATGTGCCACCGTAACTCTATGAAAAGTAGAAGTTCGGAACGGAACGCGAGACCTGCCCTGCGTCGCCAAGGGAAGTGGCGCGTCGACGGTCGATGGGCCCGAGTGGCGTACATACGAACTTCGAAGGCTGGCCCCATGAGCCATGCACACACAGCGTGATGGGTACTACACACTTGTGGGGGGGACAAAAAAGCGGCCTACGCGCCACAGCGCGTCACAGCGCGTCGCGCTTGACACGTTCGGGAGGCGTTGGCGCACGAGTGGCAGGTGGCATGAACTCGCGTAACTTGCTAGCGCGGTCGGATCGGCCCACGGGGGTGTCGAGAAAGGATGGAGACATGAGCGGAGGTCTTGAGATGTGGAAGCAGTATCAGAAGGCCGTTGGGGGAGGATGTGGGGACGTGGCATGGTGGTGGGAGGAAAGAAAGGTGCATTATCTTGCCAAGACTTCGGAGAATGAAAGAGGCCGAGAGGCTGCCGAAACTCACGTGGCAGCACCTTCTAAATAAGGAGATGCTTAGTCACGAACTCAAGGGCGAAATGTCAAAGACTGTCGCGCCCATTTCTCCGCCAATTCTTTGTCCATCCACGGCTTTTTGGGGTCGTTCTGTTTGTCTCCTTCTGGGAGACCATCTGAATCATTAATATCCGTGAAAAATAGTAATCCGGCTCTCCAGGGCTCCCGACGAGAATTGTAATCAGATATCGATAGGCAATCTTGCCGCTCGCACACCACATGATCTGCACAACCTGCGGGTCTGGCAGGGGCGATGGGGATGGCTAATGCAAATGTTTGAGCAGTATGTAAATATTATGTGTGTTTTATTCCTCTCCTAGTGTCATTCAATATTTCAAAGCACCTCATTTTTGTCGTCTGCAAATCAAAATTTTTTGGAGGAGTTCTCAGCACCCAGGCAATGACATTTCGGTCCAAATATGTCTTTAGCCTTCACATGAAGACAATCCCACCTTATGTTGGCCCACCGTGTCCTCTGCCTCCCACGTACGGCACTCACACGACAAATTGGGAGGTTTCGGGGCACCCTGAAACGTTCCTGAACTCTTTAGTTTAGGTCTCCAGATACATAGACCTGACACCGGGGGCAAAAGCCAGCGCATGTGGAAACGACATGCGTCAAGCGCATGTCGTCCGCACTTGGTCGCGTCCTCGGATCAGTGATTGACAAAGGTGTCAATCACCTCTTTGGCACCTTTGTTTTTCCTTGAATTTGCCCTGAAAAACAAAGGTTCCAAAACAGCAAAAAATATACCCAAATTGGTTAGTTTCGGCTCCAGCTTCGGGCGTGCAGATAATTAACATTTCAGGTGCATTTTCAAGACTCGAGTAACTGGTCCTTGAACTAATAATTTCGGGAACGTTTCAGGGCTCCCCGAAACCACTCAATTTGCCATGTGACTGTTCGTTCACGACCCTGATCCCGCCTATGTAAGTGGCGTGCGGAAACGGATATTCATTTTGCCCCATACCTCGGATGTCTGATATAACTGTATGTAATAGTCCCATTGCATGTCTTACTCCTACCCAGGTACGCCGGGGCCTCCAACACGACCTGGAATGAAGGGTTTAGCCGGGTGGCCGGCTACCTGGTTGTGGCCTATTTTGGGATGCCGCCAGGAAAAAATACAGGAAAGCATCCAAGCTTCATGTAAATTCTGCCAGATGTGCTCTGCTGATTCCTAGGATGCAGGCCATCATTCCCAACCCCCCGCGGCACGATCCGATGAGTAAACATCTCGAGATTATAGCAAAACGGCAAGGTGGCCGCGTACCCGGTGATTGACAGTATCGCGCGATGCTTTATATAATACTATCTACACTGAGAACGTCAAGTACATGCTCGAATACAATAACCGCTGAGATATACGCATCGCCAGTCCTACAGAGCTCACCGTCCTTCAACGTAAAATACAATACACGCCACGGGTCGCCGCTCAGGAGGACTCCGCTGAGCTGTAGTCGGGGCGCCCGGCGCGCTGTTCAGCTCCTTCGAGATCGCCGGTCGGCAGCTCTCCGTCCTCGATAGAGACCGGGGTGTGGCGGCGTGGGCTCGACTATCGAAACACGCAACAGTCGAATGAGAAGTTGACCTCCCGAGTAACGCACTGACAACTCACCCGAAGAGGCATCGCGCGCAGCGAAATATTGCGCTTGCGGTACTCGCTCCCGAGACGGGCGCCTTCGGGGGCGTCGGGGCGTCGTCCACCGGCGTTGGATGGGGTCTTCGGGGGGATCAACGGGCTGCGCGCAATGAAAACAGGAAGACTGAACCTTGTTCACTGTGCTGGCCCGAGGCCTCTTCGGGGGGCTCTTCGTCACAGTCGAGGATATCTGGGTTATGTGCGTCGTTGTCGTGGTGGTAGGCGTCGCATTCTGGTCGAAAGACGAGTGAGATTGGGTGCGGGTTGGGGTGACGGGCGTGCTTTGGGTTGCATTGACTTTAGCGCGCTTCGGGGGCAAGGCCAGTCAGAAGAGTCGCGGCGCCGGGATACGTGACTAAATAACGTACTTGGCGCGGGTCGGTAGTGCGTTGGGAATCAGATACGGACGGGGTGTTGGGGCGGGTGGACATGGGGCTCAGGTGGAGCGTATACGGGTTTGCGTGCTGGGACTGAGACCAGGGGGTCGAGTGTACGCCTGTCGCTCTGAGGTCGGCCTGGAGGCCTGGAATGGGGGAAACGCGAGGGGATGCATCCGTCTGCGAAGGTTTAGCAGGAAATCGGGGTTCGGCGGAGGACAGATTTACAGAGGGCGAGGGCGAGCTTGAGTCTGAGCTTGTAGAGATATAGGATAGCATCTGGACCGGGATATTTTAGCAAGGAAACCCGCGGAAATCAAACGACGTACAGATGGGCGGGGCGTGGTGGTGGTGGTGGGCGAGCTCTCATAGCGCGAGTCTAGGAACTGGCTAGGAATAGTCAAAACCCTCTCTGTTACGCAGCCACATGAGACAGACACACCTGACTCTGTTCGTTGAACTCCAATCCTGGTTCTGGGGCGACGCGATCAGACTCGGCGTGAAGGGGTGACGGGAAGGAAAGAAGAATACCTGTCTGTCCGCTGCCTGTTCACGAAATGCAGGTGCCAGCAACTTGAACTCCGAATCCTCAGCATCGCGTTTGCGTTTAAGATCGGTCTGCAAACTCGTCGGCTTTCCGCTCCACCCGCCCGTATTGAAGACGAACCGGAGGCTCTAGCGAGAGCTTCAACACTTCATACTTCGCCTTGACGTCTTGAAGCTCCTCGCTCACAGTGGCGAGCTTGCTCGAGAGATCCTTGGATTCGACTTGAAAGCGGTCTCGCTCCGCCAGGGCCTTCGTCAGATCCTCCATGTTGTGCGACATTCGGAGATTCATCTCGCCCACTTTAGATTCGAGCCGGTGGTTCTGTATTGCCTTCTCGCGGAGGCTCGCCTGAAGAGCGTCCATGATGGTGGGAGGTAGCGCGTTGTTGACAGCCAAGTTGTTTGGTCAGCTCGGACTTTGCCGGCGAATCCGAACAAATCAACTGCCGGGAAGTCCCGATGTGAATGCCGCCGCAAGCAAAAAACACCGGCCTCAAAAGAGGTTCCCAGCTCCATTGAACTTGGTGGATTTTGAGAAGGACTTTGTAATCACTCGCCATTAAATTAGAATAGTCTCGGTACAGCTTATTCACATACGTTTCACCATCTAGCGGAACTCCAAGCGCGCGCTCCCCCTCCATCTGCTGGACCTGTATCATGTCTCCTTGGCTGAGCGCCGTGCAAGCGAGAATCAGCCACGGCACAGTCTTGCCCATGGAGTAAACATAGAGTTCCGGCAGTTCCGCAACTGGTTCGATTCTGATCACCGCTGGGGTCGTGTGTAACCGGTGGCCTCGGTGGTCTGCGCGCGGGCGGGACGATGCTGGGCGACGCGGATCTGCCGCTCCGCTCTGGGTCGAGGTAAGGAGGCGCGGCTGTAGCTTCCTCTTGGATTCCAGCAAATATCACCATGAGAACAATCGGTGTGAGATGACGCCGGGGTGCTCACCATCCCATGAAAACACCGGACGCAGGGTAGCTGACGGGAGGGCGCTCTCCGGCCGGCTAGTCCTACGATCGCTGCTCGAGGACTCGGGGTGCGCACTATTTGTCAGTGCCCCGCCAGCTGGGGAAACACGCGGCGAGGAGCGCGCGATTCCCTGCACCTGATCTGTCTGGCCCCTTGGAAATATCATCCGAGAATACCGCGGGTCGGACCGCAGGGACTGCAGCTTGCTCCCGATTTGTTTCGCAGTCAGCACCACGCCTGTTTTCTTCTCAATATGGTCCGCGATCAGTTGCCACTTCCCCTGCTTTTCCATCCCACCGTACGTCCCGAGACCTAGGTAAATAATGGGAAGTCAGACGTTGGTTATCGGATGAGAGCGGAGCACTTGCATTCCAGCAAGGCGGCTGTAGCGTTCTCGGGCCATACGGGCCTGCCATCAACACCTTTCTTGGGCAAGCCGCGCATGGGTCAGCCTTCTAGGCGGGAGATGTGGGCACTGCGGAGAGGGACACGACATTGGGAAGGGAGGGCCGTTGGTTTATATTGACAGGCACAATCAAATGGAAGGATGTTTTATGCGTTTTATGACACCAGATTCCCGTGTGGTACACATCGGTGGGGCCAGAACGGTGATTATCGGGCGCCTAGTTTCCGCTTTGCGCATGAATTGTTGTGGTAGTGGGAGCTAGAGGAGAGGGGTATGTGGGCCTAGACTTCATTGTCGTCGGGAAACGAGCCGGGGCCAGTGAGCGCTGAGGGAGGCTAGAAAAGGGCCGGATGATGTGAAGAATCTCACGCGGTACTTCCTGTGTGAACTTGTTCACGGTCCGTGTTTTAAACAGTGTCCGTCGCCTTAAACGCCGCCGTCCACCGTCCGAGGGCTTTCTCCGCGGAGCTTCGTGTATCCCGGTCTTGGACGTTGCGCTATGAATGTCGAATTTGATGCGCCTCGATCGAGCGAAACGTTGGTTGGGGGGTGAAAAGAGGTATCGGCATCGATCCTCATGTTATTTAAGCGCTGTCGTTCAAAGTACAAGATCCAGCATCGCGCAAGTCACACAAGATCCATCATTCTGCAAGTCAGTTGGTCGGATGGTCGGACCGTCGGGCCAGATTTAGGCTACTGGAGTAATTTAACCAAAGTCCCCGCGGTTTTGAGATCCTAGTCTCAGTAAAGTTTTGACAGAACACAGCCGCTGCATGAGCGTAGGTCCTGATAGGGGCAATTGAAGCCGGTCAAGGCCGATTATCCCTGGCGTCAATTTCCAACAGGCGCTTGTGCTACCTATGATGATTACGGCGATGAATTAACAGCCCCGGGTCGAAATGGACACTTTAAGTTGTTTGATAATTTGGCCCGGTTGCACCGCGAGAGACCGCGAGCAAGACGTTCCAATCGGACTGTTACCTCAGATGGAGAGTCTCTAAAGGACGAAGGTAATACGAATAGCCTGAGGTCAAGTTGTTGCACTAAGCGAGCCGAGGAGGTTTGAGAACTTATCATGGCCGGTAGTGCGGGAGCGAAGTTGGAGCCAAGTCGAATGCCGAAGGATGCCGAGTCGGCTTGCAAGCCATCACTATGGAATCAGTGATGGCATAATTAAAATCGCCAGAATGCGACTGTGGTCGGCATTTTCGAAAATAATTCATCATAATCCTACTGAAATCCTCCCCCGCGCCAAAGTAGTAGGGCTACATTGTTTTATTAATTCCTCCACTCGCGTCTCTCCCCGTTATTTCGGGCCATGTACCTTGGTATCTACCAAATCACCTCTGTATGCATGCATGTGATATCCACCTGCGTCTGAAAGTCGTCCATTGTATTCGCGCCGTCGAAAGGCTGATCCCCTTCTTTGAAGTTGAAGTTCTCATCAATTCCGTGCACAATTTCGGACCGGACGCGGGCTCCCGGTGCGGCTGCGGGCGGGCTTCTTGTCTGCGGATAAACGGTGGGAGATCCACGCATGAGTCCGCAGCGGTGTAACTAAAAACCTTATTATATGCAGCGTGAAGAATGGCGCGTCGGCGTTGGAGTGCGGTGCGGGCGCTAAGAATACCGCCCGAAACCTGCGGGACTGTTGGCAGTCGGCGAAATTCAACGCAAACCCTGATCTCGTCTTTTCGGTTGTATAATCCCATTGATGCGGTTCGAGAAGAGCGGCAACACACTTCCAAACTGGGATTTCAACCGGATTTTTCGGATCACACTACCGTCGGGTTATCCGACGGGTCTATCCCAAAGGCCTTGCCCTTGCTGTGGGCCCATGTTAAGCCCATGTTAATCTTACTCCCGTCCACGCACGTGTCACGCCGCCACGGGCATCGCATCGAACGCTCCGCTCATCTCCGAATCGGATCCCGAGAATGAAGCCGTGTGCAGTGTTGTTTGGGTCCCAGGTGGGCGCCTGGCCCGCGCCAGAGCCTCCCCCCTGACTTACGCTATGGGACGTGAGCTAGCCACTACGTGATCGGATGGAAGATTGTGTCAAGGGTGCTTGAGTGAACGTTAATGACGGGACCGGAAATGGGCTTTCTGGAGAGCGGCAGAGGTGATATTTAAATCGTTAGCACCCCCTTTTATTTTGGTTTACGCTAGCTAGAACCAGCAACATGAATGGATATACCATTGGAGCAGATAGCCAAATTCCTGGATCCGGAGGTATCCAGGTCTAATTTCAGTAATTGTCTGTCCCACTCGATCGCTCCCAATATTCCCACGATTTGTTTGCATTTGCTTATACGCTGATGATGAGCGGCATGGCGGAGTCTGAAAAATAACAGGTTGCCGAACACGCCGTTTCCCGAAAGTGTCTTGCGAACCAACCTTGAATACAAGTGTGAAGAGTGGCAAACTACATATACTATCATCCGAGACCGCCCATGCATCAGGTTACTACTGAATTGAAGAGAGTTCCATCCTTTCAACTTCCTGTAGGTACATATCCCTGATAAATCAGTGGCTGCAATTGCCGAAAAATTCCCAAGAAATTCCGCCAACGTGAATTTTGCCTGATTTACAGAGATGTGGCAAGGGAGAAATTTCGGGAAATAAGGTGCTCTCGCTCGGAGTCACTGTAAGCATTTAATTCATCTGCAAGGCCACAGTCCGTCACAATCTCGGCCATAATGCACTGTCTCAACTCGCCATTTAGTGGTTTATTTGCGGCCACAGTCCGGCTAGGGGAAAAGCCACATATATTCCTTTGATTTATTTCCCAAAGGCCACAGTCCGGCCGGAGGCAAAAATCTATAGCCTGGGACTAGTGAAGAAAAATGATCTTGCCATCAACCGGAGGATCCAGGTCTGCCCGGAGGGCGTTAATATTGAGAAGCCCGTATTCCGCTCCGTCCGCTGCTTCGAGAGGAATTCGGCAGGCGTCGGCGGAGATGCGCATTGCGGTGGCGGGCCCCACCAACATCTTTTCTGCGTCGTTCTTCCCTGCTGCTCACGTTCCGTGGATGGGGTCCAGTCCATCTTGATTCTTGCAAACAAATATATAGAAGTAGGATTCTGTGCATGGGCGAGTAAGGTGATTCCGTTCGTATTCGAATCTGGTTAGGGGCGATAGATTCTCAGATGGAAGCTGTGCACCAAGCGAAGAAGGTGTGTACATTGGAACATGTCTTAACTTGGAAATGCGGTTACATGATCGATACTTAGACTTCACCATGTCAGTTGAACGCCAAGGAGAAGAATACGGAAAGCATAGACTATACCGTTTGATTTCTCTTACATACACGATCGGTGTTAGTAACCTTCCTTTTGCCGGACATGCATTCGCAGGGTCTCGCGCTGAAGCGTGATGCCGCCCCATGGATGATTGGCTCAGAATTCCATTCCCAATTCTTGAGGAATACGTGCCCAGTTGAGCAGTTAGATCTAGCTAGATCTAATCAAAAGATGCAGAACGACGCTATCCATAATTACCCCATTGATCACGTCTAAAGCGAATGAAGCCTTGGTGGATCCATAGGGATCCTACTCAGTCACTGAATGCTGCCGCAACGCTCACGCTGCTATGGATATGCGACCTCGAGGTATTCAAAGTCGCTCACCTGGATCCCTCGTGTGGCTTTTTCAAGCTGGGCTATAGAGCATTGCAGGGCGTCCAACATCCTCATAGGCAGTTGGACTTGCATTTCCTCAGAATGTGAAGTCCACGCCTGAGGAAAATAACTGGAACTGGCGGTCGCCGGCCAACTGAAACGAACCTTATGATCAGGCGCGCAACTCGTCTGCGACTGGGGACTGATAGACTATTTCACTGTTCTACCAAGCTCACTACGTCCAATGGAAAACATTTACAGTTGATATTAATAATCATGAATGTTAATCAGACCACGTGATCCTGGTTGGTAAAATGGACCAGAATTCGTCGCCGCAGCGTGGTCGTATAATTAGACTGGGCGCCATCTTCGGCGCTGTTCATCTACCTAACTACCTACCTACCCAAATTTATAATCCATTTAATTCCGTTGAGTCAACGAGATTGGGGCCATTTTGCGGTGTTCCGAGCTGATTGCCGTATGTCGGCCAGGTGCCCGTTAATGATGGGTAATGGCATTACTAGGAACCACCTACGTGCATACCTGCGACAATTTCGTGATTCACGACATCCGCATTCAATACTTGGAAATCACCTCCCTATTTCCATCGCTATCCCGCCAACATAACTACTGGAATCAATATCATCTTGAGACGCTCAAGTTCGTTATCTGACTGGCAGGCCGATGGGGCCTACTTCTGTCTCCCTGTTGTTTGAATCGTAAATCGACTGTTTCGTTGTTCGCACCTGGAAACGGTCAAAGTCGATGTCGCGGTTTTTCGAAGGCAGTGTTCGGTGATCCCTGGGAGCGTAGGATTTTCCCTCAGCGTGGATTCAGAACACTACTCTTCGAGCACGACGATAATTGATCCGTGCTCTATAGCCCCGAGAAGGCAAACGTTGGAAGCCCGCCGAGAAGTAGCTGTGCTTTGGCCGGTTGGAAGCTCTTTTACGCCACTCTGACCGACAATATAAACGGCGGTCATTGATGTGGGATAACTCCTCAAAACCTGAGCTGTCTTCTCAGTTGAGTGTGTCATATTAGCCTCTGTCTTCCGGTTCCCCATTATTTTCTTATCCGCAAAGCTACTTAAAGACTGCCCATCCAGCCGGTCCAGATTATTAACCGACGCAGTCACAAGTACAATGCTCAACCCATACTCGCAAGGCTGGCAGAGCGCAGGGAACTCGGTTCCCACCAACGGACGACCATCAATTTTTGGCGCCCTCCCATTCACTTCGCTAGACGCTTTGCCGGCATTCTTCTCGTTTCGCTTCACCTCATTCAGCCCGACCATAATGAATTGCACCGTAGTCGGTCCGCAGTCGCGTCCGTATTTCAGAATAACGACAGACGTACCGGTAATCGGTGTGTCTGTCTTTCAAAATTCGAACGGCCAAAACATTGCACTGGTCCAATGGCATCGACACCCCGAGGTCGAAATCAGGAACATCGTCACAAGGCAGCGGACCTCGGAGATGCTATCTCTATCCCTTGATCAAAGGCTAGTGACTTCTCAGTTTGAGGCGTCTTTCTGTCCGCTTATTTGTCTACAGCTCTCGAACGATGACGGTCAGCGGGGCCACATTCACCTTTACACCTCGAGACACTTTTATTTGGGTGAGACTCAATGCTGCAAAATGATAGGAAGCGGACACTAATCAACAAGACAGGTATACTCAGCCACTCCAGAGATTCTCGGACGGATCTCACGAGGCCAAGGCACAGTTACCTTGGAGATCACTGGCGAAGCTATCCGTCTTGGAATACTCGAGCCTGCAGTGGTGGCGACGTTCTTGCTACAATGCGGTAGGAACATAGATTAAGCCAGCCATCCACCATGTACTCTGGAGACAACCATACCATTCGACGTAATTTAATCTTTAATAATCTCGATGTCATCCCGCTTGCAGATCATGTTCGAACGCCGTACCGAAACATCCGAAAGCCCTTCCTGTGTTTTGGTTATGCCGAGCATCGAAAATGTTCACATATGTCCTTTCGCGAATAGCATTCTTCAGTAGCAACTGCGGTGCCGCCCACAAATCCGTTTCGACTTTCGTGACGCGTCTTGTTCGTTTAATCAATGAACTACTAGTAGCTACTAGTACTAATACTACCTAGCATCCACTCCGTTCCACCGCTTGATTTTGTGTATTGTAACAGTGATATCCTAGTTCCAGGAGGAATAAACCCCTGTCGTCCCGGTCGCTAAATTTCCCTCGCACCCACCCGACGCCCGAGCTGTAAAAATGGTTGCGGCCCTCCGAGTCCACTCCGGAGTCGTTGGCCGAGGTCGGCACTACGCACTTAGGACTCACCCTTTGAACCCTCACGTTACCAAGATTTCATCTAATTTCATTTATAACATCAGCGTCCTTGCCTCCAAAGTGAGGTGCACCAGGCATCGCATAAGGTTAATACAAAAAGTACAGAATGATCACTCTTACAAATCCACGTCCGGCTGGCGGATTCATTCCCTACTGCGTCTTTTGCGATTTCGCTTGCAGACGGTCCCCAGCCTCTTCGCTCGCCTTCCGCTTATTTGTCAGCGCCTTGAACAATACACAGCGGGACCCCCCGTTTCTTCGTAGTACCGCGGTGCTCTTTCGTTGGCGCAAAAACGAGGGCATGGACGAAATCTGGGCCAGCCCATACTTGCCGCAATGGGAAGTGGGCGGATCTCCTGTGGCAGATATGCGTTAGCCGGAAATGTAAATCTCGGGTGATGGAAGGGAACCTCGTCGTAGGGATTTTCTATCATTGTGCGTGTCAGAATATGATCCTTGGACAGAAAACAGCACCAACATGTTCGAAATAATCCAGCGGGCTACCAGCCTGGCAAATGGCTTCGAACTTGCCGAGCGAGGGTCGGTAAGGCGGATTCGGGAACGTGCTCATGAAGGTACAGTACTTGGCGCGCTCCGATTGGGGGAGAGCTGGAGATAAATTCGGTGTCTCTTTCTTCACCGGTTTCTGAATATTTTTGGATGTGTTCGAAACCCGCGTTCAGAGCGTTAGACAAGAGGCCATGCTCACCGGCTCCACCGTTGCTTCTTGTATCTGAGCGAGAACTCTGCCCTTTCGGAGAGAGTCGAGATCCTGGGAACGTGTCAACACCAAGTGATCAGGGAAATCAGCCAGCAATTAATTACGCGTTGCAGTTGGAGGTTCTTATCGCTGTACTCCTTGAGTTTTCCCTCGTAATTGATGCGGTCTTTCTGCACGTTTCATTAAGCGATTGTAGGTTGAGCGAACAAGAACGCAGCTCCCACCTCTATTGCTTGGTTGTGCTCTTCGGTGAGTTTCAACAGCGATTCACTTTCAACCTGCACAAGCACGTCAGGGGTGAAAGGAATGCGGAATCATGTATGCCGTCGCGTACAGCAGAATTCGCAATTTTCTCTTCGTATTCCTGTACCAAAGCGACGGATTTCTGCGAGTCCCGGTTAAATAAGCGCCGTTAGAGTTTGGGAGACATTCACCTTGGCCATTTCCGTGTGACCTTGGATGTTTGCTTCATATTCCATGGTCCTCCGTGAGAATTCCTGGACATCATGAAACTCGCTGAAATACGCGGAAATGAACCTGGGACGTATACGTACCGCCTGCAGTTTGGCGCTCCAGGCCATTTGCATCTCGTGTTTGTCCCTCATCTGTCCTCAGCGCAATCAGAGCGATGCCAAAATCCCAAAGTGGATTACACACTTCGTTTAATTCACGAGCCCGGTCTTCAAGGGTGCGCTGGAGCTTCGCTTTCTCGGTGGTCTGGGGATGAGTCAGATCGCATTTCGCGGCGCGGCGCAGATGAGGGATGGGCGACTAAACCATTTGCGACATCTTTTTCTTGAGCTGATCGTTGGCAAGATTCAGCTCCGCCTCGCTCGCTTTCGCCTTATGTGCGTGATTAGCGGCACGGACACCCATGTGGACACCGCTAGTATTTAGCCTGCTCTCACCTCATGCACATTCTTCTTCTGTTCGGCTTGGTACTTGCGGCCAAGAGTCTGCATGTCCTGTAGTAGCATCAGTCAGGTAATGCGACGCATGACGTAGAACATTACGCCTCGATGTTGCTCGAGCTCCTCTTGGTGGAGGGCATCAACCTGCCTGCGCGCGAATTCGGCCCGCGCATTGTCTGCGTCCGCAATACGGAGCTTCTAAAGACCAGGTCAGATTTTCCAGGGGGACCGCAGTGACATTACCTCGGATATTGCACCCATGGCAGCCGCGTTCTCTTCCATGCTCTCCTTATGTATCTGGTGGGGTGTTCAGCGTACCAAAGGCGAGAAGCGGCAGACTCACAACTCGCAGTTCATCGGCGCTGATTCTGTCAAGACGAAGACGTTCCTCCATGTCGTTGAGACTGTGTTGGCGTATTTCTAACTCCTAAAGTGCACAGGGTCAGGTTTGCCAAACACAAATAGTTGTACTTACGTCGGTCATTGCCTGCATCACAGCCGCATTCTGTTTCATGCTGTCGTTGTGCATCTGGGGCGATTTTCAGGCATATAACATAGGGAAATGGAATACTCACAACTCGCAACTCTTCGGCACTGTTTCTTTCACGACTCATTCGGTCCTCTAGGTCTCTGGCGTCGTTTTGACACATTTCCAGCTCCTGATTGAGCTCTCAGAGAAGATTATCGCACATCGAAGCGACTGCGCACCCCACATTGGCGCGTGTAGTCGGCCTGCAGCACGGTTAGATCTTCCTTTGCCCGAGACATCTGGATAGGGGCTAAGCATCCATAGTAATGCGCTGGTCGTGCACCCATCTCTGCGCTGAGGGCATCTTTTTCGGCGCGGAGAATCGTCATTTCATGGTCGCGCTGGCCGATAATCAAGGCCAAGCCGTCGGGCTGTCGCCGGATATCAGCTAGTGTCGGACGGTCAGACAAGGCTGCTCGCACCTCTCTCTTGACCCGGGTGGCGGCCAACAGCGCGGTGTCGAGTCGCTCATTGTCTTCCACCAGCTCTGCTATCTCGCGCGCATGCAGCTCAGCGGCGGCTTGCTAATTTCCGTTCGTTATGGGATTGAAGGGGCATTAAAGAGAGACTTTGAAACTGCCGCACCTGTTCAGCGATTTTGCTCTCGAGTTCTTTCGTGGTCGTCTGCGACGCAGTCAGCGACTCGGACAGCAGCTTCAGGATGCTCGGGGCGAGTTCGGGGTGGTTCGTGAGTAAGTCCATGGGCATGATTCGCGTGATGGCGGCTTTGATGATGGCGGGTCAGAGGGAATCCGGCAAACGCCGAGACGTTCGGCACGAACTCGGCGAGCCCAATTCGGAAATATTTTCCCTCTTGTCCTCATGACAGAAAACGAAAAGCCTCTGGATTTGAGCTCCCTAGCAGCATCCCTCCCAGACGGCGATCCAGAGCATGTAGATGTCCCAAAATCCTCCGAACTCCCGGCCCAGCTGCGGCGCAAAGTATCTTCAGCGTCTACCACATCGTCTACCACATCGACCACGGATCCAGGCCTGGTGAGGCTACAGGGTGGGATGCGGGCGCATGCGACAAATTCTCTGCGAATGCGGGCACTTGCAGAATTTTTGGGGCCAGAGGATGTACAAGTGGATGTGAATGTTGGCACTGGGGCGAAGGCCTGACTGGAGAGGTAAGCTGCTCCGGTGGAGGAACTATACTTCTTCAAGTTCTCGAATCTCACTCTCTGTCATCGGCGCAGCACGAGTAACCATGCCAATCTCGACTCGGAATCAAGCATCATGATGGGCGCTAATGGTCGAACCATCTCCCCTTCGCCCGCCATGTCATCCAATTGCTTCGACGAGCTCCCACCCGAACTCATCCTACTCCTACCTCAGTTTCTATCGACAGGATCTCTCAACGCTACAATCATGACCTCCCGCCGCCTGCGAGAAGTCCTCCAGCCCGAACTAGAGTCCCGCCTCACTCCAGAACTCGGCTGGGAATTGCTCCCATGGGCGGCAGGCACGAAGCCGCATATCGTAGCGAACCTTCTCTCCCCACCGCACTCCCTAAATCCGAGCAGCTATGGCTTCCTTCACCAAAGGCCACTCCATATCGCAACAAAAGCAGGAACTTACTTTGAAATTGTGTCTCTCCTCCTCGGGGCAGGTGCGAAAGGTGGTGTGGTACAACGAGTACCAGCCGCTCCGTCTGGCGGCGATGAACGAGGACCTCGAGATTACGAGGCTTTTGCATGGCGGTGCGGTGCGCCGGTTGACGCGCTGTGAAAATTCCAGCGAGAGCGCGCTGCACTCTGCCTGGCACATGGAGATGATATAGCTCCTCCTGAACCGGGGCGCGAGTCTCGAGCATATTCGCCGTGCACCATCGCAACTGGGTTCACCATCGCAACTGGATGCCGTGAAGATCTTCCTGGACAAGGGCGCCTAATCGTCCGCTCGTACGCACGGGATTAGTAAGGATGCTACCTCGAGCATTATTTCTGGGCACTTGACGTCATCGGCGAAGGAGGGTGAGCGCCCGCAGGAGGGATATCTGGCGCTGATGGATGCAAGGCTGAAGGACGCACAGGACGCGACTCCGGAGGTGTTGGCCATCCACAAGTAACAGAGCGTTGAAAACGGAAGAGCCTACTGTCGCCTACAGATACCAGTAAGTCTCGAGACAAATCCCTCCCCGATTTGTAATATATAGGGCTGCCGCCCGTTACCGTCGCCACGGTTTGACGGCACCCGTCGAACGGGTGCCGTGCCCGTCCCGTATGACTTTTCTTTTCTACCCGCACGGCCCATTGAAACACGGCCGTGCCGGCCGCTCGACGGGTTTAATAGCTACTACACTCATAAGTGGTGGATCAGCATAGAATCAGTTCTGGAGCTGTTGTGTGCACATTCACAGACATAGAACCATGTTAATCCACTTCTCTACCCGCCGGATACCACAGATGTTCAAAGTTTTGACCTGAACACGGCAATTGCCGCAACTGATGGCGGAGCTTGAATCATTTGAACTGAGCAGAAGTGAGATTTTACGACTCGGTGAGAGGATAAAGAGCACCAATATTCTGTTCCTGAGCATTTTAGACTCAATCTGTCTCCATAGGAGTCAATTCTGAATAGGTATGAGTGAACATTGATTCTTATCTACCCGTTGGCGTTTCGACGGCCGTGACGGCCGTGCCGTCGACCGTCCCGTCCCGTACAGATTCTTTTCAACCATTCCACGGGCCGTAAATCGACGGCCGTTGCCGCCACGGCAACGGGCGGCAGCCCTAGTAATATATTGTGAACATCGTGAATATAATGAATGGTACCAGGACCGAAGGTTGATTACAGGTTGCTGCCTTTCATTCGTTTCATTCGAGTGGAACGAAAGCTACAATTGGCGTGCGGTTTACATGTACTTTCTTGCCTTCCTTGGACTCACCGGCTCTCGCGAAGCTCCGAAGGAAGAAGTCATACCACTGCCATGTTGACTTACTGCCGTTTGCTTATGTCTGTGGAATTTTTTGCCGCGGCACGTACAACATGCGAGGTACAAGCTACTTCTGTTGTAATGTCTGTCTACGAGAGACTACCCGGCACGTGCCTTCCGGAAGCAGGCATCACATTCAAATTGCATTAGAAACTTGGTTCGGAGGACAAAGAAATTTTTAAATGAGACTCGGTTGGCATATGCGTCCCTGCCGCAAATGCACAGGAACCTGCAAGATGTGGAGAATCTCGACCTCTCGGCAACATTCGACATCCGTTTTCGGACATGTGCCGCGGCAACATTTTCCAAATATTTTCACAGACACAAGCTAACGGCAGTAATTTCTTTGCCTGTTCCCTCTCTTGTCCCACAGCCGTGCAGCAGCCGTATCGAAGCTTCTGTGTGTACTGATGGGTTTAATTCGGATCAATATTGCTGATCGGAATCAATGTGACCGTGACTGTGCCTTGCCTTCTCCTACACAGACATCACGAATAAACATTGGCATTTCGTCTCTCTCTTCCCGATGTCATCTCCCTTTTCCCCGCAACTGGGCACAAATTGTCCCCCGGACAAAGAAAGAGGCATGATCCAAGCGTTGTTCGCCGAACCCACCCTTCGACTGCGGTAGCTCGATACTGAGATCGCCAAATTGACAGAAAAGCGCCGCGTGCTCAGTGCTTACCTAGACTCCCACAAGGCTCTCATCTCCACGGTCCAGCGATTACTCCTCGACATTATCCAGGAAATATTCACATCTTGCCTTCCAACGGACCGCAACTGCGCCATGAGCGCTGAGGCACCTGCCATCCTGGGGCACGTATGCAGCTCCTGGAGATCCATCTCCCTCTCGACGCCCTTACTGTGGTCCAGGCTTCACATCGTGGAGCCCATGGGTTCTCCCTCTGCAGAGGTGAAGGCAGCACAACGGCTGGAAATAACCAAGTTGTGGCTCGGTCGATTCCGCCAGTGCTCCCTGTCCATATCGCTGCAATGCGTATTCGATCGCACCAACTGGGATGACCCTAGCCCATCGCATGTCGTTCAGGGCTTGCTCCCCTTCGCATGTCGCTGGGAGCACATTGCCATCACCACTCCCGGTTCAAGTCTCGCCACCCTGCCGCAGATTACAGAGGCAGATGTGCCGATTCACAAGTCGGCCATCGTCAATTTGATACCTGCTGGGTCGGTCGATGTACAGTGGGAGTCGCTGCGCTTCCTTGGCAGTCCCGAAAGTCGTTCCTTTTCCGTCGTGGGGACCCATCCCGGCATTGGTTTGCCGCTTCGGTGGGATGGTCTAACATCCCTTTCGATGCTGGAAAACTGGACCAGCGGAGACTCGAATTTGACGAGCAAAAGGTCCTGCAGGTGTTGTTTCGGTGCCCTCAGCTCCGAACTTGCCAGCTTTTTGTCAATGTCGACTTTGACAGCAGCCGAGTCGGACAGCCCGCTTTCGAGCTCCCCTTTTATGGCACATATACTGTCCAAAAAGAATTTTCTACAACTTCACCGATTTTTGAGTATTCAAAGGACAGCTTCGGGATTTTGGGAGACTTTTTGTATGCAACTGACCAGGTCAGCATCTTTTTGGAGACAACTTCCCATGGTCGGCAACTTCCCGAGGTGCAAATTTAATTAGTGACATCTCCTTGCAACCACAATTTGAATATACCTGGGTTCCAACTTCTGTCTTTGATCCCATAGAAGCCCTGTGTGTGACACAGGCCGAAAATATGATTTATTAGGGAAGTTTTGATGGAGTGGTGTGAACCTGGAACCACTCTCCAAGCCAAAATTCAGTTCAAAACCTTCAAATACCCAGTGGAAAGCTTCTAGGAAATTCAAAAGAATCACAGAATCCCTGGGCATGTTGAAAACACCGACCTCTAGCTATCAGCCATAGCCAGATGTTATCCAGAACCTCTCAGCTTGCGGATCCTCAGGCAACTACAATAGGCTGATGCATAGTCAAAATGCTTGGGTCTAATTGGAGAGTTTTAAAGGGTACAGCTGATTCAAACCATTAAAAATATTCACCACGTAAACGATAACTCTAGGAGGAAATAGGATGCAAATGGTCTCATGTATGTGTTGTTCATAAATAAATGAGATAAGGAAAGGCCTGTTACACATATTTACATAGAATTCCATCCATTAAAAGGTAGCTTAAGTCATAAACTGGCCATAGAGAAGCCAGGGTTTACATATAGGAGAGAATTCAACCATGCTTTACCCCTGTTTGGTTTAGTGGCGCGACCGCGTTAGGTCACCTGCCATCGCATAATGTGATCCATCACGGCAAAGTTGTCATCCCGACAGGACCGGAGATAAAAGTTGTAGCCCGGTCAAGTTGCACCATAACACATAACGGAGCCTCAAAATATTGCCTAAATCGTCGCGTAACGCTCCAAAATCGACGTCTCGGAGCTATTTTGAGCAAATTCTCGGCCCTGCGGGGCCGGGAATTACCATTTTAAGAAGGTGCGGAGCCCAATAAGGCAACTGATTGCTAACATTCGAGAGTTACGTCAGCGTAACACATCCCCAGTGGTTGCTACCATACACGAGGGTACAGTACTGTCAAAAAAAGGATTCGCTACAATTTCACCAGTTTCTAAAGATTCAAAGGACAACTTCGGCATTTTGGGACACTTTTTGTGTGCAACTGACTGGGTCAGCATCCTTTCAGAGACAGCTTCCCATGGCCGGCAACTTCCCGAGGTGCAACTTTGATTAGTGACATCTCGTTGCAACCACAACTTGAATATACCAAGTTGCAACTTGTTCCCCTAGAAGTCCCGTGTGTGACACGCCTGATTTATTAGGGAAGTTTTGATGGAGTGATGTGAACCTGGAACCACCATGTGGGGTCCATTCTCCAAGTTAAAATTCAGTTTAAGACCTTGAAATACCCAATAGAGAGTTCCTATGAAATATAAAGGAATCACAGAATCCCTATGTGTGTTGCAAAACCCAATTCTAGCCATCAGCCATAGCCACCAACCGATTTATCCAGAATCTCTCAGGTGAATCCTCAGTCAACCACAATAGATTGATGAGTCATAATGCTTAGGTCTAATTAGATATTTTCCAGGGTACAGCCGACTCAAATCATTAAAATATTCACCATCTCATGTGTGTTCATAAACTTTTAGATAAAGAAAGGCCTGTTCGACACATTCACGTAGGAGTCCACCTATTACAGGGCAGCTTAAGTCATAAATCAGCCACAGAGAAGCCAGGGCTCACATATAGGACAAAATTCACCCAGGCTTTACCAATGTTTGATTTGGTGGCGCGACTGTGTTAGGTCACCTGGCATCATAAAATGTGACCTCCTGTAACAAAAAAGTTGCCATCCCGGCAGTACCTGATCAAAAATTTGTGGTCTGAGCAAGTTGCACCTAAGTAAAGTTGTCATCCTCGAAGTTGTCGCTAAAATTAGCGGGCTCGAAAGTTGTTGCCAAAACCTCAAGTTGTACCTCCCAAACGCAATCATGGGAAATCTTTTTTTTTTTGACAGTATATCGCCCATACCCTTTCATCATACACTCGACCTCTGGTGTTCTGGTTCCCTATCTCCCGTCGTCCGCGAGATTTTCAGCTGCATCTTCTTCCCGAAATTACGAGATTTGAAACTTCACGGTAAACATCGGATTTCACCAGTACATCTTGCGCTCCCTTCCTCGCTGCCGCCCTGTGTCTCGAAACCCTCGCCATCAACATTGAGATCTTCTCAACCACATCCCTGGCTCATTTCCTGCACGCACTGCCGCCCGCCCTTCGCAGCTTCGAGATCAACAGCGTCCATCAACCGTGGTTCCACTATAATTACAGCGAGATATTCAACGACGACATTTTGGACATCCTCATCCCATCTCCTGATGTTCCTATCCCGTCCTGTCCGGGCCTGGAGGTGCTGGACCTGAAGTCCCCCTGCACCATCTCCGACCAAGCACTCCTGCATTTCATTAGATCACGGACGATGAAGGGCGTGGCAGTGTCCTTCAACCACGGAATGGAGCTCGACGTCCGCGGGGAACTGCAGTCGCTGTTGCAGCACGGGCTTCATCTTGACCTCAAATATCACGAACCGCCTCCCCTATTTACGCTGTCTCCTCGGAAGGGTATTCGGCAGGGACTGACCCTGATCGCTAGCGAAGACGCCGAGAGCGGCGAAGAATAGGTACAATTCTTTGCGGAATGAATTTCACGTCCGGGTCAGGTCCGCTATTTTTCTGCACAGATTTGGTGAGGCGTTATGTCTTGCACTCTATTACCTGGTCCTTTGATGCTGCTGGAATTCTTGTTAGTCTTCGGAATCTATTCCCGCAAGGAGTGTCTTGACTGAGGTACTCCGAGTAACATCTAGATTCTACGCGGTGTTTCCTGATCGTCGATCTGTGCCGGGACACAGTCTTGCGATGGTTTGTGCAAACTCTTGAGAACTCTCCGTTCTGATCGAAAAATCCTCGACGTATTTCTTCAACCTTGTTCTCTAACTAAATTTGCCTGTGGAAAGCTTTTTTTTTCGGAACGGGAATCGATTACTCTTTTTATGTTCAACTTTGCTGTACTACCCTCGTCCAGGCTCTGATCCGTGTTAAATGCCGTCGAAGTAAACCTTTTTATTTTTTACTTCGAGTTTGACGGTTTCAGCCTGTTTCAACCATGCTGGTGTTTACAGCCGTTTGCGGAACATAGGGCGCGGGCAGTTTGTGGAATGTGACTGATGGAAATGGGACGTGTCGCGCGACGCGTCAGAGGGTAATTCTAAAGAATTCAAACATGTAGCCGGAGTGACTGCAATTTTATCTTTCGCCACTCGACGCGTCAGAGGGTGATTCTAAAGCGTTTAAACATTTAGATGTGATGTTTACATGACAGACTGAGCCCTGGACACATTTCACAGTCACAACTTGCCTGGTGAACTTGTTCTTTTGTCAAGAATATGTTCTGGGTGTCACTGCTGCGACGACACAAGTTTACATAGTAATACCCGCTATATTCACTATCCTAGGAGGCCATCCGCTGCGGATTATATTAAAGTTCATTGTATCAAAAATCTCCGTGATTCAAGAGAGTATAACCATCTCTGCAGCTCTTCTATCCCAAAAATGCGCTGGGAGGTTAGTTATTGGGCCAGGAAATAAGTTTATGGGTCGCATTTGAAATCGAAGGCGCCAATCCGCTGCACATTTCAAATTCAAATCGAATGGTTCAACTTCCATGGAAATCGGCCCCCATCCGGGCCCGGGGCAACTGTTCTAGTCAGAAAATGTGCTGAAAGCAGATATCTGGGTGCCAGGGATAGAGTATGCATAGTCTCGAGATAGATCCAGGATGCTATCCGCTGCGCATTTGAAGCGCGGATCGACTGGTCCAACTTTCAGAGAAAACGGACGCGATTTGAGGCCGGGGCGGGTGTTCTAGTCGAAAATGATCTAAACAGACCCAAAATGGAAAAAAAAACTGCCCGCGCCCTATGTTCCGCAAACGGCTGTAATCATTCTGCACAGAATCCTCTGAAGTGTCTATATTACACCCAAACTGTTCGTCGAACCCTGAGGTAGCGCCTACCAACACTATGTAGAGCTCGACATAACAGAGCGGCTTAATTTTGGGGCTTGAATCGAAGCCATTGTCATGAGACAGCCATAAAAATTACCCATGCAGAGAAAGAAAAAAGTAACACTTGGCTGCTGGCCTCCATTGGACCATGTTCTCTACAGTTGATCTACTACATGCCTAGCAGCAAGGCACATCTCTACGCATTAATTCGACTCAATTGCCAGACTTGAGCTCGGAACTTTCCTTTGAGCAGGTGGAGAGGTGACGACAGAAGTGGAGACTCACCGTCAAACAAGTGTAAGCAAGTTTCGAACAGCATCAAGTGATCAAAAAGAGTATACAGTGCCCGTGGGCACTTCTCCAACACGTGCCATAGGCACGGAAGAAAAAAATTGTGATTTATTTCTGATTTTCTGAGCCACAAACATGGCAAAAAGAATGCGATTGACACAAGATCTCATTTTTTCCCACGGTGTTTCACTTTTTTCGAGGCCCAAAAAAATATTAATGGTCTCCAGATGGCTTGCTGGGGGTTGATGAATTCTCTGGCACATCTAGCAATGATTCAAATGGGATTCCCTTGTCTGTGGAGGTGTCCCTGGTATGTACAGACGGGCTACAGAATTAGGTGTGAGCTTATGTGAACATCACCCATCACTCTAACCCTACCCGATATGGGAGTATGATGGCATCATTAGGGTTTGTTTCATTTTTGGTAGTCAAAAAGTTGAAATCTTTTTGGATCAACTAACCAAGCACAAGCCATGTTCTGTAGGCTTCCTTTGGATGTTTCCCGGTGTTTTCAAGCGGACCCATGAAAAAGGCATAATGTTTATTTAGGTTCCAAAGTTTGGACTTGTTTACTGCCAAAAGCGGAACCGTGATGTGATGCGGGGCACTGTACTTTTATTGAAACGGCTGTATACGGGTTTTGATGGAGTGGTGCTCCTTCATTTGTGCTTACCGCTGTTTGCGGCGGCGTCGTCGGCTAAGCTCGGTTAAGCTCGGCTAAACCCCAGCTCCACCTCTGCAAGGTTGTATTGTGCCTCCCTCGTTGGCTTTTGGCCTGCATTCACCAGTCATTTTGAATAACTAGAGGGAAAGAGACTCAAGGAAGTGCAAGCCAAAATTTCGAGAGTGCATTGGTGGTTTGCGAGGGATGGGCTGGAGATGCGGTCACAAACAAATGTCAGCAAAAACGAGTGAGCACCACAGCATCCAAACCCGTATACTATTCTATCCCCTGATGTGTCCACGCACCCTGATGTGGAATTATCGTTGATCCCGACCGCATTTCGAACTCGGGCCCTCCGATAAAATTCAGGGATGTGTGTACATGCTATAGAAATTGCTGGATGAAATCTTGGATGAATCTGAGCCTTACAGCGTACAAAAGAGAAGAAAAGGAAGGTTTTGATGTGTTTTTCCCACACGCCAAAACGCCCGCCAAAACCGATTCCACTTCTGGATCCATCATCGGAAGGTTCGTACTTTCCGCAGCTCAAGTCCATAAATTCTGAAAATATTTGAGGGCATAGGAAATACATGAATATACCTACCTCCAGGTGCCGAGAGAAATGTGTCCCAAGGATACAAAGTTATCGCGTGAGATCAAACTCGTGGACACATCAGGGGCTAGAATAGTATAGTATTTCTGAAACGGCTGTATGATGCTCCATCATTTGCGGTGCAGGACCCTGTGCTCTAAAAAATGTACTCGACTATACCTTGCCGGACAGACCCGTCTCTCCCGCCCGCGTATGCGTTTCGGGAATTGGCCTCCGAGTCCGGTCTCTCGTTCCTTTGCGTCTCCAACGGCAACGGCGCGCACGAAGCTATTCAATTGCGATTAGTATGGTTGGCTCCACTCCATGACATGCTGTGATAGCTTCGCCTTCGGCCAACTTTCCTCTTTTGAACCTTTCGTATAAAAGCTCTTAACAGCTCTCGATGCGCGGATCATCCGGAAAACCCACTTCAAGTTGTTACTCCACTGGATGATTATTATATAAGTTGGGGGGGGGGGGGGTATATTAGGGTATCCGTAGCTCAAACCATTTCACCATGACCTTCCTCTCTCCTATCTTTATTCTATACCTTCTCGGGACAGCGAACGCGGAGTTCAGCGTCGTGCAGCGCCGTTCTCCTGCCCCTTGCGTTCAACTGGAGGAGACCCTTCTCCCCCTGCGGAGTTCTCCGTGCCCTTGACTGGGAAAGTTCCACGCCGCAAGTCCAAGAAGAATGCGCTTTCCGCGGTGCGCAGGTTCACCACTACCAACAACACCGCTATTCTCGACTGGGTTTGGCCTGTTAACGACTACTTGACGAATGGCACTATCGGCGGGCAACACTTCAGCTTCATCGTCGACACGGGGAGGTACGTGTTGAATTGCCATGTTCTTCTAATATGACTTGATTCTATTCGCGATTTTGCAGCTCGGATACATGGGTCGTGCAAAAGGGCTTCAACTGCGTAGATCCACAGGGCAACACAGTGTCGCAGTCGTCCTGTGGTTTTGGCACGTCGGGTTTCGACACGAACGCGTCCAAAACATTCCAGCCGTTCCCGAATGTCACCTATTTCAACGTGTTCGGCAACGGCAACTCCGTGACTGGCCCGGTTGGCTTCGATACCGTGTCGGTTGGCGGGCTGTCTGTGTCCCATCAGGAGATCGGCCTCCCAAATGTCGCCGCAAATAAGGGGGATAACATCAGTTCGGGAATACTGGTTCATATTTACAATTTGGGTATTCCGACTGTTTCTCATTTTGTTCGCAGGGCCTGGCCTTTCCCGACCTAACCAACGTGTTCAACATTACTGACCCATCCAAAGCTTCTGTGAACAACACTCTTGTGTACGATCCGTTCTTTTTCACCGCGGTCAAGGAGAAGAAAATCAAAAATTCCGGTACGATCGAATTCAGGTCTCTTACTTGCGGCATTTGCGCTAATACGTTTTTGACAGTTTTCTCTGTATCTGTTGACCGGAGCCCTTTCAGCCCGTTTAAACAAGCAAACAACACATTCGGCCCCCACCTCGGATTCCTATCCTTCGGTGGTATTGCTCCAGTCTCCGTGGTTAACACGTCTGTGACCGTTCCGATTCAGGGCTATTCCGCCAATCGGACACCGTCCGATGCCCCCGGCGCCAAATTCCTCTTCCACACAATCGATATCGATTCTTACACGTTCCCGGGGAGCACTGGCCTTGTAACCGCGAGCAGCAACACCATCCTCGATACGGGCACCTCCCTCAATATCGTGCCCACTGATGTTGCCGCGGCGTATGCGGCAGCGTTCAATCCCCCGGGCATCCTTACACCTATTCCCGGTACTAATTTAGAGGGGTACGCTGTCGACTGCAATGCTGAAGCGCCCGAGTTCCTGGTCACCATTCGCGGTAAGACTTTCAACATCGACCCACGCGATCAGATTGTGCCTTTGGGGGAGGACGACGACGGGAACACTATCTGCGCTTCTGGCACGCAACCCTCCAGCATCCTTGCCGTCAATGCCGATTCTATATTACTTTTGTGTGTTGCTGCGCATCATATCACAGCCTATCTCGCATCTTACTGTTATTGCACAGGGGCGATGTTTTCCTACACAATGTCGTTGCAACTTTCAACCCGATCGCCCGGGAGGTCACCCTCACCCAGAGAGCAAAGTATTAGGGGGAGGGGACGCATTATACTAGCCCAGGCGCCTGAACAACGACCTTACCCAATAACATGTATTGTATGAGTACGGTTTGCTATTGAAGGATACTGGTTTACAAGATGTCCTCAGAATACTACATACTCATTCCGGGGTTTGAATTCCCAGTTACCCAGTTTAGGTCGGTTTTGCCCGGGATTCTTCCTCAACTGAGAGCTGAAGAGTTCTTCCATTGCCTGGTCTCTCCATCCTCATAATTAGCTCTGACAGCCCACCTAATGCCATTCAAGCCCGACGTAGTTCAAATCCCCATCTATCCCGGCCGTCCCATTTCTTCAGTTCTAAACCTACTCCATAACTACCTGAACAAGCCTATATACTTCATGTTTTCAACTTCTGACTTATGCACTTCACTTGGTTTTTCCCGTTTGTGAAACTTCGATCTGAGCTAGCGCGACTTTATGACTCCCGGTATAACCGTATAACGCTTGACGGGACTCAGGCGCCAGCTACGGCGCGGAGCAGGAGAGCCTCGATGAAGCCTTGATCCTATTCCCGGCTAGTTTCAAGTCCGCCGTATGTCCAGCAGGCGAACTCGCGACTTTGAGTTTTTAGGGCGCGACTGTCGATGTCAAATCTAGTCATGTGATCATGATTTTTTGCCACGTCAACGGTCAAGAGATCTCGTCAGACTCGGTCTCGGAATCCAAGGAATTCTGCGACAAGAGTCACAAATCAATAACATTTCAAACTAACGAACACGAGTGCAATAATAAGTAAGTACCGGAAAGTCCCCATTAACCAGAAAGTAAATAAGGCAGAAAGCACTCAAGTTACAAGAAGCCATTGTCTATCACCACGCACAATCTACAACGCGAAGATGGAGACATCGTCAAGGAAGACCCACGCAGGCGCCGCGCCGCCAACGAACGACAGCTTATCGCTCCCCGTGCCCACAACGACCGCCTGCACAAGCCCGTACGTCTGGAAGCCCGTAACACCGCCCACCTTCTTCCCGTTCCAGTGCACCTCGACGCTCGCGGCCGCCTCGAGCGTTGCGCCCGAGAACGACCTGTTCGCGAAGAACTGCACGACATACTGCCGCCCCGCGACGGTCGCGATCGGCGCTGCGGGCGCCAGCGTGCCCACTTTCGCGTCGTCCCCGAACGCCGCGCCGAGCAGCGCGGACCCATGCCCCGTGCGCGCGTACGGCGGGAAGAAGAAGACCGTGGCGTCGTCGTCGCCGCCCGCGGGGCTCGTCCCGATCCAGGTCGCATAGGAGGTGGTGAAGCAGAAGTCGTTGCAGGCGGTGTAGCCCTCGAAGCCGCCGTCGATGGCGAGCGAGCGGCGCGCGTAGCCACGCGAGAGGGTGACGACGAGGTCGCCCTGCCCGTAGTTCACGGCGGTAGATTCGTCGGCAACGAGGTAGTACTGCGGACGGGTGTTAGTGGGAGTAGGGCACGTGGGGGCGGAGGAGGGCTCACCATGGAGCAGGTGTACGTAGTGGGCACTCCGCTCACGACCGCGCGCCAAATGTTGAAGTACTGGCAGGAGCCGCCGACGGGGTCGACGCCGCGGCCGTTGCAGAGCTGTGCGCAGGCGTCGACATCGTACTTGTCGATGAAGGCGAAGCCCATGTACTAGAGGGAAGTCCGGTTAGCATCGAGATCAGGAAGGCAAGGCGCATAACAGGGACGGATCACGATGGTACCGCGTGTGGAAGACAAAGGGGAAGCAACGCCCCACGAAGAGAAGAAAAGGCAACGAAGCAAAGACGAGGAAGTGCAGAAAAGGAAACCAGGAAGGACGCGGCGTGCGCACGGAAGGGAAGGAAGTCCCAAAAAGGATGTGTGAAGAAAGGTGTAGCAGACGCGAAGGAGGACCGAAGCTCGAAAAGGGAAGGAGGACCGAAGCCCAAAAAGGAAATGAGGGAAGTCCCAAATGGATGACCGAAGCCCGAAAAGGAAATGGATAGTACTCACCCCAGGCGCGTTGTTAGCCCCGCCAGTCGGCCCAAAGACGAGTTCGTACCCCTCGGGCGTGTCCGGGTCGACGAGGTTCTTGGTGGCGAAGCCGCTGCTCTGCGTGATGTACGTGAGGGGCACCGTCGCGTTGCCGACCTAGGGCGTGAAGGTTAGCGTAGACACGGGAAGGAATAGGGTGGGAACGAACCTGGGGGTAAGACGCCTGCCCGCCGAAATTGGTCTTCTCAGCGGCGGAGTGGATGTCGCCGTACGCCGCGCACTTGAGGTTCGACTTCTCGGAGAAGACAAAGTCGAGCAGCTCGTTGTTAAATTCGTAGTAGAGGTTGACGAAGACTGGGTGGGGCATCAGCGTATGCAAACCGGTCGCAAGTAGAGTACGCACCGCAGTTGGGGATCGTCGCGGCCCACGCGAGGCACGCGTCGACGTTGTACGTCGCGTTGTTGACGACGGTGTACGTGAGGTACGCGGTGCCCTCGATCGACGCGTCGTGCTGCCCCGCCGGCAGCCCCGCAAACACTTGCTCGAAGCCCGACTGGCGCTTCCCGAACCGGCCGACGTCGCGGCGGCGCGTGCTGTTGCCCGCGGAGGCAGCAGCGATGGTGGTGTTGCCGTCGGTAACGGTGCCGTCGACAGCGGTGACGGTCGTGGCTGCGACGTCGGCGTTGGGCGGCGCGTCGATAGGCGCGCTGCTCTTCTGGTTAACCTGGCTCGCGGTGTCCGCGATGACGGCGTTGTCGGGGGTCGGTGCGGGGGTGTTGTCGGGCGTGGAGGCCTGGTTGGGGACGCCTTGGTGGCCCGGCGGGACGAGGGCCGTGGCCGCTGTACACGAGTCAGTATAAGATGGAACGCGGAGAGCAGAGCGGGCACGCACAGACGAGGAGGGCAGCGAGTGCGAAGAGGCGCGTTGGGGAAGGCATTATCGTTGGTAGTAGAAGTAGGAGTCGGTGAGGGAATGTGAATGTGAGCGGATGTTGAGTCTGGCGGTCTTGGCGGTTTTTATAAGGACGCGAGAAAGGCCGGCGTCGAGACTACTCGCTGCCGGAACAAAGGCAGTGCGGCTTGAATCAATCTTGATAGAACCGACGGCATAACGCAAGTTTGTTTACTGTTCGTGCCTGGGCGGCTTTAGAGGATATTAAACTTGTACTTTTTGACTAGCCCCCGATGCCCGCTTGTCCACCCCGACGCTGATGGGGAGACATTCGGACCTTGTATCCCCCCGGTCTGATCAAGTTGCAATAAGAGTATGACGGCCACGGCTGCAGATCCACTGAATGGCCGTGGAAATCCCAGAGACAGCATCGAAGCAAGGTCAAGTCTGACAACGCCGATGTAGCATCAACAGCGATTCCAGAACGAAAGAAGACATGAATACTATAGACCCGGGTTCTTTGGCAGACGAGTCTCGTTTTCCCCTGTTCAAAGTCCAGGCCGTCCACGAGGATTAAGCCCAGGTAGCGACCCCCCGTTCAATGGAACCAGTCATGTCTGAGGTGACGGCCTAGGTGCCTCGATACCAGGAACGACAGTGATCGCAGGACAAGAGAGACATTTGGTGATATTTGGCAAGGGCCTCATCAATCGGCACGTTTCGAATTCTGCCAGCTGCCACTGCTGTCGAATCCAGGGCTTGTATATGTCAATTTACGCCAATGTCGTCGTTGACCTCGACCTGGATTCGCATGATGCATTGTGGGCGTCTTCATCGTGTTTCACTTTGTACACCTCTGGATCACTCTCGCTTCGCGCCTCGCTCGATTAAACCCGTATTATCTGTGCACGACCAAGCCCACACCACACCCAAGTCAAACCCAACCCCGCCTCGGCCTCGTGGCGCGCTTCCGGGCCCCATCGAACCCCGAATCGAAAAAAAATCCTCGGCCGAACTCCATCCCGATCGAATTACATACACGCGCTCCCGACAGCGGAGCAGCGATGTCCATGTCGGGCTAGGGATGTGCCCCTGGCCTAGACACGTCGCAAAATAGCCCGCCACGCCCCTGTATCTGCTCACCAATTTCTGGTGATCCACGGGCACGTTCGCGGTGCCTCCAGCATTTCGACGCTTATTTTCCTTTCCTTTGCCTTCTGCGCGCTCCAAGGACTACGTACAATGTTTGCTTTACCTTGCGCGGTGCCCAACGCGACGCGGCGAATCCGCGCCGGAACGCTTACACCCAATAGTAATTTACGGCGTCGAAATCAAGCTTCGACCGGCGTTGGATGTGTATCTGTAAGCCGCTTGCTTGTTTCATCATTTACGGGTCGAGGCGTCTGTGAAGCAGAAGCGAAGTCCCGACACAGAACAGAACAGAACAGCTCCGGGTCAGCATTGATAACTAGAATAGATGCAGTTCGTCGACGACAGAACAGATGCGGGCGTTGGCATCTTCGACGACGCAAGAAGCGCGACGCGCCCGACTCTATGCGGACGTGGTCGTTCCTCCTTGATTCCTACCCCGCCGCACCGGACGGAGATCCTTTTTTCCCCCGAATCCCGAGCAGCACAACCAAAGTACAGCCCAAGTTGGGCGCGCGTACGAAGGAACGAACGGACGTTGTGCTGTCGCCCATCGGATCATCCCGGTCCTCGACCATCGCCCTCGGACGCGTCCCACTTCCGAGCGAGGGCTCCCACTGACAGGGGCATGTCTTGTGCGGAATTCGCCACTGACTCACCGTGTTGGGACGGGAGCGCAGATAACCGGGAATCAGAATAAGCTTCGGAATTGAATTCGCGAATCGGGTGGAGGAGCTCCCATCGCAATATTCATCTGCCTCGCCCTCGCTCGTATCCGATCTGGACTTCGGAGTCCAGTTTGAATTTTTCTCCGTCCCTGCTCCGGCGCCTGAGCGCGACAGTCTCGGCGATCCAATGCAACCAGGCACGTCCAAGACGCTTCTATTCCCATCACCCCAGCCACGCCAGGTCGACGTCCACTCGGCCCTGCATGCACGCTGTCAAGGCTAAGCGCGAATCCCCACTCAACTCTCATTTCCCCGCATTTCTATTAATTCAGTGAACGCTGTCCGACCGGGTGCAGGCGTGTGAGGCTCATTAATTCGGCAAACGCCATCTGAGCGGGTGCAGGGGCGCGTGGGGCGTTCATCCACCGGTCGCGCGGTTTTCATCCCCGTCAGTGGTTCCATTAACATTCACGTTGTCAAGAGCGCCTCTCCTTAATCTTAATTCAGGCGGTCCGATTGCTACTTTCTATGTCGAGGGGCCGTTCTCAGATGCGCAGACTGCCGTCGCTGTTAGCAGTATAGGGGCCATTATTACTGACTGCTTGGGCATTTCCGAAACTCGTTCATCAGTGCTCACCCCATTAACATTCTCCGCCGGGCTGTATTACTATTGTCTGAGACCCTCCATTCTAACCAGGACCGCGGTCGTCGCGAAGTGTTTTCTAAATTGGGCGTATTGTCTCGCAATCGGTATGAAGGTAAGGCGTGCTGTCTCTTGTCGAACCCCGATCAGCATCGCGTCTGAGTCCGCGCCCACCTCCCGGCGGCTCCGTCCATCGGCGTCCCTGCTCCTGCGCCTGAGAGCGCCATCCCTACGGACATCTCGGAATCGACGCGATCCAGTGCACCCGCCGGCACTCAAGACGCTCGTCTTCCTCACCGCACGCCGCCGTCCATTGCATGCACGCTGTCGAAACCCTAAGCGCGAATCCCCAACATTTCCCCGCATTAACGTTAATTCGGTGAACGCCGTCCGAGCGGGCGCAGGGGGGCGTGCGGCGCATTCATCCACCAGTCGCGGGTATTTCATCCCCGTAAGTGGATTCATTAATATCAACGCTGGCGATTCGAGGCTGATCTGTGCCTCTCCTCAAGTCATGCCCTCTCATTAATTCATTGGTGCGTTCATCCGGCCGAAAGGACGCAGGGTGCGGGTCTCGCGATCCCTGGTCGCGCCAGTGATTTCCATCCAATGCAGTTATATCTGCGAGTTGGCGCTTCAATTACCACCCACCATGTCGAGGGGGCGGGCGTCGTCGGATGCGCGCTCTTTACAGACTGCCTTCCCTGTTATACCATCGCTTTCTCAGAGCAACACATGGTTCATTATCGGTACGGTTCGAGAATTTCCGAAACTCATTCATCAGCGATCACCCTACTGATATTCTCCGCCGGGCTATATTGTCCGGAGACCCTCCATTCCAGCCACCCGGATCGCTGGTATTTTCTTCGATAGATGTGCTAAATTGGGCGCAATCGGTATGAAGGAACAGGCATGCTGTCTCTGTCTGTTCGATGTTGAACCCGGATCAGAGTTCGCGCCCAACTCTTCAATATCAGCGGGAGTGAGATGAATGCGAGGAATTCTCCACTCCAAGCCACTCGCCCGGTTGGGAGCGCAGATGGGTCCGAAGGAACTTCGAACGCTTCCCCCGCATGCGCCGTCCAGCGTTATCGCGCTAACACCTAGGACCCATCATGCCGCCGCGTCAAGTCTGGGTCCAGACTCGACATCCCATCCGCGCGCTTCGATTTAAGCTGAAACTCTCTCTGTCCACTGTCGGCCCTACTCCTGAGCTCGACATCCGAATTTACAACCACATCCAGGGGGCTCGTTATTTCAGCAAGCCAAGCAAGGCTGTATATTCAATGCATGTGAAGAATTTCCGAACGGCGGATGCGGGTCTCGGGCCTATTCCCGGTCCTTGCCCGCGGACGACAGGTGGGGCGGATCCACGCAGGAGTCCGCAGCCGTACAAGTTGAAAAAATGAAGTACATGGGAAAAAAATTAAATGACAGGGAGCGTGATGGATATCATGTAACATGTTGCGTCGGCGTTAGGGTGCGGGCGCGAAGAATACGGCGGTCTACACCGCCGTTTGTAAAAAATGTACTAAAAATGTTTTGTGGCCAATGTTTGTCGAAGCTTGCTTGAACATTCTCAAAATACGACAAGGTCAATCCCAAAAGGCTTTTTTGAGAGCAAATGTTTCTGAAATGTCGAAACTAACATTTTCACTAGGTTGCACTGGATGTTAATTAAATCTGGGTCACAACAATTGCAAAATGGTGATATAAATGTTGCATTTGAGTCAAAGATTGTATTTTTCAGACTACGTAGCAGTCCATTATATCCCAAATAGTTCGTCGTAGTGGTCCTGCACAGCTCATCAAATCTCAGTGGGAACGTGGAAAGACTTTCAAAAATGTTACATTAGGCAATAACGAGATACAGAATACATATAGAAGGAACACGTGGATAGCGGATGGGGAATTGTGAATACAACATACCGAGGATGCTTCCCGATACCCAAACACAACTGCTGCGAGAGTGCTGGAGGACACAACGGCCACATTAATACACTGCATGGATGTCAGATGTGAATGAATGCACAACACAGGGAGACTCACCGCTTTGGGGCCAATGCACAGTGCCAGCGTACTCGGGTGCAGCATTGAAGGTACGGGGGGAAGCCAAGGTTGAGAGGGTTGCGCGGGAATAGCTTTACGTAACTTGATTTCCAAGACTCGAAAAGACAGGCTTGATTCTAGCGGTGCCGGCTGATCTTGCGCCTTGAAGACAAAGCCAAGCATGAATATGAGGCTTGAGGGAGGAGGGTTCAGTGAGTGCAGAAAGAGATTTTGAGGTGATTTTGAGGACATCTTGCGAGGGGGAGGGACTGGATTGACGACTCGGGAACTCAGCTGGCAGGTGGCAGGCTACCGACATACGGATTGCGCGAGGGACGCATCTGGACAGTTGAGAGCTGCCAGAGAAGATTCTCCAGGTCGTCGGCAATGGCTGGGGATGCAGGAATGAAGGGGACGTTCGGGGGGACATGAGGAAAGGGAGCAAGAAAATTGTACGATGTTTGTTGACACCACCAAACAAGCACGTAATCGACACGTGCATCGGACTTTGAAACGGACTTATCAATTTTCGACTGTCTGCCATGTTCCCCAGAACACATCCCCTTTGCATTACAGACCTCTTTTTGCTCTCTTTGAACCTTGCTTGTGCTTTATGGGTACTAGTCCCCGCGTCGGCCCAAAGTCCTGAATTTCTTTGCCTACCGAGTGCTACTGATCCGCGCATACCGGGTATCAGACACTACTGATCCTGGGGCAGCGGCTACACGGCTTTCGTCGGAATTTGTCGGGAAAAATAACCGTTGGAATCCAATGGTTTTTTTGGTTAGCTACTGGCCAACACCGCAGGGCTACCAGGCCTACCGGCGCTTCAAATATTAGGTGCAGGCAATGTAGTAATTTTTTTTTTCCTGATGAAGGGACTCGACGCAACCACCATGACATTCAAGTTTCTTTTACTCTCAGAATATACCGAAGCATGTTCATATTAAGACCGACCTCCTTGTTAGCTAATTCTGTGTGGGCACTGGGCCGTAAATATATATGTCCGGCATTTCGTGAATATTTTGAGAACCTCAGTCAAATGTTCTGGGAATGTTTTGTGCCAAATGTGTCCAGAATGTGTCCATTAATATTTTCAGCATATCTCACATAATATTTCAGGAGTATTTGGGCCAAATATTTCAGAAATAAAGGTCTCGAATGGTGGTGTAGCGGATCAATGGGCTCAACCGGTGGGTCCTATTTGCGGTCGGGCTGCAACAAAGCTAACCAAACCGCGATATAGTCTCTTGGGTTTCAATACTCCTGTAATTCCACTCAATTTTTGTAAACATGAGCGGCAATACACTTCCTAACTCCGGTTTTCCGCAGTTCGCCGGTTATCCCAAGCGCTCCGACCTGGTCTAGCCCCATGGCCCAGGCACCTTACTAGTGTTAATCCCGTCCACTAGCATCCGCTTCTGACCCGCGCCACGGGCATCAGCGCATCGCATCGAAACCTGCTGCTCCGCTCGAAAATGAAGCCATGTGCGCTGCCGCTGCTATTCGGGTCCCAGGGGGGCGCCTGGCGAGAGCCAGGCCCAGTGCGCACCTGCCCGGAGATTTAAGCTCTTGAACGTGTGCTAACTACTACTCGGTTGGAAGATTGTCTGGTACCTGGGCGAATTACAGGCACAGAAATGAAGCCTGCCAGAGAGGCCCGCCCCAAACTTGAGATTTAAATTGCTAGCTCCCCCGATTTTGGATTCAAGCTAGCTAGAACCTCCGAACATGGTAGGATATACTATCGGAGGAAATAGCCGATATGAGAAGCCCATAGCCGTACCCCGCTCCTTCCGCCGCTTCGAGAGGAATTCGGCAGGCATCGGCGGAGAAGCGGTCGCGGACCCACCAACATTTTCTTCGCAGATTTCTTCTCTGCTACTTGTGTTGTGTCCACTGTGTTTGTAAGCGAATATTTAGAAGAGGCATTACATATGTGTGGTGGGGGCGCGAAAATGGGATTCTGTTGAATCTGTTCGCAACCGTATTTGGTTAGGCGCGAGAGAAAGATTGTCCGCGAGGCTGTGCACCGAACGAAGTTGGAAAACAGGCTTCGGGTCACTACGCCTCCTCCCCAGGAGAATCATTGACTTACTCTGTGAGAAATTTCGGTTTCCGACCGGCATTCGAGCACCAAACAACCAGATTGGTATTTATGGTTCATTGGGACCACCACTGTCCAAATTCCTACTGGGGAAGCAGTCGAGGCCCAGAAGTGGGGTCAACTGCCGCTGAAAATTCTCTTTCTTCGCTGTATGGGTGCATCCCGGAAGAATTTCGCGCGTAAGTGGGGTGATGACCTTTGCCTGTATACTCGCATGATTCACAGAAGGATGAACTACGAGTTTATGGAACTTGCATAGCTCTACATGGAGGTCAACGGAGTACAGACCATTTCAGGGGGTCGATCACACAAGGCCCTCATAAACTGTGGACTGGTCGGCTTATAGGCTGGACCTCCAGCGAAAATCCTGTGGGAGCTGGTCGGAATCCTACCCTTCTAGGTATCAGATAATTTTGGGAGTTTATTTTACTTTATCCCTGATTGTGTCAGACCCAGTAGCCGGAACCTTGGGAATGCACTGTAATTTTGAACCAACATCTTACAGCGTCAGTAATCCGAGGTCCAGATTCCATCGCGTGGATAATGGGAATTAAACGCAAGGGGAACAGTCAACGAGCGCAGGGAATGCACAGAAAGAGCCAAATTTTGTCTGGACTCCGCCGTCCTCTTTGTGTTTCATGTACTAGTAACCTTCCTTTGATATTTTCAAGTCCCCGCCCGAGAACGTGATGACACCCATATCCTGACTGTGTACGTGGGTGGTTAGCTCATGGCGCCCGCTAAGGTCATATTCTGTCATATTCGTGGGGAATAAGTGCGTAGTTGAACACCTAAGTAGCCAATTAAAATATGCAGGGCGACGCCCACGATCATAACTACCCCCCATTGATCACGTCCAACCGAATGGCGCAACACATAGCTTTGTGGATTCATAGGGATCCTAATCAGTCGCTGGATACTCCCGGGGCGCTCGCTGTTATGGATACGCGACCTCGTCTATGATATTCAAGTTCTGTCAACCGGGTCCCTCATTTATGTTTTGTAAGCCTGGTGATGGAGCACTCTGCGGCGCCTGTGATGTCATCATGGGTACTTGCAAGGGGGTGTCGGGATTAAAATTTCAGATATCCTGTTAGGGGGGAAGGCGGTCCCCGGAAGGGCTGAAAAAAACTTTTACCCCACATTTTGAACTGGGTCTAAGGCCTTCAAAAACAATATCTAATGGTTGAGGAAAGTGTAGCGGTTGAAAAACTTGAAAAATGAGTTGAAGAAGGCCTTCTGATTGCCCTCCAAGGCCAGATGTAGTGATGTTCGTGGCCTGGCTTGGCCTGAAAGCCAGGGCTTTGGCCTGGCTCGAGCAGGCCTAGGCTTGGAATTCCTCAGGCCAAAGCCCAAGCCCGCCCCCAGGGCTTGGCTTGGCCTGGCTTTGGCCTGAGCCTGGGCTTGAGGACTTTGGTGGACTTAACCCTGTATACCTGTTTAAAATGTCTGTGGGTTGAAACGAAGTGCACAGTGTGTTAATCCATACCATTCAGACATATTTTCAGCATATTTTCGATGCTACTTTTGCGCTTTGGATTATTCCGTTGCAAGCTTCAAATTTTCGCACCAGGCCAAAAATGCTTTGACAATCATCCGAACATGCCAGGAGAGGGAACAATGCAGTGAGTCGAATCAGTCGAATATAACAGGGAATAAATGAGCCACTGAGGCATGTTTACCCAAGCCAGGGCCTGCGGGCCTGGCTCGGGCTTGAGAATTTTCAGGCCAAAGCCCCAGGCCCTCTGAAGCCCTACGTCGGGCCTGGCTTGGTTTGGCCTGAGCGGGCTTGGCTTGGCGGGCCTGAGGGCCTCAGGCCAGGCCACAGGCATCACTAGCCAGATGCTCTTAAATCTCAGTGTTTATAATTTACAAGACCTGGAAATCAATCTTACCTAGTCTGGTAGCTGACGGAACCAACAAGAAACTTTGTGGAAACACCAAGGAAACCGAATAGAAACACGTCTTGATAGCATCCGCTGCATTTGGAGCCTGTCCATCAGGTGGCGGTAGGCACGCACATGACTCGGAGCCGCGGCCCGGCGCTAGGGGTGGGAACCTCCTCCCCGATATGGGAGGAGTACGGAGGGAGGGGTCCCAGGAAGGGCTGAAAAAACTTTTCGACCCGATATCCGTTTTTCGAAACCCGACATCCCCTTGGGTACTTGGACTTGCATCTTCTCAGGATAGCTCAGGACAAGGCTCAGGATGCCATAAAGCTCGCGCCCAACCGGAGCCAACTGGAATGTCAGGCACAAAGCTCGACCAGCAGATTATTTCACTCCATGTAAGAATTTAACTGTTCTATAATGCTTGTTGCGTCTGATGCAAAGAAAATTAGAGTTGGCAATTTAATTTCTAACCAAATCGATCACGTGATGTCAACGACGGCCTATGGGTCGGCTTGAGTCGTTCGAATAGTAATCCCGCCCAGGGTTTAACAACCCGTCTAGTAACCTGTGTGGTTGCTGAGTAGTAGTACGAGACGAACAGCGTCCTGGGATGTAAGGCCACGAGTGTCGTGCAGGTGGGAACTGGTAGGAGCCGAAGACAGAGTGATATCCGCTGAGGAAGACAATGCGAGGTTGTAGGCAGTGCCATATGTAATGCCACAGGTGAGAATCCAGCGTCTCTCGTAATCCCGAGGGAACAAGAGTCAAGCAAAAGTAAAGCCTGAGATTAGACGAGGTAGAATCTAAAGTACAGGAGTTTCTACCTCGGGTTTATATACTAGTATATCTAGGAGTCCGATCATATCCACCCTATGTGTTATGTTTCAATATACCCTATGTGAGGTGTAAAGGGATGTTGTTGAAACCGAAGAGGGGTTAGGCGACAGGGATGTGATCGCGATCGCGTGTTGTTCTGTCCCTCGGGATTTGATGTTTAAGCCAGAGAGTGTATGGGCGACAGGGATGTGATCGCAAGTTGTCCGGGTGTTGTGGTCGCGTGCCATCCTGTCCTTCGGAATTTGGTGTCCTTGTGACCCGTCGCGACGCGATCGCGGGATAACGTGTTCCCGTGATCGCGGTCTGACCAGGTGTTCAAGATTTGAAAAGCCGAATCATGACACGTGACATTGTTGTTAAATTGGTTGGTTCAAGTTGGCAGAACCATTGGTTCGATCAAGGTTCCATCATGGTCGAGACTGAGTATCCTAATCACTACGTACAAATTATCCGGCTACACTGCACACATTTATTCTACACAGCAGTCCCTAGTATCTTCGTTCCATGTCTAGCGAGTCACTTTCCAGCAAGGCCTAGGTTCGCGCCGCAGTGTGGCCGTACTGAGCGCGCTGCTCTCAAATGTGCAATAATCCCCAATGAGTCCCGGGATTAACGTGACTTGACGGTGTTCCGAACTCCTTTAAAATGATTGCGGTGTCTAATTGTGGGTGTTACTGGGAACCACCTACGTGGGTACCTGCGACGGCTCCGTCATCGACGATATTCCGGCACACATTCAATTCCTGCCAGGGTGTAAGTAATATCTCCCAATGTCCATCGCTATCGCTATTCGACTAACATGGTTCCACAGCCCGTTTTTATTTGTAGACACATATTTCAGTTCGCGATCTGCCTGGATCTCGGCGCAAAACGATGGGACCGCTTGTGTCTCACTATTTTATGATTTCGAAGTCAGCTTTGTCTATTTACAAAGGGCAGTGATCCTTGGGAACGTCTCTCAGCGCGGATCCAGAACATCATTTGATGTCCATTAATAGTACTACGATAATTCATCCATGTTCTGGAGTCCTGAGACGGCAACCGACATGGTGCGTCCCGGCTCAGCGCCCGATTTCCTCCCGCGCGCAAATTCGCAAGTTCGCAGACTTCTCATGTTTCAATGGCCCAGCATTTTTGCAGGTAGAACGAGTCGACATATTGTTTGCCTCTCCTCTATGCGAGCCGTAGTGGAAGCTGCACTGTTACACCAGATTAGGCTTTGTAGTATACGTGTGCATCACTCTCGCTTCGACGATTTCCCAATATGGATACATGTATCGTTGGTACTGCCAGCCCAGCCCGTGAAAAAGAGAAGGAAAAAGCCAACTGAGCCACACCACAAAGTTATGCCCCGAGATTTCCGATATTCAGCCTGGAACCTTTCGTTACTAGCGCTAGCCAGAGCCACCAACCAAAGATCAGTTGACTCGCGAGCACACTGGCGTTGAAATCCCACCGAGAAGTAGCTGTGCTTTGGCCAAGTGGAAGCTCTTTTACGCCGCGGGACTCTGACCGACAATATAAACGGCGGTAATTGATGGTGGATAACTCCTCAAACCCTGAGCTGTCTCCTCAGCTGAGGGTCTCATATTAGCCTCTGTCTTCCGGTTCCCCATTATGTCCTCATCCGAAAAGCTACTTAAAGACTGCCCGCCCAGCCTCTCTAGTTTATTAACCGACACCGTCCCAAGTACAATGCTCAACCCATACTCGCAAGGCTGGCAGAGCGCAGGGGCCTCACCCCCCACCCACACCTCATTCAGCCCGACCATAATGAACTGCATCGTAGTTGGTCCGCAGTCGCGGCCGTATTTCAGAATAGAGGGTTTGCGATGAGCCATCCAAGCCACTGGATGGCTTTTTCCCTCAGCCCAAGGACAGTTCAGCCTAAGATCTTTGTATGGCCGGTGTAGAGGCCCTACACCGTCAGTTTGACACACATAAAGTGGCAGAATCATCAGAGGAGCTTGAGGTAATTTCAATTTAAAGGAGCCATCGGCCACTCAGTGGCTGCATCGCAAAGTCGCTAATAACGACAGACGCACCGATACTCGGTGTGTCTGTCTTTCAAAATTCGAACGGCCAAAACATTGCGCTGGTCCAATGGCATCAACACCCCGAGGTCGAAATCAGGAACATCGTCACAAGACAGCGGACCTCGGAGATGCTATCTCTATCCCCTGATCAAAGGTTAGTGACTTCTCAGTTTGAGTCGTCTTTCTGTCCGCTTATTTGTCTGCAGCTCTCGAACGATGACGGTCAGCGGGGCCACGGTGACCTTTACAACTCGAGACAATGTCATTTGGGTGAGACTCAATCCTGCAAAATGATAGGAATCCGAAGTGGACACTAATCAACAAGACAGGTATACTGTATTATTACATTCAATTCGACCGTCACGTGTCACTCCCCCCTTCGTCGATGGCGAACTTTGGCAGTTTGTCACGCATTACCCGCCGGGTGGTCGAATGTAAATTCCATCACGGCCCCTCGAAATCTGGTCAAAATCGCGTCTGCGACGCGTCAAATTGAAAATTTTCGTTCTGGTGGTCGAAATTTTCGGTACTTTCACGCCAAATTTCGGCCGTGGTCGAATCATCGAATCGTTAATATGGGTCACGCGTCACCCCCCCGGTCGAATTGAACGTAATTATACAGTACTCAAGAGATCCTCAGGCGGATCTCAAGAGGCCAAGGTACAGTGACCTTGGAGCTCACTGGCGAAGCTATCCGTCTTGGACTACTCGAGCCTGCAATGTTGGCGACGTTCTTGCTACAATACGGTAGGAATATAGATTAAACTAGAGATCCACCGTCTACCCTAGATCCAACCATGCTATTCTACGCAATTCACTCGTTAATCTCGACCTCATCCCGCTTGCAAATCATGTTCGAACAACGTACCGAAACACCCGAAAACCCCTCCTATGCTTTCTTTGTGCCATTCGATGCAACTGCTGCCCCGCCCATGACTCCAACGCGTCTTCTTTGATCAATTAATTGCATCAGGTGATCGTTCCAGGTGGTTCCTTACCATCTCTGTTCCACCGTGGACTGTGACAGCGAAATTCTGGTTCCGCAATAAAACCCAGAATTTCCTCATATCCCGCACCTAGACTCTGAACCAGTCTGCCTGTGTGGCAAGCACCTCTACTGCAAATTCCTGGCCACATTTTTGCCACTCGTAGGCAGACTAGTGCTGGTTACGAGTCTATCCCGCGCTTCGCTCAACTCGGGCACTATACACACTCAAGACGCACCCTCTGCGCCTGCACAGTACCAATGGCAACCCATATCCTGTTAGCTTGTTAACTTGGGTCTTAGGATCGCGTTCATTCATGCAATGATATAACCATCACATAAAAATCCTCCAAGTTGATACAGAAAAAGTAAATAAGGTACATGTACAGAACGGTTCACCTGTCGGTCCTGCTAGCTTATTTATTTTCTATTACGTTTTTTGCGATTTCGCCTGCAGACGGTCCCCAGCCTCTTCGCTCGCCTTCCGCTTGTTCGTCAGCGCCTTGAACTCTTGGTGAAGCACCTGATAGAGCTGCATATCGAACCCAATGCACTGCAGCCCGAAACACTCCGTTTTGAGCTCGTTGTTAGGGATGGGCGCCGGCGCGGCCGTGGGTCCCGCATGATCTGCGATCGCACGCTGGATGGCGTCCGGGGCCTGTAACACGTCGCTGTCTGTCAATCGATAGTTCTGATAGTAGATGCACAGACACTCACCACGTCCGGGGGGGTCGCCGATCCCGCGGGGTGCACATTCCGGAGGCTATGCACGAAATAGATACCCGCGTAGTATATGTAGCGCCCGCTTCCAGTCACGAAGAGATCGCACACGGTCCCACACACGCTCGCAATACACAGCGGGACCCCCCGTTTCTTCGTAGCACCACGGTGCTCTTCCGTTGGCGCAAAAACCAGGGCATGGACGAAATCTGGGCCAGCCCATACTTGCCGCAATGGGAAGTGGGCGGATCTCCTGTGGCAGATATACGTTAGCTGGAAATGTGAATCTTGGGTGATGGAAGGGAACCTCGTCGTGGGGATCTTCTATCATTGTGCGTGTCAGAATACGATCCTTGGACAGAAAACAGCACCAACATGTTCGAAATAATTCAGTGGGCTACCAGCCTGGCAAATGGCATCGAACTTGCCGAGCGAGGGTCGGTAAGGCGGATTCGGGAACGTGCTCATGAAGGTACAGTACTTGGCGCCCTCCGATTGGGGGGGAGCTGGAGATAAATTCGGTGTCTCTTTCTTCACCGGTTTCTGAATATTTTGGATGTGTTCGAAACCCGCGTTCAGAGCGTTAGACAAGAGGCCATGCTCACCGGCTCCACCGTTGCTTCTTGTATCTGAGCGAGAACTCTGCCCTTTCGGAGAGAGTCGAGATCCTGGGAACGTGTCAACACCAAGTGATCAGGGAAATCAGCCAGCAATTAATTACGCGTTGCAGTTGGAGGTTCTTATCGCTGTACTCCTTGAGTTTTCCCTCGTAATTGATGCGGTCTTTCTGCACGTTTCATTAAGCGATTGTAGGTTGAGCGAACAAGAACGCAGCTCCCACCTCTATTGCTTGGTTGTGCTCTTCGGTGAGTTTCAACAGCGATTCACTTTCAACCTGCACAAGCACGTCAGGGGTGAAGGGAATGTGGAATCATGTATGTATGCCGTCGCGTACAGCAGAATTCGCAATTTTCTCTTCGTATTCCTGTACCAAAGCGACGGATTTCTGCGAGTCTCGGTTAAATATGCGCCGTTAGAGTTTGGGAGGTATTCACCTTGGCCATTTCCGTGTGACCTTGGATATTTGCTTCATATTCCAAGGTCCTCCGTGAAAATTCCTGGACATCATGAAGCTCGCTGAAATATGCGGAAATGGACCTGGGACGTATACGTACCGCCTGCAGTTTGGCGCTCCAGGCCATGTGCATCTCGTATTTGTCCCTCATCTGTCCCAGCGCAATCAGAGCGATGCCAAAATCCCAAAGTGGATTACACACTTCGTTTAATTCACGAGCCCGGTCTTCCAGGGTGCGCTGGAGCTTCGCTCGCTCGGTGGTCTGGGGATGAGTCAGATCGTATTTCGCGGCGCAGATGAGGGATGGGCAACTAAACCATTTGGGACATCTTTTTCTTGAGCTGGTCGTTGGCAAGATTCAGCTGCGCCTCGCTCGCTTTCGCCTTATGTGCGTGATTAGCGGCACGGACACCCATGTGGACACCGCTAGTATTTAGCCTGCTCTCACCTCATGCACATTCTTCTTTTGTTCGGCTTGGTACTTGCGGCCAAGAGTCTGCATGTCCTGTAGCAGCATCAGTCGGGGAATGCAACGCATGACGCAGAACATTACGCCTCGATGTTGCTCGAGCTCCTCTTGGCGGAGGGCATCAACCTGCCTGCGCGCGAATTGGGCCCGCGCATTGTCTGCGTCCGCAATACGGAGCTTCTAAAGACCGGGTCAGATTTTCCAGGGGGACCGCAGTGACATTACCTCGGATATGGCATCCATGGCAGCCGCGTTCTCTTCCATGCTCTCCTTATGTATCTGGTGGGGTGTTGAGTATACCAAAGGCGAGAAGCGGCAGACTTACAATTCGCAGTTCATCGGCGCTGATTCTGTCAAGACGGAGACGCTGATTCTGTCAAGACGGAGACGTTCCTCCATGTCGTTGAGACTGTGTTGGCGTATTTATAACTCCTAAAGTGTACAGGGTCAGATTTGCCAAATAAAAATACTTGGACATACGTCGGTCATTGCCTGCATCGCAGCCGCATTCTGTTTCATGCTGTCGCTGTGCATCTGGGGCAATGTTCAGGCATATAACATAGGGAAATGGAAGGCTCACAACTCGCAACTCTTCGGCACTGCTTCTTTCACGACTCATTCGGTCCTCCAGGTCTCTGGCGTCGTTTTGACACATTTCCAGCTCCTGATTGAGGTCTCAGAGAAGATTATCGCACATCGAAGCGACTGCGCACAGATTGGCGCGTGTAGTCGGCCTGCAGCACGGTTAGATCTTCCTTTGCTCGAGACATCTGGATAGGGGCTAAGCATCCATAGTAATGCGCTGGTCGTGCACCCACCTCTGCGATGAGGGCATTCTTTTCGGCGCGGAGAATCGTCATTTCATGGTTGTGCTGGCCGATAATCAAGGCCAAGCCGTCGGGCTGTCGCCGGATATCAGCTAGTGTCGGACGGTCAGACGAGGCTGCTCGCACCTCTCTCTTGACCCGGGTGGCGGCCAACAGCGCGGTGTCAAGTCGCTCATTGTCTTCTACCAGCTCTGCTATCTCGCGCGCATGCACCTCAGCGGCGGCTTGCTAATTTCCGTTCGTTATGGGATTGAAGGGGCGTTAAAGAGAGACTTTGAAACTGCCGCACCTGTTCAGCGATTTTGCTCTCGAGTTCTTTCGTGGTCGTCTGCGACGCAGTCAGCGACTCGGACAGCAGCTTCAGGATGCTCGGGGCGAGTTCGGGGTGGTTCGTGAGTAAGTCCATAGGCATGATTCGCGTGATGGCGGCTTTGATGATGGCGGGTCAGAAGGAATCTGGCAAACGCCGAGACGTTCGGCACGAACTCGGCGAGCCCAATTCGGAAATATTTTCCTTCTTGTCCTCCTCATGACAGAAAACGAAAAGCCTCTGGATTCGAGCTCCCTAGCCGCATCCCTCCCAGACGGCGATCCAGAGCATGTAGATGTCCCAAAATCCTCTGAACTCCCGGCCCAGCTGCGGCGCAAAGTATCTTCAGCGTCTACCACATCGTCTACCACATCGACCACGGATCCAGGCCTGGTGAGGCTGCAGGGTGGGATGCGGGCGCATGCGACAAATTCTCTGCGAATGCGGGCACTTGCAGAATCTTTGGGGCCAGAGGATGTACAAGTGGATGTGAATGTTGGCACTGGGGCGAAGGCCTGACTGGAGAGGTAAGCTGCTCCGGTGGAGGAACTATACTTCTTCAAGTTCTCGAATCTCACTCTCTGACATCGGCGCAGCACGAGTAACCATGCCAATCTCGACTCGGAATCAAGCATCATGATGGGCGCTAATGGTCGAACCATCTCCCTTCGCCCGCCATGTCATCCAATTGCTTCGACGAGCTCCCACCCGAACTCATCCTACTCCTCCCTCAGTTTCTATCGATAGGATCTCTCAGCGCTACAGTCATGACCTCCCGCCGCCTGCGAGAAATCCTCCAGCCCGAACTAGAGTCCCGCCTCACTCCAGAACTCGGCTGGGAATTACTCCCATGGGCGACAGGCACGAAGCCGCATATCGTAGCGAAGCTTCTCTCCCCACCGCACTCCCTAAATCCGAGCAGCTATGGCCTCCTTCACCAAAACCCACTCTATATCGCAACTAAAGCAGGAAACCTTCAAATTGCTTCTCTCCTCCTCGAAGCAGGCGCGAACCCCGTGGCGGAGCGGGGTTACGACGAGTATCACCCGCTCCATCTGGCGGCAATGAACGAGGACGTTGAGATGATGCGGCTCCTCCTGCACCATGGCGCGCCGACTGACACGACGGGGTGCGATGGCTGGAGCGAGAACGCGCTGAACGCCGCGTGCAAGAGTGGGCACATGGAGATGATACATCTCCTCCTGGACCACGGCGCAAGCCTCGAGAACGGAGGAGAATAAGGCACTGCGCTCGGGCTCGCAGTCCACTTCGCCATGGGCCTGCCACACCCCTCGCTGGAGGCCTTACCTGCAGTCCGCCCGAAATGGGAGGGCCTACCGCTCAGGGAGGGGAAACGAAAGCTGATGGCGCTCTTGATGGCACACGGGGCGAGAAAGGATGTCACGGTAGAGACCATTTCCACACACTTGACGGCGTTGGCGACGGAGGCGCAGCAGACAGGAGAGATACCTGGTGATGGTTAAGGCAATGCTGAAGGAGGCGGAGGACGCGATTCCACATGCTTTGTCGGCTGCAAAGGAGGATCCGAGGAAATGTACTAGTCGTTTTGGCACCTAGTTCTTTGATTATTCCGCCTCTCCTAGTCAAAGTAACGACAGAGAATAAATGTAAATCTAGAATAATATCCTATAGTATCTTCCGGATCCATTCGAGCGGTGGGTGAAAGATGTGTCCGCGCTCCTTCCTCAGGTACAACAAATACACTACGGCACCAGAGGAGACACTCACGAACGACACCAGGCCGGCCCAGCGGAACTGCGACGGCCGCGACAGCACCATCGTCAGCACGTACCTGACAAAGTGAAAGTAAGTTGAAATTCAAATCAGGCTGCGAATGAAGATGCGGCGCACTTGAGCAGGTCTGCGACACTCTGCATGGTGAGTTGTAGCGCGGTAAGCGTGTTGCGTCGCGCGTGCGAGGACAGCGCGTCCTGCAGCTGCTTCGTCTGGATGAGGTCGAACGACCAGAGCCCGACGCGCGAGAGCGCCATGCCTGCCGGGTGTCAGCACACGAAGACATAGCAGGCTGCGGACACACCGCCGAAGAGCAACCCGGCGCCGAGGGTGTTGCGCGGGCCGAATATGTAGAAGGACGCCATGACGGGAAGGAGGCAGACGACCATTGACCTGGGCAAGTTAGGCGGGAGGCGGTGGAGACACGAGGCACGGTAACAAGGCTTACCAGATGCTCCAGCTGCCTGCGCGCGCGGAGCCGAGCTTGCGCTCGAGTGGGACGGTGACGAGTGTCCCGATGAGCCCGGTGACGACGCACAGCCCGCGCATCCCCGCCAGGAAGTCGTCTCGGAAGTCGAGGGTCTTGAGGTAGCCGAGCATCGTGCCCTCGAACCTGCCGCTCATATTAATGAATGGGGTTTGAAAATGGATCGAGAGGCACTGACGAGAGGACGGTGAGGTAGAGGAGCGATATGGATACGGACGACAGGAAGACCGGCAAGCGCACGAATTCCTGCCAGTCTTTGAGATTCAGTGCACGTTGCAGGATGGACGACGTCTGGGGCTGCCGTGGTTCATTAGACTTTAGATTGTCCTTGCGCTGCTGTTCCGCAGCAAGCATCGGAAACCGGTCGTACACGATCTGTATCCAGTACATCTCGAACACCATCGTCAGAATGGAGATAACCGCGAGGACTGCAATGGACACAGAAGGCTGGTCGTCTCTGCTGTCATACTTGACTGTGAGGAACGACACGAACAGCGGTGCAAGCAGTTTGCAGAGGAGGTTGATCTGGCGGAGGTAGGTGTTGATCTTTGCGAGTGCGGGTGAGGACCCGGCCGAGATGCACGCTGTCCAGTCTCGTTCGACGGCAATTGACATGCATGTGGTGGAGAGCTGCAGGATGCAGCCGGCTAGAACGAGCACCGAGAAGATGCATAACGATGGGATGGAAAACCGGTTGTCGACCGATCGCAGTCCCGCGACACAGGTGTACGCCCCCAGTGTCGATGCCTTCTGAAGAAATATGGACCACCGCACGACAGACAGCTTCGGCATCTTGTCGACCACAGATCCAGCCCACCTAGAGAATAAAATCCCTGTTACTAGAGGACCTCCTAAAATCAGCCGGGCTACGGATGGATTCGGCGAGTCCCGTACACGTCATGGAGAAGCCAAATATCGACGAGGGCAGAAGAGTATCCTTGAAGTAAGCAATCAGATATAGGTAGAGCGCGAATTCAGCAGTTCTGTCGCCCCAGGCGCTGAAGGTACAAAGGTCGTCAGAAAGGGCTGGAAATGGCCGATAAGGAAAAAACCTGGAGAAATGCTGAACCAGAAGATATTTTACACCCAGAGGATCGAGATTATCTGCATTTTGAGTCAAAAGCGGGGTTGACTCCGCAGCGACGTCGTCGTCTTCCATGAGGGAGAGTCGGCCCACTTGACCGAAGACCGGATCGGAGTTCGGACGTCGTGAAAATACGGAAAAACCGTAGCCGATCAGGTCCGATCACGCGAAGAAATGAGTCAGAAAAAACACTGGAGAGATCTTTGACTTTGACCGCCATGTCGTCCGTTCTTTCCACGGTCGTGGATTATGTGGGCCGGCACGAAAACGGCACGAAACGCCTGACCTGGGGTCTCTTGAATTCCACTGCCTCAACCCCAGCGGGATCCAGCCTGGCCACTCCACAAGCAGAAGCCCGGAGCCCCAGCCTTGCCCGAGATGAATACGAGATGGAAGCTCGGGACGCGCCTCCTCCAACGGAGGATCCAGAGCTGCGCCTTCCGAATAGGGCATCGTTATGCGTTATGATCGCGACGAATGCCTTGTTGCAGGTGCGCTAAAACTCTCGTCGATATCGCAATAAATCTGACAGCTCGAGGTAGTTCTCATTCTTCGTGACAGTGTCGTCTGCCAGCGCCTATGCGGAGTATCTCGGTGGTTCTGCACTGTTTTCTGGGCTGACGATCGGTATCCCCACCGCTGTCTCTGGTCTGATGCTCATCCCCCTGTCAAAATACGATGAGGGTGTGGGCCCTCGCATTATTCTCTCGATGCTCTTAATCAGACTGATGCAGGGCGCTATTCACGCTCACTCAAAATTGCGTATATGTCGCTGATTCTCGCCAACATCCTGCACGCAGTAGCATACCAAGCGAAATTTCTGTACCTCATTCTCATCGGCCGTATTGTATCCGGAATCGGATTCACCGGGTTCATGTACACGAAGCGCTATTGTTCAGGTACTGCTCTCCTTCATCCAGTTCGCGCGCGTACGCTAAACGAAAATGCAGACCCGCGCATCATTGGGATCCGCAGGCGAACCACCCTGGCGAGCTGGCTAGTTCTGACGCAGGCGTTCGGATTCAGCGCCGGGCCCTTCATCGGCGGCCTGCTGTATAAAGTTGGGTTCTCGAACGAGGTATTTAATGGATTTACGAGGTATGCATCCAGCATGTTGGCCACTGTGTTCAGTATTCACATTATTTCAGCCCGGGATGGGTTACCGCAGCCTGTTGGGTGCTCTTTGCGATCGCCGGCATATATTTGTTCCAGGACCTGCCGAAGCCCCACCGAGTGCGGCACTCCGGTTCCGTGGAGGGAGGCGCCCCCCGCATCAGCCCCACTCTCACACCCGAATCCTTCCCGGCAGACGCGCAAGCGGAATCCGAGTACGGTATTAGTCAAGTCACCGCAGCACAATGGGGGGTGATTATTTCCATGTGCTGGACGTCCATGTCCTGCTTCTTCATCCTCGGCAGCTGGGAATCCAACATCCCCATCTACACCGCAGTTGCCTTCGGCTACACGCCATACGCCGCGGGCAACTTCATCGCCCTCGGCGGCATTACGACACTCCCGTTTCTACTCGCGAGCGTGCGCTACTCCCCGCGCTTTCAGGACCGCACCACGCTCACGGTGGGCTCTGTCATCGGCCTCACAGGCCTATTCCTGACGCTCGCGCTGCTGGCCACGGACAAGATCGTCTTCGGCTCATTCTACGTCTGCTGGGTGCTCGTCGCGCTCGGGTTTAACCTCGCGAGCACGTGTACGTTGAGTCTCCTCTCGAAGCAGATGCCGGGCGCGTGGAATATGCGCACCAGCCTGGCGATCCAGTACAGCAACTATTCCGGACGCGTCACGGGCGCGATTTTGGGTGGCGCGGGTAAGCGGGTCTTTGCTCGTGCTCTGTTTTCACGGGCGTTGACGCTTTGTGCAGGTGTGCAGATGGGCATGAAGAATTACGTTGCGGTGCAGATTGGCGTAGTTGCGATCGGGGCGCTGTTGCATCTAGCGTTCTGGAAGCAATTGAAGGCGAAAACGGGATGACGTGTCTGTAGCATTTCCTGGACTTATAAACACAGGAATAGATAGACTCAGATGGGATATGGTGTGGAACGCCTAACTAGATAGAAAGTACCACAACCTACTCCTACATTTTGCATCAAAGCTGCATCTCATCCTCGTTGAAATCCCATTCCACACCGTTCTTGTAGGCCTACTTCGGCTCGCTCAAGACATCCGGGATTGCGTCCTCCGCCTCCTTCAACATTGCCTCAACCATCGCAAGATATTCCTCCTCTGTGTGTTGATCCTCTGCCGCGAGCTCAGGCAAGTGCTTGGAAACAGTCTCCAACGTTGCGCCCTTGCTGGGGTACATTTAAGGGATAATTCCATTCAGAAACCCCGGTTGTAAGCAGAAACCCCCCATCCAAAAATAGATTCTATGCAGAAACCCAGGTTTCTGCGGCCGGAGCTCCCCCGCCGAGACCTGCCTAATTTGGATGTTCATACTACTTGCAGATTTTTCGCAGCTGGATGTAAATTAATTAAGCATGTGTACAACAACACTGTTCTGTAGTTGTATTTTCGCTAGCTCGGCGTGTCCGGCACGCAGTTCAACCACACCGTGTGGTCCCGAACTCTCTGGACTGCGGCTGAGACAGTCCATGCCAGTGTGCCACCGGTCGAACACTCCTTCGAACGCGGGTTCTGCTGCCCAGAGTGCGGGTCGTAGATGTAGTCTGTTTACAGCATGCTGAGCAGGCCGAGCTGGGCACTACTGTCTTGCTACGCCGGTGCTTGTGTTTATAGAAAAGGACTGCAGTTACCGGTTTTGCCGCTCCACAATGAGCTCTTTCTACCCCAGGCGCTTCCGGCTGCCCCGCCAGAGACCGTCGCATTCAAGCCGTGTTCCATTTGATCAGCGCCGACCGCTTGCCAACACTGCTGGTGAGGTAAGTACTACAGGAGTGGCCAGAGAACAAAATACTCCACCTGACCAAGTTAAGTAGTCGGGTGGCAGGCAAAAAAAAAATTGACACAACTTTCGGACGCGACTTGGACGCGACTTCGAGAAACCGCATTGTTTGGTTTAGCTTATGATGGCCGGAGCCCGATCACGGAGAAACCCCCGAAAATTCAATAATCTGCTTTCCGGATAAGGGGGGTTTCTACTTGCAACCGGGGTTTCTGAATAGAATTATCCACAATTAAGAGCGCCATCAGCTGCTTCCTCACATTGCTGAGCGGTGGTCCCTCAAACTTCGGGCCCCCCGGCCCCGCAGCCGCCGATCCCGCGGCACGGGGGTGGGTGAGGTGCTGTAGATCCATGGCGAGGTACGGAAGGCTGGCGCTGGTTTCCCGACTACCAACATAGATTGGCACTGTCACGGACGCATCGGCGCCCCGGTCGATCAGCAGGCGCACGATGGCCGGCCAACGGTTGTCCACCGCGACGCCCACCGTGGGGCGGTGGCTGTGACCCCCCACGAGCTTAAGGTCCGCGCCGCGGTCCAACAAGAGCTGTATCATCTCGATTCTCCCCCGGGCGCAGGCGTCGTGCAGCAGGACCGTCGGCCCACGAGTAGCGCATCCCGATCGGGGCACCGCAGTCCAGGAGGAGCCGTATCATGTCGAGGTCCTTATTCCGCATCGCTAAATCGAGCGGCTGGACCATGTGCTAGTCCCACTCGGCCCCGGGGTTCGCGCCCGCGTCGAGCAGGAGTGCAGCGGTTTCGAGGTTTCGCGCATCTGCAGCGACGTGGAGAGGCGTTTGGCCGGCCTCGCCATATGTCTCCGGGCTCATGGAGTGCGGCGGGGAGAGGAGCTTGATGACGATGTGCGGCTTTGCGGCTGCCGCCAAGTGGAGCATTGTCTCGCGGAGCTCGGGGGTGAGGCGAGCCTCGAAGTCGGGCTGAAGAAGTTCGCGCAGGTGCCGAAGACTAGGGAATTGAGACATGATGTCGAAAGAAGGGGAGGGAGGAGTAGGATGAGCTCGGTCGGGAGTTCCTCGAAATAATTCGATGACATGAGGGACGAAAGAGCGCACAAAGAGCGCTCGGAGTCAGAGCAGGCCTTTATGTAGCAATCATGAATGTATGATGCCGTTGACATTGTCGCTCATCAGAATTGACAGAACGGATCTGCCGCTGCAGTGATGCTACCTCACTGCGTACTTGCCTGTACTTGCGCATGTTTTCAGATGTTCTCTGAGCCCGAGGTATCCCAACGACACCACGCGCATTTTGGTCTCGGAGTGGAATCAGGTGACCGCGAATTTCAAGACAAACGTGACTCGGGGCAGCTCTCTCGTGGCATTTGCCTCAGTTTGCCTCACGCCCTGACATCCGCAATGAGCCTCAGGCTGCACGCTAGGACAGTACTGGAACTCGGCATCTCAAACGCAACCTCCCCTGAATATAACTTGGTTTTGTCCAGGTCTGCTGTCTGGTCACTGGTGAGCACTGGTGGCGACTATCGCGCAATATCGCGCCGATTGATACTCTTCAAGAGACTCATACTTAAAATCGTCTGTTATTGGACCGAACGACCTCCGTGAAGATATCCAAGAGCTAGAGTCGGGTCGGGCTTGGGCTTGAGCCCGGGCTTGACTGTATGTTTTTTGCTCCCTGCATTCAAGTCAGTTTCGTAGCAGATTCAGTGTTCTGTATATGATTACTTACTGTAAGTTTTATTCTATAAATTTTTGAACCCTCACAGACAGTTTTTTCACCACCACTGTTTAACCATCAATCCATCAAAATGATTCGACCTACTATCGCGACTTGCCAAGCCACATTCGAGGTGAGAAGACTTGCTGGGGATGCTGGAATTCAGTTTACCAATGTTGAACTGCCTCAATATTACCATTTCATTCGAAAAATCCGACCCCGAGTGGGACCCACTGAGGCCCGGTCTTGAAATGCAAAAGCGGGTGGGAGATTTAAGCGGCAGCTATTTCCAAGCTGCAGTTTTACTCGGGGTCAGGCCCATTAGATACTATCCTGGCCACCTTTTTCTCCTCTTTCCTCATATGATTTATGCTACTCACCCAAGATCACCATATACTTGTCTACCCGAGTTTACCCGCATGTCTACCACGCAGAATACCACTGCAGATTAGAGCCTTTGAACATGCCGCCAATTAGTTACTCGCTCGACGATATATCTTTATATCTCTCGCTACCCTCCCATACTGCGTAGTTACCTACGCCGGCATCTTAGCTACTTAGTACTGCCTGCGCCGTTAAACCGATTCTCTCTCTCTCTCTCCCCCACTGAGGCCCGGACTCAAGCCCGGGTTGCGGGTCGGGCAAAATTCTGGATGTTGTGGACAGAGACTGAACAAGGTAAGACTCAGAGTTGATAGTCAATGTCTGAGGTGCATACAAAATATGTAGCCGTATAAATACTAACCAGAGGCTGTATGTACGGCTATCTACTTCAGTCGAACAATAAGAATGACAAGAATAGGTACGAGCGAAATTCCATTGTCCAGGAATAATTGCTGTCATACAGGAACGAGAATATCAAAGAAAACAGCACGAACTTGATGAATTTGAAGGTCCGATTGCAAATTCAAGAGGGGCCCTTGCTCAGGCAAAAATGCATGGATTCAGATGAACCAAAGTGTGATTCTACTCGCTTTTATCTCTAGTTTTTGATGGTATTTTTTAAATTGCCATAAATGGAAATCCTAAAAAAAAATCCCCTTGGTTTGGCATCTTGTTGGGCAATTTGTGCTAAAAATAGGTAACTGGTTATCCTGCTGAGCCTTAATCATTCCAAGGTAATGGCCCTAACGGGCGGCGCCTGGATACCCGGTTTACATGAGCTCTGGCATATAACGAAATATTGTCCCAATCTTGTCCAGAGTGAATTGGCTCCTACATAGTACCCACCACACGTCTATCCTTGTCCTGTCTGTCCGTTATCGTAACCCACACATCTTTTCGCAAGCGCGTTGATTTTCAAAGCACTGGCATTTTTTGCTCGCCCCTCACACCAGATTACACAGAGAGTTTTTGATTAGTATTCTGTCGTCGAATCCAACCTCTATCAAAATTTTTTGTTCGTGTAAATACCGTGGTCGCAGCCGTACACATGTCCCCATGACGGAAACTGTCCTCTGGTGTGGCGGAGTAGCGACAACAGCGACTGCTTATTGATGTAATTCCCTAACCTCCCGTACAGCGCGAAGGGCACGGAAAAGACGTGGCAGCAACCCTATGCAGTCGACTGGTCACTCGAGGGTGTCGCTAAGTGCCGCCTCTATGGCACGTATGATGAGGCAGCGGCGTTAACATATCTTACAAGCGTAACAAATGTAAGTATCCAAACCCTCTACGCTCCTCAATGCATCGTTAACAATGCACAGATCGAGCGTAGATGAACAACATGTACATATTACAGAGAATGGAACATCGGCCAGGAACACAGTGAAGCAGAAGCCTCACTTTTTGGCATTCCTCCACGGCTCCGATTCTGAACAGGCTATATATCTTCTTTTGGACGCAGCTCCTTACCAGGGGTATTGTTACCTTACTTGCTGTTGAACGAACACGTACATATTACAGAGAATGGAACATCAGCCAGGAACACAGTGAAACAGAAGCCTCAGTTTTTGGCATTCTTCCACAGCTCCGATTCCGAGCGAGCTATATATTTTATTTTGGATGCAGCTCCTTACTAGGGGTATTGATACCTCACTTGTTGTTGAACAAACGCGGTGGTTTTGACTTTGCGATGCTCTTTGTTGTACAGGCAGATTTGAATGCAGTTTAACGATTTTTATCGAGTTTGCTGTATATCTGCTTAACGGTAATGACAGAAGGTATGAGTGTAGGTAGAATTACATTAGATGCATCAAAAAGACTAAGGAATGTGATGAGAAGAAAGTCGACGTGTATCAGGACACAAGAACGAGAACAATTAATATAGCACGAGAGAGCCAAGTTAATGCAGGTATAAGAAATTCGACTATATGGTGGTGATGCGGATTGTAGAAAGTATACAGTGAATGTGATTGCGTGGTCGAGATACGAGAGGCAAAAAAAATATAACGTGGGTGAATGCGGGTGAACGAGCAATGAGAATGAAGCTGACTAGACAGAGAGCTACCAGATAGCCGGAACAGCAAAGGCAAACATTTTGCCCTTGAGAAGGTGTATTTGCGGTACAGGAATTATCCGACCAGCAGCAAGGTAGGAAAACACATGTAAAGCAGAACAGAAAAAGAAAAAAAAAAAAAAAAACATCGTCTCAGCGGGAAACAGTGAGGAGAAACGGCAAGTGGCTGTGCAGCATTATATCGTGATGGGACATCAAACACACCATATCCAGTAATTTTAACTATAAAAGGGAAAACATGTGACGTCTTCGACTGTCTATAAGAACCCGGATATTATATATCCAGGCATTTCAAGTCTAGTTAATTGTCATATCTTATTTTGAGTGATTTGATTGGCCCAATATTGCTCTAGAGGTGGTGCAATATTTATTCCGAGTCAGTGTATTATATTCACAGTAGTCACCGTCGAGTGTTGGAAGGCGCTGAGAATTATTCGGCGATCCACGCTCCCTCTGCTGCCGGGTCTTTTCGTCGGGGGAGTCCCTGCACTCGGCGCCCGAGGCTGAGGCTGCCGTATGGTCGGACCTTGCAGATTACCGCCGGTCATCTGCACCAGCCGCGCGGAGAACGAGGAGAAGCGTTTTTTGACTCATTTGAGTGCGCGGTGTTCCGTGCAGGGGTAAGGCATGTAGCTCCTTCGGTGTATGTGCTGACGCGCACTAGGTAACCCTCGACTACACGCGCTTCGAGTTCAAGTACACGGCACCGTGGTCCGTGGGGACTCCTGACGTGCGGAGGCGTCTGCACTGTACACTACGAGGCCTGGCTGGGGCGGCCGGCTGGGGCGCTGAGCATGTGCCGAGTGCGTTTGCTTTTCTGAGCCCATTCATTTATCATGGCTTGGTCATGACGTTGGACCGGCCATAGAATACGACTTCTTGCCGAAGGCCATTGAACTCCATCCCCATTCAATGGCTTACTGCCGGCACGGGAGAGACAACTATCAATGAGCATTATCAAGCCGTGTATTTATCATCCACCGGCGGACTTATTCAGTTCAACTTACTCATCCTTACGCACCACATATTAAGGACTCGGACTTGAGGATCTACATACCTGCCGATATGACGTCGCTTTTCGTCCTGCTCTGTTGCCTCGTTCTCCGCGTCTCCAGCCAAACTTCTTCGGTCATCGTTTCAACGACGTCTGGGCAGCTCCATGGCATTGAGCTAAACGGAAGTTGGTAATACTCTGTCCACTGATGAATATATATACTGACACGATTTCAGTCATGTCCTTCAAAGGAGTGGTGAGCTCGCTGCCGAGTCCGAAGCACTCATCAATGGTAATTCTCCCTAGCGCTTTGCCCAAGCGCCTACCGGACAGCTCCGTTGGGAGCCACCTGTTCCGTTCACATCAAACGACCCTCAAAACACTACTGTTCTGGCTCCTGCATGCCTCCAGCAATTCCGAGTCCCATTCGCCTCCAGTGCATTTATACAGTTCGTATTCAATGATCCCCCACCCGCGTCCGAAAACGAGGACTGCCTGTTCTTGTGCGTTATAGATTTGTGCTATGCACCTGATCTTCAACTCATCGATGTTCGAACAGGAATGTATGGGCCCCGTCGACGAATATCACGGAAAAGAAGCCTGTGTTATTCTGGCTCTTTGGCGGGTTCGTTTCAGATCATCCGTAGTTGAACAACGTCAAGTTAACAACGTTCTCAGCGGCAATTCATGGGGCACGGCATCCCTGCCGGGATATGATGGGACTTCGCTGGCCGCGAACCAAGATCTAGTCGTCGTCACGATCAACTATAGGACCAATGTATTCGGCTTCCCCGGATCTAGGGATCTCCCCATCGCGCAAAATAACCTTGGCTTGCTCGACCAGGAATCGGCGTTGAAATGGGTGCAGTTGAATATCGCACAGTTCGGCGGAGATCCGGACAAAGTAACCATAATGGTTCGTTCCTTATTTATCATTCGTTCGTCTGACGGTTGACTTGAACATAGGGACACTCTGCCGGCTCCGCAGCTGTAGGATGGGCCATAGTGAGAGATCGCGTGGAACCGCCTTTCCGAGCGGGTATCATGCTGTCGGGAGCACCAGTTTCTGTGTCGCCGGTACCTTCCTTCTCTTCATTTGACGAGTTTGCTGCCGCAATGGAGTGTTCCCAAACCCCTGGCCTGACCAGGCTTGATTGCCTGAAAGCAGTTCCAGCAGCGACCATCCGGAACTTTACGAATGGCCCGCTCAGTGGCTCTTTCGGACCTCTGGTCGACAAGTGAGTGCTGAAATACCCACTGTAGCCTATGCAGATGCTTATCGAAGTCCAGCGTAACCTTGTTCCCTAATCCATTCGAACGTCTGCGCGCAGGCGTTACAGCAAAAATTTCCGTTCTCCTTGGGAACATGGAGGACGATGGAACCGTCCTTACAGTAGGAATGACAAACCTGACGGCCTTTCTGGCGGGAGAGCTCCCCGGGAGCAGCATTTCCCCTGATTTAGTGCGGTCTCTGTACTCGAGCCAAAATGATACCGTGGTCATTACGGACGCAGTCCGAGACCTGATGATCAGATGGTGAGCGTGCAAATACTTCTCATTCGGGTCGGTTTACCCTGAGGAATTAGCCCAGACGAGCTGTGGAGCGCGGCCACGATTGGCGCTGGTGTTAGCAGCGTTTTCCGATACTCTTACGGTCAGTAATCGTTTATGGTCATGAATATTCGTGAGTGCGTGGATAAACCTTTTCTCAGGGGCCGTGTTTGCGGACCTGCAGAAATTCCCGGGCGCGGGGGCGTGGCATTCCTCCGAGCGTGCGTATTTTCCGCTTCCCCGTTTCACTAGCTAACGAGACCTGACTGGACAGTCGGCCCGCTCTTTGGAACGTACAACAGATCTACTGCGACGCCCGCGGAAGTGACTTGGTCCAGCACATTCCAGACCGCCATTGCAAATTTCGTGAAGGACCCTGACACATCTCCAGCACTCAACTGGCCGAAATACCTCCCCGGGCCACCTGCGAGGACGTTCGCCAAGCTGGCATACAACGGCAACGTGGATCCGGAGAATTTCGTTGATCCAGTGGCAAGTAATTCGTTGGTGAGTCTCTTGGGCCTTTCCGCGGGTTCTCTAATTTAATGTGGCGCCAGGATGGCCCCTGTGACGCTCTTTGGAACCAGTTTTTGGACTTCACTTCTTAAGTATAATAGGAAATTGCAATATGGTTTCTGTAAGATGACAATTAACATGCTTCCTAGTAACAGCTTCCGCGCGGAGACACTGTCCGGAGTCTCCTCAGACGTGTTAAATCGCGTCGAAATCGCGTTAACCCTGCATTATCTGTACTGTATTTTTTCATTCAGTCTGACCAGGGGGGTGACGCGTGACTCAAATTACCACCATTCGACCGCCGGAAACGAAATTTTTTGATTTTGCGTGCCTTGGACACAATTTTTGGGAATTTCGAGGGCCGTGTGATGCAAAATGTGTTCGACCAGAGGGTGGGTGACACGTGACAAAATACCAATGTTCGCCATCGACCAAGGGGGGAGTGATGCATGACGGTCAAATTGAATGAAAAAATACAGTACTACATATATTTTAACGCAGTTGTATCCTGATTGCCACCCGGAATTGCCACTAAGTACGCCTGCAAAGGCCTCACTCAGCAGCATCTCGGGTGCATTCATTGGCTCTGAATCAGCTGATCAATTGAAAGTTCTGTTCTATATTGTTGCGCGATCCCTTTCAAATGGTTATGGTTGTTCGCGTGAACCGACAGCCAAAAGAAATCAATGTAGAGTAATAGACGGTCAGATCCCCATATGAATAAATGGAATCCAGCCCTCATAGGGAACCTTTCTTGTCTTCAATTCTTTAACTGCGAGGTGCAGGGCTTCAGCCGCCTCACTGGCGTGAGGCTGTCGCCCGTTCCGGAAGAGATGTGAGTACACAATCTCTGCGACAAGGGGCCCATCTTGATCATTCATAGACCACAAGATCCCGATGGCACCCCGAAAACCAGCAGCAATAAATCCACCCCCGATGTGAAATGACTCATTGACTAGGTGACTATCCCCCATCACTGTCTGGCATCCAGCTAGAAACACAAACTCGGCATTTGAGAGATTCATTCGAAGACTTGTTTTCAACTCTAAATGCCTCCGTAGAGGAGGAGGTAACTTTGTGTGGGTGCTGCTGAATCTTGTTTTCCATGGCAAGCCAGATGAACCCAAGAGCAATCCTGTAGTTGCTGTTCGACAGCCTTAACGGTGGCACATTTCCCTTCAAGACACTCCAATTGAACCTTTTCCATGATGGAAGCAATTTTTTGTATTTGCTCCACTCCCTTGAGGTAATTGAGTCCGCCAGACCCACTGTGTGTTACTCCAACAACACCAATTTTATGTTCGAGCCGAGATACAGTGGTGCTACAATGTTCTGCACACGGCCGTTTGGGCTTTTTTCTGGGTCGAATGACTTCAAATAAAATGCTGCCATGAGCCTTGAGTGATTTCAGGAGTTTTGGAACAGTTCAACTCATACATTGCCTGCATATTCGTCTCACAATAAAATATTTGGAGGATTTTTCAAAAACCAAGTGTGTGGATTTTTCATGTACTCACAAATGGTGTCTATACCCTGAAAGTGCTCGTAGAGGAGACTAATTACCACTTTATTTCATAAGAATCAATGGGGCTTTGGGCTCACAACGGCGGGCACAAGTTGGGCATATTGAGTATTTTTGGTCTTTTCCTCTCAAAATGCTACAAATTGCCCACTTGTGCCTCACATTCCGAGCTCAAAACCTCATCGATTTCGGTCAAATAAAGTGGTAGGGAGGTTCATTTTACAAGTGCTTTCAGCCCATTATCAAGGTTTTTGCATCCACAGTGAACCCAAAAAGTCATTTTTCTCACACCACCAATTCTTTTTATCTTGCGTGAACTGTGGAGACATGGTATCAGTTAAATTATGTCAGAATTCTTAAAATTGTGAATAGTTCATGCTGCAATTTTATTTGGAGTCATTCGGCCCAGAAATGAGCTGGAACGAGTGCATGCAGAACATTATAGCACCACTGTACCTCCTTAGCACGGGCATCAACTAAAGCTCCTAATGTCACAGTGTATGAATGGATAAAGTTATCCATTAGAGGGCAGGCATGAAGAGGGAGTCCCGTAAATGATCCTATTGGTAACCACCACAGTCTGCCTGTATGAATGCCACACTAAACGAATCAATATTAGCTGAGACCAACGAAACGAGATGGGTATACTAACTGTTTCTAAGCTCTTATAGATGGGAGCAAAAACATCCATCCAAAGCCAAGACAACATGTCTGCAAACAACTCTTCTGTTACGAGTACTTATGTAATTATTTTATTAATCAATTTGCGGATCGTCCGCGGACTAAATTTCGGTGCACTTGGAACAACTAATTTCGGTTTGCATTTTAGCTTGCGCTGAAATTCAAACCAAAATTCGGGATTTTAACAGGTTTCGGGATAGTTAAAACAAGAAACAACATTTTGAGTTCCAGCTTTGATTTCGGTGCAATTGAGAGACAGAGTCTCAGGCACCTAGTTTCCAATCCCGATACCAATAATTTCGGTTTTGAATTTCAGTTGAACTTCTTTGTAATCTGAATCGTAGGCTTCTGAATGGGTTTCAGGATAACCAACTCGCAATTTCATTCTACTACTTTAGGTTAAAAAATCAGTGGGACTGAAAGTACTAGATGCAAATCAAATTTCAGGCCCACCTACTTGCAGCTCAACACTTGGGTGTTCAAATTGCACCTGGGTGGGCCTTAAATAGGATAATCATCATTGTGACTACTAAAGATAGTGGGTTTTTTTTTTCAATGCTCGGAGTTGAGGGGCTTTGGCTGGTCTTTCCCCACCATCGTGGAAGATTTGAAACGTCCAGCAACTTCCATCAGCTTTGATTCGCATCGTTCTCATTAGTAACCGTCGATGCAGTACCAGAAATCCGTGATTGAATTTCAGCTGAGCGGAGTCTGGAAGGAAACGCAGACGCAGGCGAGTTAATTTTGGATGTTTACGAGCACAAAATAATGTTATCAACCCACCTGAGGTCAGCCCACTTAGTGATGTTCAGAGCCCGGCCCGGCCTGGAAGCCGCGGCTTGGGCCCGGCTTGACGCGGCCTGGGCTTCGGATATCCAAGGCCCGAGCCTGGGCCTCGGGCTTAGGCCCGGGCTTGAAATATATATTCCCACGGTTGAGGAGCTGGGGAAGGCATCGACAATTCCATAGCTACGCTAAGAGGTAAATCATAGTTTGGTTCAGGGGAGTGCGACCCCGACATCGAGGGGGTGGGAGGAGAACATGTGTCACATTTTATATCTAGTGTTGCTGGATCCTGCCGGATCCGGCATTGGAGGATTGGCTGAGGTTGGAACACGCATTGACCTCGTTATTCACATGCCTGCTTATTCGTTTAATTATTCACATGCATTGTGCGCTATCGAGAGACTTTGAAACATACAACTAGTTCGGATCTGATCCGCCCCCCAGGCCCGGGGTTGAGGGCCCGGCTCGGGCTTCAGAATGTTGGAACCCGAGCCCTGAGCCCAGGCCCGCTCACGGGCCCGGCCCGGCCTTGAACATCACTAAGCCCACTTGAGGTCAACGTTGCATCGGCACGACCAAGGGTAGGTTTCGAGCCCATCCCATTAACCTAGTTTAAGTGGGCACCGATTACGGTGCAGGACACTGTCTATCTCCCAGTCCCCGGCCTTTCGTTGGGCTTGGCGCCCCGTGCCAACAGTCACTCCATGATGGCTTGTTCCGGGCGGTTTCGTTTGTGGGGCCCGTCAAAAGTCTAAAACCTATTGTTTCAGTAATCAGGTCACGTGAATTCCCATATATAAGGCAATTCACGTGACCCGGCTACTGAAACAATAGGTTTCAGATTCATTTTCGGCCGCACGTAAACCGGGCAATTCCCGCTGTGAGTGCCAACGCTGTGCAACGTAACGCGTAACGGCCGGCCCGTTTCGTTTCAGTTTTTTGCACGTGTAACGGGTAACGGAGGGGTCGTTTCAGGCCAAATTTCAAAAAGGTGTTACACCCAACAGGGGCAAGTGGTTAAGAAGTGTCTGCAAGCGATCTATGTGGGATATCAGGGCTTGTGGAGGGCCTGTTGAAGGTTTAGTTTTCTTCTTATGCATGTGTGTATGTAGTGAAAGAGAGCGCAGTCGTTTCCTAAGGTCGTTTCAAATTTTTAGAAAAGTAACGTGTACCGGTGCTACCGTTTCACGTTTCATCGGCATCGTTTCAGTTACGCTCAAGTGCGTTTCACACATACAACTTGGTATAGTATATAAGACAGGAGATGCAAACTCAAGATCGCCCGCCCTTCAACCCGCCAAGATGATCCGTACCGCTCTCTATCCCCTTGCACTAGTCGTGTTCGCTACAAAATGTTCGCTCCTCGCCCGTCTAGCACATCAGAGCTGACATTCAGAATAATTCTAGTTGCATCCGCCTCTCCAGCGTTGACCACGATCGTAGCGCCCTTCGGCGGGGACTCAGGCGATTCGACGACGGCGCTTACGGCCGAAATTCTTGGGGTCGATTCCAACGGGCGGACAACGTATGCGTTAGCGCAGGACGAGATGCAGGGGTCCAGCGTGCTCGTTTCGGCAACAGGTACGTTGCAATTTTAATCGCCTCCATTTTCCTTCATTCGCTGACCCAGATCGGCGGACCAGGCACCTTGATTGAGGGCGCTGACTACTTTTCTTACACGTACGCCATCGACGGCGACATTGGAATTACCCTCGGCCTCGAGTGCGCGCTCAAGGATGGAAATGCGATTTGCCAGGACGGGGGGGAAACCGCGACAGTCCCGCTCTCGTCGCTCGGCTCGTGGGTTCTCGACGTCGTTTCGACCGCTGCTCCCAGTGGCTCGACCTCTTCCCCGAGCGGCTCCACCACTGCTCCGAGCGCCGGCGGCAGCAGCTCCGCGCACGCAGCCGGACCGACCCAAAGCCCGAATTCATCCGAGAGAATGGCGACTTCGATCCTCGGCGCTGTGGCGAGCCTGTTGCTCGTATACCAGCTCTTCTAAATATTCTTGAGTTGAGTCCGGTTGCATGACGGGGATGAAGTGAATGCAATACATACCGCCTTTGAAATGTGAAGAATACTTTGCTTGCCAGCATTAATGAGGAGTGACCAGTTGGAGGTACGGATTAATTGAAGTTACGGATTCTTTCAGTGTTCGTTGTACTGTACGACCCTTCGACCTCGTATACCCTCCGCCTCCGGTGCCTTTTCAAACTTCTCCGTGGGAGGGCTGGGGGATGCCCCCGTATTTGTTCCAGCTGCCTCACCCATTCACGACGCAATATTGCAAGGTACACTTCACGAATTCCCCTTTGGAAAGTTCCAAACTGACGATGTTCTTTGGGCGCCACTGCTTCCCGTTCATGTTGTGTTTTTACATGTTTTATTATATCGTCTTGCGCTGACGCTGTCTCGAACGGGGCAGTTTGTGTGTCTCCGCATGCAATTAGACCAATTCTCAGGAAGACTACGAACCCAACCTGCAGGCAGGGCGGTACTAGAACCCGCTTCATCCACATCGCTCAGGCGGCCGTCGTACAGTTGATCGCCACGGCCTGCTGTGCCTTCGCCAGCCCGTTCGCGATCGACGAGCCCGCCTCCGCCGCAGCGACACCTTCGTCGGTGATTGCGCTGGGGACTGCAGTCAGTTCGTCGGTATACAGTCGAGAGACGGCGCGCACATGAGGCTCGTCTGATTGAGCGCGGTCTGCGCGGCCGTGAGGCCCGCGACGATGCGCGCTGTGGCGTTCGTAGGGGCGGGCGGCGCGCCTGCGGGGGCGGCGGGCGGCGGGCCGGAGAACACGAGGGTGCCGCTGTCTCGGATCTCGCCCAACACGTCGGCGGCGTCGATGAGGGAGAGCTGCGTCTGCAGCACGAAGCGCGGGTTGTCGGCGAAGAGAACGCTGGGTGGAATTTACGTTAGCGGAGCTGGGACGTCGCGGGACGCGGACGAGGGCTGACGTGGTGTTGATGCGCCCGAGGGCCAGCTGGGCGTCTAGCACGTTGTTACCGACTGCGAAGAAGACTGCGTTGTCGCAGGCCGCGTCGTCGGTGCGGCGGTGGAGAGGGGCTGCGGCGGGAGTTAAGTAGATTAGGTGATGAGAATATGGGAAGGTACAGCACGCACCGGCCAGAGCTTGGAACATGCACAGCAAGGAGATAAGCGCGAAGACGGCGGGGGCCATTATGTATGAAGGAGGCAAGATGAAAAGTAAAGTAAGAATAGGGGAAGGAAATGCAGACACGTCGAGTGTCGGGCAGGAGCAACGAAGTGGAATAAGTTTAGCAGTTTGTACAGTTGACCTTTAAACATCCGCCAGCTTGAATCGGCTTGAAATCGGTTGTTAGCGTTATTGAATGGCCGACCGATATCAAGCCGCGAGCACCCACTGTATTCGCCGGACTGAACCTGATCTGTTCCCGCGAGGATCTCACTGATGGGAAATCCCCAGCGAATATTCGAGTGCGTAGGAGATGGTCTGCTCTGTGTTATCGTATGAAATATTCAGGTGTACAAGTGGAGTGGACTGATGCGACATAGAGGGCGCTGAATCCGTTACACTGTGACCCGCGGGTTAACTTGGTGTGTACAATGTAGTAGTATTCACCTGCCAGTCTCTGGTGCGATGTCTATATTCTCGTATGAGGCATCAAATCGGATTGAGGGACGACGGTAGCCAGTCGATCCACAGCACGGTATCAAGTGAGGATAGAGTTGCATAGAGTCGGACCGACGGTCGGCTTGAAGTTCGAAGCCGGACCCGTGGGTGGCTAAGCCTGTGGAACCGCTGCAACATAGCAACAGCAAGAATGCTGCGGAAAGGTATGCTGTGCATGGAAGGAGGCCCACAGAATGCGCCGACTCGATTGGTGTGCGCGATGGTTTCCAAGAAGGACGACCGGGGAATGCCGGCGGAGTTGCATCTTGGCATCGGCAGGCATGTGATTGATATGATCGAGATCAATGATGGCGCATCAAACGGCGCTTGCAAGCGGTCCCGTTGAAAAGTTGAAAAAGCGGCATTCGACAAAAGAGTCGCCTGACTCATCGACAGTGATTATACAAGGATGTCGAACCAAAATTAAAACCACGTCACCCATGGGCGAAAGAAAAAGCCACCCGGGCGGTATTTACATACGTAGATGGGTATCACATTGTTAAATTGTTAAAGATAAGAACTCGTGCACACAGCGAGGCATGTGGTCCTTGACAGATTCCGAGTCAGATCGCCATATTTAGGATGGAATGGTAGCGTGTACGAATGAGGCAGGACCCTGCCGCAGCAATTCCATTTACTTCAAATGTCACTTTGTTGCCTTTTTCTCTTCATACCACCCCACTCGCGATGGAAAACGAATCCCCGCCCGCCGAAACGATGACAAACGACCGCGAATCGGACTCAGAATCCGAGGCCTCGTCCCGCGCGCAGCTCCGCGCCGCCCAGCTCACTTCGCTGGACCTCGAGGCGCAGGTCGCGCGCCTCAAGATGCAGCTCGTCCATGAGCGCGAAGACACAGTGCGCGTCCGCGCGGAGCGCAGGGAGGCGCGGGCGCAGCTTGCCGAGATGCGCGGGAAGTACGATGTCCTCAAGCGCTCGGCTGCCGCTAAGGTGCTTCTGGCCGAGCTCCGAGCGAGGGCTTGCGCTGATATCCATATTCTGATAGCATAAGTACCGAGAAGACGCGGACGAGGATCGAGCATCTGAAGTGCGTTTGTCTTTGTACGCTGGCGGTTGCGTCTTGGTACGCTGACGGCGCGATGTAGGATTCGTCCCGCAATCCCGTCCACCAGTCGTCGAGCAGTCCCATCGTCCCCGTCCCTGCCCTCGGGACCTTCAAGGTCCCTGCCCCCGGCCTCCTGCAAATCGATACTGAACTCACTTCCTCGCTCTCGTCCAACGCCGCCGCCGTCGATCGGGACCCCAGAAAGGTCTCGCCTGGCTCCCTCGTCGCAGAATAACCTGACGCAACCGGTACGCAGCGTTTCAAACTTAACCCCGCGCTCAACCCTGCGCCAAACAACCCACCTGGTGCGCGCCCGCCAGCCAGCGTTCCCGCTCCCATGTCCACACCCGTCTCGGTGAGCCCTGCCGCACATCCACGTAATAAATGTAATGCTAACTCCGCACCCAGCCGGACTGGACGCGGCTCCCCGTCTCGGTGAGCGCTGCAGCATATCCACGTAATACGTGTGATGCTAACTCCGCACCCAGCCGGACTTGACGCGCTTCCCCGGGCCCTCAACCCTGCCGCCCCGCGCCTCCCCGCCCGTCCCCGCCCTGCCCCCGACCAAATTCAGTGCCTCCGCACCCCGTTTCACAGAGCGCGAGGAGCGCGACGCGCCCCGTGTGCCCGTGCGTGTCCTTTTCCTCTTCCCTCCGCCTTTCTTCGCTTCTTTCCTTTAAGCATGCTCCTCCCCCCTTTCGCTCTTTATTTCATTCCATTCCCCGCTCCTCGGCGTCATTTCCCCTTCTGCTTTTTGAGCTCAATCCATCCTCGCTGGAGCACCCATGGGCTACGGGCGTATTCTAGCCCATCGCTCACTCGCTAACATATATTATTCAGGGCCCCGCCGGCGCGGCCCAGCCCGCGCGCTTCGGTCCACAGCACGGGCGCCCGGATGCAGGGTACCCCAACACCAAGCGGCGGAACTCGTACTCGCGCTCGAGGAACGGGAGCCGGAGCAGGAGCCCGAACCCGCCGCGCCGGAACTCGTACGTGCCTCGGTAGCGTGGCGCGGTCATGGTGTGGTGAGGGAGGAGGAGACGTTTTGTGCTGTGGAGGAGGAGACGTTTTGTCGTGTACGATAGCGCTGTGTATTGCTTTCCTTCCTTCGCTTCGTGTAGCTTCGTTTCGTGTAGCTTCGTTTTGTAGCACCCTCGACGTATGTAGTTCTAGTAGTATTCGATAACGATTCGGTCCGCCTGCCCTTGGTCTGCGTTGTTGGTTGGGATGCGGATGGTACGTCGGCGCGACGAGGGTCAGCATCGAGATGCAATTCAGGTGAGGATGGTCCGAATTTATTTGACTCCACGCGCGCAAGGGGGGTGAGGTGGTGCGATGGATTGAACCACGCTACTCGCTGGTCCGTTGACTGGATCCGAGTAATTTTATTTAGGAGCTACTGAATATCTTGAGGGATATTTGAAGTTGAGGGTGGTCGGGGATCTCAGCGTTAGTCACCGGCGATTGTTCCAACTGTTGCCAAATTGAGGATGGAACGTACAAGACCCCTTCTCCGCCCAATTTAGCACATCTATCGAGGAAAATACCCGCGGTCCGAGGTGGCAGGAATGGAGGGTCTCGGAGAATATCCATGGGGTGATCGCTGATGAATGCGTTTCGGAAATTCCAACCTCGAACCGTACCGATAATGAACCATGTGCTGCTCTGAGAAAACGCTGGTATAAAAGAGAAGGCAGTCTGTAAAGACGCGTGCATCCGAGGACGCGCCCTCGACATAGTGGGTGGTAATTGAAGCGATACAAATGCCCTGGATGGAAATCACTGGCGCGACCAGGAATCGCGGGACCCGCACCCTGCGTCCTTTCGACCGACTGGACGGACCAATGAATTGAGGAGAGGCAGGAACGGCCTCTCGCCAGTGAGGAATCCACTTACGGGATGAAAACCCCGCGACCCGTGAGGATGAATGCTCCCCACGCCGCGCCCCTGCGCCCGCCGGACGGCGTTCGCCGAATTAACGTTGATGCGGGGAGATAAGAATGCGGGATTCGCACTTAGGCTTTCGACAGCGTGCATGCAAGGGACGGTGGCATGCGGTGAGAATTACGAGCGCCTTGGGTGCCGGTTGCATTGGATCCGAGATGTCTGTAGGGATGTTGCGCTCACTAGGAGCAGGGAAGCCGATGGGCGGAGTCGCCGGGAGGTGGGCGCGGACTCGGACACGATGCTGATCCGGGTTCGACAAGAGACAGCATGCCTGTTCCTTCATACCGATTGCGAGGCAATGCGCACAATGTAGAAAATACTTGGCAACGCGGGTGGCTGGAATGGAGGGCCTCAGACAATATAGCCCGGCGGAGAATTTCAATGTGGTGAGCACTGATGAATAAGTAAGTGCACAAGCGGTCAGTGATAATGACCCCTGTGCTGCTTACAGCGACGGCAGTCTGAGTATCTGAGAGCGGCCCGTCGACATAGGAAGTAGTGATCGAGCTGCTCGCAGCTATGTCCAACTGCACTGGTTGGAAATTAGAATCACGGGACCCGCATCCTGCGATGAACGGACTAACGAATTAATGAGAGCGGCTGAATTAAGGAGAGGCGGGGATCAGCCTCTTGACAGCATGAATATTAATAAACCGACTGATGGGGATGAAAACCTCGCGACCGGTGGATGAATGCGCCGGGCGTATTTTCCGTAATTCTTTCGGGCTACCACAAATACCGTAACCGCTGAGCCAACGCGCCCCTGCGCCCGCTCAGACGACATTCATCGAATTAATGTTAGACCCACGCGCCTACGCCCGGTCGGACAGCGTCCACTGAATTAATGGATATGCGGGGAAATGAGAGTTGAGTTGGGGATTCGTGCTTAGCTTTGACAGTATGCATGCAGTCGACGGCGACCTGGCGTGGTTGGGGTAGTGAGAATAAGAGCGTCTTGGACGTGCCTGGCTGCATAGATTCGCGTCAATTCCGAGAATGTCGCGCTCAGCCGCCAGAGCAGGGACGGAGAAAAATTCAGACTGGACATCGAAGTCCAGATCGGATGCGAGCGAGGGCGATGCAGATTAATATTGCGACGAGAGCTCCTCTCACCCGACTCGCGATTGCAGCTCATTCCGATTCCCGATTAGCTCCGATCCTAACACGGCGAGTCAGTGGCAAATTCCGCGCAAGACATGCCCCTGCCAGTGGATCGAGCCCTCGCTCGGAAGTGAGACGCGCCCGAGGGCCGGGATGATCCGATGGGCGACAGCACAACATCCGTTCGTTCCTTCGTACGCGCGCCCAACTTGGATTGTACTTGGGTTGTGCTGCTCGGGATTCAGGGGGAAAAGGCTCTCCGTCCGGTGCGGCGGGGTAGGAATCAAGGAGGAACGACCACGTCCGCGCACGCCGCAGAGTCGGGCGCGCCGTACTTCTTGCGTCGTCGAAGATGCCAACGCCCGCATCTGTTCTGTCGTCGATGAACTGCATCTGTTCTATCAACGATGGCCCGGAGCTGTCTTGTTCTGTTCTGTGTCGGGACTTCGCTTCTGCTTCACAGACGCCTCGACCCGTAAATGATGAAACAAGCAAGCGGCGTTACAGATACACGTCCAACGCAGGTCAAAGCTTGATTTCGACGCCGTAAATTACTATTGAGTGTAAGCGTTCCGGCGTGGATTAACCGGGTCGCATTGATTGGACGGGCACCGTGCAAGGTGAAGCAAACATCGTACGTAGTCCGTGGAGCGTGCAGAAGGCAAAGAAAAGGAAAGCGAGCGTCGATGATGCTGGAGGTAACGTAGAATACATCCCTAGCCCGACATGGACATCGCTGCTCCGCTGTCGGGAGCGCGTGTATGTAATTCGATCGGGATTTGTTTTTTTTTCAATTCGGGGTTCGATAGGCCCGGAAGCGCGCCACGAGGCCGAGGCGGGTTTGGATTTGATTTGGGTATGGCGTGGTCGTGCACAGATAATTCGGATTTAATCGAGTCAGAGGCGTTGAAGCGAGAGTGTATACGAAGTGAAACACGGTGAAGACGCCCACAGGCAGTGCATCATGCGAATCCAGGTCGAGGTCAACGACGACATTGGCGTATAATTGACATATACAGGCCCTGGCCCGGGATTCGACAGCAGCATGGCAGAATTCGAAACGTGGCGATCGCGCAATTGATAAGGTTCTTGCCAAACATCACCAAATCTTTCTCTTATCCTGCGATCACTGTCGTTCCTGGTAGCGAGGCACCTAGGCCGTCACCTCAGACATGACTGGTACCATTGAACAGGGGGTTGCTACTTGGGCTTAATCCTCGTGGACGGCCTGGACTTTGACCAGGGGAAGACTGACCAAAGAACCTGGGTCTATAGTATCTATGTCTTCTTTCGTTCTGGAATCGCTATTGATGCTACATCGGCGTTGTCAGACTTGACCTTGCTTTGATGCTGTCTCTGGGATCTCCACGGCCATTCAGTGTGGATCTGCAGCCGTCAAATGGCCGTCATATTCTTACTTGCAACTTGATCAAACCGGAGGGCTACGAGGTCCGAATGTCTCCCCATCAGTGTCGGGGCGGACAAGCGGGCATTGGGGGCTAGTAAAAAAGTACAAGGTTAATATCCTCTAAAGGCGCCCAGGCACGAACAGCAAACAAATTTGCGTTACGCCGTCGGTTCTATCAACATTTCAAGATTCAAACCGCACTGCCTTTGTTCCGGCAGCGAGTAGCCTCGACGCCAGCCTTTCTCGCGTCCTTATAAAAGCCGCCGAAACCGCCAGATTCGACATCCGCTCACATTCACATTCCCTCACCGACTCCTACTTCTACTACCAGCTATAATGCCTTCCCCAACGCGCCTCTTCGCTCTCGCTGCCCTCCTCGTCTGTGCGTGCCCGCTCTGCTCTCCGCGTTCCATCTTATACTGACTCGTGTACAGCGGCCACGGCCCTCGTCCCGCCGGGCCACCAAGGCGTCCCCAACCAGGCCTCCACGCCCGACAACACCCCCGCACCGACCCCCGACAACGCCGTCATCGCGGACACCGCGGGCCAGGTTAACCAGAAGAGCAGCGCACCTATCGACGCGCCGCCCAACGCAGACGTCGCGCCCACGACCGTCACCGCCGTCGACGGCACCGTTACCGACGCCAACACCACCATCGCCGCTGCCTCCGCGGGCAACAGCACGCGCCGCCGCGACGTCGGCCGGTTCGGGAAGCGCCAGTCGGGCTTCGAGCAAGTGTTTGCGGGGCTGCCCGCGGGGCAGCACGACGCGTCGATCGAGGGCACCGCGTACCTCACGTACACCGTCGTCAACAACGCTACGTACAACGTTGACGCGTGCCTCGCGTGGGCCGCGACGATCCCCAACTGCGGTGCGTACTCTACCTGCGACCGGTCCGCATACGCTGATGCCCCACCCAGTCTTCGTCAACCTCTACTACGAATTTAACAACGAGCTGCTCGACTTTGTCTTCTCCGAGAAGTCGAACCTCAAGTGCGCGGCGTACGGCGACATCCACTCCGCCGCTGAGAAGACCAACTTCGGCGGGCAGGCGTCTTACCCCCAGGTTCGTTCCCACCCTATTCCTTCCCGTGTCTACGCTAACCTTCACGCCCTAGGTCGGCAACGCGACGGTGCCCCTCACGTACATCACGCAGAGCAGCGGCTTCGCCACCAAGAACCTCGTCGACCCGGACACGCCCGAGGGGTACGATCTCGTCTTTGGGCCAACTGGCGGGGCTAACAACGCGCCTGGGGTGAGTGCTATTTATTCATTTCTTTTTCGGGTTTCGGTCCTGTTTCTTTTGGGACTTCCCTTCTTCCCTTCTCAAGCTTCGGTTCTTCTTCGCGTCTGCTACACCTTTCTTCACACATTCTTTTTGGGACTTCCCTCCTTCCCTTCCATGCGCACGCCGCGGATTTTTTTCTGGACTTCCTCGTCTTTGCTTCCTCGCCTTTTCTTCTCTTCGCGCGCGCGTTGCTTCCCTTTTATCTTCCACATGCGGTGCCATCGCGATCCGTCCCTGTTATGCACCTTTCCTTTCTGATCTCGATGCTAACCAGACTTCCCTCTAGTACATGGGCTTCGCCTTCATCGACAAGTACGATGTCGACGCCTGCGCACAGCTCTGCAACGGCCGCGGCGTCGACCCCGTCGGCGGCTCCTGCCAGTACTTCAACATCTGGCGCGCGGTCGTGAGCGGTGTGCCCACCACGTACACCTGCTCCATGGTGAGCCCTCCTCCGCCCCCCGTGCCCTACTCCCACTAACGCCCGCCCGCAGTACTACCTCGTCGCCGACGAATCCACCGCCGTCAACTACGGGCAGGGCGACCTTGTCGTCACCCTCTCGCGCGGCTACGCGCGCCGCTCGCTCGCCATCGACGGCGGCTTCGAGGGCTACACCGCCTGCGACGAATTCTGCTTCACCGCCTCCGACGCGACCTGGACCGGGACGAGCCCCGCGGGCGGTGTCGCCGACGCCGGGATCTTCTTCTTCCCGCCGTACGCGCGCACGGGGCACGGGTCCGCGCTGCTCGGCGCGGCATTCGGGGACGACGCGCTCGCGGGCACGCTGGCGCCCGCAGCGCCGATCGCGACCGTCGCAGGGCGGCAGTACGTCGTGCAGTTCTTCGCGGACAGGTCGTTCTCGGGCCCGACGCTCGAGGCGGCCGCGAGCGTCGAGGTGCGCTGGAACGGGAAGAAGGTGGGCGGGGTCACGGGCTTCCAGACGTACGGGCTCGTGCAGGCGGTTGTTGTGGGCACGGGGAGCGATGAGCTGTCGTTCGTTGGCGGTGCGGCGCCTGCGTGGGTCTTCCTTGACGATGTCTCCATCTTCGCGTTGTAGATGGTGCGTGGCGATGGCCGAATGGCTTCTTGTCACTTGAGTGCCTTACTTACTTTCTGGTTAATGGGGATTTTTCGGTACTTATTTATTGTACTCATTCGTGTTTGTAATTAATAGTGAAGGCCCACATCCTATGAAGTAGTCCAACACAGTTGGATGAATTTACATGCCGTCTTGAGGAGTAGATTGGGAGTAGATGCTTTTTTCTTGGCGGCCTTCCAAAAACGGAGCACCACGCCGTTCAAATTATGGTGTAAATGACGTCGTAGGAAGTAAATGAATCTGTTTGAGTCGAAACTTCGGCTCCTTCATCTCAACAGTTGCTACAAGAAAACCGGAAGTCGAAACGACGAAATTCGGGTCATTTGCTATATTAGCCCGCGGTGAGAGAGAAATCAAATGTACGGAATATCCATGGACACATGAATCTCAAGTATTCATCATCCTTATGAACCGTAGCACATCTTTGAACATTGCTCCCTGTAGCTCTTGTCCCTCTACCGCGCGCTACAGAGCCTGATGGCCTCCCTTAACAATAACCGTGGAGCCTATCTCCGCCTTGCCGACTCTCGCCCGATTCCCTAAAATACTACGCCATCATAAACGACTTGTCACTTCCTTCCCTTCTCCTACCACCATCTCCCCTTATTTTCCCCTTCCTGCTCCCGGAGTCCTCAAGCTCTCACAAGTTAGCATTACAACTCTCTTCAATGCTAAAAGAATCTTATGCAAGACCGCGGCTACAAGACAAATGAGACCTACACTTCAATCCCATAGGAATCTTTTGCAAAGGCCGCGCGCGCCGCTACTCACGAGATTTCACTGCTGTCCTTCTTTCCTTCCTTCCTAGTTTGGGTAGAACTCAAGTTGTCATTATCTCCCGCTTTCCTTACGGTCTCCTTGCGCCCTTAAAGTTGCTTCCCGTTGCGCCCTTGGCCTACAACATGCGAGGTACGAGCATCAAGTTGTAGTGTCTGTTTATAAGAGACTACCCTTGGCCTGCCTTCAAATCTCCGGGCCTTTACGCCGGGATAAACGAAACCTGCACGCACGACACATTTAGAACACGACACATGCATAGGGATCCACGACACATAGGCCAAAAATAGGCTCGAACACGGCACATTCACACGGGTTAGCGATTAGGACCGGTTAGGGTTTGTTAGGGTTTGGGGTTAGAGGTTAGGGGTTGGGGGCTAGGGGCTAGGGTTAGTGGTTAGTGTTAGTGGTTAGTGTTAGGCCCAGGTATCTTGTAATACTGTTGAAGGGACTTGTGTGGGATGGAAAGATTGATGGCAGTTCAAATAAACCCGACACATTCTGAACCAAAGGCGGCACATTGAGCTCATGTGTCGTGCTCCCTTTACGCCGATCAACATAATCAATCAATATCCCGCCTCAGCGTCACTTTCTGCGGCCTTCGCGCTTCGTTTTGGCTTCGTTCATCTATAGTAGCTATGTGTCGCACATAGGCAATGATATTCTCCTGGCCTTTTCCTGTGTTGTGAGCTGAGGAGGAAAGCGGAGGAGCAGGCCCCCGGTCACTCACGGTTAGGGCGGTCGGATTTTTCCTCGGCGCCTCCCCTGATTTACTCTATGAAATTTCGCTCTGTCCCCCTGATTTACTCTATATCCGACCAAGAGTTAGTAAAAATACCATTTTTTTTCTTACAAGCCCAAATTTTGGCTCCCGTGCCGGCCCCGGCGCTTTCTGGTGCCCTATTATTCTATAATTTGGCCTGCCCCGCAAGCCCGAGTATGCTTACTCATAGCACACATGCCAGCCATCCTGGCCGTCCCAGGCCCTGTGAGGTGCAAAAAAAAAATTGCACTCTGTGTCTTTTACTCTATGCCCGACGGACCCCCGCCCGATCGGAGCTGATTTACTCTATGGGGCCGCCCGAGGTAGGGGTCATTTTCGGGGCCTGATTTACTCTATCGCCGACCGCCCTAACCGTGAGTGACCGGGGCCTGCCCAGCTAGACTGGGCTGATGGAGGTGGGAGAGGCGAGGACCCCTGATTTTCCCTTTGGAGGCTAGGTCCGGTGTCGGACAAAAAAATTGAGATTGGGACCTCAAACCTAGGTCCTGAACGGAAAAAAATCGATGCATCGAAATGCCAGGTATTATCCGGACAAAATCCGGGTGGTTGAAGTTTTTTTTTTGCCAGGAGTGGGTAGAAAGCAGGTTTGTTTTCGCTGTAAATAGGTCACAGATGCGGTTAGAACAGCACGAAACGCGTGGGGAAGAAAATTTAACCGTTTTTAGGTGCGTGGGAGCCAGAAATTACCTTTTTGGGGACAATTAGTCAGCAAAGGCTAGGCCCTGTTCGGACAAAAACCGCCCAAAGTCGGCCAAAATATGTCCGGACAAAAATTGGGAGATTTAGGATGTTCAGGACCTAGCCTTCACAGGGAAAATCAGGGGTCCTGAGAGGCGATATGCCACCACTTCCGGTTATCTCCGATGAATCAGTGATTCGGCCGATGAGCCACTCCAATCCGATTTTCACACTTCATATAGGTGCAACATAGATGCTAGCTATCCTACGATGCCTCACCAGACGCCCGAAGCACCCCATGTACTCACTTTTTTCGTCTATGTGTGGCAAGCCGGCTCCACGTGCCTCGCCGGCACACTTCGGCTGGCTCTCGGCTAGATCGCTCCCACGTCTCTGGGCTACCCGGGGCCTGAATGCAGTGAGTGCGGTGTTGAAATAGGCCTGCCACACATCCTATTCCCATCTTGGTTGTTCTACAGCTTGCTCTACAGCCAGTCATGCTGTATACAGCTTTGTACAGCTATTTACAGCCTTACAGCTTTTATTTGCCTTAAGTATATACAACCGACATCAGGAAAATCCAGGTTCCCCAATTGTTCGTCAATTGTTGGCAATTTTCAACAATCCAGTATTCAACCTCAATCCTTCCCATTTTTTAAAATCTTCGCACAATCAACATTTTTATGCTTTGGAAGAGCGGGAATTACATCCTGATATATGCCCAGGTACATAAGACAGGTGCCAGACCTCTGAATTATTTATGGGAAGAAACGGTGCAAAGTGAAAGGTGTCCCTAAAGCCAACCGAGAGCCACCCTAAACCTCGCGTAAAGCCGCCCGGGGCCGTTCAACACGTAACGGAACACGTGAGCCCAGAAGTCAGTTGCTTTTGATGAACGCAACAACATCATCAAACACCTTTCTTCCTTTCCGTCCACATTCTCTCTCACTCACAACGCACTCCCCTCCCCTCCCTGTCCTCAAGCACCCTACCGGCCCAATCCCAGGTATGTTTCCTGCCCCACCATCTTCATTTCGTTCATTGACAACCTGCGGCCAGTCATAGAACCCCAAATCTGGACTTTCACTCGAGACACATCGTCTACTATCGGTGAGTCCAGACACACTGTTCCCGTGCTCCCTGTGATACTGACATCCATTTCAAAGCCAATTTGATCCAGCAACATTGTCAAGTCCGTTGGACGTGTCATGTCACCGCCCGTGGCCGCCCGCATTATGGAGCTGCCGAGTGTAGCCCTCCCGGTTCAGCAGGTGTGTGGTTGCCCCATTTTCTTTCTGTATAGTAACACCTCCCTGCCTGAGCAACCCCCCCCCCTCCCTCTCCCATGCTTGTAAATCGGAGTCACCTCGACTCTAGCCGCGGTATGTTATCCCTTGCCGCTCCCACGTTAACCCAGCCTTGTCAGAATTATGATTATCTTGTTTTTGGTGTGCACGGCAAGAGCTGTTCTATTACCTACCTACCTACCTACCTACCTATGCACAGGAATGCAAAGGGCCCTGTCGGCAAGGAGCTGCTGCCTGTTGTAGAAGTGAAGCATGACTCGGAGTGTCCTTGGGGACGAGGCATTCTCCTTAATCCTGTATCCTACATGTCTACTACATACATACCCAATGAATGATAGTTTCTACTATTTCTTTGCAAAGTTCTGGCCAGGCCTGCATAAGCATCCCCAAGCCTCGATAATGGCGACGAATTGGCACCAGATCCGTGATATTTGGCCAGAATTGGTGAAACCGGAAAGGGACTTACGCAATGTCGGAATCCATCACAATCGCCGTCAATCTTCGGATTCGTGAAAATTATCGACAATTCTTCGCAATTATGAACTTCGGGTTTTCCTGATGGATACATTGCCCTGAATTGCATCTCCTGTGTTTGCTACGAAGTCCTGTGTTACTGTGACTTTCCAACATGCGGAAGAGCGACACAATGCAGAGTTCTTTCCCAGCCGGGCATGGGCAGGTTGACGACACGCACGCGCCGTCACACACCAAGGTTACAGAACTCGCTGTGTCGTCACTCATCGCTCTTCTTCCTCCGGAAATCCTTTGTCACATATTCCTGACAGCGCTCCCAGACCTGCCAAAGTTCCTGATACGCAGGGGCATCGGTCCAATCAGCTCATCCGAGGTCATCACGGGCGATCCTTGGGTCTTCGCCCGTAGTGATGTTTTGGCTTTGGCCTCAGGCCAAAAAGCCGCGGCTTTGCAGGGTATTTTCAAGAGATTTTTTCGCCGAGCCCGACCTTTGGCGTTGTTTATTGAATCATGTCGCGTCGCGTCTTGCCTATAATCAGGTGCTTTGCGGCGGTGCACCTTCGTATCTGATGAATCAGACCTACCTTCATTTTGCCATTTTTTGGACACGACTCACAGGCTGAGTCGGTTATTACACAAGCTCATCAAATGAACCAGTCCTAGTACTATGCCCCTGCGAAAACCAGAAAAAACCCTCAAGTGATGTCTCTGCCAAGTCTCTGCCGGTGCTTTCTATGTCCAAAGGACCAAAATTCGCCCGACTCTCGCCGCTTTTCGTATCATAGCACACTACCGCCATGCATTCCCGAGGGTGTTTCGATGGTAACTCGCTCTGGCTCGGGCCCGTCTTGCCATTCCTGTTTCGTCCCTTTCCAGCAAGCGCGCGTTCTCAGCTGGAGGGATCACGATCAGTAAGCGACACAACAGACTGAAGGGGGATATTGTGGAAGCACTGCAGGTCTTGAAATCCCTCATCAAGGTGAAGGTCATGTTCTATGCACCACCTTCGATGGTGATCGAGGACGACAATGATCCCGTGGTCAAAGACAATGCTGAGGGAGGTTGGGATTGTTTTTTGGACGATGTGCCCGATAATTACGAGCCAGATGTATCAGTAGAATAATAACTTGTATCTGTTCAACCGGATTCACAAAATGTGTACTAAAGCCAAGGCCTGGCCAAAGCCAAGCCAAAGCCAAGCCAAAGCCAGACGGTTTGGCCTGGCCTGGGATTTTGCTGGGCCAAAGCCACCCCAAGCCGGGCCAAAGCCGCGGCTTCCAGGCTAAGCCAAAGCCAAAACATCACTATGAATCGCCCGAGTATGCCAGAAATGGCGCGCGCTCGCCTTGGCGTCCCCGAATTTGTGGACATCTATCGCCGTGACGACGGTGTTATCGGAGCGCGGCCTTCCAGCTCTCTATGCTCAGCTCCAGCGCTCCAAAAGTGCGGGGTTGGACATTCTGCTCAATTTCAGCATGCAGAGTCAGCGGTACTGGCAGAGGAGCTTCGAAACTATTCTGAGCACGCTGGCTGGACAATGTAACAGGTGGCGAAGTATTCATCTCGAGTTTGACGAGGCCTGGCCTGCGCCTCCCGCACTCCATGCTCTGGGGCCGATGCCGTGCCTGAAACGTGTGTGCTTTAGCGGGCAGGGCATCTCCAACCTCGTTTCCTACAATTTGTTCAAAGATGCTCCGAACTTGTCTGAGGTTGTCCTCAGCTCTCCTGGAGATTTCTCCATCCGCAATATCCGCCTTCCATGGGCGCAACTCACGAGTTATACAGCCACATATTCGGATGAAGCAACCCATTTCGGAAATCTTTCCGCTGCTTCCAGCAGCCTGGTTGAAATGCAATATCAGTTTTGGACCTCGCGGTCCTGACCCTCCACCAGAGGTCATACGGCACGCTGGCAGCTTGACTCTCCTCCGTCTGCGCCGCCTTGTCATCACGCACAGCGTCCTCTTGGATAGTTTGGTGACGCCCGCGCTTCAAGACCTTCATGTCTGGGGGGGCATCGCCCACGTCCTTCCTTTCCTCCACAGCTCCACCTGCGCGTTAACGCGCTTGACGCTTTCCATGTGCGACGCAGCCGCCGATGATATAATCCTCCTGCTGCGGCATACCCCCTCGCTCACGACTCTCTGCATCGACTTCCTCGGCCCCACCACTACGTCCACCGCGCTCGTCTCCGCACTCGTAGTTCGCCCGCCCGCCGAGCCGCTTTGTCCGCACCTCACTTCCATTTCATGGGGCGATCGGAAAGACGCGATGGACCGCGCGGGGTTCGTTGACATGGTTGTGTCGCGATGGCGCGTCTCTGCGCCCCTCCGCAGGCTCCGCTTCGTGGGTCTTTATTTGGGCCGCCCGCGGATGAAAGGGCACGGGCGGCGCCTACGGGGGCTCGCGGACGAGGGCATGGATGTGATCATGCTGAACGGCCGGAAGGGTACGCAAGCGATGGATAATTGGATGGAGTACTAGCGAAGGAGTTACAGAAACATTTAACAGGTTGATTGCAGCTGAAACTTACATCCTCGTCGATCTTCATTGCTCTATGGCTATTTAGCTCCAGTTAAACTACATTTGACTAGCAGCACGCCTTCTGAAGATCTGCGAGTATTCATTCAGTCAAGCACTCCGCCCCTTTAACTATAATAGATTCAATGTCGGTTTAGAACCCATTCGTGGCCAAATTGACGGCTTGAATTATACATACATCATGCAGTGGAGCTCTATTATCCGTACAAGAGGTCCTGGCGTGAATGGTGCCCCCGATGTTGAGTTGAAATTCACGAACCCAGATGGTTCGTACACCACACAGTAGTAGTACACAATGCTGCAAATTCGCCTCAATACACAAGGAGAATACAACGGATATTCCGCCCGAAAAATCCCAAAGAAGGAACCAACTAGTCCAGCCCACCCTCGTTTACAGCCTAACTAGAAGTAAAAAGTCCCGACGCTGCCGCGATCGACAACGACATCTTCCAGAAGACAACACCTCGAACGTCTGGACAAAAATCGGACTGATCTTGGCGTTAGTAATGGGGCATCGTCGGAGTTTCTCCTGAATCACTGGCAGAGGGATTCCCTTAGAAATGTTGCGGGTACCTCGTCGAGTTGTGCCGCTTGCAGCCGCCAGCTTCCGGATAAGCGCAACTTGAGCATATCGATGCCCGTCCTGGCGGTTTCGCTTCCGAGAACTCGGCGACGGATAAGAATGGAAGCTCCAGGGCGGGAATGAGTTGGGAATAAAGAAGATGCCATGCCATTGCGCAAACTCAGAACTCAGTATAGTAGTACAGGCTCGACAGTGATATAAGTGGCCGATTTGGATAGCCGGCGACTTGTGCTCTATGGGAGCTCTAAGTATGGGTGTTCTACAGTAGAGCACCGTAGAGGACCCAGTCTATAGAGTATTCAGATAGAATGGGGACCCATTTATCCATCTACTGGACCCTATCCCGTCTACCTAGCCACTGTTTCCAGATGTGATTTGGGCGCGGACAAGTTGGAGGGCGGGAGGAAATTAAGAAGCGATGATAAAAGGAGGATCCGGGATCGAGTGGCGAGGATATCACTGCGCCCTGTCGCGCATTTTTTCTTCGACAGAATCGACACTCGATAGACTCAGATTGGCCAACTTCTCAGTTCTGGCCCTCTGAGGATGGTGGCGCGGCAGAACAACTGCTGAAAATATGCCTGCGACAATCTGGTAGTACTTTAGTTTGACAAAATAATCAACTTTTAACGCGCTCACGTGAGGACTTGGGGAGGGAAAATTTAAGGCTCCAAGCATTTAGTTTTCATTTACGGACGTCTGTAAACTAAATGGAAACAGTTGGAAAACAGTTTAAAACAGTTCAACACAGTTTATACACAGTATTTTTAAGGGGACTTGCATCCAGGGTGAATTCCGCTGTCTCGAAGTGTTTCTTTCCCTACAATTGGCAACATAAATTGTTGTATATCAGTTATGGGTGAGATTCGAGTGGGCAGACTTGGTCCAGACTGACTTGCACGGCGCACCAACTCGACTCGGAAGCTGTCGATGATATTGGCAAGGCCTTGGCAGAACAAAGAGAGGTAGTACAAAGAATCATGGAGTGACCCGCCTTGTGCGCATCAATTAATCCGCCCGCCATCAACCATACATCGAATTCCTATATTGGGAATACATCCTGCCAGTCAGGTCCTGAAGCCCGGCAATGAGTGGGAAATTAGTCTCTAGACATAGCTGTGTCTAATTGTGGCTTGGGGATGCGCTGAAATCTGTTGGGCAGCACCTAATTAAGTGGTGGATTATTTAACCTTGTAAACCGTTTGTTTACTGTTTGTTTATCGTTTACGAGGGTCCGTAAACTAAATGAAAAAATAAACGGTTTTTACCGTTTAAAAACGGTTGTAAATGGAAGCGGTTGGAGCCTTAACCTGGGAAATCAACGCTGGCGGAGCCCTCGGATCACATGCCGAACCCAAGCACCCGCAGACACCGCCGGATCACTCCCATTTTCTCTCTGCCCACCACCACGCCCTCGCCCAGGATGTTCTCCCTCCGCGCCCTCCGCCTGCGCCCGCTCGCCACCTTGCGCGCCCCCGCCCGCCCCGCCCTCGCTCGCTCAATGGCCCTCGCCCCCCGCCCCCAGACCTGGTGCGCCTCTTCTTTCCTGTCAATTGCTCTTTTCTTCGTCTTACACGGCCCGCAGCTACAACTGTGTGTCTCCTGCCCTCCGTGTCTCTGTAGATTTTAATGCAAAGAGCAGGCGGCCAGCAGGGTCACATCGCGCCGCGCTGCCCGAACGCCGTCAAGTGCCACCTTTGCGGCGAGGAGGGGCATATCTCGAGACAGTGCACGACGGTGGAGCAGATGAAGCGGACGTGGTGCGTCCTCGCCCCATTCTTTCTTTCGCCTTCCGCCTCTCGCCTTTCCTGATTCCTGATTGTGCGCGCGCTAGCTACCGCTGCGGCTCGGCGGACCACCTCGCGGCGCAGTGCTCCGAGCCGTGGAAGGACACACCCAAGGAGTGGTGCGCCTCCCTTCCCTCCGTTAGTCCTTCCCTCGCTGACCCCTCCCCGCTTCCTTCGTTCCTGTTCCTTCGTTCCCCTCCTCCCCTGTTGCACCCCCGCCGCGGAATCACAATACAGCTATAACTGTGGCTCGTCCGCACATCTCGTCGCGGACTGCACCGAGCAGTGGACGCCCGCACCCAAGCGCCAGTCGGGGCATAAGGTTCCGTCCGCGAACGAGTGAGCGCGCGCGAGAGAGGGAGTGCGCGGATGAGCGTGAGCGCACGAGCGAGTGGAAGGGCGAATGAGCGGAAGAGGTGCGTCCGTATCCATCCATCCCGCCCACCTGTGCGGGACTGACCGCGCCCGCAGTATCTACTATATCTAAATCCAAAACGTGCCCCGGGTCCCCGCCCGGGCGCGACATGCCGGGCTCTAATCGCTGTATTGCATAGATGCGCGGATTCGGAATCGGAATCTCATCCATCTTTGTATGCTAGCGGCTGCGGGTTTATCTACTTCGTTTATGCATCCGTACCTCACTCACTCATCAGGAAAAACCGAAATCGACAGCTGGGAGGATTATCACCGAACCGGGGACGGATTGGCTGTGTCCCGCTTGATTTCTACCGCTTAGTGCGAAATATCACACCTTGGTGGTCTTTGAAGGTCATTATCCAGGCTTCGAGAAAAATCATGCTTCACCATAACATTTGTAATAGCCATGGAGGGTACGCTAGATTTATACACTCGATTATCGAGAGTCATTCGGGGGCGCGACGGAGGCAGAGCGATGAACACAAAACAAACCAGATGCGGATCAGAAAAATTAAAGTCGAGCAACGCCGGCCCTGTGAGTGGACGCTTGGAGCCGCACCTGGCACTAATTGAAAGGCGTTGAGCACCGAGAGGGTACGAAACTTACGAAGCACAGACGTGATGCCACTGGTCCTCCGTGATCAGTTTCTCCCCGAGCATGTAGAGGCCATATACATCGTGCCACCAACCGCCCGCGAGGTTGGCAGGCTTGTGCTCCCGGAGAGTAGAACTATTGGGGAGTGTCTCGTGGTTTCCAGCATCGAGCATTGCGGCGATCGCAGAGTAAAACCTCAAATATTGCATTCTCCTTAACCGGTAACCTCTTCGCCTCAATCCACATCACGGCCGGTTTGCGCCGGTTCCGCCGCTCTTGAATTCCGATTTCCTATACCACGTACGATACCCGATGCATCCCTGCGAAACTTTAGTGGAACTCAACGATAATCTCAAGCGTTTCCACGCTAACAAACCAATCGGCATTCGCGACAGCTTCAATATTCCGAAGCCTCTCATTACTCCCTCTCCATTCGCCTCCTCGGATTCCGGAACGAGCGATAACTCCACTACGGACACGGAGCACCTTCATATCAACTTGGTGGCGGAACACCACCGGAGCATCTGGAATATTAAGGGTTCTGGATATCCCCCGATGCTCGGAGGGCCAGCAGAAAATGTGCAAGATCAAGATCCCCAGTTAGCGAATGTCGAAAATATCATCGGTCGGATTGTCGATTTATTCGGGGATTTTGGGGCGGGAGCTCCGAGAGAATGGACGAGGATGGTTTGGAATTGGGGAAGGAGGTCTATGTCAGCGCGTGGTTTAGCCGCCATGGGTACATAGTTGTTCGTGGAATCCAACAGAATGATTCTCTTGCTTCGTGAAGTAGGGTGATCGATGTACAGTTGTAGTTATATCTGTGCGATCCACAATGATAGGCGGCGCTACGCGTCTCTGAATATTTGGGAATTGGCGCGTGCGTTCCAGGCCACGGATTTATGCTCTTTGTCTCCGTGATGGGCAAGTCGGAAACAACTGGACTTCGTGAATCGAGTCCCTTTGGAACGCGGCAAAGTCCGTGCTAGGTTCATCGGGCCCTGCAAGTTTTGTCTATTCAAGGTTATAAATATATTCATTTGGACGGGAAGCCCTGCGTAAAAGCAAATGGGATCTATTATACCAACACAAGACGTTCTTCTAATGCATTTAATTATCTCGATAATCAGTGTGCGGTGCAGGAGTGCTGGAACGAGACTCGCCAGGGACACACACGCTATTGAGTATTAGTATTTCCAGGCTCTTCTATCGGTTACCCCCTATGTTGTTTCTCGTCCGTTGTGTGCGGCACTGACCGAGAAATGGAAGGTGTTTGCGACGATGCCTGAATCCTTCCTAAACAACGTTAAATCAGGGATTAAATGGGTCTGCCTGGACACTCGATTCTTCGCGAATGCACGAAACAGACATTGTTCTCCAGCGAGTTTTAACTCCAATTCGGGCTGGCCATTACGCCTGGAATCCCAGGGCTCGGTGAAATTGTATATGTGTCATCGTACAGCAAGAGCTGTTCGATTTTCCTGGGTATGCAACATGTCAGCCTTGGCGCGGAACTGGACTGGACGAGCACCTACACCCAATCGTCCTCTGCTGGATCTTTGTTTGGGAGCTTCGCACAATTCTGTGTAGTTACTACTGTCCTCGACAATCTCTGGGAACGTTCAGTGCTCGGCCACTGTTCGCGAAACGCTCCCAGCTCCTGCCTTCGCCGGGATGAAACCAAGAGCTACATCAGCCATTTGACAATTAGCTGGGAGCTTGTTTGACCTTTTCAGCTTGCGCCAAGCTGACAAGGTCAAACAAGCTCCCAAGCTCACCAGGTCAATCTGAATAAATGATCGAAAATTACTACTCATATAAATAAGATACATTAGGCCAGAAACTCGTGCATATGGTGGTCGGGGTATGGATTAATCGTTATCGTGTCCTGTGATTTATAACAGCACCGCCACGTCTGCAGATACTAGTACTGTTGGGGAGGGCAGGCCGAGTGAGCTCTCTAGCCTCCCGCGATTTACACCTGTAATACTTATATCATCCAGCCCTCATGTGTGAAAAAAGACTGTGGGTTGATTGTTGGAATGAATGGCTCAATCCCGAATCGAACGCGTCACCCACGAACTCTCGAGGCGGCGTCGAAATGTACGTGGGTGCGCTATCGGGTCGTCTGTGGGTAGTTTTGATGTATCTTCCATTTCAAATACTTGAGATTAACACTACCTTTACCCGCCTCCAAAGGAAAATAGTTGTCCGTGATGGGAATGCGACGCTATACCCAGTGAGGCTGGCGCTCGCCGAGCCTGCGCGCGTCAACCCTGCTTCCCGCTAATCACGATGCATCTATGGGGCACCGTCCGTGATTCGCTGCGTCGAACCGCGTCGAACAATAATATGGCACTTTTCGACTCTAGATTGTCTCGGACCCCTTGCAGACGAATATACTAGTAATCTGTGCACTGCTGCCACGTCCCGGAAGGCCCGGGAGCGGATAGCCTAGCTTGCACTACATAGCAGAGAATTCCCGTATTATGCCGGACACGCTCGGTCGCTTCGAGCCCAGGGCATGATATCCAGGCTGTGAATAAGATTTTTTTTGCCGACTCGGACTCGCCGCCGCGCTCTTGAAGCTGAACGAGGCCGAGTTACGCGCGTTCAGCTGTTCTGGCCCTCCCACCGGAAATCCCAAATCGTAGAGCAGAACAACCCCACGCCAGCATATATATGTCGCACGTCCCATTTCGGGCAACAAAGGGATTCAAACACGGGAGGGGAAACCGCGATATATTTGGTTCCTGGGACGCGGAGAGAAGGTACACAGAAATGGAGGCGCAGACATGGGACTAGTAGAGGCGCGGAGATGCACGGCCTTCCGCTGCTGCAGCCAGCCATCCACCCACCCACGAACAAACAAACAAACCTCGTCCTGAGAACCGAAACGGGGATTGAACCAGTGCGCGGTGCGGAGCCCAGACAATTCGCGCGGCTCGGAGCCCAGATGATTCCCGATTCGGGTACATGTAGTGCAGACGAGCGCTCCGCGAAACACCCCCCGGACGGTCGAGCGTGCAAGTTAAATTAGCCAGCGGCGCTGAGAAAACGCCTTGCTCGTGCCCCGAACCGCCCCCGTAAAGAAAAACAGGAAGGAAGAGAAATGCGGAGGTCGACATGGCTGCGCCTCTGCGCTGGACCGCCACGACAGAACGACGAGAAGAGGAGAAGGGGAGAAAGGGAGCGGAAGGAAAAGAGGAGCGACGATACGCCGCAGACGTCCCTCTCGCCCGCCACGCTGTTCGCAGCGCACCGGGACCATGCAGTTCTGCGACGCGCGCCGCCGTCCGGATCGCCGCGTGCACTGTCGCTCCCGAGCCCCGGCGCCTGCTCCGCTGCCGCGTATCTCCTCCCCGCCCCGCCGCGGCCCCGCACCCACATCCCGCGCCTACTCCTCCACGTCGCGCTGTTCGCGGGCGTGGCGGCGGAGCGCGCGCAATATATATGGATCGCCGCGCAGCACGGCCGTGGCAGTGCGGGCGCCCTCGCCTGCGCCCCCAAGTCGTGCCGTTCGCGGGCGTGGCGGCGGAGCGCACGCAATATATATGAATCGCCACGCAGCACGGCCGTGCCAGTGCGCCACGCGTGGTGGCGCGCTGCGGTAGCGCGTCGGGCGATCGATAAGGTAAGGAGCGCGCCAGCGAGCGAAGGAGAGGGACGTACGTAAGCTCTCCCCGTCGACCTCTCCGCGCACAGACTAAGCGACGTCCGCGCCGAGGCGTACGTGGAGGGCGCGAGGATTGGGGTGGGGGCGCGAAGTTGGCGAATCCGGCGCGACGCGCGGGTGAAGCTGTAGGGTAGAGATCTGTGCGCACTGCGCAACGATGTAGATGTCACGGGGTAGAGCTATAGGTGCTCGTACGAGGGCCTGGGGCGGACCGTGACGCGTGCATCGCTGCTGTATCCTGCGGTCGCGCGATGTCGCGTTATTCACAAGAGGCAAGTCAAGTATCACGCGTGACGTGTACATCAGTCACTGATGCGCTCTTCTGCGCTCCTCTTCTCTCTCCTCAATTACATCCTAATTTATGTGGCCTCAAACACCAGAATCTCGTCTTCCATCCTAGGCCACACGGTTTCCCCCGCGGACTCTACTGTTAGACCTCGCCTCGCGCAGGGACTCGTTCTCATCCTTTATCCGACTTCCCGCCTCTCTTTCATACCCTGCTGCTACATATGGTTGGTCAAACCAAGTGTTGCCCGGTGAACTGCATCCAGAATTGCTATCAAAGGCCGCCGTCGACCCATAAATCCGATGCGGACGTCTGCCCGGTGTGATGTGAATGTCCGTGTTTTTGATTGAAATCCATGTCCAGTAAAGGAATTGCGGCAGTGAAGGCGCCGTGACGGCGGCGGTTAAACTCCCCGGATTCTGCTCTCTGCCGCGTGTGGAAGCAATACAGTCTACCTGGGCAATTACACATCCACATGGACGATCCTGGGGCTCACGGCGACCCCACTGGCCGTCGGAAATACCGAATTTTCCAGGCGTATATGGCGATATGATATATCACTAGGGCCTCGTTTAGAGAGGTGTCGTGATATATGAAAGTCGGTAAATGACAGAGGTGTCTGATACATCAGCTGATATATCAGCCAGATGCCCGTTCGGTAAATGATGCAAAATGTTGCATCATCGAGGTTCGAACCCTAGACCTTATCAAACCACAGATATATTAGGACTTGCATGGCTAACCCCTTCACCAGACCAGATGTCCGGAAACTTCTGTGTTCCCACTTAGGCTAAGGTGCCCTTACCCTAAGTGGGAACAGCTGATACCCAGACCTAGGGCAGGCAAGCTGCCCTAGGTCTTCGAAATTGTACTACAATGCTTAATATGTATTTTGATGGTGTTTTAAACCCTAACCAACCCTAACCAATCTAACCATCAAATGCTTATAAATCACCTGCAACAGCCTTCTACAATATACCTGGGGACTAACCCTTAACCAACCCTAACCACTAACTCTAACCACTAACCCCTAACTCTAACCTCTAACCTGGCCCCTAAGGCGGGGCCCAGTGGGTGGGGAAACATGCTTATTATGTGTTTTGTTGTTGAAGGGGGTATACTTTGGCCCTGTGTGCCCACTCTTTCAGAACAGCTGTTTGGTGCAATTGTTTGAAGTGCCACTCGAAAATGTTATGTAATAATTTTGGTCCGCGACCTTGGTTCAAGCCCCTCTGGCGGTCTTTTATTTTCACCGTTAGTACTGCACGTCTATGAGGTGATGTATCATGCACCTCTCTGCGCCAGAGGAATTGATACATCACGGTTACTCTCTACTTGGCGAGGGTGATGTATCAATGCCCCAGCCTCAGGACAATTTTCAGGTCCACAATCCCCGCCCACAGCGTCTCGACCCGGAAGCTCTCCCAGCCGAGGCGTTCGTAGAGCCGCTGGGACGCCAGCTGAAACTCACCGGTGTTCAGCTCGATGCAGCGCAGCCCGGGAATCGTGTCGGCGTGCGCAATGACCGCGTGCATGAGGCGCACACCGATCCCGCGCCGGCGGTGCTTGGCGGAGACAACCACGCGCCGCACTTCCGCCGTCTGTGCGTCCTGCTCAGGGAGATAGTCTGTCACCATGGATAGTGTCAAGGAAGGCAGGACCGAGGAAGAGGCGGAACACACCGAACCCGACGAAGCCCACGACCTCCTCGTCCCCTGCCGCTTCCCCCTGGTCAATGCGCGGCTGCGCAGCGACGAAGAACCCCGCCGGTGCGCGGTAGTGCGCGGAGATGTCGCGCATGTCGGTCGCGAGCGCCGTCTCGCAGTGCGCCGTCAACGCCCGGGGAATTGCGCGTCTGACTGTTGTGAACAGCGCAATGCCGGCGGCGCACAGGGCCGCGCCTGCCCCCGCCGTACGCGTCGTCCAGCTGCCCGGCCGCGAGAGGAGGCCGAGACCGGCGCCGCCCAGGAGGTACGCGATGAGCGATGGCGCTTTGAAAAGGAAGCGCTGTTGGGCGACGACGGATGTGCTGCCCTCTGGCGACGGTCAGCGTGAATGGCGAGGCGCGCTGCGTTTCACTCACCGCTGGTGACGAAGCCTTCGAACAGGAGGGCACGGATTTGCGGGAAGTCGGCAGGACGGTATCGGCGGATGTAAATGCTGTCGCTCGCCATAGCTCCCAGGCTCTCGCACAAGATTCAGCTGGCAGGAAACACCCAGTTCCCGAAACCGGCGTTCCTAAGCGGGACCATGCCGTGCAATGATACCTACCTACCTACCTACCTACCCAGCTTAGCAACAGCTCATAAGGATTCAATAGTCAGTCCGAGCCGGTAGTAATCAAAACTTCAAAAGTGACTGATCACCACGACCGAAAAAGCCGACTGCCATGGACTGATCTGGATTTTCGAGAACCGCGGTGGCGGTGAGTGGGAAGGAGGCCCGCCATGAAGACTTGAAGATGACCTTGCCTTTGCAGTGGTGATGTTTTATGCCTTCGAGTGCCCCGACTCCTTGCATATGGGGATGACCTTCACGCTCTTTTGTGGCATCCCTGTTGTTAAATCTCCGTTTTTTCCGCCGAGAAATTTGAATACGTACACGTAAGCAGATGCTGCACGTCCGTTTGATTGAACCGTATAATTTCCGACGAGAGCGGCTCGCGTGCGGCGTCCTAGATTTTGATCTTAATATTGATTCCCAATACGGCTCCAACCATTTCGTTTTCGTTTGCAGCTTGGCGCAAACCAAACGGAAACGGTAATCAAATGTTTAAAAACCGTTTAAACAGTTTTTAAACGGTATTTTCCCAGGGGCGTAGAGTACAGGTGTGCACGGGGGGTGGAAACCAGTTATGATGGCTGAAATTAATGGGTTAGTCCTTGCTTTCAACACATACACCCAGATGCATTGAGTGGAGATGGATTAGGAGTTGGCAGCGGCGGGCGGAGATCTCCGTGAGCCATCAATCACCGAATTTTTGTGTCCTCGAGCGCCGTTTGGTGAGCCACTGAGTGCCATTTTCGTGACCATTGTTTCTGAACATTAATTTGATGTCCTTTGTATTCCAACATCCACTTGTGATGTTACTGTAGGTTCAGATAAATATTCAGTGAGTTGCAACCGTTTGAACCGTTTGTTTATCATTCGTTTACCATGTGCGCAGGTCCGCAAACTAAACGGAAAAAGAAACACTTTTTGCCGTTTAAAACGTCAAAAAATGGAAATGGTTGGAGCCTTAATTCCCAAGATGGCTTTAGACAATGATCATGAGAGACCAGCAGTACTTGGTTCGACGGGATCCCAGCTCGGCGCGGTAGGTGTCAATCATAGAAGAACTAGATGCATCAAATAAAATAAAAAGCGCAAGAAACCTCTGCCTAGATATCTTCAGATCACGGCCACTAAGATCTTGCCCGGGATCAAACACGAGACCCACCCTGATTTCGGCCGCGGAAAGCGCACGCAGCTGCGCGACATCCTCCGTGGAAACGCGGCGGCTGCGCAGCGTCAGCTCGACGGCGGTGAGGGCGTGTCTTCCTGGTGACGGTAACGCGTGCGAGCTGAGCGTGCGCACGAGAGCGCGGTCGCGGAAGATGTACGAGCCAGCGATCTTGATGTACTGCAGGTGCGGGAGCACCGGAGGCCGGTCGGCGTAGATCGGCAGCGCGTCTTCGGTGCGGAGCGTGAGTGCGTCGAGGACCGTGTCGGAGATCCAACGCTAGTCACTTTTTGATCACTCGAGTTTGCGTGGACCTCGTGATGGACCTCGGTGTGGCCCGCCATTTGATGGTGGACCCGGATACAGCCGCTCCCGGAAAGCAGATGCATCAGGTACACCCGCCTGCAGCGGGTGAGGCGGAGCGGCCTGTGGAAGACCAGCAGAGGCCAAGACATGGTGTTTTCAAGTAGGGATCCCAACCGTATCGTATACGGTTACGGCCATATATATTACGGGCTTTACGGGTCCCATTTCGGGGCTATACGGTACGGATACGGTACGGATACGGTACGGTTCCAGGACCGTAAAAAACCGTATACAGAACGTTGAACTCTACCGTGTGAAGGTAAGTGTTATCAGAGAGGTTGGATTTGTTGCTTTCTCGCCTCCCTGTAGCTGTCTGGGGCACCCAGTTCCGCTCTGGTGAGTTCCGCGCTGTGTTTTCAACAACCCTTATAAACCCGTAAACTTGAAATAGCGGCGCGAAGCCTATACGGTACGGTATGACTGTAAACCGTAACCGTAACCGTAAGTATACGGTACGGTTGGGATCCCTACACCGCCAACGGTCAGACACGTGGGTACCAACTGGATGCAACTCGCCTGATACATGTCGCTGGGACCTGGCTGCAGCATGGGGTAAGCTGTCAGCCAGCTGATTTCTCACTACCTCCAGGCTGGACCCAGGTCAACTGGTAGACAGCTGAGCACCCAGCTGAACATCGGCCGTACACACATCTGTTCCACAACTTTTCTGTCCGGTGAATCATACGAAAACCATCTATAATATATTCACATCGGCCGGTACACTTTGAGTAATTATAACGCGCTCTGTTACGCAGACAACGACGACATGCCGAAGTTACTCGCGAGCGGGCTGGGCTAGACAGGGAAGCAGTAGCCCAACGGGCCGTGCCACCAATCACGAGCATCTGCCGCGCGGGGAAGCCTGGCGCAAAGGGCTAATTGCTGCCTGCGTCGAAGAAGTACATCGAGGCTACGGAGATGAGCAACTGAACGGTGACGCTGGGCGGCATCAAGTTGAGTCGATGCGTGTGTGGGCGGAGGAAGTGGTGTGCACGGGGGCCCATGAGTGCGGCGAGGGAAGAAGAGCTCTGGACCTTCAGTCGGGGGTCGTTTGCGAACAGATACTTGGGCGGCAGGGAGAGCTCCGCTCTTGACCGCGATGAGTTCAGTGACGGCGGGGATCCAGGCCGTTCGGCGCCTTATATTGAGATAGTTCGTAATTTCGAAGCCGGTCACGTTCGTGCGCTCGAGGCCGAAGCACTCGTACGGAACGAGAAGGATGTTCCGTGAAGTCGGAAAAGCAGGCTCTAGCGTGTACTTGATGCGAGCTGGGAGACACCATAAGTGTTCGGGGTGAGAATACGGGCGGGCCAGCGGTTGTTGCGGTCCGACAGCAGAGGTTGCGCCGGAAGTATTGGGGCTTGGGAAAGGGGAGAAGCTTGATGTAGGTAGAGTTGAGAATATATATTTAACGGCGCTCCCGGGCGGTGTTTGCAGGATTCAGCTTGTGACCGAGATTCGATAGCGAGTTGCAGAAAGAAAACAGAAGAGCTGGCCACAATCGACGAAATTGAGGAGCTTGGTTAACTTGACGAAGCTAAGTCCGCGCACCTCTCGATCACACCGGATCGCGCAGTTCCCGATTGTCGTGCATGTTGACAGCGGAGTCAAATTTGCCCTCCCCTCGACTGAAGGTATCTTGCCGTAGTGGGTGGCTGACACTTGGTACTTGAGTTAGACCGTTTGACCTCCACGGCCACTGTTCACAAAATCTTCGGAGTGGGAGAGCCCAACACGCCATGAAGAATCAGGAGGGCCAGGAGCTCGTCGGAGCTTTGAGGAGTGTACTTAGTCGTCCTCTGGCTCAACTAAGCCGGGTTGCGTCGTGAAGAGAGGAACTCAATGACAAGAGGGACAAGATGGAAGACGGCGTCGGTAGCAAGAAGACAAACATGCACGTGAGCATAAACAGTGGCAAACTTCGCGCACGGACCCATCAACTGATCAATTGCCGCAACTGTCCGGACCGTGCACGCCACTGAATATCAACCTGAACTGGACCGAATGTCGTTGCTGTCTGCCTCTCTTCAGGTCTCAGGGAAGACTAGGGTCAGATTTTGGAAGTTGGGTGAACTTGGGTTTCTTTGGGTGTCTCCCTGGCAGACGCACGGGAGCAGCTACGGGAGCGGCGCCGCCCGACTGTAATACACTATTTGAGTACCATCGTTATCAGCTTAAGTCCGGAAACTTCAGAGTACATCATGGCTAATTGGTACGTACTACCTCAAAATGCAGGATATCACATGAATTACTGCGGCGATTTAGGATTCGAAGCGGAGAGTTACTAATACCAACTCCACTTTGAGTTTAATAAATTCGGATCATCCTCACCTGAATTGCATCTCGATGCTGCCCCTCGTCGCCCCAATGTACCATCCGCATCCCAACCAACAACACAGACCAAGGGCAGGTGGACCGAATCATTATCGAATACTACTAGGACTACATACTTCGAAGGTGCTGCTAAACGAGGATTCGAACGTAGCACACGGAGGTATCGTACATCGTACACACCACAAAACGCCTCCTCCTCACCACACCACTACCGCGCCATGCTACCGAGGCACGTACGAGTTCCGGCGCGGCGGGTTCGGGCTCCCGCTCCGGCTCCCGTTCCTCGAGCGCGAGTTCGAGTTCCGTCGCTTGGCGTAGGAATACCCGGCGTCCGGGCGCTCGCGCGGCGGATCGAAGCGCGCCGGCTGGCTCGCGCCGACAGGGTCCTGGATAATATATGTTAGCTGGTGAGCAGTGAGGGATAAGGCGTTAGAGAATTTGAATTTGGGGCAGGGATGGAGAAAACGGTGAAGGGAGGGAGTGAGAAAGGGAGGGGCCCGTAACGGACGGGACCGAAGGAGGGAGGGGTAGATGTCAGACGGGAACGAACAGAACGAAGGGAATGAGAAACGGGAATCACGCGGAGAGAGAACAAGCCCGGAGCCCGCGAGCGCTCCAGCGAGGGGGATGGATTGAGCGCACAAAGTAGGAGGACGGGGGCAATATCGCGAATGGAACGAAATAAAGAGCCGAAGGGGGAGATGCAGGTCGAAGGGAAAGAACTGAAGGAAGGAGGAGTGAAGAGAAAAGTATACGCACAGGCACATATCGTGCGTCGCGCTCCTCGCGTTCTGTGAAACGGGTGACCGGTGCGGAGGCGCTGAATTTGGTCGGAGGTGGGGCGGGGGCGGGCGGGGAAGGGCGGGGCGGTAGGGTTGAGGCCACGGGGAAGGACGTCCAGTCCGGCTGGGTGCGGGGTTAGCATCATATTTATTGCGTGGATGTGCTGCAGTGCTCACCGAGACGGGTGTAAGGGACACACATACGGGTGGTTGCGTCGTAGGAGGGTTGTTTGGCGCAGGGTTGAGCATGGGGTCGAGTTTTATACGCTGCCAGCCGGGTGTGTCAGTGCTATTCTGTGACGAGGGAGCCAGGCGGGACCTTTCTGGGGTCCCGATCCGCGGCAGCGGCGCTAAAGGAGAGCGAAGGAGCGAGTTCGGTATCGCTTTGCAGGAAGCCGGAGCCAGGGAACTTGGAGGCCCCGAGGGCCGGGACAGGGACGATGGGACTGCTCGGCGACTGGTGGACGGGGCTGCGGGACGAATCCTACATCGCGCCGTCAGTGTACAAAGACTCAATCATCAGCGTACAAAGACAAACGCCTTCAGATGCTCGATCCTCCGTGTCCGCGTCTGCGCGGCACTTCCGCTATAAGAATCTGGATATCAGCGCAAGCCCTCGGCTCGAAGCTCGCTCAGACGCACCTTAGCGGCAGCCCAGCGCTTGAGGACATCGTACTTCCCGCGCACTTCGGCAAGCTGCGTCCGCGCCTCCCCGCGCTCGATGCGGACGCGCACTGTGTCTTCGCGCGCGTGGGCGAGCTGCATCTTGAGGCGCGCGACCTGCGCCTCGAGGTCCAGCGAAGTGAGCTGGGCGGCGCGGAGCTGCGCGCGGGGCGAGGCCTCGGATTCTGAGTCCGAGTCGCGGTCGTTGGCCATCGTGTCGGCGGGCGGGGATTCGTTTTCCATCGCGAGTGGGGTCCAGATGAAGAGAAAAAGGTAACAAAGTGACATGTGGACATTTGAAATAAATGGGAATTGCCGGGGCAGGGTCCTGCCTCATTCGTACACACTACCAATCCTAAATATGGCGATCTGAATCTGTCAAGGACGACGTGCTTCGTTGTCTTGCGGTGCACGATTTCTTATCTTTCACCCATGGGTGGCTTTATCTTTCACCCCTCGGTGACCCATGGGTTTTATGTAATTTTTGGTTTAATACATGGGTTGTCCCCAAGTAAGCGCGATCTCATCAAATTTCCGGGAATTCTAACGGCTACTCGACATCCTATTATAATCTTACCCACTGTCGATGCGTCAGGCGACTCCTTTGTCGAATGCCGCAGGATGCCGCTCTTTCAACTTTTCAACGGGGCCGCTCGCAAGCGCCGTTTGATGCGCCATCAGTGATTCTGATCATACCACATGCCTGCCAATGCCGAGATGCAACTCCGGCGGCATTCCCCGGTCGCCCTTCCCGGAAACCATCGCGCACACCAATCGAGTCGGCGCGTTCTGTGGGCCTCCTTCCATGCACAGCATACCTCTCCGGAGCATTCTTGCTATTGTTATGTTGCAACGGTTCCATGGGCTGCCCACAGGTCCGGCTTCGAGCTTCAAGCCGACCGTCGTTCCGACTCTATGCAACTCTATGCTTACTTGATACCGTGCTGTGGATCGACTGGCGACCGTTTTCCCCCAATGCCTCATACGAGAATATGGAAATCGCACCAGAGACTGGCAGGTGAATACCACACTGTACACACCAAGTTAGCCTGCGGTTCACTGTGTAACAGATTCAGCGCCCTCTATGCCACGTCAGTCGACTCCAATTCCGATTGTACATCTGAATATTTCATACGATACCACAGATCAGGCCATCTCCTACATACTCGAATATTCGCTGGGGATTTCCCATCAGTGAGATCCTCGCGGAAACAGATCATGTTCAGTCCGGCGAATGCGGTGCGTGCTCCCGGCTTGATATCGGTCGGCTCATTCAATACCGCCAACAACCGATATCAACGCTGGCGGATGTATAAAGGTCAACTACATAACCTGATAAACTCATTCCACTTCGCTACTCCTACCCGACATTCGACGTGTCTGCATTGCCTTCCCTTATTCTTACTTTACTTTTATTTTGCCTCCTTCATACATAATGGCCCGCGCTGTCTTTGCGCTTATCTTCTTGCTGTGCATCTTCCAAACTCTGGCCGGTGCGCGCTGTACCCTTACCATATTCTCATCATCTAAACTAACCCCCCGCCGCAGCCCCCCTCCACCGCCGCGCCGACGACGCAGCCAGTGACAACGCCGCCTTCTTCGCAGTCGGCAACACCGTCCTAACCGCCCAGCTGGCTCTCGGGCGCATCAACACCACGTCGGCCGCTTCCTCCTCCTCTTCCCACGACGCCCCAGCTCCGCTAACTTAAACTCCACCCAGGATCCTCTTCTCTGACAACCCGCGCTTCGTGCTACAGACGCATCTCGCCCTCATCGACGCCGCCGACGTGCTGGGCCAGATCCGCGACAGCAGCCGCCTCGTGTTCTCCGGTCCGCCGCCCGCCGCCCCCGTAGGCGCGCCGCCCGCGCCCGTGGACGCCCCGGCGCGCATCGTCGCAGTCCTCACGGCCGCGCAGACCGCGCTCAATCAAACGAGCGTCATGTGCGCGCCGTCTCTCTGATAGCGTGCCGATGAACTGAGCGTGATCGCCAGTGCAATCACCGCGGAAGGTGTCGCTACGGCGGAGGCGGGCGCGTCGATCGCGGACGGGCTGGCGAAGGCGCATCAGGCGGTGGCGATCAATTGCACGACGGCGGCCTGAGCCATCCGGATTGAGTGGGTTGTCCACATGCATAGTACTATCCTGGCAGGCTGTATTCCCAATATTCCTGTGGAATTCATCTAACTGCATGCGGAGACAGACAAACTGCCAGGGTCGGGACCAATTGAGCGCAAGACAATATAATAGAACATGTAATAGACATGAAATGAGCGGGAAGCGCTGGCGTCCAAAGAACATCGTCAGTTTCGAGCATCAGTTGGAAGCAGTGGTGTACAAAGAACATAGCCAATTTCGAGCTCTCACAGGGGATTTCGTGGAATGCACCTTGTAGTATTGAGCCGTGCGTGGGTTAGGAAGGCGTAATACGGGCAGTCGGGGGAATCCCCCAGCCCTCCCACGGAGAAGTTTGAAAAGGCACCGGAGGCGGAGAGTATATGAGGTCGAAGAGTCGTACAGTACAACGAACACTGAAAGGATCCGTAAATTCAATTGATCCGTACCTCCAACTGGTCACTCCTCATTAATGCTGACAAGCAAAGTATTCTTCACATTTCAAGGCGGTATGTATTGCATCCACTTCATCCACGTCATGCAACCGGACTCAGCTCAAGAATATTCAGAAGAGCTGGTACACGAGCAACAGGCTCGCCACAGCGCCGAGGATCGAAGTCGCCATTCTCTCGGATGAATTCGGGTTTTGGGTCGGTCCGGCTGTATGCGCGGAGCTGCTGCCGCCCGCAGTCGGGGTAGCGGCGGAGCCGCTCGGGGTAGTGGTGGAACCGCTCGGGGAAGGGGTAGAGCCGCTCGGAGCAGCGGTCGAAACGACGTCGAGAACCCACGAGCCGAGCGACGAGAGCGGGGATGTCGCGGTTTCCGCCCCGTCCTGGCAAATCGCATTTCCGTCCTTGAGCGCGCACTCGAGACCGAGGGTGATTCCAATGGCGCCGTCGATGGCGTACGTGTAAGAAAAGTAGTCGGAGCCCTCAACCAAGGTGCCTGGTCCGCCGATCTTGGTTAGCGAATGAAGGAAAAGGAAAATGGGGGCGACTAGAATTGCAACGTACCTGTTGCCGAAACGAGCACGCTGGACCCTTGCATCTCGTCCTGCGCTAACGCATACGTAGTCCGCCCGTTGGAATCGACCCCAAGAATTTCGGCCGTAAGCGCCGTCGTCGAATCGCCTGAGTCCCCGCCGAAGGGCGCTACGATCGTGGTCAACGCTGGAGAGGCGGATGCAACTAGAATTATTCTGAATGTCAGCTCTGATGTGCTAGACGGGCGAGGAACGAACATTTTGTAGCGAACACGACCAGTGCAAGGGGATAGAGAGCGGTACGGATCATCTTGGCGGGTTGAAGGGCGGGCGATCTTGAGTTTGCATCTCCTGTCTTATATACTGTACCAAGTTGTATGTAACTGAAACGATGCCGATGAAACGTGAAACGGCAGCACCGGTACACGTTACCTTTCTAAAAATTTGAAACGACCTTGAGAAACGACTGCGCTCTCTTTCACTACATACACACATGCATAAGAAGAAAACTAAACCTTCAACGGGCCCTCCACAAGCCCTGATATCCCACATAGATCGCCTGCAGACACTTCTTAACCACTTGCCCCTGTTGGGTGTAACACCTTTTTGAAATTTGGCCTGAAACGACCCCTCCGTTACCCGTTACACGTGCAAAAAACTGAAACGAAACGGGCCGGCCGTTACGCGTTACGTTGCACAGCGTTGCACTCATACAACTTGGTACCCGCAATGCCCTGACGTCACATTCGAACTTGCTTAGGCAGACCTGCCGGATTAGACTTTTGACGGGCCCTGTGGCTGCAAAACGAAACCGCCCGGAACAAGCCATCATGGAGAGGGCTAGTGACTGTTGGCACGGTGCGCCAAGCCCAACGAAAGGCCGGGGAGATAGACAGTGTCCTGCACCGTAATCGGTGCCCACTTAAACTAGGTTAATAGGACAGGCTCGAAACCCGCCCTTGGTCGTACCGATGCAACGCTGACCTCAAGTGGGCTGACCTCAGGTGGGTTGATAACATTATTTTGTGCTCGTAAAAATCCGAAATTAACTCGCCTGCGTCTGCGTTTCCTTCCAGACTCCGTTCAGCTGAAATTCAATCACGGATTTCTGGTACCGCACCGACGGTAACTAATGAGAACGATGCGAATCAAAGCTGATGGAAGTTACTGGACGTTTCAAATCTTCCACGGTGGTGGGAAAAGGGAGTACAATACCAGCCAAAGCCCTCAAGCACGAGCATTGGCAACAAATAGGAAAATGGCCAGTGGGATTCTGTCGAAGCCGGTGACAGATGTTGTACTAAGTATTGTATGTGGCTGGTTTCTGCGGGTATTAATGGGTGCCAGGGAGGAGCCGATACCGATCAATGCTACTCGGATGCCGCAACTCGAAAAATATAGTCTCGCGTCGCAACGCGGATCCTGACTTGAATGTAATCTTAGCGTCAACTGAATCATTTGTTGAACCTCCCCGTCACTTGACCACGACATGGAGATGGCCGCGCATGAGGTACACTGGAGGTTGGAGCTAAAATATTCCGGAAGAAGATTTAGCACTCAAATCTGCTCCGATTTAAAGATGCAGACTGATGAACCGTGGGAGCGAACACACGACATCATGATTATCAAACGAAAAGCTGGTGCCGTGATTGACATTCACAGCGCCATGATATTCCATGCCCATCAAATCTGCTTATGTAGTCTCTTATGACATGGACTATGCCTCTTCGAGGCGGGAGCTGAACCTTTAGGTAATTTTCAAAAATCGGACAACTCGGCATTGGTGATTGATGGGAGCACCGGATTTACAGTGCCGAAAAAATGCGGTAAGCCATCGCAAATAATTTTACTTTTGACTTGCTGCTTCATACTGTTTACATCGCCGACAGAACCAGGTACGTGGTCAGAAACATAATTCAGGTATTTCATTAGATTGACTGCTGCTTTCTCGCCTTCAGTTTCCAGCTTTGCGAATGGATTCTGCTCAAGCTTGGCCTGGTAACTATCTACACACGCAGTGTCAACCTTCTGCATCAGCTCTTGGATAACAGAAAACCATGAACACTTTGTGGCAAGACGAGACTTGAAGAAAGATTGTCGGCGCTGTATGATGTTGTTCATGACAAATGTGAAAGATTTGTAAACTTGAAATCGGCGGTCAGCTATATTCAAGAGATGTTGGACATGTGTTACAGTGTCAAGTTCGCGGAATCCAAACTCCGGAGAGATCCTCACAATATTATTGTCCACCATTCCGACACCATAGGGGAAAAGTGTTGTCCAGAGCCATCCGAATACCCGCGGATTTTCTGACGTCGGCAACGGCATATCTCCTGACACAGGAAGGATAACCAAATAATCTGAGCTGGAATACTGGAAAGATGCGCAGAAAGTACTTACAATAACTTCTGCATATCTGTGGGTCCGCATTCAAAAGACACTGCAAAGATATTCTAATCTAAGAATATCTTTTGAATGCCTTCCACGTCTTTTGAATAATTCCAAGGCCGAGATATGCGAAAGTTATTATAAATACTTTTCCAATATCTTTTCCATATTTTGGCCTGGGCTATCTGGTTATCCTCCCTGTGTGATGGAAACTTCACAAATCCAGCCTCATGTTTCTTCAACAAACGCAGTGCCGCAAGTTTCCTCTGCTTATAAGTCTCCTCCACATCGTCCACATCCACAAGTGTTGTCGCCGTGAGCTCCATTGTATCAGTCCCCTCGAATAACTCCGTGTTAGCCTGATCCGAATATGAAGTGCATGATGATCCCTGGTTATTGGCCGAATTGATGCGAAGGAAATCTTGGGTAGCAAGAGGACAGTGATATTCGTTCAGATTTTCAATTACCAAGTCCTTGTCAAGATCTGCATACAAAGTATTATGTTCGATCAACCAGAATAAAGCCTTTCTAACCTTTTCACGGCGTACCAGTAGAGGTGACTTCTGTAGCATATCACGGGTCACCTCGGTGTCAGGTGAGCCGACCAGAATAACACAAATTTCGTCGCAAATTTGATAGAGGGGCTGGCATGGCATTGAGAAATGAAGTTGAATCTTGAGGTAAAATACAAATGTTACCGCGAGCGGCAAACTGTCCGGAGGGCCCGAGGGAAAGTTTATATATGCGTTTGGTTGCTCGAGCCCGCGCAATACATTGCTCCTCTAAGAAGGTCATATCACGAAGCTCATCCGGAATTTTGCCAATCCAAAGTCCATTAGCATAGCTGCGCAAAGGGATTGAAATGAAAGAGTTCCTAGACACGGCGAGTTGCAAAGGTGACAAAGTACGTACAAATCATTTATGAGAGAAAAGGGATTGAACGTTTCAATACGTGGCTGACGACAAACATCACGAAGTTGCGCAACAGCCCCATTGAGAAGTGAGATATCGAGTTCATTCCTCGCTCTCATCTTGACATTTGTGGCCAGCTCAAATTTACCGCAGAACGAACATTCGTAATGCTTCATTGAGGCATTGTTGGTACTGTCACAAAACTCACACACAATTTCATCTTTTTTATCCTGAGTTAGGATGATTGGAAACTCACTGTCTCAACGGACAAACGAGAACACTTCCGAGGATGTTCAGGCAGATGAATAGGTTTTCTTTTCCGAGAATGGCACCCGAGATCAAAAATCAATGCGCACTCTTGGAGTTCAGTGAGAGAAAGGAGAGCTTTGGGATATAAACCGGCGGACCTAGCTTCAGATTCAAGAACAAGATATGCAGATGTACACTGATGCATAACAAAATCTGACCTCAGAGCATCGGCACTTTTCCGTTTTTGACTTGAGATTCGTGCACGCATACCCTGATGATAGGGAGCCAATTTCCTCAATTCAATAGCAGGAACCCACTTCTCAACGAACGACAAGAAAACGTACAACAATATTTTTTTCAGATTCAGTCAAACGGACGAAAGGATCATTCGATGGGGAGGAAATCATTTCATCATTAAAAGTATCATCATGTTCATTCAAGTCTGGAATGCCCCGGATGGGTGTGATCACATGCGTACATGCAGGTACCTGCACCGGCGCCTCGCGTATGGGGCGTCGATGAGCGGGGTGCCGATGAGGGCGAGGCCGAAAGGGATCCACCGGTATCCCCTTAGAAGAGCGGCAGTACAGTTGAGGAGTCTGGGCGTAAATCAGCATTAGATAAATAAAGATGATCGGAATTGAGGCGTAGCTGTGGACGTAACAGGCACAGAGATTGGACCCAATCTCGAGGGCAGGGATGTCGAAGATCAAGGGGGCCAGAACTCAAGTGAACAATAATTTGCAGGGCAGCGGCGTGCATAAACTCATATCAGTCCATCCCAAGCACAAGATCATGGGATAGAGAAGAAGCCACCAGAATATGCATGGTCATTGAGATGACGCTGCCGTCGTAGGGCAGGGTTACGAGCCCAGTAGCATGAGAGTTAGAAGTGTGCAGCCCAGCATCCAAGATCCAAGCGAGAGAGATACGAGAAGTCGCGGCATCGCTGTCGAATGCGGTCGACACGACCACGTTAGAGAAGGTGGCAGGAGCGGACATGGTGGGCGGAAACAAGGAGACTTTTCGCATCCGGTGCTGTGTGTCCCCAATCACGCAAGTAATCACGCACCATGGGAACCGCAATCACGGATCTGTCAATCACCTATCCTGAGCTCGGCGCGAGGCTTCGTGTCGTCCACATCTGGAAAAAAGCAGATGTCTCTGGGGCTCTCCGGGAGACGTTAGAGACTCAATAGGTCGAGAGACTGCCCCCTGTCTCCGGGAGACCGCCAGAGACGCACCGGAGACACAAAGACGATCAGCATCAGTGGTCCGCGTGGATCATCTTTTGATCAAATGCCAGTCGGTAGGCGCGGATGGTCTTAGCAACGGACCCGCAAAGCAATTATCAGACGGGCTCGAGGATTGGAGGAAATGATAATTCAGAAAAGAGCGCGACGAAAATTATACAAGCTGCTACTGCTACTTAATGATAATGGTGCAAGATGCTCGGCAGGTTGAACTCGGAAAGTACATGAGACTGGAGACAACCGGCAGGGCTCTTGAGGAACATTGACGGAGCAACAACTCGGAGAGAGCTTGAATGGGAGGAAGACACAGTGTACTTGATCTTGACGGCCTGGGACTTGAAGATATTTGACGAGAACACGCCGACTTGAACACGACCAACTTGATCATGAAAGGCAAGCAAAGCGAGAGGGGGAATCGATCGTGGGGGGGATAAAGGAAAGAAGGCGTGCCGAAAAGATGGCTCTTTATAGGCGAGCCACCTCAGCGACGAAATTCTGTTTTTTGTGGCAAGTCCGTCTGGTATATTGGGCAATCGAATAATCCAACAACTGAGCAGAAGGACAACGGCATGAGGACATCAACAACGGAAGTTGATGGCTGGCGAATCACCCTCTAGCCGAGGTCTCCTGCGGTCTATGCGTCTATGGCGTCTCCCGGAGACACGCCATGTCTCTCAGGTCAGAATGCGTTTCCAGATGCAAGATCTCAGAAATTAACTCTTTCTGCACGGTGGTACCGGTTAATTAAATACACTACAAAAAAGGCACAGGCATCTCAACCAGTCCCCAGGATGCAACTAGAGGTCTGAGAAACCAATCCATTTGTTGCATTTGTTGTTAAATGAAATGACTAATATTACATGACCAATCTCTATTTGTACTTGTAGCAAAAATGGCCAAAATGCAAGTTCTCCAGGGTAGCCAAACCTAAAGGTTCAGCAATAAAGAACTAGTGACTGATATTTTTGAATAATAAAGAATCTCCAACCTTTCACAAACTACAACAATTTCTGCTCTTGCAGTTTTCCTTTCCTTTCAAGTTCCTCTGCTTTAGCCTTCTCCTGATTAAGTAGGACGCTGCGCTCTTGTAGGGTGACCAATTTGGTCTGACTAAGTCCGTTTACTGCTCACGGATAGTAGCCCGAACATGAAGCGGAAATGACTAATGGCTAAAATTGATCTTAGAGAATATCTGTGTGTTCTGCGAATGAAACGGGTTGGTACACAGGCATTTAAACAATCACCAGGCTACCCAAATATATTCGCATTTTATTGATTGATTTTTGTTGTCTTCCTCTGCTTATTTTTGCAATTTTTTCTCTCGATGACCAATTATGCATGACAAACAGATCAAAAATGATGCACAAAATCGATGTTCCCCTGGGTAGCCAAACCTAACGGTTCAGCAATAAACAGACGCTACAACAATTTTCGCTCGGTCCCTCGTGTGTTGTAGGGTTTAGACTTTCAATTAACCTTCCTACCTAGGTCGAAATATTCCTTTATTGAGTGTGAGAATTGGTTGCGATCGTGAGCACCATTCAAGCTAGTCTCTTATAAACAGACGCTACAACATTATTCGCTCGTACCTCGCGTGTTGTAGTCTGTCGAGTACCTGACACCTGTCATTGGAGGTCGATCTTGTTACGTAAACATCGGACTTTGAAAAATTTGCGCGTTCTGTCACACATCGTTACACGGCTAGCTGCCGCCCGTTACCGTGACGGCAACGGCCGTTGATTCACGGCCCGTCAAGGGTTTGAAAATAATCTGAACGGGACGGCACGGTCGACGGCACGGCCGTCACGGCCGTCAAAACGGCAACGGGTAATTGAGAACCAATATTCACTCATACATGTTCAGAATTGACTCCAATGTGTACATATAGAGTTAAAATGGCTCATGAACATCATATTGGTGCTCTTTCCCATTTCACCGAGTCGTAAAGCCTTACTGTTGTTCAGTTCAAATGATTCAAACTCCGCCATGAGTTGCGGCAATTGCCGCGTTCAGGCCAAAACTTTGAACATCTGTAGTATCCGCTGCGTAGATAGCGGGATTAAAATGGCTTTATGTATGCAGATGCGTCCACGACCGTTCTGGAGCAGATCCCAGGATGATTCACCACTTTTGAGAGTGGTAGCTAATAAAGCCGTCGAACGGCCGTGACGGCCGTGCGGGTACGAGAAAAATGTGCTACGGGACGGGCACGGCACCCGTTCGACGGGTGCCGTCGAACCGTGGCGACGGTAACGGGCGGCAGCCCTATACACGGTGCTTCGACGCGTCTTTCTCCGCTTCCTCTGCCACAATCAGCACAAGACACGCGTAGGTGTGCTCTAGGTACTCATACAAATCACCCATGGAGGGTGATCCGCCGCCGTCGCAGCCGGTTCCCAAAGTTCGGCCATGGAAGCGCATGACACCCCTTCCCATTCCTGTCATCCCTCCGCCTGGATCTACTCCTGGATCCTTTTCAACACCTCAGACTCTTATCACCCCCATCTCATCCACATCTAGTACTCAGGTACCTCTCCGTGCCCCCATGCGCACACAATGGGAGAAAGTTGATGATGTATTAACCTCCTATGGCTTCCGCAATCTCGGCGACTTTCTTGCCGCCCTCTTCCATGATCATGGCTCTGATGCCGACCCTCGAACACCCCGACATGCAGCTTCAGTCACAGCATTCCTACAGGGAGCCTCTACCTTCAAAATGGCCGATCTCCTCGCGCTTATATATGATCACCCACAAAGTCGGCCAAAACGGAAGTACCCTGATCAGGTTTCTGCCGCCTTCTCACCCCACAAACCACTCCATGATATTCGATATGCACGTCCTTGTTTAACTGCGTGGGCTACGCGGACTGTGGGGGACGAGGCGTATCGTCGCATTGGGCGGCTTGCTAAAAAGAGCGATGATCCGAAAAGCCGCACCCATGTCCGTGCCACGACAAACGGAAGGAAGGAAGGTGCTCGAGTCACAACATGGGACGATACGAGGTTTACAATTCAGGGCCTCGCTGACCAGTATCGAGAAACAGATGAATTTCTTTGGTACCTTACTGAATGCTGCTGCGCGTCGCGTGTGAAAGGGAAAGTGGCGTGCCCCATTCGTTGATCAGGTGAGCTTCATCGACACATCCATAGACAATGTTCATACGAAAGGTGTCGGAGGCGGATATTTCGCGCCAGGCCTTGTCCCTGAGGTGCTCAGGGTCGACGCAAACGACACTCCAAGTCTTGCACTCCGAGATTTCGAGCACGAGGTTACGACCGCTCTTGCGCGCATCCGTGATTGTATCATGGCAATACGCCAATGCGGGGACATTCAACTTCTTGAGCTCAAGGACCTGGAAGGAGTTTCAGTGCGCGGAAAAGATGCACAGTATGCATCGTACAATATTCGCTGCCAGACCCTTGGTCGGGGTTATTACAAGTCCCATCGGAAGTGCGCGGACAGGGAGGTTAGGATATAAATGAGGGTTACGCGCCATCTCTCTGAGAACAATGATCGGTACCGCAAATGTCGCAGATTTGCCACCTCCCGTTGCCATTGAGCAGAACACATCTTCGCCGTCGAGGACACGAGTAATGAGCTCGCTCTGTGCCGGATAGAGGCCGTTTTCCCACTGTGGGATGAGCTTCTTGACGATTTCTTTGAGGGTGCGACGGCCTTTAGAGTCTCTCCACCGATATCGAGGGGCCATACATAGGTCGAGCACAAAGCTGAGTCCGAGGGAAGGGAGCAGAGCAGCAGAGCAATGACGGCGCGGGTAAAGGGGCGTGGGAATCAAATTCAAACTCCGAAGTTTACGTAACAAGGTCGACCACCAATACATCAGCGCGCGGTTAACTACAGACTACATTCAAGCACAGACATCAGCAGCAAGATATCAGAAAACCTTCGCAGATCAAGGGTTTCGAGGCTGCATTGCGGAAACAAAAACAAGTTTTGGATATTATCCCGGAAGGGCACCCTGATAGACCACAGAATCTGCAGAATCTTGCTATATCTCATGGCTCGATACAAGAGATTGGAGAAATTGAAGATCTAGAGACTACACTACAGATTCAACATCGGGCATTGCGTCTCTTACTCCTGAGGGGCACCCTGATCGAGGATACCATCTGGAGGAGCTAGTCAGATATCTCACAATACGTTACATACGAGGAGGACAAAGAGATGATCTCGAGGCAATATTGCAGAGGTAACACCCCTGTGCTGCTAAAAGCGACGGCAGTTTGCGCATTTGAGAACGGCCCCTCGACATAGGAAGTACCAATCGGACTCCAGCGCGCAGATACAGCTGCATTGGTTGGACCTGCGATGAACGGACTAATGAATTAATGAGAGCGGCTGAATTAAGGAGAGACGGGGATCAGCCTCTTGACAGCGTGAATATTAATAAACCGACTGACGGGGATGAAAACCTCGCGACCGGTGGATGAATGCGCTGGGCGTATTTTCCGTAATTCTTTCAGGCTACCACAAACACTGTAACCGAGCCAATGCGCCCCTGCGCCCGCTCAGACGACATGAGAGTGTCGCGTTCAGGCGCCGGAGCAGGGACAGAGAAAAATTCAAACTGGACTTCGAAGTCCAGATCGGACGCGAGCGAGGGCGAGGCAGATTAATATTGCGACGGGAGCTCCTCCCACCCGACTCGCGAATGCGATTCCGAAGCTCATTCCGACTCCCGGTTATCTGCGCTCCCGTCCCAACACGGCGAGTCGGTGGCGAATTCCGCGCAAGATATGCCCTTACCAGTGGATCGAGGGCGAGGTTCGAGGGCGGGATGATCCGATGGGCGAGAGCACAACGTCCGTTCGTTCCTTCGTACGCGCGCCCAACTTCGGTTGTACTTGGATTGTGCTGCTCGGGATTCGGGGAAAAAAGGATCTCCGTCCGGTGCGGCGGGGTAGGAATCAAGGAGGAACGACCACGTCCGCGCAGAGTCGGGCGTTGCGTCGTCGAAGATGCCAACGCCCGCATCTGTTCTGTCGTCGATGAACTACATCTGTTCTATCAACGCTGACCCGGAGCTGTCTTGTTCTGTTCTGTATCGGGACTTCGCTTCTGCTTCACAGAAGCCTCAACCCGTAAATGATGAAACAAGCAAGTGGCTTACAGATACACGTCCAACGCAGGTCAAAGCTTGATTTCGACGCCGTAAATTACTATTGGGCGTAAGCGTTCCGGCGTGGATTAACCGCGTCGCGTTAATTGGACGGGCACCGTGCAAGGTGAAGCAAACATCGTACGTAGTCCGTGGAGCGCGCAGAAGGCAAAGAAAAGGAAAGCGAGCGTCGATGATGCTGAAGATAACGCAGAATACATCCCTAGCCCGACATGGACATCGCTGCTCCGCTGTCGGGAGCGCGTGTATGTAATTCGATTGGGCCGAGGATTGTTTTTTTTTCGATTCTGGGTTCGATGGGGCCCGGAGCGCGCCACGAGGCCGAGGCGGGGTTGGGTTTGATTTGGGTATGGCGTGGTCTTGGTCGTGCACAGATAATTCGGAGTTAATTGAGTCAGAGGCGAAGCGAGAGTGATCCGGAGGTTACGACGCCCACAGGCAGTGCATCATGCGAATCCAGGTGGAGGTCAACAGCGCATAATTGACATACAGGCCCTGGATACGACAGCAGCAGATGGCAGAATTCGAAACGTGGCAATTAATGAGGCCTTTGCCAAACATCACCAAATGTCTGTCTCGTCCTGCGATCACTGTCGTTCCTGGTATCGAGGCACTACCTCGACATGACTGGTTCCATTGAACGGGGGGTTGCTACTTGGGGGCTTAATCCTCGTGGAAGGACTGGACTTTGACCAGGGCAAGACTGAGACTCGTAACTGGCCATGTCAAGCAACTCATCGCAAATCTGCCAAAGAACCCGGGTCTATAGTATCTATGTCGTCGCGTGTCGAGTTTCGCTCTGGACTCGATGTTGATGCTACATCGGCGTTACCAGACTTGACCTTGCTTCGATGCTGTCTCTGGGATGTCTACGGCCATTCAGTGGATCTGCAGCCGTCAAATGGCCGTCATACTCTTACTTGCAACTCGATCAAAGGGCTACGAGGTCATGTCTTCCCATCAGCGTCGGGGCAGCAAACAAACAAACTTACGTTACGCCGCCGGTTCTATTAAGATTTCAAGATTCAAGCCGCACTGCCTTTGTTCCGGAGGCGAGTAGCCTTGACGCCAACCTTCCCCGCGTCGTTATAAAAACCGCCAAGATCGCCAGACTCGACATCCGCTCACATTCACATTCCTTCACCGACTCCTATTTCTACTACCAACTATAATGCCTTCCCCAACGCGCCTCTTCGCACTCGCTGCCCTCCTCGTCTGTCCGTGCCCACTCTGCTCTCCCCTTCCACCTTATACTGACCCGTGTACAGCGGCCACGGCCCTCGTCCCGCCGGGCCACCAAGGCCTCCCCAACCAGGCCTCTACGCCCGACAACACCCCTGCACCGACCCCCGACAACGCCGTCATCGCGGACACCGCGGGCCAGGTTAACCAGAAGAGCAGCGCGCCTATCGACGCGCCGCCCAACGCTGACGTCGCGGCCACGACCGTCACCGCTGTCGACGGCACCGTTACCGACGCCAACACCACCATCGCCGCTGTCTCCGCGGGCAACAGCACGCGCCGCCGCGCCGTCGACGTCGGCCGATTCGGGAAGCGCCAGTCGGGCTTCGAGCAGGTGTTTGCGGGGCTGCCGGCGGGGCAGCACGACGCGTCGATCGAGGGCACCGCGTACCTGACGTACACCGTCGTCAACAACGCGACGTACAACGTCGACGCGTGCCTCGCGTGGGCCGCGACGATTCCCAACTGCGGTGCGTACTCTACCTGCGACCGGTCCGCATACGCTGATACCCCCACCCAGTCTTCGTCAACCTCTACTACGAATTCAACAACGAGCTGCTCGACTTTGTCTTCTCCGAGAAGTCGAACCTCAAGTGTGCGGCGTACGGCGACATCCACTCCGCCGCTGAGAAGACGAACTTCGGCGGGCAGGCGTCGTACTCCCAGGTTCGTTCCCACCCCATTCCTTCCCGTGTCCACACCCTATTCGTGGATACCTTATTCCTGAGCCTAAGCTAACCTTCACGCCCTAGGTCGGCAATGCGACAGTGCCCCTCACGTACATCACGCAGAGCAGCGGCTTCGCCACCAAGAACCTCGTCGACCCGGACACGCCCGAAGGCTACGAGCTCGTCTTTGGGCCGACTGGCGGGGCTAACAACGCGCCTGGGGTGAGTGCTATGCATTTTCTTTTCAGGCTTCGGTCCTGTTTCTTTTGGGACTTCCCTCCTTCCCTTTTCGTGCTTCGGTCCTTCTTCGCGTCTGCTACACCTTTTTTTCACGCATTTTTTTGGGAGTTCCCTCGTTCCCTTCCACGCGCACGTCGCGTCCTTCCTGGTTTTCTTTCTGGACTTCCTCGTCTTTGCTTCGTCGCCTTTTCTTCTCTTCGCGCGCGCGTTGCTTCCCTTTTGTCTTCCACACGCGGTGCCATCCCGATCCGTACCTGTTATGCACCTTTCCCTCCTGATCTCGATGCTAACCGAACTTCCTCTAGTACATGGGCTTCGCCTTCATCGACAAGTACGACGTCGACGCCTGCGCACAGCTCTGCAACGGCCGCGGCGTCGACCCCGTCGGCGGCTCGTGCCAGTACTTCAACATCTGGCGCGCGGTCGTGAGCGGGGTGCCCACCGCGTACACCTGCTCCATGGTAAGCCCTCGCCCGTCCACATGCACCACCCCCACTAACGCTCGCCCGCAGTATTACCTCGTCGCCGACGAGTCCACCGCCGTCAACTATGGACAAGGCGACCTCGTCGTCACCCTCTCGCGCGGCTACGCGCGCCGCTCGCTCGCCATCGACGGCGGCTTCGAGGGCTACACTGCCTGCGGCGACTTCTGCTTCACCGTCTCCGACGCAACCTGGACCGGGACGAGCCCCGCGGGCGGCGACGACGACGCGACGATCTTCTTCTTCCCGCCGTACGCGCGCACGGGGCACGGGTCCGCGCTACTCGGCGCGGCGTTCGGGGACGACGCGCACGCGGGCACGTTGACGCCCGCGGCGCCGATCGCGACCGTCGCGGGGCGGCAGTACGTCGTGCAGTTCTTCGCGGACAGCTCGTTCTCGGGCGCGACGATCGAGGCGACCGCGGGCGTCGAGGTGCACTGGAACGGGAAGAAGGTGGGCGGAGTCACGGGCTTCCAGACATACGGGCTCGTGCAGGCAGTCGTTGTGGGCACGGGGAGCGATAAGCTGTCGTTTGTTGGCGGCGCGGCGCCTGCGTGGGTCTTCCTTGACGATGTCTCCATTTTCGCGTTGTAGATGGTGCGCGGCGATGGACAAATGGCTTCTTGTCACTTGAATGCTTTCTGCCTTACTTACTTTCTGGTTAATGGGGATTTTTCGGTACTTATTTATTACACTCATTCGTGTTCGTAATCCCACATCCTATGAAGTAGTTAAACACAGTTGGATGAATTTACATGCCGTCTTGAGGAGTAGATGATTTTTTCTTGGCGGCCTTCCAAAAATGGACTATTTGACCACCGCCTCGCAGTCGCCTCTGAGAACGAAATTAAGGCCGGATGGGGTGTGCAATTTTATTTTAGGTCCCAAGCTACTATTTTATGTAGCTTAGACTCCATTTTGGGCCACGGATGCACCATGAAAATTTAATTCTGAAGCGGAAGGCAATTGGGGGATGCGAGGACCGGGGACCCCGATTACAACATTTGAAGGAAATATGATGAGAAATCCAACCTCACATTGAGTACTTAGTATCAGTTTATATGGCCGTTTTCCAATCCCGCCTGATGCCGATCTTGGTATCACTTAAGACTATGTGCAACGGGGAGTCGGGTTTGCCAAATTCAGTTGCGGGACTCGTTCCATGGTTAATTCTCATTCCTCGGATGCGTCCCGCTACAGATGTACGGTTGATTGCGAGGTTTCTGGGAATTCAAGGTGACCGAATAAGCATACATTCGAGAGGAAGTTGATACGAGGACTCTCCTCCCTTCTTTGCAGCTTCCTCCGACCTCTCTCCGATAACTCCCGAACATCGCTATATTCGGCATGGAGCGGTAGTGCCCGAATGGGGTGCTGCGGATCAAGTTGTCACCGTGACGACTTCTTTTTTTTGCTTTCCTATTGCTTTCCTGTTCCTCTTTCCACACCGCACCTCGCAATGCAAAACCAGTCACTGCGCGGACACTCAAGCTTCCTAGTACTTCGACAGCACCGCGGCCAAGATCCATACTGCATGCGTCCGCATGAGATGTGGGCCGGAAACAGTGCAGACTCAGTTCCTCCAGGTGCGCGGTAAGTGGGTTATGAGGCTCTGAAGCGCAGGTGCATCGCGGGTAAGGTGTGCCACGGCTCACGAGATTTGACGCGACACGGACGATACTTACTCCGCTTTTCTTCTGGCTTTGCAGCGCTGATTCCCGGGGACGCTGGGTGAAGATCGAGCAAGGTCCGTCGTCGGCTGCCTTACGTTTGTATGAGCGCCGCCAGCACACGCGCGTGCTGTTCGGATTCTTGAGGACCGCAGAACCTCTCTCGTGATTGCACATGCCGATAATTGCATCCCAGCCCAGTGCCGACCGCTAAACGACTCGCTGCACGTATGTACGTACGTGCGTACACTATAGCATTTGTCTCCTTGAAAGAATACAAGACTCAAGCGTATGCGCGCGCCGTAGTAACGTCTCTCCGCTCACCCCCACCCGCACCTTTGAGCCTGGCCCTTCAAAGTTTACTCAACACCAATTCCGCCGTACCTCCACCGATCGGTCCCCAGAAAGGTGCGTGCCGATCAGTTACCCATCGGAGAAATTACAATGCGAGAAATACTAGCCCAGTGGACATGCAGTACCCTCCTGCGGCGCGCGCGCCCACCACACTCCCCGACCAGGTCCTTCACCCCCGGTTTCTGTGCTCGTGAGTCCTCCCACACGCATCCGAATACTGCGCGCAACGCGATCTCAACACCCACAATCATTGGGAATAAAAGCGTGTTCCAGTCCCAGTCCCGCCCTCCACCCTGCCCTCCACCCTGAGCCGCACGCAGAACCTAAACGGTCCCTCAGCGCCGCTAACCAGCACCACCGCAGAGCGCGAGGAGCACGACTCTCGGCCTGTCCCCGTGCGTTTCCGTTCTTGCTTTTGCTTCTCTATCTTTCGCTAGTCGCGTTCTTCCTATTCTTGGTTTCCGTCTCATGCCCTTTCATGATCATTGCGCTCCAGTTCGTGTCTGGCTGCTTTCATCCTCCATCCTTTGTTCGGTAGTTACATATTGTTTCATCGTCCCTTTCTCACCGTTAACAGTGTATTGTGGGATCCTGTGAGCTAGTCGGCGCGTACAGACTGCAGCGCGGATCCTCAACAACTTTATAAAGTGGACCACAAACGCGCGTCGAAATTCACAAGGCTGGCGGATCGATTCATGGATTCGTAAGGTACAATGCCCATACATTCCTCATTGGGACCACCGCGGTTATATATCCTCCCCCTCCTCCCACTTCTCCCCCTTCTCCCCCATCTTCTTTAACATCTCCTTTAACATCTGTCTCAAAATCCGATAGCCACATCGGTAGAAGTCCGGATAGCAACGAGCCATGTAGTCCACGAACATCGCCCCCTAATTTTGACGGCTAGAGGGAGGAGCTTTACGCATGTCGCGTTGCCAAGGTCAATCCTAATCATCCGCTCAGAGCCCGGCGGGCCGGTGAGGATAAAATTCGGGCCCCGGACATCGGGGAGCAACAAACCAGCAAAAGTAATCTCCCGCACGGCTTCCAAGCCTAAATTGAACTGAGTGTCCGTAAGCGATGAGCTAGGGGACAGAACGGGAACTCACAAGATCCTGGATTTCCTTCTCGTCAATCGCCGCCTTAGCGACGCGGTCCAAAGTCGGACCGGGAATGTACTCGAGGATGCAGAAAATCTGGGAGTCCGAAATAACGAAGTACTGAGGTCCAGCAATACCGCCGGCATTCCGCGGAGTTTTAACTCCGCATCAAGCCAGCTGTCCGTGCCAAACAAAGACCTATGACGCGCCTCCTCTCTCTCCTCCACCATCTCCCCGCCTCTCTTCCTCATGGCGACACCCTTCCTCCCTACCAATCGCTTCGGCAACAAATGCCCGATGCCCGACGACACCCTGATCCCCCGCCTCGCAACTGGAGTCTGGAGGTCAAGCTCCGGATACACGTACTACATGCAGGTACAATCTTTGTCGTTATCGTGCTGCCCGCCTAGACTGAATTCTTCCAAACCAGTGCGTGAGTCCACACCATTGGCAGAAGGACTATTTCTTTCGCTATCCAGCTCTCGCAGGAGGCCTACCATCAGCCGCCTGCCTAGCTCTCGCAAGACGGTCAGCCACGCGACCGCCGCCCACCTTCTCCCGCTCCCCGCGCCAGCACCGCTATGCTGCCACCCCTTTCAGCATCTCCCCACTTCTCCACAGCGCTGCTATCCCCTGTCGTCAGTCGAGCCGTGTCTCCTGACGTGTCCCACCACCCGCGCACGAGATTGACTGCACCCAGCCTCGAGGCGACGAAGAGAAAGCCAGTCCCGTTCAAGATCACGACGCAGCTCAACGAGACCTGGAAGGGGCTCCAAGGCGGCAACACCTTGAGTACCCCGTCGACGTCTTCAACACTGTCAATGTCGTTGTCTTCGGTCTTCCACATCAAGCGAACTGGCTTGCGGCGCGCATTTGTAGACCCCAAGCTGACTGAGCGGTTCGCGCTCATATTCCTGGTACGTCTCCCACTCCCATGATCTATTCTCAAAGCTTACCAACGTCAGCTAGGTCCCTGAGTCAACAATGTCCCCGCCCTCCCCCAATACACCCTCTCCACCGACGCCCGCACCCTCGAAGCGCAATTCAAGACCGTGGGGCCCCTTGTAGGCAAGAGAATAGACAGTGCTGTGTCGGTAGGTATTGATACTGGCTGCACGAGGAGGATATCTTGCTTGAGGATGGAGAGTAGATATGTGAATAGCATGGTTTGGGCCAGAGAAAGTCCATTGAAGTGTCTGCCGCCTGGCAACGTGTCGGACGGGTCAGCCATACGGGCGCGTTAATAGAGAGGAGATATAGGGTATTGTTTGGCCAACGCATCAACGGCATGGCTCGGCCGATCGTACTGCCATCATACCGCCATCAACCTCGGTATCTCGTTATTTCTAGATCCCAATTGGACTCCGAGGATGAGGGCTTCTGCTGACTCGCCGCATGGCGTTTTGATCTGGGCAGAAGCGGGGTAAGATCAAGAAAGATGAGCTTCTGAATACTCGCCGTCTGCAGTCCTAAGTCACTCTTAGAATTCCGCCGCACCCCTGTGTCCAAATTAGGTGATTTTGATGGGCGGCAGGAATGCGGCCATCACGCCTTGATCAATGGTTTGCCGGCTATACTGCAGGAGAGGAGGAAGGGAGGACGGTAGGGATGATTTGGTAATGTACCTTTAGTGTAGCTGTTTATGACAGTCTTCTGAACATTACATCTTTTTTCGCGAGGTCTTGGGTTCAAACCACTAAATCACCGTTATTTCGCCAGTTCCAAAAAATCTCTTGTCCTCGCCAGGCCTGCAAATACGAGAATTTCGGGTGAAAGCGCGCACCAGCCGATGGCGATTGGACAGGGTGGCCTTTATTGCACACCAAGCGCTCGGGAACCCGGGGTCTGCCGAACCGGGCATCTCAGCTCGGCACTCTTCGCGGACACCACAAAATGCCTAGTGAAATGTTTCTTATGCAAATTGTAGCATATATCTCACAAGAGCCAAGGCCTGAAGAGCGTCTGTGGGAACTTCAATACAAGGACTTGTTATCGGGATGCCGAGCCTGCCGTCCAGCGATTGCCGAAGCTTGCCGCCATCAAAACTCCCGATTTGGACTCAGGGGTGCGGCGGAAACTCGACAACTGTCCTAAGTATGGGACGTGCAGTCCCTGTACTTTGCTTTTTTGATCAATTCGACAGGGGGTGTGATCCGTGACCCAAAACACCAGTTCGACAATTCGGCAAAGCTGGGAACCCACCGTGACACCCTCAAAATTTCGACACCGGACCGCAAAATTTTGCCTTTTTTGCGTCGCTGGGCGTGATTTGGGCCGGCCGTGACCAAAATTACATCCGACAGACCCCTCCGTGACGCGTGACTCCTGCCATATTTCGATACCGACAGGGGGTCCGTGACGCGTGACTGTCGAATTGATTGAAAAAGCATCTTACATAGTAGGGTTTTTGTACACCCACACCTATAGGGGCGAAGTCACGCGGATGCCTGTAGCCCATCCACGAATACTCTGGATCTGGACGATAGTACATCGATGGCTGGATTATTTTGAGAATGAGCACGGTTTGCGGCGCCGTAACAATTTTCACGATTCAGACTTGAGAAGACCGGCCAGCGCCCGTCTGGAGGCCGTCGACTAACTCGAGATCCAAGGATACCTTGGTGCCAGATGATGGAGCGGGTATGAATGGAACAGGTCTGTGGGCATCTGAGTTTTCAGAGTGGTCTGCACACATTCCGAAAAGTGAAATAAGAGGTCGCCGGACCTACCCTCCCTGTGAGGCTGTGCCTCGGCATTCTCCGGCGGATACCTCTTGGCTGCGGGATTGCCATGTCAAGTGTAAACTGAAGTCCACGTCTCAGTGGGTTCTCTATGGCCGTCATTTGGATCTTCTGTAGGGCTTTGCTCGGAGGGGTCGATTTTCGTTGACAGCAAGTTGACAGTGGCATGGTGCGCGATCACGTGCAGGCGATTCGCGATCCCGTCATTCGGCTATATGCACCGCTTTTCGCGAGGTGCCAACGCCATAAAAAGGAACAGGGAAGGCGGAGTTCGGGGTAAATCTCACATTGGAGTGGCTGCCCCGGGGAGAGCTCCCATAGCCGTCGGGTGTTGAAATATTTAGCGAGCTTAGTGTGAATCCGTGGCCAATTCGTGGCCGAATACTTCAGCTGATAGGAACTCTTTAATATCGCCATATTCGGCATAGAGCGTGAAAACTATAGCTACAACTGGAGTTCCGGAGCCGAAAGGAACCGAGAGTGGAAAAAATTAAAAATGAGTGAGCCGGGGCTCTCGAAGTCCCCATTTTGGAAGAGTCACTACCCGTGCCGGTGAGAAAATCAATGCATGCACCTCCGGGGACTGCCAATTGTATTTCGATTCATGTTCAACCTGTGATGTAGATACTGAGTATTATAGAGTAGTATAGATGGAGGAGGGAGGACCGATGAAGCAAGTTGTTGTTGCTGCTAGCTAGACTGCCACGGTTTTAGCCAGACTAGTTGCTGGTCTATGTTGACGTCCCTGAGGGCCCGAGCCCTTGAGGTCGTCCAATAGACAGTGAGCGAGAGGGATACTTATGACGGACCCCCTCGGTATGTCACGACGGGCCCACACTGAGGGGTAGCACTTAGGATGGTAGTTTGACAGGTTTTTCAACGGGACCCGGGTTTGACAGGTTTAACATGTCGTCAGGAAGATGCATGGCTAAATGTGGTGCTGGTCGAAGCCTCACCTCGATTTTTTGCCAGCCACTGCTCAAAGCAAAGTTCGAAGCCTTTTAAACTCAGCGATTTTAGATCTTCGGCGGGCAGTCTGATATGAGCAAACTTCAAATGTTCTCTTTCACCAATCATATATGTCTTCTGAGCATCACCGCATTTTCTGCTATCTCCGCCATCGCTTCTGATAGGTTGGAATAACTTCGGAGACAACCCCGCGCACCCGACAAACACTGGGTCAATTGTCAGCCCTACGCTTTCAGTAAGAGGATGATGGAACACGGTCTGTCAATCATTGTTTCCGCGGCAATCGTCGAGCACCGAGTAAATCGACAGATGAGAACACTATCCGATTCGTTGATCTTTTCCGGCTGATGTCTATAAGTAGACCATTTAGCAGTATAAAAGGAGCGACCCACTCTCTGATCCCCCTGTGATCAGTTACTATCATGTCCCCTCAGCCTACCATGACTCAAATCCGCCTCGATAATGTTTCAACATGCTTGAATACTGCTGTGAAAACTCTCGAAATGGTCTCCCAAAGCTTCAAGACACCATTCTTGGAGCCAATTTCAAACACAATGTGGTCCCTGTTGACTTCTGTACAGGTAAAATAATAAGCCACACTCCTTCCACTGTCACTCACCCAGTGTGAATAGACTCTCAAGAAGAACAAGGATGAATGTATAGGAATGCTGGAAAAAATCCACGAGATTCTCTATGCAATTATCCGGCTTCACACCAATGTGGAGAGTTCTGTTACATTGTCGATGATAGAGAATCTCGGAAATTTCACTGAGTCAACTCCCTCATTACATGACAGCTCTAACTTCTGCTGATATTTCTCAGGACCCTCCACAAAATATACACCTTCATCGAAGCCCAGCAAGAGAAGAACAAAATCAAGCAGTTCCTCCGTCAAGGTGGAATGAGCACATTACTGGGAAAGTGCCATCTGGGGCTGGACCAAGCACTTGAAGTATTCAAGGTCTGTTCAGCATGATATTGATAGACAATTATTGAACATAGAAGATACAGGTTCAGGGAGTCTATGTTCTACATATTGTGACAGAAATGCAAGAATATGCGCAGAATATGCAACAAGAAGTGCTCGAGTTGATTTCGATCATTTCAGATGGATCAAATTCTGAGCAAGGATCTTCTGTGTGTACCACTTTAACATATTTAAAACGTCAATAATCCCTGAGTGTCCATAGATCAGCAGAATGTTCTCCAGCTCCCAACACAGGTGAGTGTGGGTGTTGATGTTTATGGTAGGCAACTCATTCAGAGATGCAGCTCCAATTCTCTTTCATTGTTGCCATCTGCACCCAAGATATTTCATGGCCGTGAATTTGAAGTTTCAGCAATTATCCAAAGTTTTTCCCAGGAGCAACCTCGAGTAGCAATTCTGGGACCAGGAGGGATGGGAAAGACAAGTTTGGCAAGAGCAGTATTGCATCACCCAGAAATCACTGCCAGATATGATCAGAATCGGTTTTTTGTTGCTTGCGAGACTACATCGAGCGCTGTTCAACTGGCTGCTCTAATCGGAGCTCACATAGGCCTCAAGCCAGGCAAAGATCTCACTCGGCCAGTTATCCATCATTTCACCAGTGGTGGTCCTTCCCTGGTTATTTTAGATAACCTAGAGTCCATATGGGAGCCAAGAGAGACCCGGGAAGAAGTTGAAAGGTTCTTGGCCTTGCTGGCAGATGTAGATCATCTGGTTTTGATTGTAAGCTGGGGCACACCTTCATTCTACTGAACCATCTAACAATTTTTTTTTCCAGATCACAATGCGTGGAGCAGAAAGACCAGCCAATGTCCAGTGGACTCACCCTTTTCTGCAACCATTGAAGCCCTTGTCAGAGGATGCTGCCCACAGAACCTTCATTGATGTTGCAGATGATGGCTATTCTGATGAAGATGTAACCAAAATCCTCCTCCTGACTGATAACATGCCGCTGGCAGTTGACCTTATAGCTCATTTAGTGGACTATGAAGGGTTGTCTAGTGTCTTGGCTCATTGGGAGAAAGAGAAGACCTCATTGCTCTCTGAAGGCTATGACAGACGATCCAATTTGGATCTGTCAATTTCAATGTCTCTTGAAAGCCCTCGTTTGGCCTCCATGGCCGGTGCTCATCATCTATTGAGCCTTCTCTCGACATTGCCTGATGGGCTGGATGTGGAGCTCTTGAAAAAGAACATCCCCATTCAATATATCCTGGCCTGCAGAGCTGTCTTGATTGGCACTTCCTTGGCCTATGTTGATGATAGGGGCTGGCTCAAAACATTGGTTCCTGTTCGGGAATATGTGTACAAATTCCATCCTCCCCCAAACCACCTTGTATACCCTGTCCTCCAGTATTTCCAACAGCTATTACACCTTCACAGAAAATATGCTGGAACTTTGCACCATGCTCAGATAACATCGAACTTTGCAAACATCTATACTATGCTGATGATTGGGCTGAATTCAGACAACCCTGATATTGCCCGCATTATCTCTAGTGTCTGTGATTTTGATCGTTTCAGCCAAGTGGTAGGACAGGGGCGGACTCTGTTGACGCAACAGGGACGGACTCTATTGATGGACCTGATTGCCAATGTTTTACCTCAGCCTACCGACCATAAACTGGAGGTATCTTTCATCAGATGTCTCGTGGGTGGACATAGATTTCATCCCATCGCCAATGTGGAGCAGCTGGTGGAAAGAGCTTTCAAATATTTCGCACACTTTGATGATCCAGATCTAAAATGTGAGTTTTTTGTGAATTCTCTTGGAGCATTGTTGACATCATCATGCACCTGCTAGGTGAATTTTATAATGTCGTGGCCCACTATTATCACTATAGGGCCAATGATAGCTCCAAAGCTATAGACATCTGCCAAACTGGACTGTTGTTCGCAACTTCAGTTGGAAACACAAAGGGAGAGTTGGAGCTGTTGGCTACATTAGCAAATGTGCGGTTGTGGTGTGGTGATTACTCTGCAGCAAAGATGCATGCACAAGAAGCACAGAGGCTGGCCAGGATCCATGGGGATTTTTTTGGAGAGGCCTATGCCCTGCGGCTGGAATCAATGTGCTGGCTCAGTCTTGGCGAATATAGCCACAGTATCCAGCTTGCAAATAGGGGAAGAGATCTTCTCAGCCATGGTGCTATGTGTGGTGGGGTTCTGGACTGTGACATCCTGAATTCCCTGGCAGAGGTCCATTGGCTAAAATCAGAATATGTGGAGGCTCTCAACATTTACAAGCAGCTATACAATGATGTTGCCCATGAACAAGATCCATTTCAGCATGTGGTAGCTGCACTCAGCATTGCACAGATTAATGTTGAAATCAATATATCAAGGGAAGATGTCAAGAAGGATATTGAGATAGCCCTCTCAGAGATGATCAATACTGGTGCTGGCCAACACCTCAGAGACTGGTATGACATTCTTCAAGCTGCTCTTTATGCAAGAGAAGGAGACTTATTGGCGGCAAGAGGGCTTTTCCAAGAATCCTTTGCATCCACAACAGGTGCTGAACTTGTACTCTATTGTTTAGGAAAACTAGCTGATTTCTCTAAGTGGAGCGTGCTGGATCAGGCATCAGAAAGTTGGACATTTGTATTTCTGGCCCATTCTCTCAAGCTGAAACAGAAACGAGAAAGCTTTATGGCTCTCCAATTCCTCGGAGATATATGCCTAGCAGGTGGTGATGAGACTACGGCAACCACCCTGTTCACTGTTGCGCTCGAGGGATTTACACATATGGATATTCACCGCAGCAGAGCAGAATGTATGCTCCGGCTCGGCGAAATTTCGAATCTGCATGGTGATGTGAACCACACAGTAGAGCTTTGGAAATCAGCAAGACCATTGTTTGAGAGGTCATCACAGGCAAAACAGGCTGCTCTCATTGATGAAAAGATTGCTTGCATCCACCACACACTAGTACCCCAAGAGCAGCTGAATATGGAGCATCTTCTAAATCTAAATGCACACACCGCAGATCCCGGAGAACCAACTACGAAGATGTCCCAGATCCAAAAGATGGAGAATGATGAAAAAGATCCCGTCTTGGTTCCAGCCTGATGTCGTTTAGATGCCCATATGCACCCGCCTTCCGACTCTATTTATATATTTATGAACTCAGAAACCGGACTTGTCTGTGGATAATTCTATTCTGAGAAGCCCGGTTGCAGGCAGAAACCTCCCCTTATATAGAAACCCGGTTGTTGATTAACCGTTCTTTAACGAGATGTCCCTCGATTCTTTGTATGTCTTTGTACTCCATCTCCATTAGAATCCTGATGTCTCACGACTCTTGAAATTGGCCCGCCAGACCTCAGGAAGACGAAAGGGGCTATTCTCACGAGGGATCTCCTTTCCGACCGCAGTTGGAATAAGTCCACGAGCACATTTACACCCTTCTGTAAGTTCCGTTCTGGATTGAGTTTGCACACACTCCTCCACTTCAACTTCGTAGATGTCGCCGTCCAGCTTCAACGACGTTAAATGGCTCACCATTCGAACTGTTGTACTTACACTTTTGAACACACACAGCTTCACGCAGTTTCTACTTTATCTCCATCAAGACTCGCCGCAGATTTTGGATCCTTCCGAATCCAAAACTGCGGCCAATTTGAGACCCATTCGGAGCATGAAGGGAATCTAACGGAGCCCCTGATGCACAGTTTTCTTCCATGGTCAACTGTTTCTCACTCCGCCGCAGTTCAACATGATTGTTGAACTGCGGCCCCGTACACTGCCTCTCGAGTATAAAGGTGACGCCGTCAACACTCCTTCCGAGACCTCACTCTCTCCCGCCAATGCTTTTCTATTCTTCCGTACCTCTCAGAAATTCTCGTCTATGAGCTTCGTCAAATTCTGTTCAAGCTGCTGGATCCTGGATTCCGTCCTCATTTTCAAGATGACATCAATCTCAATGCACGCTGCGACGAACCAGATCTAGACCTTCCATGGACCAAGCTTTTGTTTTTCCATTGTTTCCTTGCTGTTGTCCGAGCTTCTGCCCGTAGTAACCTCTGTGATTCCCCCCTGTTCCCGCTGGTTCCCGCAATCACGACCCAGATCATTGTGTTCCTTCATCCTATAATGTTTAATCCAGATGACCATGGTGCATCACTACTGCTCATTATTTGCCAAATTTCTTATTGTTACTTCGCAGATGGACAGTCTCCGGCACTAAGCACACAGTAAACCACAACCGATTAGCTAGCCAATCCCCGGGAATCAACGGGCTCGCCCGATTTCCTGCTTCACGTGAGTGCTGCCTTGCTTCTTCCACTCTGTTTAACCTCAATGTTGGTTTGTGTCAGGCTGAGACGGAATGTGTCGATTGATCTTCATACTGCGTAGGATTGTGTTTGATTAAATTTCCCTTCCCTTCTTCAGCAGCTACACCCTAGCCAACACAATGTTCTGCACGCAGTGATTTGTGTTGAATTACATAGAATTTATCCCATGCCCTTGCAAATATGGATCGAAGTACATTGGAAACTTGAGAGCCAACGTCCTCTCTGATTCAGATTACAACTGCGACCGCATAACCCAGTTTTTTTTTATATGGAGTTATCAGCACTTCAACTGCCGGAGCGAAGCGAAGGCATGCCTTGTATTTTTTTGAGGGAGGGTTTCTCGCTTAGCATCGCCGGCCATCAATCACCCGGTCGCATGTGCCGAGCCCTGCCGAGATTTCGCTGGCCTTGCCGCCTATCTTTTTGGTCTGATTCAGCCCACAAGGGATTGTCTCTGAGGTTCCATTTCATAATATTAATGCCCTAGGCAGAGATCTTCATCAGTCAAGTGAAACAAAGCAAAATGCGAGGTACAGTTGCATTTTCTTGCAAATTCAGTTCAAGTCTTGGTTTAAGTCTAGAGATAGTACGGCCTCTCAGTAATAGCAGCACCACTTCACAGGCTCACGACAAGTCGCCCGCACCCATCACCTCAGCAGAGTCCACTGCCAACAGACTGATGAACTTCTACCCTGTCTCGTCAGACTTAACCTTTCACCAATGGGCAGCTACAAGTCGACATCAATATTGTTTTTGCTGGTACCTTAGCATGTAGTGCAGTACTGAATGACAGATGTGATGGCTGTAGTGAGACAGATAGACCAATACAATCTGTGCCCAGTTTGCCAATATTCTCTAGTGAATTCAGTGGAATTGAATTTTGGCCGAGTTGCCGGAGTTGCCGGAGTCGGGGCCCCCGGCACTGTCAAAAGTTGAAAACCGGGTTTCTGAATAGAATTATCCCTTGTCTGTAGTCGGTGTCAGAAGATAATTTATTGTGAAAACGGTTGAACACGGTCCTAGGTAAGCAAGCTAGCAGTTTTACAGGTAGGACACACACCGCAACAATACGAAAGGCACTCCGAGTCAGTCCACTCACTAAGCTCTGTAGCCAAGATTCAATGCATCAGATGTCGACTCGAATGGGCGCGAAAGGCACCTATTTAAGGTGATTATAGGAAGAGGGGCCGATGCAAGGCAAGGACCAAGGTAAATTTAAGGGAAGGAAATTCGGACACGTCAAGTTCTGGACTTGAGCGAAGAGACTGAGTTGACTGCGGTCGGCCGGGGCTGTTGTGCGCACAGGGCCTGATATCGATCGCGTGGAGAGCGACCAATACCGCTGCCAGATTATCAGGTCAGGAGCGGGATTTGTTAACCTGGTTAGCTTCGAGGAATATGCGTTGTATGTTGCTGCGTCGCCCAACCAGATGAAGGGTGTAATTCGGATAGACATGCCCATTGGAATTCCGAATAGAGTGAAGTGGCGCGACGTGCAACCAGTGTTCAAGCACTAGTGTCCCCAGTCGAACTGGAATTAATGAAGTGTTAGGCCCGCTGCCCAATCGTCTATAGGTTCGCTGGGGCCCGATTGAATTGAATTTAAATAATCAGAGGACAGTTCCGCGTGTTTTCCGCCTGAGGGGATCGATCCGCAGAGTCAACAGATGGGACTATTTTGACAGAAGCGAGGGTCCCATAGTAGCTGTGCGATTATGACGGATGCCTGATGCGCAAAAGACGGATCGCGGACGTATCGCGGACCGGCAGCTCCTGTTCCCAATGCAGACGAGCTGGTGGATAAAGCTTTCAAATACTTTGCACATTGTGACGATCCAGATCTGAAATGTGGGTTGTATGATAATTCTCTTCTAAATTTGCTCACATCCCAACTAGGCAGATTTTATGAGGCTGTAGCCAACTATTATCATTATAGGGCCAATGATAGCTCTAGAGCCATCGACATCTGTCAAACTGGACTGTTATTCTCAATTTCAACTGGAAACACAAAGAGACAATCAGCTCTGTTGGCTAGCAGGCATTGGATATTTAGATTTTCATGCCCAACAATAAGAGCCATCTCAGTCTGCAAGCCCACTCTTCTCTCACGTGCCCCATTCCGAAACCAACTATTGTCTCTCATAACCCAAAATTCCGGGACCCAGGACGACAAGACGCGCAATAAGAGACATGCATTCCCTCTTCCTCCCTTATGTGCGTCCCAGCCCTCGATCTTCAACTAAACATGTCGAGGAAATTGCGGTGCTGCGTACCTGAAATATATATATATATATCGAGGGCTGACTGCACCGCTGGAACTGGAAATAGTCGCTAGTAAAAATCGAAGTAAAAAGAGAAGAACATCGTCGTCGTCGCCGTATCGAATAAATCAACATATATAACTCAAATCCACGCCCATACCACGCCCCGCCGTCCGGAAGCCAACGATCGCGGAAGCTAGAATTTATGTGTGCCAGCCTACCGCGCAGGAGGCCCGCGCTGCCCGGCGAATCCGCCGGCGGTCGTGTTCGAGGGCGAACTCAAGTTGCGGCTCGCGTTCCAGGTCGAGTTGGGAATAAACTCCCGCCTGCGAGGGTCTGCGGTCAAGTTGGGACTCGCACTAAAGGTGATGCGATAACCCGCGTCCGTGCGCTGCTGCTGGAACTGCTCCGGCTGGCCCTAAACACAGGCATGCGCGCGTCAGACAATGAACGAGATGACGAGGGAGCGTTAGAACGCACACGCAGGCCCGAGGCCCCACGGTTTGTGGTGGCGGGCTTGGAGGTGTGTGTCGGGGCGAGCGTGGAGGGGCGCGCCGGGAGCGGGAAGAGCTTACGATTCTGGTGCACATGCATGATCAACGCGGAGCGCGGGGCGCATGGGCGTGACTTACCGAGCCCGAGACCGCGACGCGAACAGCAAGGGGGACGTTGACAGTGCCGCTGGCTGACGTGGAAATAATGCTGGGGGCCTGCGCGGCAGGGAGAACCGGACCGAACCTCGTGCGCTGTGTGCCGCGTTAGTGAAAGGAACCATATTTCAAGAGACCATGAATGGCACCTTCCTCGGATCCTTCGTGCGGTCGGCGATCTTTGAGGTAGGCATTGTTGGAGGTTCGACCGCAGAAGCGGAGGCGACGGGGCCAGACGGCTCGAGCTGGCCTGCAATTGTATCCTAGCAACGCTTGTGTGTGAGACCCGGCATCCATCCGACCACCACCTCGAGGAGAACGACGTACCCGCGATGTTCGAACGGCGTCCGCGTCCGTGTCCATGGAGCACTTGCGCTTCCGGAAACATAATGTCAGCACCTACGGACCAATATCGTTGTCGCAGCGCACCTTTAGTGTGGTCTGCCATTTAGGCCGCTCCAACTTGGCGTCCAGCGTTCGGAGGTGCGCCATAACCTCTTCCTTGTCCCTTTTTTGGTCCTCGAACGCGTGGATGATCTGCAGCCTGCGCACATCTTGTCTGTGCCTAAAGTTCACGACTCGGAGCTGCGAAGCGCGACGCTGGGCGCACAGCTCGTTTTCTGAATCCACGTCGTGGGTATAAGCGGAGGCCGGGGGCGCAGTGTCGTTATCCATCCGAGTCGGTGGGTGGGGAAGTCTCGGGGGAGTTTAAATATATGTCTCAACATGTGCCCCATTTGGATGCCTTGAAAGTTGAAAGGAAGACCCGAGCAAGACGTCCTCGACCGCGACGTGCCTCGTGTTCCATAAATTTCGATAATTCCTGGGCCCCGGCGTTCCTCAGCGGGACCGTGCCGTGTAATTCTACCTACCTACCTACCGACGGGGACAGGTGAAAGTTGTGGCTATGCTGTTGTACATGGCTTCACATTCACATGCGAATGTGCTTCGCTATTCTGGATCTCTGATCGCCCTGATTCGCCCTGATTCGCCCTGATTCGCCCCATACTGTGATTGTGGCTGTGTCAGCGTAGGCTGCGTAGCCTTACTTAAGCCACACAAACATGAACCGGGTCTCCCGGGTAGAACCGGGTCCTGTAAAATATTCACGTGAATGTGCTCGCTCTCGCTTGGCTCTTAGTTACAGCCATTTCATTGAAGGTGGCTCTCACAAGTCATTCCCTACGCTATGCGCGATTCCCTGAGGCTCCGAAACCTCTCAAAACTCCAACCTAGCATGCGGGTAGATAAGCTCGCGACTTGCCTCAATCCAGCCAACTTACATGTCCACTAAGCCGCTCGCGCAAGCCATTGCTGCGGGCTCCTGCCAACCAGCCGGACTTTCCACAAGGCGATCTCACGCCTGGCGTGCGCCGAGGCGATCCTGTTCCTCCACGCCTTTCTCGTGAATGTCGACACCTGCCGTATCCCGGATCCATATAAACTTGACGCTGCATTTTCCGGTGATGACTCCGACTCAATCCTGGTGAATATTGAACTTGCATGCCATGCGCTGCACTAACGAGAATTTCCATCTTGGCGAGCACCCAACTCATCCCCACCGACGCCTGCCCGGACGCTTGGCCACATTGCTGGGCGTGGCTGGATTTCATCCACACCTTCTGGGATTACCTGCCGATTCCCAAATTCGTCGCTCTAGACGACGAGGAGCTCTGCATTCTTGCATCGTCATAGCTCTTGATAAAAATGCCGATACATCCAAGATTATACACTCAACACCTGGCATCGGGCGCGTCCTTGCGATTGCTTGGAAATCAATTCTTGATGACAAGGACCTGATGAGCTCACCAATGTTAGCCAATTTGAGGCGGTGGTGCGGCGATTATTCTGCCAGAATCCACGGAGATGTATTTCCAGAGGCCTATTCACTCTGCATGGAATCACTCTGCTGGCAGAGCCATGGCAACTATAGACAAAGCATCTTGATTGCCAACAGGGCTAGAGATTTCCTCGTGCTTTGTGGTATGTGTGGTGGGAGCCTGGACCGGACCATCATGAATTGCCTGGCCGAGGTCCATTGGCTTAAATCAGAATATGTGGAAGCTCTCAACATTCAGAAGCAGATATATAATGATTTCACCCTTGAACAAGATCCATATCAGCATGTGGTAGCTGCACTCAGCATTGCACAGATTAATGTTGAAATTAATGTACCAAGGGAAGATGTCCAGAAGGATATGGATATGGTCCTCTCAGGGGTAATCAATACTGGAGCTGGCCAACATCTCAGAGACTGGTGTGACATTCTTCAAGCTGCTCTTTATGCGAGAGGAGGAGACTTGTTGGTAGCAAGAGCACTTTTCCAAAAATCTTTTGCATCCACAACAGGGGCCGAACCTGCACTCTATTGTTTAGGAAAACTAGCTGATTTCTCAAAGTGGAGCGTGCTGGATCAGGCATCAGAAAGTCGGACATTTGTATTTCTGGCCCATTCTCTCAAGCTGAAACAGAAACGAGAAAGCTTTATGGCTCTCCAATTCCTCGGAGATATACACCTAGCAGGTGGTGATGAGACTACGGCAACCACCCTGTTCACTGTTGCGCTCGAGGGATTTACACAGATGGATATTCACCGCAGCAGAGCAGAATGCATGCTCCGGCTCGGCGAAATTTCGAATCTGCATAGTGATGTGGACCACACAGTAGAGCTTTGGACATCAGCCAGACTGTTGTTTGAAAGGTCTTCACAGGAAAAACAGGTTGCTCTCATTGATGAAAGGATTGCTGGCATTCACCACAAACTAAACCAAGAGCAGGTGGATATGGAGCATCTTCTAAATCTAAATGCACCCACCGCATATCCCGGAGAACCAAATACGAAGATGTCCCAGATCCAAGAGATGGAGAATGATGAAAAGGATCCTGTGTCGGTTCCAACCTGATGTCGTTTAGATGCCCCACATGCACCCGCCTTCCGATTCTATTTATTTATATATTTATGTACTTAGAAACAGGATCTGTCTGTAGTCGGTGCCAGAAAATAATTTATTGTGAAAACGGTTGAACACGGTCGTAGGTAAGCAAGCCAGCGGATTTACAGGCAGGACACACACCGCAACAATGCGAGAAGCACTCGGAGCCAGTCCACTCACTAGGCTCTGTAGCCAATATCCAATGTATTAGATGTCAACTCGAATGGGCGCGAAAGGTACCTATTTAAGGTGGTTACAGGAAGAGGGGCCGATGCAAGGCAAGGACCAAGGTAAATTTAAGGGAAGGAAATTCGGACACGTCGAGTTCTGGACTCGAGCGAAGAGACTGATTTGACTGCGGTCGGCCGGGGTTGTCGTGCGCACAGGGCCTGATATCGATCGCGTGGAGAGCGACCAATGCCGTTGCCAGATTACTAGCAGCATTTATTGTATTGACCTGGATAGCTATCGAAATGCACATAGAGGAACACGTCATATGTTGCTGTGTTGAATATGGGCTGTAATTCGGGATAGACAGCCCGTTGGAATTCCGAATAGAGCGAAGCGGCGCGGTGTGCACCGAGCGCTCCACTCCTTGGCAGTGTCCACAGTCGAACTGAAACGAATGGAGTGCTAGGCCCGCCGATGGTCTGTACAATGCTGTTTACGCGGGGGTCCGATCGGATTGAATTTCAATAATCGGAGGAGAGTTCCGCGTGTTTTCCGCCTGAGGGGCTCGATCCGCAGGGTCAACAGATGGGACTATTTCGACAGAAGCGAGTAGCTGTGCGATTATGACGGATGCCTGATGCGCAAAAGACGTACTGCGGACGTATGTATCGCGGACCGGCAGCTCCTGTAGTAGACGGTCATGATCCCCGGGATATGTACACGGGTGAGAAAGCCGAGTCTTGGCGCGCAAAACCGTGTCGACTCCTATATGAGTTTCGACTCAGAATAAGCACCCCATGAGTAAAAAAACGGTCTGCACGAGGCCTCCTTCATTTGAAGATCGTCGGCCGCGCTCCATGGAAGAAGATCTCTGAGCAGTGAAGATCCCCACAACAGACAGGTTGGAGCGTTTCAACTTTGGCCATGTTTGGACTTGATTTATTCGCGCCGCGAAAGGGGCTGTGATGACGTCGGAGATTCGGATTCAAAGGAGAGTCTCGTTCGTTGTGGGTTGTGGTTTGTCTGATTTGCGCAGGGCCACCTGTCTCCTGCTCCTTACCCCCACCACCCACGACCACGATGATGATCTCCTTCGACAAGATTCCGGCGGACGAGATGGAGGCGATGTGCACCCCCATGCACCGCGTCCTCTCGCCCGTCCCGTTCCCGACGGGCGCAACAGCGGGCCCGAACGCAAAAACCCCCGTCTCAGGCCCAAAGCCGCAGCAACCCCCCGCCCCAACCCCCGCCGCACTCGCGGGTACCGGTCCCTCGACGCCCGCGGGCGCCCTGTACCTCGGCTCCCTCGCAGCAGCCTGCGAGCCCGACCTGCTGCGCACGCACCACATCCGCCACCTCGTGCAAGTCCTCGAGGTGCCCTGGGCGCCGGCGGACAGCACCGCCGACTACGCGTGCTACCGCATCGACATCGAGGACAGCGCGCGCGCGGCGCTGCGCCCGCACCTCGCGGGCGCATGCGACTACATCCGCGGCGCGCTGCGCGCGGGCGACAATGTGCTCGTGCACTGCCATCAGGTGCGCTTCGCGTCCTGTCCATGTGGAATGCGCGCTGATTGACGTGTGGCGGCGTTTGCGCAGGGCGTGTCGCGGAGCGCCTCGATCGTGATCGCGTACCTCATCCGCGAGCGGGGGATGAGCTACCAGGAGGCGCACACGCTGGTACGGCGGCAGCGGCGCTGCATACGGCCCAACGCCGGCTTCGAGACGACGCTGCGCGAGTGGGAGACGGCGTGCCGGGCGGCGGAAAAGGCAGGCGGGAGAGTGGACGAAAGCGCGGGCGGGAAAGAGAGACCAAGCGCAGGCCGGAGAGCGTCCGATGGCGCAAGCGGGAGAGCAGACAAAAACGCAGGCGAAAAAGCGTCCGAGGGCGCCGGCGGGAAAGCGTCCGAAAGCGCCGGCAGAAGCGCGGACAAAGGGGCAAACGCACCGGGAGGAAAGCCCCCGAAGGCGTCGCGCAAAGACTAACCGACTGCAACGACTGACTGACTGAATGATTCGCATCGCATCGCATCGACCTGACCAGCACGTATTAACGCATGTATTAACGAGCATACACGACCCACGCATACATCACACCAATGTACATCAATCATACACACGCCGTACACCATACATACACCTCTAAGTTCTGCAGCCATCAGCACACAAAAATACAGCAGCGGAGCGGGATTCATTCACATTCGCATTTATTCACGCGTCCTTGTCCTTGTCCATGCCCGCGTCCGCATCCGTGCCCACGACCGTGTCCGCGCTCGTGTCCGAGCCCTTGCGCCCCGCGGCTATCTGGAGCGTCAGCTGCGACGTGCTCGCCGAGCTCGCACCCGCCGGCTGCAGCGTCACCTTCGACGCGCCCAGATGCGCCGTTTGGAGCGTAGCTTGCGACGCCGCCGCCGCCGCGCCCGTGCCCATCCCCACCGCCGTCCCCGCCCCCAGCGCCACGCCCGCGCCCCCACGCATCCCGCCCGAGACCTGCGACGTGATGCTCACCGCCGAGCGCCCCCTGACGCGCCTTCTCCGCACCTTCAGCACCGCGTCCTCCTGCTCGATGCGCCGCGGCGGCGGCTGCGCGTCGCCGAATACCCCGCCGATGGCCTCGAGCGGCTGGTCGCCCGTCTCGACGAACACGCCCCACACGACGAGCCCCGACACGCCGCACGCGCCCGCGAGGAGGAAGTAGTACCCGCCGCCGAGCGCGTGCACGAGCGGGCCCGCGACGAGCCCCGAGAGGCCCTCCGCGAGCCAGTCCGCGGCCGTCGTCAGCGCCATCCCGCGCGCGCGCATGCGGAACGGGAAGAGCTCCGCGCTGAGCAGCCACGGGACCGGCCCCCACGTCGCGCCGAAGACGAAGAAGTACGCGCTCGTGGCGACGAATACGCCGAGCGGCCCGCCGAGGTGCGCGAGCATGTGCGGCCAGTGGTCGACGTAGAGCTGGAGGACGCCGACGAGCGCGAGGGTGAGCGCGAGCGCGGCGCTGCCCGCGAGGAGGAAGCGGCGGCGGCCGACGCGCTCGACGAAGAGGATCGCGGGGAGGGGCCCGAGCGTGTACGGCAGCGTGCAGCAGCCCGCGTAGAAGAGCGCCTCGGTGGTGTGGAAGCCCGCCTGCGCGAGGCGCTCGGGGAGGAAGTCGAGGAGCGCGCTGATGCCGTTGAGCTGCGCGAGCGTGCGCGCGAGGAGCCCGATGAGCGTGCGGCGCGGGTAGTCGCGCACGAGGTCCGTCCAGCGCGGCGTGCGGCCCTCGCCCTCGAGCGCGAGCGTGTCGACGATGCCGTAGTACGTGTGGTTGACGCTCTCGTCCGTGACGTCCCCCGCGGCGTGCAGGTCCGCGAGCGTCCAGAGCCCCTCCGTCTTGAAGCCGTTCTGCACGAGCCAGCGCGGCGACTCGGGCAGGATGAATGTGAAGAGCAGGAGGATGAGCGAGACGGCGGCTTGCACGCCGTAGGGCCCGCGCCAGCTGTGCTCGCCCTTGGCGTGCGCGAAGAACGCGTACCCGACCCACGTGGACGCGGCGTAGCCCGCGTTCATGCAGAGCGCCTCGACGCCCGCGAGCACCCCCCGCGCGTCCGCCGGCGCGATCTCGACCTGGTATACCGGGGTCGACGTGCTGAGTATGCCCGCGCCGATGCCCTGGATCGCGCGGCCTGCGATGAGCGTAGCGAAGTCGGGGGCGATCATCTGGATACACGCTGTGGACGGATTTTCAGTAACAGCCCACGGGACCGCTCAAACGAGGGCACTGACACGTAATGAAATAGAGCACAGCGCCGATACGGATGGACAGGCGACGACCGAGGAAGTCCAACGTGTATGCAGACCCGAGCGAGGCGAGGAGAGCGGTGACACTGTAGCAGGCGATAATCATGGCTTTGACGCGTCAGATTAGAACTGGCGAGGATGGGCAGCGCGTTACCTGGAAGCAGTGGGTTCACGCCGGTGGTTTGTTCCTCGATCTGCAGGGCGGTAACCTGGACGCCGTATATGCGGTGGATGAAGGACGGCTGGACCTGGAACACCGCCGTGATGCCCAGCGAGTACCCGAGCAGCGCGTCGCCGAGAGACGCTGCGGCGCTGGAGAGGTAGAGCAGTGGCCGTCCCGCCATTCTGCGCGGGTACCGAACCGTGTAGCTCGTGGGCTTGAGCGCGCGCAGGAGCCGAGAGCGGACGGACATGGCGGCGAGGAGGAGCGAATCGACGATGTCAAGCGGCTGACGCGCTGAAAAAAATCCACGCGAGCGGCGGTATTTGATGGCTTGAAAAAAAGAGGGGCTGCATCCGGATTCCCGCGCGAGGGTTCTTTCTCTCTGCCATAAGGCTTCAGAGCTGTAAGTCCTGGGCGGATAGCAACCTTGCAAATCGAGGAGAGCTCAGTCTAAAACGCCGTCCATGTTCCCCGTCCATTCTTGAGCAAACGGTGCGCGTGGAAACATTGTTTATTGATTCTAAGCATTGTATTCTTGAACTCGAACCAGGAAGCCGCTCTCCAGCGGCACAGGGACGTTTGCGGACAAATTTGGAGCAGTTGTCAGGAGAAGAATCGAGATAAACTCTGTTTGCGCTTGTTGTCCGGTCCCGTCTCTTTCACGCACGGGTATCTCCGATCCCACTTGGAGTCTAGACTCGTAACCAGTCTGCCTACAACTGGCAAAAATGTGGCAAGCACTTTGCTGTAGGTAGACTGGTACTATTCAGAGCTGTCAATTGAGACGGGCGGAGTTTTGATGCCGTTCGCCCTGTGTTCAATTCAATTTCATTAACAAGCTTTAACAGGGAAGCACAACACAACATAGAAGAGCAACACTAGGAATTATGTACCTTTGAGGGTTCCGACCAGGTCCAAAATTTATACAAGTATAGTAGAGCATTTTATCATCCTATCCACAGAAGGATTTGTGCGAAAAGCTCCTGTGAAGCCCTCAAAATTGCAATGTTTGTGGCCGCATTTCACAGCCTTTGATCCCGACTACCGGACCTTTACCTCTTTCTGTGTTCAGTGCTGGCATATGTCAATTTTTTTGCATTGGGGGTTTTCAGTGTACCTGATTACAGATATGTAGGTTAAACCATCGAAAAGCATACCCCCAGAACTACAATTGATCATGTCGAAGTGTTGTGCTTCTACGTTATTTGAGCATATTTGGGGTCTCGGAAAGATTTGCCTCGTTCTGGACACCTACTCAATGTTGCCCCCAAACGTAAATTGGATTAGATATCAATCCGATCCAGAATACAATTTGGACCGAGTAATTTGCATGGGATTTGGCACAAATATCCATGAAACAGTCTGATTGTCGCGCTTCCCTGTTAAAGACTGTATGCCAAATGTAAAGGGAGGGTATGAGCCAATTTCACTGGCCTTGAATTCTGTCTCTTCAGAATTTCTTAAAAGTATGTGGGCGGCCCGTGCAATAGATCCTGAAGCTGCATCGGAACTGATGGCAAGGCTCATGCCGTGATCGGCACCGGCTATAAAATTCCAACTCAGGCCTGTCTCAATTGACAGCTCCGAATAGTACCAGTCTGCCTACGGCAAAGTGCTTGCCACATTTTTGCCAGTTGTAGGCAGACTGGTTACGAGAATACTTGGAGTCCACTGTGTGTCAAAATGCGACTCTGGCTCTGCTGGTTCGGTGCGCTTGATTTCTGTCCGGATTTCCAGGCTCCCGAGTTTTTGCCTTGCTTGTGCCTTGTCTTTCGACTACATTGTACAGCCCGGAACTGTCTTGAAGTCTGCACGCTCCTTCATTCATACATCTGGTCTGGTAATTCAATAACGCGAAATTCTGGAAAGCCGTGGAGCATCGGCTGTCCGCACATTCCATCACCAGCGCTACGTGGATGTCCCCGTACAACTGCCGCAATACCAAGATTGATTAATTGGCGTGCCATGGAGAATACCACAACTGCGGCCGTGAAGGGGGCAATAGAGACACCAGATATGCTGGGTTGTGCCTCTTCGAGCGGGAACAGAGCCTGAATTGAGTTATTAACACATACATATCTCGTCCGCCGAAGATGCCGCCACCGACCATTCATGATACCAACATTTGAAGCCGTGCACGGCCCGGTGGAAGTAGGCACGGAGCCGCCGGCTCGAGCCGGCATTATTCGGCGCCAACGGCTCGTGCTCGGGATGATTGACTATTTGGGCTGAAAAAGCTGTACTTGGCCTTTGCGGTGGGTGTTCCCTGTAAGCCTGCTCTTGCTTACCTACAGCCTTATTCAACTGTTTTCACAATAAATTATTTTTTGACACCGACTATAGACATGTCCTGTTTCTGAATTGATAAATATATAATTAGAGGCGGAAGGCGGGTGCATATGGGGGCATCTAAACGACATTAAGCTGGAACCGCGACGGGGTCTTTTTCATCATTATCCATCTCTTGGATCTGGGACATCTTCGTATTTGGTTCTCCGGGATCTGCGGTGGGTGCATTTAGATTGAGAAGATGCTCTATATCCAGCTGCTCCTGGGGTAGTTTGTGGCGGATGCCAGCAATCTTTTCAGCAATGAGAGCAACCTGTTTTTCCTGTGAAGACCTTTCAAACAACGGTCTGGCTGATGTCCAAAGCTCTGCTGCATGATTCACATCACTATGCAGATTCGAAATTTCCCCGAGCCGGAGCATGCATTCTGCTCTGCTGCGGTGAATATCCATATGTGTAAATCCCTCGAGCGCAACAGTGAACAGGGTGGTTGCCGTAGTCTCATCACCACCTGCTAGGTGTATATCTCCGAGGAATTGGAGAGCCATAAAGCTTTCTCGTTTCTGTTTCAGCTTGAGAGAATAGGCCAGGAATACAAATGTCCAACTTTCTGATGCCTGATCCAGCACACTCCACTTTGAGAAATCAGCCAGTTTTCCTAAACAATAGAGTGCAGGTTCGGCCCCTGTTGTGGAGGCAAAAGATTTCTGAAAAAGTGCTGTTGCTGCCAACAAGTCTCCTTCTCTCGCATAAAGAGCAGCTTGAAGAATGTCAGACCAGTCTCTGAGGTGCTGGCCAGCTCCAGTATTGATCATCCCTGAGAGGGCTATCTCAATATCCTTCTGGACATCTTCCCTTGAAAGATTGATTTCAACATTAATCTGTGCAATGCTGAGTGCAGCTACTATATGCTGAAATGGATCTTGTTCAAGGGTGACATCATTGTATAGTTGCTTGTAAATGCTGAGAGCCTCCACATATTCTGATTTTACCCGATGGACCTCTGCCAGGGAGTTCAGGATGTCACAGTCCAGGACCCCACCATGCATAGCGCCACGGCCAAGCAGGTCTCTTCCCCTATTTGCAAGCTTGACACTGCGGCTATATTCGCCGAGACTGTGCCAGCACATTGATTCCAGTCGCAGCGCATAGGCTTCTCTGAATAAATCTCCATGGACCCTGGCCAGCCTCTGTGCCTGTTGTGCATTCATTTGTGCTGTAGAGTAATCACCACACCACAACCTCAGATTTGCTAATGTAGCAAACAGCTCCAACTGTCCCAATGTGTTTCCAACTGAAATTGCAAATAACAGTCCAGTTTGACAGAAGTCTATAGCTTTGGAGCTATCATTGGCCCTGTAGTGATAATAGTTGGCCACGACAGCATAAAATTCACCTAGTGCATGATGATGTGAACAATGCTACAAGAGAAAGCACATACAACTCACATTTCAGATCTGGATCCTCAAAGTGTGCAAAATATTTGAGACCTTTTTCCACCAGCTCCTCTGCATTGGCGATGGGATGAAATCTATGTCCACCAACGAGGTAGCTGATAAAAGATACCTCCAGTTTATGGTCGGTAGGCTGAGGTAAAACATTGGTAATCAGGTCCATCAACACAGTCCGTTCCTGTCGCGTCAACAGAGTCCGCCCCTGTCCCACCTCTTGGCTGAAACGATCAAAATTGCAGACACTATAGATAATACTGGCAATATCAGAATGATCTGAATTCAGGGCATTTTTGAGCATAGTATAGATATTTGTAAAGTTTGATGTTATCTGAGCATTAATATGTGCATTGTGCAAAGTTCCAGCATATTTTCTATGAAGCCCTAGTAGTTGTTGGAAATACTGGAGGACAGGGTACACAAGATGGCTTGGGGGAGGGTGAAATTTGTGCACATATTCCCGAATAGGAACCAATGTTTTGAGCCAGCCCCGATCATCAACATAGGCCAGGGAAGTGCCAATCAAGGCAGCTCGGCAGGACAGGATATGCTCAATAGGGAGTTTATTTTGAAAGAGCTCCATATCCAGCCCATCAGGCAATGTTGAGAGAAGGCTCAAAAGATCAAGAGAGCCTGGCAGAGACACCAAGCGAGGGCTTTGAAGGGACATTGAAATTGACAAGTCCAAATTTGATCTCTTGTCATAGCCTTCAGAGAGCAATAAAGTCCTCTCTGTTTCCCAACAATCCAACACACCGGATATGCCTTCATAGTCTACCAAATGAGCTATGAGGCCAACTGCCAGCGGCATGTTATCAGTCAGGAGCAGGATTTTATTAATATCTGCACTGGCATAACCGTCATCTGCTATGTCAATGAAGGTCCTGTGGGCAGCATCCTGTGACAAGGGCTTCAATGGTTCCAAGAATGGATGACTCCACTGGACATTGGCCGGTCTTTCTGCTCCACGCATTGTGATCTGAAAGCCTAGTTATGATGTTACAACCAAGTAAGGCTACTTACAATCAAAGAAAGATGATCCACGTCCGCCAGCAAGGCCAAGAACCTTTCAACTTCTCTCTGGGTATCTCTTGGCTCCCATATTGTCTCCAGATTGTCCAGAATCAGAAGTGAAGGCCCACTGTTGGCGAAATACTGAATGACTGGTTGAGTAAGATCTTTGCCTGGCCTCAGTCCCACATGAGCTCCAATGAGGGCAGCCAGTTGCACAGCACTCGATGTGGTCTCGCAAGAAACGAAGAACCGAAGTTGATTGCATCTTGCCGTGATTTCCGGGTGATGTAGCACTGTTCTTGCCACACTTGTCTTTCCCATTCCTCCTGCTCCCAGAATTGCTATCCGGGGTTCATTGTCACGAAAGGTTTGAATAATTGCTGAAACTTCAGATTCACGGCCATGAAATATCTTGGGTGCGGAGGGCAACAATGAAAGGGAGTTTGAGCTGCATCCTGGGATGAGTTACAAAGTGGTTTGAATACCCATGCCCACCTGTGTTGGGTGTTAGAGAAGACTCTGCTAATCTGGGAAAGAAGAAATGTTATTGAAGAGTTGGAAACTTGAAGTAGTACACACGGAAGAACCACTGTCAGAAATCCCTCCATCCGAAAGAGATTCAATGAGCACCAGGACTTCTTGGTGTGTCCTTTGAGTGTGTTCTTGCATTTCTGCTACATTGTTTAATATATGGACTCCTTGAAACTGTGTGTTCCTTTCTGAATTACAGTGTATTAAGCACAACAGTTGACCGACCTTGAAAACCTCGAATGCTTGTTCTAGTCCCAGATGACAGCCCTTCAGCAGTGTGCTCATTTCCCCTTGACGAAAGAGCTGCTTGATTACATTTCTTTCCTGCTGGGCCTCAACAAAGGTGTGGATCTTGTGGAGGGTTCTGAGAGGGTATCAGCAGTAGCTTGGAGTTGAGTGCAACGCGGCAATTTACTCCGTGAAAATCCCCAGATTCTCCAGCATATTTGGGGATAGTGCTGCACCAGTCTCCGAATTGGTGTGGAGATGGATAATTGCATAGAGGAGTGTATGGATTTTCTCCAACATTCCTATGCATTCATCTTTCCTCTTCTTAATAGTCTATCCGAACCAAGTGAGTGTCACTGGAAGGACCGGACCTGATATACTTGTACCTGAACAGAAGTCAACATGGACCGCACTGTATTTGAGATGGGTTCCAAGAATGGTGTCTTGAAGCTGTTGGAAATTGTTTCCAAGGTGATCACAACAGCATCCAAGCTTGTTAGAATATTGTTGAGGCGGGTCTGAGTCGGTTGAGTGGGCATGGTGGTAACTAATTGAACCGGCATCGGAGTTACACTGCCCTTTATACTGCTTGACTGTGTGCAATCATTTGGACGGGTGCTAAGAGTCCGGTCAATTAAGCCATTTCCAGGCAGCCGCTCGGCAGCTACGACAGCAAGAATAAATTCAATTCAATTCAGCCTTATTGCCACCGTTGGTTCACCAGTTTTAAGCGAACTTGGAGTGATACTTCAGGAAGACTGACCCATAGCCTTGACCACCCTGGGATGGCTTGGCCATCCTCTTAACAGCACATGTCAAACCATCCAAACCCGGGTTGAACTCCGTCGGAGAATTCGTCTAGCCTAACAGCTAACCGCTTCCTCCATCGTGCCCTTCACGACGGGGGAACTGTTAGTTCTCTGCCACAATTAATATATTCTTCCTCCGGGGTTGCATAATTCGAGACCCGGATAGTGACTGACGATGCTGAGTAAAGTCTTGTACATTCCCTTTCCTAACCGCTTTCTCCATTGTGTCCTTCACGACGGCGTAATCGTTAGTTCTGTGCCATAATTAATATGTTTTTCTTATGGTGTTACATGATTCGAAAACCAGACTAGACCACTCTAGGTAGTTGACCACTTGGACAAATGAGGGTGATACAGGGCATAATGTTCATAATGTTCCTGAATTGATCCCAGGGGAGGGAATAGGATGCACGACACCTACCAAATTTGAGTCGAAGTGACGGGTTGATTAGTCTCTTATAAGCAGACGCTACAACTTGATGCTAGCATGTTGTAGTCTGTCAAATACCCGAGGCGTGTGATTGGAGATCAAGCGTATTATATAATCTTGAATTTCGCCATTGTCGTTCGGGCGGTTACAACGCGCCCTTCGGTATTTCGCGGTCGTATTCTCGTATATGGCATCAGAATAAGGCCATTTCCCAACAATTCCCCCCGCAGGGACCTTAGAACGTCGATGCCGAATTTTGATGGGCCGGCCACGTGCGACAGTGGGCGGTTCGTTTCCGTGGAAAATGAAGGGAAAAAGGTTTGTGAGGATGGAGAAATGCTTAGAATCGAATTAAAACTATTTGGATTCCTTAGAGTTGTCGTCGAGGTAGCTCCAAGGGTGGATGGCCCGTGGGAGGAAATTCAAACTCCGCAGTTTATGTAATACTATTTTCGACCACGAAACCGGCCATACTAGGAAACCGGCCAATTGCCTGGTATCGAGTCAGGCCCTTGGACTGTGTCTGAGTTTTGTGTTTGGGGAGGAAATGGGACCTCCAGAGATGGTACATACCGAATTTGAACCAAAAGTGATGGTCGGATCAAAAGATATGACACGCGCAGTGCCGGCCGAAGCGCTCGGATCATCCTTGTCTTGTTTGGCCACAACCGCCCTCACTCCATCTCCACCAATTCTCCAGCTTTTGGGGACTTCTTGAGCTCATTCTACTCGCGCAACTCCGGCCTTCAATCCCTGATAGTAGCCTGCCTGAATTCCTGTCACGGACTCTCGCTATGAGCCGACCTTGACTTGACTTCATTTCGGTGTGGCTCAGGCTGGTTGTGGCCATAGCAGGCAGCCAATCCATGCTACGGGTCTGGATCTTTTCGAGAGAGTCTGAGAGCAGGAAATTTCCACTGTGGTGTGTGTCCGCACTTCGCTCACTGTCACGTCCCTTCTCATCGTTACCCTTTACCCCGATCCGCTACACTTTGGCTGCCCGCAATGTTTGGATTTTTCTGGGGAGCTGGTGTCATCTCGACAGGGAGATGAGTGGTTTGGTAAGTTGTTATCCTTCATATCAAGCTAAAGAGCACTCATTTTGGCCCGCCGCCGGGGGTGGTCCTGACGAGCCGCCGATGTAGCCGGAATCTGCAATTCCGCTAGTTACCGCTGCAATTCCAGCCACCAAGTTTACCCAGTCCCATCCCTTGTAAGTATACCCCGAGCATACCCAATAGTACCTAGATAACTCATGTATATTTTCTAAATGAAACACCCTGGAGTTTGCACCAATGGCACTTGATTGGTGGGGTGGCCGGTTTCCTACTATTTGCTCATGTTGAGCTTGTTGGCCGAAGAAAATTCGATGCTCCAGCCACACTGCATCTAAATTCGGACAAACTATATGGATCTATTCGTGGGATGCCCACCTTCGTTCTAACACGCTATGGCTTGTATAGAGTGGGTGTGACTCTCGAGAACCAGCCAAAAATGCTAAGGTGGCCGGTTTCCCGGTCGAAAATAGTAAGGCCGATCTCCTAAACACCGGCGCGCGTTAAACTCGGTTGGTTGGCAGCTGTGCCGCGTTTGATCACGAGCGGAAGCGTGAGAACATGCTTCGTTCTTGACCAACAAGATCTGCCTTCGCTTCGCTCCGGCGTGGAAACAGATGGACTCGGTTCAGATGGGAAATTTAAACAGCTCAAATAATATTCAATATATATCTGATATAACTACTGCTGGAAACGGCCACCGGTGAAGCAGCGGCGTTGGATGAGGTTCAAAAATACGACCGCTGCAAACTGCATACAGAAAAGTAGGAAAATCAATTCGAACTGTACCCCTGTGTCTAAGCGGGGGGCTACTGTGTCCGACGAGGCCTCCTCGCGTACAGTCGTTGTCATAAAAAGCATGTGCGAATGACAGTGTGCACGTGGCGATGAATTGTGACGCATTTATTGGGGCAGCGGAAAATAGAAAGGAGTGAAGCCACAGCTCGCCCCGTAGGATAGCCAGTTGGTAAAAACCGGTGCTGCTAGTTTGCTGCTAGAGACACAATTCAGGAGGGAAACGAGTTCATTGAAGCCGGTGGCTCACCGTCCACAATAATCGGCCCTCGCAGTTGCGTTGGATGTTGAGGCACGTTCAAGCTGGCAGAAAGAATATCGGGTACCATCCGGTGATTCGAATTCAATGAACCAAATAGAGGGATGCACTAAGATGTAAAAAGAAGACCCGAGCCATTGCGCTTTGCCGCCAGAGAATTATTGAAACTGCAGGAGAAGAGCGGGGCAAGTAGCTTGATGTGTTTTCGAGCTCCAGTGGTGTGTCGGAAAAACCCTGTTTGGGTTGTAACGGCTTGAGCATGCTTACCGGCTTGAAGCGGATTGTGATGAGTTATAACCTCGCGGGGGGGCGGTTATAAGCCATCTCAAGTCAATATAAGCTGCGTGAGGTATATAAGGGCTTTTGAAGCACTGGTGAGGCTCGACTCGGTATTTTCTACTTCACTGCTGTAATGAAAGCTGAAATCATACAAATTTCTTCGAGTCGAATCGAATCAAATCGTTTACAGGCGGAAACGTGTCTGCGTCAAGACAATCTACGATGTAGAATACATCGCGGTGCTCCAAAGATGTGCACTGCTCCCTCTCGCGCCCGCGCGCACGCCACGGCCCTCCTCCGCCAGGAAGCGCCGCGGCCTCAGTCTTCTTCCCACTGCCATGCACATTCCGCGTGCGCAGCTCCCCCCGCATCCCACAAGCCCCGCGCGCCACGCCAGCACCCGATTCCCCACCACCGCCACCAGCACCTCCTTCTCCACCCAGTACAATCTGCCGCACCGCCGCGACGGTGCACGCACGCGGACGTGCGCAGGTGCGTAAGTGTAAGCGTGTCCCACACCGCCGTCGTCCTCCGCGCGCAGCCGGTCGCAGGTAGAGGCGATTTTCGTCAATGGGTGGAGCGAGTGGAGCCGGTGATGTCACCCGGCCTATATCAACCGCAGCACTGTGACACAGTGACACCACCTCTCTTCCCTTCGCACAACCACCATCCCCTCGCCCACCACCGCCATTGCCCACCGCCATTGCCCACCACCGCCACCCCCTCATCGGTGAGTGACCTTTCGGTTGCAGCGACAACTGCTAATATCTCTCCACAGCCTGCCGCGGGTGCTTGATCTCATGCGGGTGCGTGGTCTCCGTACTCCAATTCATACGAAACTGATTGTTACTTCCTTCCAGATTGATTCTGGGCACTCTTGAAGGTACGTACGTGTTGTGCTTCCCTTATCAACCGTATTCTAATGCTACACTCAGGACCAGCTCCCGCTATTCAACAACGCGAGCTCGCAGCGCTCCCTCGCTGTCCCCGACCATGAAGCTACGCAGCAACCTGTTGTTGTACATATAAAGTCGGTTGTAGATGTCGAGTATTTATATATATAATTTTTTTTTTTGGCTGCCTACCGTGCTGTTTACAACGGTTGACGAGCCGTCGTAAGTTCCTAAGCACCTATGAGCCACGGTGTGGCTTATGATTGATTACATGAACTTTACCTGTCTGTTACAAGCCGGCCATAATCTTACGGCCTTACGACGGATTATGAGCGCATATGATCCGCTATATTCCATCCCCGATTTTTCCGACATGGAAATTCGGTCGACATGGAAACAGGTTTAACAAAGCTCATAGACGGTCTCAGATAAATTACGGAGCGAGAGGGAAGATGGGGTCTAGATTTGGAGGGGAGCGAGGGAGAGTCCGGAGAGAAGGAATGCTGACGGCGCTCTCTTTATACTCGAGAGGCAATGTACGTGGCCGCAGTTCAACAAATCAGTTGAACTGCGGCGGAGAAAACTGGGGAATTCTTACCTGTGGAAGAGACCTGGGCCAAACGGGCTCCGCTGGATTACCTCCATCCCACGAATGCGTCTTAAATTCTACAGCCCGCAAACAGCCCGCAGTTGTTGAACCGGTATTCTGGGCCTCGGACGGATCCAAAATCTGCGGCGAGTGTGAATATTAGCCTTGACGGAGATGAAGTAAAAGCTGCGGTGAAGCTGTGCGTGTTGGAAAGTGTACACTGGCTCGAACTGCGCCTTGAGGAAGCAGGATGAGGGAAGAGACGAAAGAAAGGAGATACCCTGGATGGGGATGGGGTACAAAGCCGTACAGAGAATCGAGGGACATCTCGTTAAAGAACGGTTAATCCACAACCAATCCACGACTTGTGGGGCTCAATCTGAAGCCCTTATTTCAGGCTTTCAATTAAACCACCAATACAAGCTTCCAAATATCCCTTCAATCTTCTAAATCCTGCAAGAACAATCCAATTTGATATTCGACGGCACAACCTGACCACCATGCTGCAGGGGAACGATAGGCAGCTTAACTCTCTGAGATGTGCCATGGTTCATAAGGATGATGAATACTTGATATTCATGTGTCCGTGGATATTATGTACATTTTATTTCTCTCTCACTGCACATGCGGGCTGATATAGTAAATGACCCGAATTTCGTCGTCTGGACTTCCGGTTTTTTATAGCAGCTGTTGAGATGAAGGAGCCGAAGTTTCGACTCAAACAGATTCATTTACTTTTCTACGATGTCATTTGCACCATCAATTGTCCAGTCTGTTGACGGCGCAGCAGTCAGTTAGTCGGGGTCCCCGGTCCTCGCATCCCAATTGCCTTCCGCTTCAGAATTAAATTTTCATGGTGCATCCGTGGCCCGAAATGGAGTCTAAGTTACATAAAATAGTAGCTTGGGACCTAAAATGAAATTGCACACCCCATCCGGCCTTAATTCCGTTCTCAGAGGCAGCTGCGAGGTGGTGGTCAAATGGCCCGATATGGTCTATTCTTGGAAGGCCGCCAAGAAAAAATCATCTACTCCTCAAGACGGCATGTAAACTCATCCAACTGTGTTGGACTACTTCATAGGATGTGGGCCTTCACTATGAATTATAAACACGAATGAGTACAATAAATAAGTACCGAAAAATCCCCAATAACCAGAAAGTAAGTAAGACAGAAAGCACTCAAGTGACAAGAAGCCATTTGTCCATCGCCGCGCACCATCTACAACGCGAAGATGGAGACATCGTCAAGGAAGACCCACGCAGGCGCCGCGCCGCCAACGAACGACAGCTTATCTCTCCCTGTGCCCACAACGACCGCCTGCACAAGCCCGTACGTCTGGAAGCCCGTGGCCCCACCCACCTTCTTTCCGTTCCAGCGCACCTCGACGCTCGCTGCCGCCTCGAACGTCGGGCCCGAGAATGACCTGTCCGCGAAGAACTGTACGACGTACTTCCGCCCCGCGACGGTCGCGATCGGCGCTGCGGGCGCCAGCGTGCCCGCGTACGCGTCGTCTCCGAACGCCGCACCGAGCAGCGCGGACCCGTGCCCCGTGCGCGCGTACGGCGGGAAGAAGAAGATCGTGGCGTCGTCCTCGCCGCCCTTGGGGCTCGTCCCGATCCAGGTCGCATAGGAGACGGTGAAGCAGAAGTCGCTGCAGGCGGTGTAGCCCTCGAAGCCGCCGTCGATGGCGAGCGAGCGGCGCGCGTAGCCGCGCGAGAGGGTGACGACGAGGTTGCCTTGTCCGTAGTTGACGGCGGTGGACTCGTCAGCGACGAGGTAGTACTGCGGGCGGGCGTTAGCGAGAACAAGGCACGTGGGGGCGGAGGAGGGCTCACCATGGAGCAGGTGTACGTGGTGGGCACCCCGTTCACGACCGCGCGCCAGATGTTGAAGTACTGGCACGAGCCGCCGACGGGGTCGACGCCGCGGCCGTTGCAGAGCTGTGCGCAGGCGTCGACGTCGTACTTGTCAATGAAGGCGAAGCCCATGTACTAGAGGAAGTCCGGTTAGCATCGAGATCAGGAAGGCAAGGCGCATAACAGGGACGGATTGCGATGGCACCGCGTGTGGAAGACAAAAGGGAAGCAACGCGCGCGCGAAGAGAAGCAAAGGCGACGAAGCAAAGGCGAGGAAGTCCAGAAGGAAAACCAGGAAGGACGCGGCGTGCGCATGGAAGGGAAGGAGGGAAGTCCCAAAAAGAAGTAGCATACGCAAAGAAGGACCGAAGCTCGAAAAGGGAAGGAGGGAAGTCCCGAAAGAAACAGGCCGAAAAGGAAATGCATAACACTCACCCCAGGCGCGTTGTTAGCCCCGCCAGTCGGCCCAAAGACGAGCTTGTACCCCTCGGGCGTGTCCGGGTCGACGAGGTTCTTGGTGGCAAAGCCGCTGCTCCGTGTGATGTACGTGAGGGGCACCTTCGCGTTGCCGACCTAGGGCGTGAAGGTTAGCGTAGGCTCAGCAATAAGCTATCCACGAATGGGGTGTGGACACGGGAAGGAATGGGGTGGGAACGAACCTGGGGGTACGACGCCTGCCCGCCGAAGTTGGTCTTCTCAGCGGCGGAGTGGATGTCGCCGTACGCCGCGCATTTGAGGTTCGACTTCTCGGAGAAGACAAAGTCGAGCAGCTCGTTGTTGAATTCGTAGTAGAGGTTGACGAAAACTGGGTGGGGTATCAGCGTATGCGGACCGGTTGCAGGTAGAGTACACACCGCAGTTGGGGATCGTCGCTGCCCATGCGAGGCACGCGTCGACGTTATACGTCGCGTTGTTGACGACGGTGTACGTCAGGTACGCGGTGCCCTCGATCGACGCGTCGTGCCGCCCCGCCGGCAGCCCCGCAAACACCTGCTCGAAGCCCGACTGGCGCTTCCCGAACCGCCCGACGTCGACGGCGCGGCGGCGCGTGCTGTTGCCCGCGGAGGCAGCAGCGATGGTGGTGGTGCCGTCGGTAACGGTGCCGTCGACGGCGGTGACGGTCGTAGCCGCGACGTCGGCATTGGGCGGCGCGTCGATGGGCGCGCTGCTCTTCTGGTTCACCTGGCCCGCTGTGTTCGCGATGACGGCGTTGTCGGGGGTCGGTGGGGGGTTGATGTTGGGCGTGGAGGCCTGGTTGGGGAGGCCTTGGTGGCCCGGCGGGACGAGGGCCGTGGCCGCTGTACACGAGTCAGTATAAGGTGGAAGGCGGAAAGCAGAACGGGCACGCACAGATGAGGAGGGCAGCGAGTGCGAAGAGGCGCGTTGGGGAAGGCATAGTAGAAGCAGGAGTCGGTGAGGGAATGTGAATGTGAGCGGATGTCGAGTCTGGCGGTCTTGGAGGTTTTTATAAAGATGCGGGAAAGACTGGCGTCGAGGCTACTCGCTTCCGGAACAGAGAAGTGCGGCTTGAATCTTGAAATGTTGATAGAACCGACGGCGTTACGCAAGTTTGTTTGCTGTTCGTGCCTGGGCGGCTTTAAAAGATGTTAACCTTGTACTTTTTGACTACATAAGTAGTCCCGATCCGCCCCGACGCTACTGGGGAGACATTTGGACCTCGTAGCCCTCCGGTTTGATCAAGTTGCAAGTAGGAGTATGACGGCCATTTGACCGCTGCAGGTCCACTGAATGGCCGTAGAGATCTCAGAAACAGCATCGAAGCAAGGTCAAGTCTGACAACGCCGATGTAGCATCAACAGCGATTCCAGAACGAAAGAAGACATAGATACTATAGACCCGGGTTCTTTGGCAGACGAGTCTCAGTTTTCCCCTGATCAAAGTCCAGGCCGTCCACGAGGATTAAGCCCAAGTAGCGGCCCCCCGTTCAATGAAACCAGTCATGTCTGAGGTGACGACCTAGGTGCCTCGATACCAGGAAGCAGGATGAGAGAGACATTTGGTAATGTTTGGCAAGAGCCTCATCAATCGGCACGTTTCCAATTCTGCTGTCGAGTCATAATCCAGGGTCTGTTTCTGATTTCACTTCGTATATGTACCTCCGGACCACTCTCGCTTCGCGCCTCGCTCGATTAAACCCGCATTATCTGCACGACCAAGACCACACCAGACCCAAACCCAACCCCGCCTCGGCCTCGTGGTGCGCTTCCGGCCTCCATCGAACCCTGAATCGAAAAAAAAATCCTCGGCCGAACTCCATCCCGATCGAATTACATACATATACGTGCTCCCGACAGCGGCAGCGATGTCTATGTCGGGCTAGGGGTGTATTCTGTGTGCCCCTGGCCTAAACACGCCGCAAAATCGCCCGCCACGCCCCTGTATCTGCTCGCCGTTTTCTAGTGACCCACGGGCACGTTCGCGGTACCTCCAGCATCTTCGACGCTCGTTTTCCTTTCCTTGCCGTCCAATTAACGCGACACGGTTAATCCACGCCGGAACGCTTACACCCAATAGTAATTTGCGGCGTCGAAATCAAGCTTTGACCTGCGTTGGATGTGTATCTGTAAACCGCTTGCTTGTTTCATCATTTACGGGTCGAGGCTTCTGTGAAGCAGAAGCGAAATCTTGACACAGAACAGAATAGAACAGTCGGGTCGTCGTTGATAGAACAGATGCAGTTCATCGACGACAGAACAAATGCGGGCGTTGGCATCTTCGACGACGCAAGAAGCGCGGCGCGCCCGACTCTGCGGCGTGCGCGGACGTGGTCGTTCCTCCTTGATTCCTACCCCGTCACACCGGACGGAGACCCTTTTTTCCCCCGAATCTCGAGCAGCACAACCCAAGTGTACAACCCAAGTTGGGCGTGCGTACGAAGGAACGAACAGACGTTGTGCTGTCGCCCATCGGATCACCCCGGCCCTCGACCCTGGCCCTCGGGCACGTCCCACTTCCGAGCGAGGGCTCCCACTGACAGGGGCATGTCTTGCGCGGAATCCGCCGCTGACTCACCGTTTTAGGATCGGAGCGCCAATAATCGGGAATCGGAATGAGCTTCGGAATCGCATTCGGGGAGGAGCTCCCGTCGTAATATTAATCTGCGGCGACCTCACCTCGCATTCGATCTGGACTTCGGAGTTCAGCCTGAGTTTTTCTGCGTCCCTGCTCCGGCGCTTGAGCGCGACAAGCTCGGAATTGACTCGAACCTGTCCAAGACGCTCTTATTCTCACTACCCCAACCAGGTCGCCGTCGACCGCATGCACGCTGTCAAGACTAAGCGCGAATCCCCAGCTCAACTCTCATCTCCCCGCATTTCCCTTAATTCAGTGGACGCCATCCGACCAGGCGCAGGCGCGTGAGGCTAACATCAATTCGATGAATTGAGCAGGCGCAGGGGCGCATTGGCTCGGTTACAGTGTTTGCGGTCAATTTACGGTAGCCCGAAAGAATTACGGAAAATACGTCCGGCGCATTCATCCACCGATCACGAGGCTTTCATCCCTGTCAGTGGATCCATTAAAATTCGCGCTGTCAAGAGCCCGATCCCCGCCTCTCCTCAATTCAGCCGCTCTCATTAATTCATTAGTCCGTTCATCGCAGGATGCGGGCCCCGCGATTCAGGGAATTTCCATCCAATGCAGTTGTTTCTGCGCGCTGGCGGTCCGATTGCTACTTCCAATGTCGAGGGGCCGTTCTCAGATGCGCAGACTGTCGTCGCTGTTAGCAGCATAGGGGTCATTATCACCGCCTACTTGTGCATTTCCGAAACTCATTCATCAGTGCTCACCCCCATTGAAATTCTCTGCTGGGCTACTGTACTATTTCGACCAAGTGTTCACGTAACACGTAACACGACCCTCTGAACTGAACACTTTTGGCACCCGTAATCGTAACATTGGGCCCCAAACTACCGTATATGGGAATATCGATGTGATTGCCGAGGAATGAGTGAACAGTTGCCATAACGCGTAACATGGAGTGAACACTTGGTCGAAATAGTACAGTACTGTCCCAGATCACTCTACCAGACACGCACGATAAAAGCTGTGCGTCGGGATAAGGTACCAAGTACCAAGTACAGCCATCCCCAAGTGGCAAGTTGAAGCTCCGAGTCAAATCAGATTATCGCAGGGGTCTCCGGGCTGGACTTGCTCACGCGAGTGCGAAGGAGGCCGCGGAAAATGCTGCAACTTGAACTTGGACCGCCCAGCTTGATGAAGTTGGCTGTCCTACCCGCTGGGTCTTCAGTACCTTGTAAACTCTTCCTGCGCGCCGGTCCTCTTTCGCGCGCGGTATATATTTATTTTTTGTACGAACGACCCCTCATAATGAATGAATCCAGCGCAGATGCATCCTGGGGAGTATAGCTGGCACCCACCCATTATCGAATACACTAATCTACATACTTACAATATACGAGAGACAGACGGGCTATGCTGCACATTTAGACGCGGATACAAAACAAGGGCTCATCTCACCCTCCTCCCACATACAAACGATCTGCGCCGCCCCCGCCATACCCATACCCATCCATAAACAGGCTCGCGCTCCACCCATGAGCGTTCCTCGGGTTCGCGCTTGCGTCCGCCCTCCTCTTTGCAATCGGATTCGGCTGTGAATTCGAGCCCGCGTTCGGGTTCGAGTTCGTGTCTGTGTCTTGGGATTCGCATTCGAGCCCGCTATCGAACCCGCGCCTCCGTCCGAGCTCCTGGCATACCCCGCACCCGTGCCGCCTTAGCCTGGCTTGCGGGGCCCACCACTGAGGACGATGAGCAGGGGGGATTGATGTGGGAGGAGGGATAGAGGGAGCGCAGACAGATGACGTGCAACAGACGGAAGGGCGGAACGCAGCGCAATAGGGACGCAGCGCGAAAGACGAGGGAAGAGGAACACAAACCATCTCACGTTCGACGCTGAAGCGCGGGACCGGCGTCGATTTGGGGGCGCGCGTGGTGGGGGGCGGCGCGAGAGGGACGCGCGGCGAGGCCTGCTGATGGGGTGGGTCGGTATCGCGCTTGCGAGGCGGATGGGTGACGTAGCGGGGCGGGGCGCGCGGGGTCGACCTTTACGCGCTACGGCCCGCGTCACTGGTCAGTATTTGTAACAGGCGGGGCGCGTACTTTGCGGGGGTCCCGGTCCCGGTTGGCAGCGGCGTTGGAGGACAGGCTGTCGGGCACGGGCGCGGGCGCGGAATCAGCTGGGACTTTGAGTAGCGGGGCGGGGCCGAAGGTGGGGGCGGTGGGGTTAGGGGCACTGGGCGAGGGATCGTCCTGTGCGCGCAGATACGCGTCAGTTGCAAGCGGGGGAACGTGTTTTGCGCACCTACAGCGGTTCATTAACGTTTATTGCGGGCGGGGAACTGGGTTATCGTCAGAATCAGCAATCGGGTGGAATTCGGAGAGCGGCCGTGAGTCCCAGGCAATTGCAAGGCAGTTGCGAGGAGAAGGGAAATCGTGATACACTGTGCTTGCGCTTGTTGTCCGGTCCGAGTCCCGTCTTCACGCTCCCACTTGAAGTCCACTGTTCTGGCTCTGAAAATACCTGCTGGTTCAGTGCTTTTCTTATCGGCTTGATTTTTGTCCGGATTTCTTGGTGGTGCCTCCAGGCCCCGAGGCTCCCGAGTCTTTGCCTTGCTCTTTGCCGACTCGGAGTCTTGTCTTTTACCTGGAACTTGACTGGAACTTCCTCCGATACTGAAGGATTAAGGTGTGCGGCGAGCTGGGAATATAAAGGAAAACTACTGTACCTACTACGGGGTGGTTTTGCCATTTTGCGTACCAGGATCTTTCAGTTCCCTATCACAGGTTCCACAACTTCTCACACTCTCGTCCGGGCTACAACCCTTACACCAGCACTTTGCCAGAGTCTTTCGAGTACACTGTCCAGCCCGGAACTATCTGGAAGTTCCCGCGCTTCTTCGTGTATGCATCTGTTAATTCAATAACGCGAAATTCTGGAAAGCAAAGCGGAATGGAAAGCCTTGGAGCATCGGGTGCCGCGCAATCCATCACCAGCACTGCGTGGATGTTCCTTTACCGCATAAAATTCACGATACGAGCCTATCATCGTAAATTGGCTTAGTTCCTGGCTTTGTCCCGGTCGTGCCTTTCAGGGAGTCAACGCTATCGACAGAAACCCTCCTTCACTCCCGTTCAACACTCGACGTGTCCGCATTACTAAAATCCTCCCTTCAAACCGTCTCTTTCTTCCCAATTGCCTCTCATTGTGCTCATCTCCCTGCTGTGCGGCTTCCAAACAATACCCTTGCCAGACCATCACACATCCTCGCCCTGATCTCCTCTCATTGATGCTGCTGAAACTCTGCCCCGCGATTTCGCTCGTGGGACGAATGTCTGAGCCCGAACAATCCACGACCTAACCCGCCCTCCGCGGCAACGCTTTCACGTATGCCGTCTTCGCCGGTTTCGTCTCTAGCGCGACCCTATTGATCCAGACTACTTACCACCGCCGCCGTGAATGTGGACATGCGGTGGGCTGCACCTCTTCAAGCGCAGTTTCAAGCCGTGATTAGGTGTGTGTGCTTTAATTCCTCGACCTCCTCGAGCAATCCTCAAATAACCCGGACTCTGTAGGCCCCTGAAATTTAATGTTAGAATTGTGCTGCTGGAAGGAGCCGTCTGCCAGGCCGGAAAACAGCGGACATATCGGACAGGTACGACACAAATCCGAGATGTCCGATCCTCCAACCTGACTTTCGTCGAAGACTGCCTGAACATGAGTCCCGAGCCGTTTTGGAACCCAGCTTTCGACGTGATCAAAAGTCGGCTCTGATTCTACTTGTTGGGCTCGATTCATCAATTCATGCACGCTTCGAGCTATAGAGAGCGAAAGTCAGAGTGCTTCGACGCGTATGTTCTACTATATTACTGGCACAAAATTCAAATTTCCCAGAGATCTGGGCTTTGAGCTTTTGGTTGAGAGGACATATTTTTTTGTGGTCCATTACAATCGAAATAGGCGGTCCGGAGGTTGGAAACTTCTGTGCACCTGAACACAGCAGGTGCATATGCGCTTAGCTGAGTTCAAGTTTTTCTCAACACGGAACCAATGGGCAGGTGGTTAATGGCTCAAATTTCCTGTCTGCTGTGAGGATCCTGATCGGCCTTCGGTCGGAAAGCCGTCACACACCGCCAGTGTCAGGGCACATCATATCCTATGTTCACTTGAAATGTTCACTGCATTCAGCACCGTTGTAGATCAGTCGTTGTCTAGTTGTGCCGAGCTGCCGGCTAGGTCCGTCGAGGTGTGGCTATGTGTTGCCACGCGGCTAGCACAGGCCGGTGACGGTCGCCTAGACACCGTCCGGTCTATTTTTGTCGAGGCCTGTGACACCCAGCTAGACTGGGCTGGTGGAGGTGGCTACACAGCGAGACGCTCGGATGCACGATGTTTGCATCATGACGGAGCACGCATGGTTTGATCCGAGAGATAGTCCAGGCGCAAATTCGTTTGCGCTAGATGCAAATCACGCCGAGTTATGTAGCACAAAATCCAAGTCCACCCCCGCACAGTTTGCTTCAATTGTTGACTTCTGCTCAAAATTCAGCTGTGCCGGCGGCCTTCAGGAGTTTGTAGGTTCGGAGCAAGCCTGTGCCGCTCCGGCCCGGCGAGCCGGCCCTTTGCTAAAGGGACTTGCTTCAAAGTCGGACAAACAGAGGGGTTGCCAAAATGCTTCGTCTTGCCTCAAATCTTTCGCTGTTGCCTATATAGTTTTTGTACATCATAAATAAATTCATGGCATGGTCTAGATAAAATTTCCGGCCCCACGACAAGCTCTCAATCTATGCCAATCACGTCCCAATTCAGACCTCATCAATTTATGCAAAATGTGCCACGGAGGTCTGGAAAGAATTATGTGCAACACAGTTTGGCAGGCGAATCTCGTTTATATCCCATCCAGAGTGTATCTAATCTTTTTCAGATCTTAGGGGCCACTTCAAGCGACCTTGGGGAGCCGCCGAGGAGCGCGAGACAAGATGTCACAGCATGTGACTGACCGTTACTTCCCCCTCGCGTCAATTAGCCATGGCCGCAGCAGCACCAATGGCGATGCTCGATGTGGATCCGGACTGGAAGACCATTCTGGCACCCATTCTCACTCCCAAGGACCTCGAAAAATCCCAAATCCATGTTGAAATAGGGCCTGTCACGCGTCCTAACCCGTTTCCATCACTTCCCCCCTTTCCGTCTCATTTGCTGCAGACTCCCGATCATACTTATATTACCTCGATATTGTTACCATACACTAGCTTATATCCCCCATTGCACTCTTTACCCCCCGTACCATTCCTGCCTTATATATATCCTTGCTCAGCACAACCTTCGTGTGACTGTGGACTTCTAACAATCCAGTGCCAACCCGTCTATTCTCTGCTGGCTTTTCTCACCCTATCCATCCGAGACTTTCTCTTCTTCCTTTTCGAATCCTCCATCCCAGCGGTCAAACAACAAGTCGGGATCTTCATCAGGAAAATGTTTCGGGTCTGGCCTTCTGGCGCCGTCTGGATGATGTGGCTGTGGCGGTGTTCCAGATGCGCCAGACCACCATACGGGCCAGTTTCTTTTATGTGCCACAATTTTCCTGCTTATACAAACTGGAAATTTGCACCAACTTGAACAAGACGAATGGACCGGCTCACTCATCAGTTAAAAAACGGGGTCAGCGGCCTGGTTTCAACCACGCTTGGACACAGTAAGTACTGTTTTTCATGCAGTCCATTGTCCCGTCCAGCATCCGGGCAAGCAGGCAGCCTTGACGGAATAATGATTGGGATAGCCAGAAACCCCCCTTAAGCTGGTGGCGCCGCCAATGCGCCTGAGTCGCCGTGGTTTCTTCCGAATCCTAAGTCATTCAAACTCCGACAGGTCACGTGGAATTGCGTGCTTGGTTGATACGATCGCCACGTCGCCCACTCGGCTAACTTGTTTCTTCCTTTCTCCCACTTCCTCGCTTCAGGCTTCCTCAAGGCGTCCTCCTACTTTAGACTTGTCTTCACCGTCGTCCGTCAAGCCATTTCAAGCCAATCCAAAGTCAAGTGCACCTGGTCCGCCAAGCACTCTTCAATCACGGCTCAAGCCCTTCAAGCGTCTCGCTCGTGCTAGCAAGCCTCCAGGGATTTCGGATGCTCAAGCCTTTCTGTACACTTGGTTCCTGTCACCACATAATCTTTACGCTAGTCATTGGCCCTTCATTCTCCTCTTTACTCGTGGAGAGGTACATTTATGATTTGCATGAGCGCAATGCGGAGGGCTGCGAGAGGTGTGTGTCCTTGACTCGCCCTCCTTTATGTACTGATATTTTCACCGGCTATGTCCCTCTACTATAGCCCCCATTCCGCTGCACCCCCGCCATCCATGAGCCGGTCGGACAGAGACGGACTACAGGTGTGTAGTCTCCGTGTTTCGCCATTGTCCTATTCCGATATTATGCTTGGCCACACTCCCCGCACTCCTCCGTAGTTCACAGCTCATCATAGCACACCTGTCGGACGCATGTCGCTGGCGCAGTCGTTTCGCATACTATATCTCGATGTATGCTTTCATATACTGTATCTCCATGTATGCACTAGAAGACTGCAATGAATTATATCCCCATGAACTTTGAAGTGTGATTAATTGTGATTCACAGTAACAGGAGAACGGCGAGCGGCAAATGAACGGTCTGGCAGGAACCGCATACCAGGTACCACATGTCGATTATGGCACCATTTTATATTGTGGCACCCCGCAGGTCATTATAGCGCCACAGCACATTGTGGCGGTATGGGATGTCTGGTGGTCATGGTGCCATATCCAACCAGACGTCGCCAGACACAAAAAATTTTGCTGATGTTCATGAGCAACCACCCGACTCTTGGCTTCACCCCAGGACGTGTTTTCAAGGCCTGGCACGACCGCTTTCCTAAAAGCATTCCGCATCTGCACTCGGCAATCATTAAGCCGTGCATGGAGGAGATTGCACTCAAGGAGAGCGACAAGGTCATCAATGACTCGCGGTTGAAGGTGTGCTTGAAGAGCTGCACCCTCGACTACATCCGCAGCATCCTCGATCCCGGAATATTGCCCAGGATATACCTCGAGGATGCACCATATACTTGGAACTACCTCTCGGTGTTCATCACCTCCCCAAATGGGTACCGGAAGAGACGCGCATGGAAGACAAACAACGCGAAGCTGAAGACGTCCTCCGAGGCTGACAAATGGGAGGATATGCTAGAGGGCAGCACAGAGGAGGCCGACGAATTTGCAGGCGAGACAGGGGGCTTTGGAAGGACATGGACTTTGCCCGTAATGCTACCTTCGTGAGTACCATTTGTTCTATCACTTTGACATCCGGCTAATTGTCTCTAGGCCCTTGTATTCGTCTTTAGTATCATGGCATTCACCCGTAACACCGGCACCAACCTTTTCCCAATGATCCTCGGGCTTTTCCTTGAGATTGGCGGAACGAGCTCTCGCATCTTGGGCACCCTGAGCAACGCGGGTGCCTGTATTTCCATCACAACGCAAAAAGATCCTTTCAGAGGATGCCGTTGCGCACACAGTTAACCTCATGCAAGGCTCCAGTGTATTTTACATCATCTTCGACAATATCAACATTTTTCTTCGCAAATCCCAGCAACGGCTATTCAATAAAAACTTCATGATCCATGTCACGAACATCACCGTTATTGCGCTGCCTCATGCGGATTCGGTGGCGGAGGACCTCGACGCGAAAAAAGAGCATCGTGGGAAGCGTGCAGCGGCAACAGGAGCCAACATCCTCCCCACTGAGGATGATGACGAAAAAATGCTTTCATCCTTCGCTGGTCTGGTCATGACGCTCATCCTCGCGTATTGCCCGGGTAGCCAAGATTGGGAGGACCGGGACGCGATGCTAAAGGCCGCGGAGGACTTCATCACGACCGATCGACCATTACCACTGAAAAAAGCGACAGCAGACCTGCCGGGGTGTTCAATGTGAATGAGGGCTCGAAAAAAGGGATCATCCAGATGTTCAAGGCGCTACAGGAGCTCAGTGGATGCTCAGCTCCATGTCCTCACTCCGAATCGGCCAGTTTATGCGCCACTGAAGGTGAACAAGAAAGGTATTGTGAGCCCCCGAGTCAGTGCCATCATCGACTCATTCGACATGGGTGCGCAAATATTGAACGGCGGGAAGGTTTCACGAGTTCATCCGTGCAACGGCATGAGACCCAGCGGCAGGATACCCGGTGGGTGCTCCTGAAGGTGAAGGTGAAGGTGAACTCGACTATGATGACCTGCTGGTCAATGGATCGGATTTTGACTGTGTGGACGAGAACCCACTTGGGCGAGATGGGTTCAATGATACCGACAATGAGGATGCTCACGAGCAACGCTATCCCGGGCTTGGATTGCTGGGTGGAGGGATGGAGTATTCAGATCATGTTTAATATTGCAGTACAGACATTTATTAATTTTCGTTCTGAGTATTTGGCGCAGCAGGAGGATAATAGCAGGGTGGTAGTGCGTACATCGGGTATATCTGGTGGTAATCAGTGCCAACAGGCGGGTAATAGGAGTAACTGTGGGAGTAATATGGAATTTGGGATGCAGGCGGCTGCGGCTGCAAGGTAGGTGGTGGCAGTGGAGGATGAGAGTCGCTCGGGGGGTAATATGGCATGCGCGATGCAGGCTGTGTCAGCAGGGGCGGTTGTGATGTGGACAGGAGTGGATGCGGATCATAAATGAAAGGGTGTGGGGGGGTTGCGAAACTGTACTGGATCGTGTGGCCATGGTGCACGGAGGAGCGGAACTTGAAGTCAGCAAGGTGGGTCCAAAGAAATCACCATCGTTGGCAGTTGTACTGCGCACCTGTGTGTTCCCCGGTCCTGCGCTGCGACCTTGCCCACGACCGTGCGCTGGACGGCCTCGCGTCGCCTGAGCAGGGGAGAACGACAGCTGGGTGATAGGCTGCACAGCGCGACTCGGGGAAGAGCCTGCAGGATGTGATGGGGATTTTCCCGTGTTCTGCTGCTTCTGTTGCTGTCCACCTCGCGGAGTGAGACCAAGCGCGAGTTGCGCATCGGGCCTCCAGTCCATAATGACAGATGCGACCGCTTTCAAGTCCTTGCACGAGGCCAGGTCCCACGGGACGAACTTGCAGATCAAGTCCGGAGTAATTGTAGCTTCGCGAAGAAAGTCGTTCGCATGGTCAGCTAATTTCTGGAGCTGCTCGTTGGAAAGATAGACGCATTTCGACATGAGTGACCGCCCACCTGCATTCTGCACCTATTTTTCTGTCCGCCATTTTTCCAGAGCCGTGACAAGGTCATCGCGTTGCTCTTGGGGTACCTGGACTTTGCGAGCAAAAGGAATGAAGGCGGCTTGACCTGGGGAGGGACGAACATCGGAGGTTGTAGACGAGATACAGTCCATACGCTGGCGAGGGCCGCGAGAAAAATAAGGGATGGGGAAAAGGAAATCTGATCCAAAGCCTTGAGCCGTGCATCGTGCCGGTCTGATGGTGGATAGTGTGCGAGAATATCGGGAGTGCAATGGCCACAACACCATTCCGACGGCGGTGAGCACTGGAGGTTGAGCACAGTCCAAGAGAGCTCTCGCTGGGCTGCCTTTGACCTCCATCCATTTTCCACAGGCTTGCGAGAGGTTTGATCTAGGCAGTTACTCTTCCCAACTCGTGAACCAAGCCGGCCAGGTCCAGTCATTACACCTGATGGCGCAGTAGAGTGGACAGTTGAGAAGATAGTGGATGAACGCAGACGTGGACACGGCAAGCAATACTTGGTGTGTTGGGAAGGATATGGCGCAGAATGGGATGAGTGGGTCCCTGGTTGGGACATGCAAGACACAATTGCACTTGATGTGTGGGAGGAAGAATTGTAACCCATTCAAATTTTTTTGAAGTGGGGGAGGGTGTAAGTCTGGCACTTACTTACATTGATTGATGAAACCCGGTACAATTATTACTAACCATCTTTGATGGATGATCCCAGTATTTAAACCTTTCCCATCAGTTGTACTTGTTTATCTTGTCTTTCACTTACACTACAACAATCTAGGTTACTATTTCTTTTCTTGTATTGCTATCTTGTCTTTCACTTACACTACAACAATCTAGATCACTGTTCCTGTCTTTCTGTCTGAATCAGTGAGGACACATTGCTGGTGTCCTTCCACCTATATCACTGGTAAGTGCAGAAACAGAAAATTATATCAAAATATGATATCTGTGAGTTGTGCAACATCACTCATATGGCATATATGAACCTATCTGGGATATGTTTTATATCAAAACAGGGTTTGATGGTGTGGAGTAGTGGCATAATAATCTTGAACAATCAAAATAAAAAAATCTGTAGGACCAACTTTTCAATGGTTGTGCACTGTTGACTGTCAGAATTCTTTGGGCTCTTTTTGAATTAATTGTATCCCTGTGCTGGAATCCGTAATAGTAGTGGAATGGCATATGCCAATTGGCAACATATCAGTGAGACAATTAATTGCAGAGTCAACTACCAATATATTCCCAGACACCCAAAATGCACTCAAACTGATTTAACAGGCTCTCCTACTAAACATTACATTGCCACTATCAGCTATACCATTGTATATCATATCTCAGGTGCTCCTAGGATGGATGTGAAGTTTTGAGGGTCCATCAGAGTATAACAGTTGGTTCAACAATCCTTCAGTGTCTTTCCAAATGCTCAGAGTAGATGCAAATCACATTGAAATGAGGATCAACAAAAAATTTCCTTATTTGGCCAAAAGTGTAGTGGTCCTAATTGGGACAAGTATGTAAAATTAAATCATAATGGAAAGATTCAAGTCATATAATGAATTATTGGAGGTCCCCAGTGTATCACATGTTCAAGACTGTTGTAGAATAGGACTTCAAAAATAGTTGGTGTTCAAATAATGTGAGACAAAGATCAGAGCTCAGATCAAGGGTTTATAGTGGAAAGAATATTACGGTTACCAGTGTAGTGGCTTGTATGTGGAGAGTTACAAAACTGGAAGATACAGAGAGTCACAGAACATGGCAAGCAATGGAAAGGTACATGCAGAAAAAAGTATCACTGGTAGTAAGTGAGGAGTGGAAACAGTGGAAAGTTCACAAAGTCACAAAGGTTTACTGACTGGTGAAAACCAACGGGTGGAAACAATAGAAATATACTGGAATCACAAAAGATTACTGACTGCTGAAAATGATGGGCGGAAACAGTGGAATGTTACAAGGCTCACAAAATATTACTGACTGGTGAAAACTAGGTGTGGGAAACAGTGGTTTTTTTTTTTTTTTTTTTTTTTTGGTGGTACATCACGGTGACAACTAACAATTGGTTGGCCTCACCGCAACAGTAAAGGTCAGAGATCATATCTCCGTAAAGTGAAAAGAACAACACCACCGCTCAGGGGAATGCACTACTGCACGAAGCTGTTCGCAACAGTGTGGGGATTCGAGGTTAACTCCGACGTCGTCGGCTTAGTGTAGCCGGCGGCGGGGAGACTAAGGGCTCGATACCCACTAAAACCTTGGGCTCCTTCAACCAAATTTCCGGGAGGTCCTCCTCATCCTTGAGAGTTGAGCTCCAGGTCTCTAACACTAAAGATGGGCGGATGGAAACAGATTTGCCGTATTTAGACTGGTTTGTCAGAATTTTGTCCGTATTGAGACGATCATTTATTGCATGAAGCCACCGGTTGTGGATCTCGTTTGGGGACAGCGGTTCTCCCGCCCTCCCAATGACGCAGTCACATCTGATCTTCCAGATCATATACATTGATTCCGAGATTAAAATACGGAACAGGCGTGCGTCGCCGGTGAGAGTTTTCCCATCTTCATCGGAAAAGGAGGCGAGGCCGGAACCCAGAATGCTCCCTATAGAGAGCTCGGGCCAGGGGGAGTTCTTATTCAGCCAGAGTTCCTTGGCTAGGTTCCAGATAATTTCACGCCCCGGTCTTTGGCATGTTAGCAGGATGTGTTCCAGATCTTCCGTCTCCCCGGGACAGAATTGGCAGATGCCTCGGTCTTCGCAGTCGGGGATGTGCTTCCAAAATTTGCCTATGCAATGCGCATCGTGCATTGACTTCCACAGGAAGTTCTTGACCTGACGCGAGATGTCTTTGTGGCAATACTTTTCCAGATTTGTGCCGGCTGAGGTAGCCGCTGGAACGTCTGATTGATCGCTGATCGGAGCTGGTCGATCCGGTTCTCCGTCGCTGGACGTGACACTTTCGCCTTCTGCTCCCTTATACCAGCATACGCTACGGCTTGGGTCAGCGTCGACAGCTTTGCTCCTCTGAGCTCCATCCCCGGGGGGATTTCAAGATCGATTTCGTCGGCGGTATTCTTCCTGCTACCATCTCTCGCGAGGCGCGAGGCTTCTGCACATCCCGCACTGTTTGCGCTGTTGGCGCTGTGAACTACGAAGAGGGTCGCCGCGGTGCGTGACTTGAGTTCGGCTGCAAGGGCTTGTAGCGGGTTTCTGTCCGCTACTTTCACCCATCCCCTGTCTTCCCATTTCCCCAGGTCGCGGGTCATCGCGTTTTCCAGCGCGTTTCGGCGAGAGTGGATCCTCAGAGGCGTTCCCGGGTGCGTGCGTCTGGCGCACAGTAGTGCTGCATGCACCTCTCCGTTTTTTTGCGGTTTGGGAGGTGGTGGTGGGGAGCCTTAGGGTCGTGTTACGGGCGTCGTCCGTGCCGTACCAGATGCCTCCTCCCGCCCATGTGGCACCATCAGTGCCCTTCGTCGTCCTGCCGTCCAGGAACACGTCTATTGTCGCGTTGACAACATCATCGCGCTGCGGGGGTTCGTGAGCTTGTTGCTGCTCTGGGTCTTTGGATTTCGAGAGGATGCGAAGGCCATCGGTAAGACGGTCGATTTGTTTTGGAGGGAAAAATTGGGTAGTGTCATCTGGGAGGTCCGGGACTGGCTCCGGCTCAGGCTCCGCATTTGTCCTCGGGTCCCACTTGGGGAGGAGTTGGCTCAGCCTCGTGCGGACCGCACCTGCGCACGAGTGGGGGTTGTTACAGCCCCGGACGTGGCGGTCCTCTGCACACGGGAGGCACGGGCATGTGGCCCTCGGGACATGGTCTTCGCGGTGAAGCCGTTGCGCGACCGCCATGCCCTCGGCAATGGTATGGACATTGTGGTTTTCGCGCAGGCACTTGCAGGGTGCGGAGTTGTTGCCTTGTGTTTTCTCGGGGTCCCCTCCAAAGTGGTGCCATAGGGGCAACTGGCCCTTCACTTCCGGGGAGGGGGCGATGGTGTCAAACTCTATGCCGTACTTTTGGGCACACCTCAGCATCTCCTTGAGATTTTTCGGCCATTTCCTCTGGCTCGGTGCCCACGTTTGTAGCAGCGTGCTTACGTACGAGTTCTCGTCGACTGGGGAGCTTTGGACGTCGCGTCGCTCGAGACGCGCATCTGTGATGAACGCCCAGGTCGCTCGGAGCTCCGCGTCCAGCTCCGCATAGGATTTCAGCTTCATCAGCTGAATGGCGTCGTTTCGGGCTTCTAAGTCTAGCAGATTCTTGCCGCCCTCGGCGACCGGGGCCAATAACATGTCGCGTTGAACAGGCAAGGATTTTGCGCCTCCCCACATGAATTCTCTTTGGGCTTTTTGTAAGTGCTTCAGCACCTTTTCTGGCATACCGTTGACTTGTGTTAGGTACTGCGTCATTGAGCCAATGGTTATTTGGACTATTTGTTTCCTTGCTTCCAGCGTAGGGTGTAGGCGTTCCCACCTCTCTAGATGTTCGTCGATTCTCTCGAGGATCGGGGTCCACAGGACAAAGGCATCCATTTTGTTGCCTATGTAGCCCCCGAGGATTCGTACGGATTCGCCTTCCCCGACTATGTGGGAATCTGTGGGAATAGGCGCGTCGTCCTCATTTAGTTTGCGTGTTTCGATCACCTTCTCACGGTATTCAGGTTCTCCAAGTGGGATTATCTCCGTCTTCCCGACATTGAACTTGGCGCTCGAGGCGAGGCACCACTTCTGCAGGATTTTTTGCAGGTCTTCGAAGCTGTCGAGGGCATCCAGGTACACCGTTATATCGTCAGCAAACATTTTTACTATTATCCTTTCCATCACTCCAGGCACGGAGTAGCCCTTCAGGTTTGACCTGCGCAGCATTTCAGCAAGCGGCTCGATTGCTAGATTGAAGAGGAGGCATGAGAGTGGGTCGCCTTGTCGGACCCCTCTTGTAACTTTGAAGCTGGAGCTGAGCTCCCCATTTATTACCACGTGCGTTTCCGCATCTGTATATAGGGCTCTGACGGTATTTATGAACTTCGCTGGGATGCCCCGCGCCTCCATCGCCCTCCACAGGTAGCGATGTGAGGTTTTATCGTACACTTTTTCCTGGTCAAGCGCAACAATCACTCCATTTTGGAGCTCCTCTTCTGAGTACTCCACTGCCTCGACGGCGAGGTAGATAAGATCCGCGATCTTGCGTCCCTTCATGAAACCGGCTTGGTCGGTATGGATGAGGTGGGGCGCTATTCTCGATAGCTTGTTTGTGAGTGCTTTCGTGAACAGTTTGTAGTCGGTGTTGAGGACGGTAATAGGTCTATAATTCGCTTAGTATGTCGGAGGGGTCCTTCTTTTTCCAGATTGGGCACATCCAGCCAGTGGCGAAAGCGGTGCCTTTGGTGACTCCGTGTCGCTCTATATCATTGTACACTGCTGTGAGCACCCGGATTATATTGAATGTTTTTTCCTTGGGGCCATCGGACTGCGCGTTTGAGCGGCTTATTTCCAGGTAGATCGCATGGAGCCTCTTCCACAGCTCCGTGCGGATGCCGTTTATTCCGGCGGCCGTGCCGGTTGCAGCTTGGCGGAGAGCTAACTCGACGTCCTCCTCTTCTAGTTCGATGGCTAGTTTGGCCATTTCCGGGTGTTCCCTTAGGTAGCTCAAGCCTTCTAGTGCCTCGTCTATGGCCCGGACCTTTCGTTCGGGATCTCGCTCCGTTTCGTCGAGTTGGAGGTCATTATGGTAGTCCCTGGCTAGTTCAGCCATCCCATCAGACCGCTTGCTGCTCTGCTCGGGGACGACGTCTGTGCGCCTCAGGATAGTTATTGTGTCACTCAGCGTTGAGTCCTTGCTCATTCGCATGGTGAATTTCGTAATTCGGTCTAACTCGGTGCTGCAGCGAATTCTGGTGTCTGTTCGGCCCCTTTCGCGCTGTCGATCGACAATGTCGTTTATCTCTTTCTGCAGTCTGGCTAGCTCCTTTGCGTCTGCTCCAGCTTCCTCAGCTGGTGTGGGGGCCGGATCAGGTTCAGGCTTGGGCGAGGGCTCTTGGGGCTGGGCAGGAAACGTGGCGGCTTCCGGGACCACATTTGGGTCCGGGGGGTTGGTCGGTGGACGGGCCGTGTTTGTGGCTTTGCTCAGTAGGTCCTCGCATTTACGCTTAAGCATCCGCTTCTTTTGTTCTAGTGCTCCTACCGCAACCTTCGTGCGTGCGCGTGCAAATAGACAAATCTCGTCTTTGAAGTGTTTGAAATCTGTCTGGACATTTACAAGGTCTGTGCGTGTGTTTGTCAGATTCTGTTCTAGTTTTATCCCCTCATCGATAACAAAGTTCATGAAAATCTTATCCTGCAGGAGGAATAGCGGAATCGAGTATCGGCCGCGCCCGATATAGGGAGATCCTGGTGCGGATAGCACCACGGAGACCATGCGATGGTCCGTAACATTTCCGGTGTCATGAATTGTCCACCTACTACAGTTTTTGAGCAGGGCAGGCGATACGTATATACGATCAATCCTTGAGTGGGTCACCGCGTGGTGCGCGCTCGTGAAGGTGTACGCCTTCGTGTCGGGATTAACCTTCCGCCATCCATCTATAAACCCTAGGAGGCGTTTGAAACGGGCAAGCGCGGCGGTCACGCCCGGCGCATCCGCTCGATGAGGCAGCCGATCAATCGGTTCCTCGGTAACATTAGCGTCGACTCCCAATTAGTCGGGAACCGGAAGGTCTGTTGTCATCCAAAGGTCTGACATTTTATCCCAGAAAGCTTCGTTCTCTTCCATTGATTCTGCCGGAGCATAGGCGACAAGAGCGGTTAGGGTACGTTTACCGTGCCAAGGTAGGACAGCAAGTATTGCTCGTCCGGGTATAAGGTAGTGGACTTTTACTCCCTTTGTATTCGTTAATTCTCTGTTTAGAACTATCGCGACCCCCCTGGTACTAGGGTTGTCGGGGTTCGGGGAGTGGAAGATCTCCATGCGGCGGCCGAGGTGGCTGTCTTGGATTTCAAGGGCCTGTTGGGCGGAAAGGTGCGTCTCAACAATCCCGAGTACCCCAATTTTTTCATCATACATGACGCGGTGCCATTCATGCCACTTGGGCGCGGGGTGTTTAATGGACCGCTTCTTTCGTCCGTTGGAGTTCACCACTGCGAGTTTAATGTTCGCCCGGGTCTTCCTACTGATCGCGGGGTTTCCAATCTGCTGTCGCATCCTTTTCTGACTGAGGAAAGCAGGAGCATGGTCATCATCCTTAGGGATATTCTCGCGGCCTCTCGAACTTTGCGTGCTTGTTTGGGCATTGGGGGTGTGTGCGCGTTGGCGCTCCGTGGCCCTCTGGGAGGGTGTAGGTTGTGCTCGTTGAGCACGGGGCGTCGGGGCGCCCGTCGCGCGCGGTGTTGGTGTAGGGCGCGGGGATGCGCCACTACTCCCGCTTGCTTGCACATTCTGGTTCGCCCTACCGACCGTCTCGGCATCAAGCCCCATCCGATTTCTCGTTTGGTTCTCGAGCCGTGACGAGCGGCGTGTTTGGGCAGCACGTGTGCTCGCGCCTTCGCCATCTATCATCCCTCCACCTCTGTCATCGGGGTCGTGGCCGGCGGGCGGCACCACATTCCCTCCAGAGACGGAAAGTGTTCCACCTTCACAACTCACATCCTCAACCTCCAGCAAATGAAAAAAAAAATTCGGCGTTGAATTACGTAGCCCGGGCACCAACTAATGCTTTGGGTACGGGGCAGGTCATCCCGACCTCCATGGGGAGCGATGCGGCCGATACTGGGGCGCGTCCTCAAATGGGTGAGGGTGCGTCTGTTTTCGGCAGCTTAAGCCTCTCGGCGCGGCGAGCTCTGGCCTAAACAGGCCTCCGCTTATGATTAACCTTCAGGCTTTCCCGTTTGAGCGGTAAATGTGGGCCCAAGGTTGCTGCAGGTTACACGGGAGAGTGTGTAAGTGTTTGGGGGTCCGCATGCGAGTCCCATCTGTCACGGGGTTGCGCAGTCTTTCGCCGTGTACGCAGGCTTGTTATTTAGAAAAGGGATTCCCAGTTCACGCCATGTTCATGAAAATGTAGACATGTATTCGGTAGAGAAAAGCAGAGAAAGTAAAGAGTACTCAGTTGTAAGGTGTGAGCGCGGGGGGGAGATCAGATATCAGAGGAGGGAGACGGAACATCTATGGGTGTGTATGTATGGAGCGGGGAAAGAGACTACTTGCGGCGGCCGTTGCCACCCTTGCGGTTGTCACCGCCCTTCCCCTTCCCCTTTCCGAACAGTGGAATGTTACAAGGGTCACAAAATATTACTGACTGGCAAAAACCAGGTGGTGGAAACAGTGGAATATTACGAGGGTCACAAAATATTACTGACTGGTGAAAACCAGGTGGTGGAAACGGTGGAATGTTACAAGGGTCACAAAATATTACTGACTGGCAAAAACCAGGTGGTGGAAACGGTGGAAGGTTAAGAGGGTCACAAAATATTACTGACTAGCAAAAACCAGGTGGTGGAAACAGTGGAAAGTTAAGAGGGTCACAAAAGTTTACTGACTGGTGAAAAGCAAGTGGTGGAAATCATGGAAGGCGATGGGGGTCACAAAAGTTTACTGACTCGTGAAAAGCAAGTGGTGGAAATAGTGGAAGGTAGCCAAGGTCACAAAATTACTGACTTTCTTATGAAACCTTACTGCCCTGTTAAAAAGGCTTCAAACCCTGGTGGAAACAGTGGTAAAGTCACAATTTTTTCTTCTGGAAAGGTCTAGGTGGGATACCTGGGAATCGTGGAAGGAGGGATCCGCAGAAGTTAGAGGGACTAGATGACATATCTAGTCCCTCTATCTACTGGGGTTTGGTGGTATTATCAGGTGATCCGGGCATGCCAACCATGATGCTATGCCGATAGACCCCCACTCCTCATACAAAATCTCTGTGGAGGGCCTGCCATGCTGGTCAGCAAACAAATGCAGCCCGAACCAGGCACATACATACCCGGATTGGACATGTGCAGCCATGAGGTCCCTGTGCCTCCTTTCTACCTCCTTGGCCAGCGCCTCCACCTCTGCAGCCTCTGCCGCCGCACATCACACTCATATTTGCGCATTGACCCTATGTGCGTTCTCCTCGGCTGCCCTTAGCTCAATTAGATCTTGTTCGTCGGCATATTCTCCAGCGAAGGATTCCAACTGGTCGATTGCGGTCAAGCTCATGCTGACCAGTGCATGCTGGCCTGATTTCTTGTACATAACTGTCAACACATCCCATGCAATTACTTCACTATGTTCCATGCTCCGTGCATCATGTGAGGGGCTTGGGCTGTCCATGCCATCGTCGGTTGTTGGTGTTGGGGTGCAACTCTCCACTATCTTTTGGTGTTTTGTTTTGGGAGTGGGATCCCATTGGCAGCAATATGCCTTCTTGGCTAACCTGATGTAGTAGTATTACATCCAAGTATGTTGATGTATGGTATGAGACTCGTGCCGTGTTTCAGAAATGTGCTCCCTATTTTTCTTCTTGACCTCGGGGTGGCTGAGAGCGAATTCAGGAACAGATGTGAATGCAATGTGGTTGCACCTACTTTACATAGTACCAGTGACTTGCTTCATGCCAGCGTTCGCTTTTTCCTCGGCTGCCTGAGTGCTCATTTTGAAGTTGGGCTTTTTTGGCATCGTTGTCAGCAGGAGATGGCAAACAGATTGAGGGTGCAGCACTCACTGCAGTTCTTTGTTTGGTCATTTGATGGTACTATTCCTTTTTGCCGTTTCTGCCGCTTGCTACCCGCACTGTCAGATGTGGCATGCCCATCCAGACTGGACGGTTTGAAGACCCCTTCCAGAAAATTGCTGCGTTTGACAAATTTTTGCAGTTGGCCGGGCCCGATGGTTGCAAATACGTCGTTTCTGATTCCATCGTTTAGCACCTCATCCATCCGCCTGGGGGCATGTCTACCACCCAATTCTATGATGTACACCGGTGAGCAATAATTTATTTGATTGTGTTAGCATGCGATAGCCTGATAATGAGGTGTGCTGGAGCTATGACAAAATACATAGATTCATGTACCTTGAATATACCTCCCGGGAACCAGCTCTGCGCACCTTCAGAAGACAGATATAAGTGCACTAGAACAACGGCATAGTGTTTCGTGAGACTCCTGCCCTTTGTGTTGGGCTGTCCTGAAAAATGAAATCAAAGTTGCAGAAATATAGGTGTGCATGCATACTGATTTAAGAACTTGTGTTCCACCATTTCGCATACCATATACAAACTAGTACCCAAACTTCATTAGCAATTTTTGCGTGGAAAATTCGGTTTGGTGAGCTTTTTCATCTGGTAACTTGGTTCAAGTGTTCAGGGATGCTCATTAATTTGTAGTGGTCAAAATACTGAGTATCTGATCTCAGCAAATCCTCAATCGATGCACCTTAATCTTCCCATCTGTTTTGAGATCTGGCGGTTGCAGATGCCGCCATTCAGTTTGACATTTCCTATCAAAATAGGCCCCTATTTCTTCCTGAACCGCATTAGATCAGGAATGGCAGCCAAATTTCCGCGTATCTGACCGGTTACAGACATTAACTTAATGCTACCTTGGGTCGCTTGTAATGTCCTGTTTCTGCATACCCAGGCTCCTTCACAGACTGTATTAGAATTCGATTCTGGCGCGAAATGGAAGAATTCAAGCATTCACTTGGATAACGACTTACCGGTTTGTCCCAATCTGGAATCCCCCAGCTTTCTCCTAGTAACCACCATGGAATGCCCAGCTGACACACCGATACCGCACCCTCCGGTCAATCCCATCCCACTGAGCCATCCTGTGGCTGCGACCACCTCCGCCAAATCACTTGCCAATCTTCGTGCCACGACACACCTGAGCGAGGGCATCACTGAGAAGGGAGAGAGAGAGAAATTCAGGCCCACTGGTGTGTGCAATCATTACTTCCTCATCTTTCAGCTTAGCTCTCAGGCAGCCCCTATACCAAGATCATCTTCGGGAGTTGGAAGGGCAGTTGACATGCCAGAAATTGTCAGATCACCTGCACGCAAGGTGAGTCCCCCTTGACTTTGACCCCCAGCAGAACAAAACTGACCCCAAAATTTTCCAGCAATACCTTCTTGCGCTTCTGTGAATGGGTCCATGCATTTCTGATTTGTATAAAAATCGACCTAACAATCCTTTGGATGTGGCAACATTCGTCCAGACCTTTCAGACTGAGACCCTGATGCAGGACCTTTCCGACGATGATGTTGAGTTTTTCTTCAGGCACACAGTGCCGTAGCCCACTGAAGTCGAGGAGATGGATATTGAGTACCGACAGTTGTAGTTGGCAAGTATGGATATATACGGCACTGTCACGATTTGCTGTCCACAGCGCTCGTGATGATGAACTCCCCATGCATGACACACTTGCACAAAGTGTTGTCCTTGTCCCTAACTTCCGACCCCTTTCTTGTCACCATGACCTGTATCAACACCAGCATCCAATCCGAGTGAGTTCTCGCGTTTTTCCCATGTATACCCCCCTAACTGCGCCCCAGAGAGCAAAAGCTCGAGTCAAAAAGAGCCTGCGCTCGAGAACACATGGCTAATTATGCAGTTACTTTTTCTCTGTGCCAAGCTGACTCCATGTGTGTTGTCACAGGCAGCAGACAGTCATCAAGACGTTACCCCCGGGAGACCAACACAAGCTGAGTGAGCGAGCTCAAGCTGTGCGGGCCAGGTATCGAGAACAGTGAGCTGGCATCATTCCCCATTCATGGTTTTGTGCACTTGACGGCGCCACATCTCTAGGCACTGCACCTTGCTTCTACACAAGGAAAACAGCGGTGTATGAAGTAAGTTTTTGTCCGAGCCTGCATGCATCTGAGCTCGTAAGTATTGATAGGCAGATAACTGAGACGCACGGCATCCAAAAGTACCTACGCTGACAATGGGTTCGACATGCCCAAGAGCAACATCGAATCCAGCAACATCAGCATAACCAGAGGCTGCAGGAATGCGCCCAGTGCGATGGGCCTCTTGTAGTGTACAGTTGTGGACAGACAAAGTCCACCAAAAAGAAAATCGATTTTTTTAGCCGAGATAAGTACATGGATCGATAGATCTCACCAAGGCGAACACATCCATATAAAAATTAAGTGATTTTGTCGAGCCGTTAGCCGGCAAATCATCTATCAATATCCGGGCCGGTCAAAATTTTGGCGGCCGATCAAAAGTCGTGGGAAAATTACAAGAAAATGCGCAATCGATGCGCCTTAATGAGCCGCATCTGAATATCAAATAATCGTGAAAATCCATCGAGTGGATGTGCCGCAATTAAATGATCTTTCTTGGTCACATGCCTGACTTATTTTCAGAACTGTCAGCTGAAAGAGTCAACTGATTCATTCGGGAGAAACTCCAGCCTTCTCTCTTATCTTTCCCCACCATGCAGAGAGGAAGAGGACGCCCTAGCAAACGTGCCAAACGCAACATTACTGGGCTCAAGAACCAATCTAGGCAACAACCTAGGCAACAGTCTTCACCTGAGGCTTCAGATAATTCCTCTGAAGATGACTACTCTGATTCTGAAGCTCTTGATCTTGCAGAACTTGACAGTTTAGCTTATCTTGAGGTCGATTCAGACCATAGTGACAATGATAATGAAGACGACTGGGATGAGGTAAGAGGACTTTGTTAACCAACCATCTATGCTCGAAACTGTGATCACTGAAGCTGGACATCTGTGCATATTTCTCCCTAAATTTCATTGTGAACTCAATCCTATTGAGATGGTATATTATTTTTTTGAATGGTTTTTTTGAACTAATTTATTTTGGCAGTATTGGGGATGGTGCAAATACCGCTACCGGCAAGTTCCAAAAAAAAGTTTTGCAGACTCAAAGGAATTGGCCTTGAAGTATCTGGATGGATGTCCAGTTACAGTGATCCGTCGTTTCATCAACAAATCATGGAGGTTCATGGATGCTTACCACAGGGGGTTGACAGGCACAGCAGCAGATTGGGCTGTCAAGAAGAAGAAACAGCATCGTTCAGTTTCAAACAAGGCTTTTGATGCAATTGAGGAGTCACGGCAGAGAGCAATTGACAATTCCAGGGGGTAGATAATGTAATCACATGATGTGGCTGTGCCAAAAAAACCCCGTTTTTCACCAATCATCTCCGATCACAAATCTGAGATTTGGATCTGGGCCAAAAATTTGGCGGCCTATAAAATGTCGTGGGAAAAACTTCGGAGTAGGTTTTTTGAGCTCTTTGCATTAATCTGAGTCTAAAACAGTTGAAAGTAAGTCAAAATAAAATCCCGTTAGGGCTACAGGCTATTTGTGGACTTTGTTTGTCCACAACTGTAGTTACCATTGTCCATGTCCTTTGCTTTTTTTTCTTGTTGTGCCAGCTTGCTGTAAAATGCCCATTGCATTATATTAACATTAACTCTCAATAAATCTCGAATTGATGATGTAGACAGACGGGGAGTCGAGTTATATTTGTATATGATGTACCAACAAAGCAGTAGTAGTAAGTGGTACTACTACTGGAGCTATCGTTCCCGACAGTAAGTTATCAGTCTGAGTCAGAGTCTATGACATAAGCAATCTCTGGGAAGCGTAACCCTTGCCAGGAGTAGTCCACCTCGCTGCAGTTGTTCCAATCGGGATGGTCGAACGCAATGCCAGCTTCTTCTTTGTAATTGTGGAAAGGAGTGCAGTTCATGACCATGCAGCAAGCGGGGCAGAACCACCACTGCTCAAGCCACATCTGGATGCATGTATAACAGTGACTATGGCTGCAAAAGTATCTGGCATGATGGATTAGCTGAGGGTCTAGACAATTGCAATACGCGCAAGATGGGGTTGGACTTGATGTGGAGGCAGATCCCACATGTCTGATGGGGCCGGTTGGTTGTATGCAGAGGAGGTGCGACACTGTTAAAGAAGAGAGCCTGCTCTGTGAGTCTATCTGGCTGGGTCGCACGCACACCCTGGGTGCGATGCTCATCACACCATCACCAATCCTCTCTTGAAAGGACACGGGTCGTACCACCCGTCAAGTGCCTGATGTTCGCCCTCATTGCTGCCATGGAAGCATTGCATTGAGCACAGTGTTGTTGATAAGCAGTGCTTGGGGAGTCGGCCATCCCTCTGCAGGGACTGCCACTGGTGAGGCTGGCTGTGCGAGGGATGATGGTGGATGGGGGGCCGGTGAAGAGGACACATCGATCTAAAGGGTATCAACGAGTGGACAAGCAAATATATAGATCTTTACGAACCAGAAGTACTGCCATTGGTGACATGGAGACAGTTTGGAGAACACATGCCGCGAGTGATCATGGACGAGGGCCCGGTGGTGACATGGGACTGGTTGGCTGTGCGAGTGTGCTGGACGATGGTGGATGGAGGGCTGGTGGAGACAATGTGCTGAGGATCTAAAGGGCATCAGCAAGAGCATGAGCAACAGATAATGAGTGACTAAGAACCAGCAGCAATCTGTGCTTTCCGTGTTGAGGGAATAGTACGGGTCACCGAGTTTATCGTTTTGGTGGGCACTGAGGGGGGCCTGGGCAGATAACATGTGTCAATGACTGTTAGAGGTGTTCTACGAGTTCCTAACTAGAGCCTGGGTTGTCAGCACTGGATCCAGCTCGCCTCAGCATACTTGATTCGAAGAAGAGATTCTGAGAGAAGTGAAGGAACCTGGGCGAAAGGACGAGAATCTGAGCAGCTTTTATGTGAATTGGCAGCCAGCAGGTACCAGGACCGAACACCCGGAGTGAGTTTTAGTTGATTTTGTGCATCATCTTCTTCAAGGGCTTGGTTCAGCACACAGGAAAGGTATATGGATTCAAGGGAGGATGAATGTCATGCATCACACAGGTGACAATAACTACACTCATTCGGAAATGGGACTATACATATTAAGTGCTGTCGCCAGATGCGCATCCCGGACTTTGTTACAAGCCTCGTGTGCCGACTGCCAGGCCGTTGCTTCGAAATTCTTTTCTGACATGAAGCCACTTTCAGCGTACCGGAAGAGACCTGCTTTGGAATACTGTCTTTCCCAGGGTGCAATCCTGGTGAAAAAATACTGCATGAATGCGGATGGGAAGAGGAACATCACGCCTGCTGGGAAGGTAATAACCTTCTTCTCATCCCACAGGATCAATTCACCATCGGAGTCCGTGTCGTAGTGTCCCAAGGCAGTCAAACCGCGCCAAGCCCACATCATATCCCAGTCGTCCGGCCGCAGCGCAGGGGTGACTCTCGACTCCCGAGGAAGAACTCCGTGGATGCAAATGTCCCTCCAGTGAAGTTATCGTGAACCCAGAGGTGCTCTTGTTCCACAACCGCCACCTTGATTTTGCTGATATTTTCATGCAGGCGAGGCGCGAATTGGGAGTACAGTGCTGACTAAAGGTGAGCCATTGCATATGCAGCAACATGCTTTAAATTGATTATTTTGCCATACAGAGTGGGGTTGGGCCTAGATCAATTGAGCCGCGTGACGGTTTGTCCATGTTTGTTCTCAAGTAATTCTTAATCCGGACGGTGCATACTGCTCATCGAGGTCCGACTAGCTCAGTGAAAAATCCAGCTATCAAAATTCTGTCATAACATAACACAGTTTTGAGAATTCCAAGAAGATCTGTCTCCTAGATTTTTTGATCCATTTCATCGTCATCTCGAAATCATGAAAATGCCAGCCACTCAATTTGGCCCACAGAATGATGGTTCTGTCGAGATCTCGGCATAGAACCAAAATCTGGGAATTCTATCATAAGATAACACAGATAATATCCATTGGTTTTGAAATGTTTCTTCAGATATTTTTTATCTCAACAATGTGGCCCGAAACTGTGGAAATCGCGGCTCCCCGCCAAATGTGCACATGTTTACAGTGTTTTCCAAGTATCTCGCTTGTTACTTGGAAAATAGGAATTCCAGCATAAGAAAACACGGAGGAGGAAATTCTCTACATGATTGCCTCCTCAGATTGGCGAAAAACCGCGAGGGGACCGAACAATTAGAGAAACGTGCCGTGTACCGCTGAGTTTGATGCTGCATCGAGCAATTGATGGGATCAAGAATCACGCGGCTTCATCGGACTAGGCCCAACCCCATACAGAGATGTGGTGGAAGGCCTCTGTGTGACAGAGCTTGTACAACAGAACAAGGTTATTGAGGCTATCATGTCTCACGTCGTAGGGGAACTAGTCGCTGGTAAGTGGAGATTTTGACCCAGATCTTTGGACACTCACAATGTTGGAACCATTTCCACCATACTCAATTCCCCACCAGAAAGAGTGTGGGGTGTTACCATGCACAGGCAGCTAATCATATTTGACTTCTGGGGCAATATCTGCGATGACCTTGGAGGCCTGACACACAACATGGAACCAGTCCATCTTTTGCACTGGCGTATCGACCAAGATTCTGACCGTACAGCCTCGCCTGTCCATCACCGGCATCGGCCTGATACAATTTCAGTGACCTTTCGAATTATTCTGGACGTAACTCACCCCTCCCGGTCCAGAATAGCCTCAAACTGGAATCTTGCGAGCTCACTGCATGTGTATGCATGAGTAACATGTTCGGGCGTGGACTGTGGCACTGAGACCGGCGAAGATGATGGCTGAGTCGTAGGTGATGATGCTGGAGCAGTGAACGGCCCACAATACTCGAGAAAATTGGATGGCCATCGCAAAGATGGCCTCGTGTGAACCGGCACATCCCTATCAACATATCCATTGCTTTGGGAATCTGAGTCACCACCCATGGTAGTGTCATCTGAGTCTGAATCATCAGAGCCAATTGTAACATTGTTGTCAGAATCCGAAGGTGGGTTGTGGTCAAGGAATTTGGGATGTTTGGTGCTTTGGCCGCAGTAGAAATTTCGTTCCGTTCTTGAAAATGCATAAGATTGAGTTCTGATGTGAGCAAAGTCAGGAGTTCATGGTCCCACTGGATAGGGGAGCTTGAAGTCATTCTGGAGGAAATAAATGCTGTCATTGCACTTCAAAGTGGTCATGGTGCATTGAAACGGCAGTGATCCTAGCCAGACTATCTAATTATTTAAAAAAAAAAAAAAAAAAATGTCTCTAGCCGGTCAGAGGCTGGAATTTTCTTTGGGTATCCTCTCCACACCCTCCGTGGAATCAGATCTGTGTGCACGCAGGAGTAGCGCCTATCCCCGCCCAAAACGAGGGATGCTGAATCAGACTGATGATTCTTTGACTGGGATTTCGGGCACTGTGGAGATGGGTTGGGCTAGTGTGAGAGAAATATGGTGTCTGTGATACTCCGTTGGCTGACGAGCACCCTCAGAACACGTAGGTAGGTTATGGATTACACGTGATTGGCCAAATTCCATCAGTTTGCACCCCTTGGCGAGTTCGTCAAATCCTGATGCAGCCGCTTCTGGCCTGCCACTTCTTGGAACGCCACATCTACTGATGTATGATTTGGAAGGACGTCTGTTTTATCAACAACAGCTCTCCCTCAATCTCCCTCCTCCAAAATGTCAGGAAATTTGTGTGAGTAATCACCGGATTGGTGTAATATGCAACAATTGAATTCATTTTGCAGGTCGCAATCTCGTTCTATATTCACCACCGTTGTTTGTCGGGGGAAAGGTGGATCTCAAAAAAGGCGAGAGGCTTGTCTCTGCTCTTTTCACCTTTCTTCAACTGACTGTGCTTCCTTTAGATTCAAGGCCCTCGACTTCAAATTCTTTGCCCTGATCAATGGAGAGAACATATCTGTGTTCGTTTGTGCTCTATAATCTCGACTGATTTGCGACCACCAGGAAGAAATTCGCCATCTTGTACAATGTTTGTTGCCAGTACCACCGGGACATCAAGCGCGGGACCTGTGAGCACTGGAGTTACGTTCACAGCAGTCAGTGCATCACCATCATAGGGGAAGGAGGGTCTGATGGGGAAGGTGTTGGGCATTGGTGGGACTGGGGAATGGGTCTTCATGGGGAGGTCATCGAGAGAGTGCAGGCACTGCCAGCTCCTACTGCTCATGAGATGGGCCCTGGCATGCACGGCACTTTGGAGTAGTTGGCTGAATTTCTTCTCTGCATAAATGGACACATTTTAATCCTTGAATTTCTACATCTTGCATAGTACACGGTACAAATGTCGATTATGTCAGGGAGGAGGATGGTACTGCATATAAGAGCGTATAAAGAGTCGAAGGTCATGACACAATTAATCCCACTTTCTTCGATCCCACCAAACCTCTTTACTCATGTCCAACTCCACTCCGCACAGATTCCGGGGCAGGTGCAGCATCTTTTTAATCACCAAACTGGGGCCCTATGTGCGCACCTGGCGCCATGGGTATACCAAAATATTTTGGAGGGCCATAATGAATGAATACTGGCTGGAGTTTGATTGGTGGACAAAGCTTCATGCAAATGAGCCCACCTTTGCCAGAGCCACCCATGAATACGACAGCAACGAGTCACTCACGCCACAGGAGGCCGGCAGAAAACACCTGGTCAAACAACTCACTGCGATGGTGAGTCCCTGCAAATTTTGATAACAATGAGACTGACAAGTGCAATTAGAGGGCCAAGCACTGGTTCTGCTACAAATATTTCTCTCTGTGGCTCGACGAGATCAACTGTTGAAGTCAGTGGGGCGAGCGCAGGGGCTGATGTCGGGTTTATTCAGGCTTGATTCAGACTTACGTGGTGTCATGGATTTAGCTAAATAAACTACCACCATGACCAATTGAATACTTGACGTCCTCTTCCTCGGATTTCTGGACCAAGCAGGTGGCTGGCCACCTGCTTGGTCCCAGTCAATGGGGATGTCGCCCTCGGTGTTGGCCTATTCTCGAGCCCGATTCTGTATATAAGCGAACAGTTGCTTGGTGGAGGCATGTGTGCTGGCTAGAGCTTGGATTTCATGGGCGGCCTTAGTATGAGCAGTCCATTCCATGTCAAACCGATGAATCCGCTGACCACTGAATGTAGACAATTGGTTATGACCTTGCACATGGCAGCAAATTGTCGATGAGCCAGACTCGGGCTGCAAGCAGCTCCTTATGCTGTGGCCATGAGACATGGTGATCCTGCTTGTTGGTGGGCGTCGCGATGCGCTTGTTGTATTAAATTTCTGGTGTGTACAGGAATACCAGCACAATACCTTTTCAATTTCCGCTGGTTCCCCTCGGGCCCACATATCATCCTATTACATAATGGCCCAGCATTGCAAGTTGCATCAATAATGACTATGACTACAGTGTGGGGAACCAGGTAAAAAAACCGCACCCAGGACCTGCCTCACTGACTCACATTTACTTATATCCACCTTTCCAGGGGATGGCAATATATTACACACTTGGACCTGATTGTTAAACCTGGCACGCCTCGATGGCCGTCCTAATGGTCTCCCTTTCTCTGTCCATGTCCCTGCTGCTTTCGGATGCCCTCATCAATATCTGTCCTACGCTTGCATGACGATGCTGTGTGGTGTGTCACGGACTTTATTATTGGTGTATCAACACGTGATCCCCAGTCAATTTTTGTTATCTCTGTAATGTCATATCTAATCTAATCTTATCTTATATATAGATGATTCAAACTTCCTTTTGGTTTAAGTACCTACCTCTCCTCCTGCCCCAATTAACATGCAAGGTGCGAGTTGCCCAAATTTTTCTGTATTTAATTATGCTTAGCTGCCTCTCCCAAGGTTTTCTGCAAGCCAGTGTATGCCTGCCCCTACATACTCAAGCTCACCCAATAAAGGGCACTCTATGGACTGTGTACAGAGCAGCTACTGTCTGCGTCCGAATACCTAGGAATTCCTGGATAGGTGAGTGTTCTTCGATGCCAGCTTTGGCAAACAAACGACAATGCCAGCTCAGCTATGGCTTACTACCAAACCAGATTTACACGAGCCATCCTCGCCCCACCCTCATTATATGATTGCCCAAGAGAGATATGTGCCTACTGGGACAGACATTGGCGCCTCTGGAAATACGGCAGACCGAATAACTCAAGGAGGAGAGTGGGCCAATGGGCCAGGCAATGTGGGATCTCTCGAATGGACTGGCATCCTATAGTATGGGCCGTCCCATTTGCTACCAAATTTGGCATATTCTGAACACTTTTCACACGTGTTTAACAGTTCCTTGACGTCTGGTTCGCTGTAGAACACATCCTCCACTTGCACCTAAAACACATGGGATTGTGGGCAGGATATGTCAAGTGCGCCCACCATAACTGCCATCATCACCACATCGAGCTCTTCCGGATCCCAAAGGCCGATGGCCCTATCCTGCTCGAATATCCGGTCCGCAAGTGCGCGCATCGTCTCGGGTATCAAGCATTGCCTCGCAGATTGGTATGGTGATTCTCATGGATGTACTTACATTCGTATTCACAGTGCTCATCTTCCAGTGGCCGGGGCCATAGTGTCTTTCTTGTATTATATCTGAAATGTACTGTACTTATTACTTTCATGTGCCACGTACACGCTCGCTAAAGATCACGGATCAATCAAATTTAGTGATGGAATAGTACTGCCACCCTGTTAACCTCAAAAACCGATGTCCTCTGAGTCCCAACGCGAACATCCCCTGACCTGGCTACCTGGTGCAACCCTCTCAGCCCTTGGATGGCTGCCTCCAGCGAGTTAGTTGCACTACTGGCCGATCCGGAACCTGCGAAATGCAAGCAATGCCGGACAGCGGACCACCAATCGCCAGTGTTATTCAAGTGCAATATCTGCAATCATGTTCTTTGCCGACCCTGCTGCCTGGCCGCATGCAAGACTCTGCCCCTGCACTTCCTAAAAGTGATAATCCTCAATTCAATTCCATTCAAAGTGTTCGCTATCGTGCATGCAGATGCCCGGGTGCCGGGATGGAACTCAATCAGCTGTTACAGGAGGATTGGCGACCGTTAGATGCGGATATGGGGTCCAGGCTAATCATGTGCAAAACATCCCAACTTCTGCAGGCTCTGTGCCACTCCCAGGTAAATCTGCCTCTCGCTCTCACTCAATTTTTTTCTTACTTTACTGCACGGTCAGATGGACATATGAATAACCTTATCACATTTAAACTGCTGAATAAATGTGCTATTGCCGAACTCTGGCAAGTTCATCTTTTTGCACTCGAAGGGGATGGATTGCTGGGTGCTTCGCATCCAAATGATAAGTCTGAGGCGTGATCAGAGTTTTGTTCGCTATATAACACAATTGGATTTGGGCAGCCCGCTCATTACCGTCCACCTATATGTCCGTAGCACAGGACTCCCAGAGGCTGACACTGACGAGCAACTCTCATACGACCTGTGTTGAAACCAGCATCGAAGACGGCTCAAACACAATGGGAATCACTGATGGTGGGGGCCGCATATGTAATTTGAAACATCGCATGATAAGGGCACTGATGTTCCGATGCAGGACCGCTATCAGCACTTTTTGCGAATTGTCTGTCAAGACTCCTTGATCAAAAGAATGAGGCACGAAGAAGGGGGGGGGGTTCTGGCAGGAACGAGGGTACGCAGGTGTTGTTGATTGGGTGTTGCGCATGCCAGGAGGGAGTTTAGCTGCCGGACAATTGGTGGCTTTGCACCATGCTTGGCGAGTTCTTGAATTACTTTGGCGAGTTCCCTGTTGATGGAAAGGGATGGATAGCCGACGTCGCAAATCATTATGCATGTGGTAAGCTCTTTCATGTTTCGCACTGCATATCAAACCTGTATCAACCCAATTACAGAGAAACCATGGCCCCATTACTGTGTCTTCTATGGTCTTGTTTTTTGGCTGCTCCCTGTGTGCTCTCCTGATTTCTTTCAACACATGCCCTCGCAGCCTCATCTGCCCACCATGCCCAAAGGCTCCAGCAACAAAGTCAGCTCAATCAGCTTCCGGCGCAGCCTTGTCGTGATGCGGTTATCGGTTTTGATGCTGTGCAGGGGACCACCGACCTCACTGCCGACTGCAGGGTCTACATCTCGAACAACAGCTTGCGAAGGGTGTCAGGGTTTAGCGTATTTCGGGTGTAAGTCAGTAATAGATTACTAATGTCGTGAGTGTTGTTTTTGGGATGTTAGTCGGTTAGTGTAGGTCATAAGAGCATATCTGAGTAGACCGGATAGCAAGATTCGTTAATTCTCAAGGCAAGTGACTCAAACTTAAATCAGTCAACAGAAACAAGTACGGGGGACCTTGGTCTCAGTGGGCTATGCACTTAACAATAGAATACACAGGGCAAGACTATTTCCTATAGGCAGCTAAGGCTAGGAAGATAGGTTGAATTAGCTATATGCCAGTGGGCTAGCAGGCTCAGGCGTGAGAGTGTAGATGCTACAATGTGGATTGAAGTAAAGTCACATGAGGACAGGCTCTCATATATATACTACAGATTGTGGAGGTGCTAGAAGGCTCTACATAGCATTGGAACATTCTTGTGTTGCACTAGAATGTTCTACAAACCAAAGGAATGTGACTCAGTAGTGCAGATGTTCTAGAATGTTCTTGCAAGAGCAAGAGGGTACTCAAACATCTATTCCAGGTACTGTTGGTAACTAAAGTTCTATATACATTGACCATGCACCAAACCAGAAGGGTTTGGCACTTAATGAGTGCAACAACTATGTAGATACATAGTTGCGGAGTCAAGAACAAGCTCACATCAAAAGGTGATCTCCGATCAAATATTGATGGGAACGAACTTACTTCCGTTTCAATGGTTCAGAAGCTTAAACACTAAGATGGGAAAGGTGCCTGAACTCTGAATAATATCTTAGAGATGTTTGTCTGCACTCTAGAACCAAAAAGCGGAATTTATGAAGGGTTATATACAAGGATATTCAAAATAACTATGAAATCCATATCATTCCATGACAAAGGGTCGACAAACTACTCAATATTGGCCAAAAGCGCCGCTGCTTACACCCGGACAAGCTGAAGGATGACTTGGCCTCCTGGGTCCCTGTTGATGACACCAATCTCGACCTCGACCCCGAGCTACTTGCAGAAATGGAACACATCTCGGGCATGTGCAAGCGGAAGCGATATCAAAGTTTGGTATGTTATTGGAGAGTGCTGTTGTCTTTCTGTTTGACCGAACAATTATAGAACGATCTGATGGCGCAGTGGCAGCCAATGAAACAATTCTTTCTGGATGAAACCCTGTGCCGGGAAGGGCTGGGGAACTGCAGCATGGAGCTACAGTGTGGGCTGTGCGACATGGACCTGAACACTGAGCCAGCATCTGCACCAGCGGACGCCGCTGGCCATAAACATTTCTTTCATTGTGGCGAATGCGGAGAATTTCTCCAGTGCCAAGAGTGTTGTCTGGCACGCCACAAGTTGACACCCTTGCACTTTTTGAAGGTAAGAGATTTCCCTCCAGATATGTATTGGACATGGGCTGAGCCGGACTGAACAGGAATAGACAGGTCGGTTTTGGAAGGCTGCTACCTTGCTAGAAATCAGCCTCGTCTATCAGGTTGGACGCACCAGGTGCACTTGTCCCTCTCCTGCTCCAGCCCGTTCGATGGTCGTCATTGACACGATGGGTATCCACACCGTGAAGTTCCAGTACTGCGGGTGCAACAGGAAGGTGGTGACTGACAACTTGCACCAGCTCCTCTCCAACACCTGGTATCCGGTAAGCTTAATGGACCCCGGCACCTGTGCCACATTCAATGTCCTGGATTTCTTCCGGCTGTTGACCATGGTTGGCAACGTGAATGCATGCAATTTCATGATGAGCCTGGAGCATCGTACAGATGGGTTATTGGCTTCTGGACTGAAAAGCACACTGGTACATTCTGGACAACACGGTGTGATAATCTGGCTTATGTTGTGATGTAGGATCACTACCAGGAGTTTTTGCGAATAGCCCAGCAGTACACATTCATCCAAAGGGTTAGGCACATGGGACGGGGGCACGATGAGGCTGGGATTGACGCGACAGCACTGGGCAAGCTTATGCTCCATTGTTAGGCGTGTCCACAGGAGGGGCGCAATCTGCCCGAGGACTGGCACGACATGGACCCCAAATTCAGGTATGCACGAAGCTACTGTGTTGCGCACATTACTAAAGGGTGATAAAGGTTCCTATACATGCTACTTCTGGCTTTGGATGCGAACTTCAAACTCAAGAATTGTCTATGTGCTAATGAATGTTTTGACCCACCTCTTGGGCCCGGTTGGGGTGCGTTTGTGGAGCCTGAAGGGTATCAGGATCATTTGAAGAACTATGTGTGGGAGAACAATGTAAGGACCAACGTTGATGTGATAGCGTGTGCTGTCAGTAATAGATTACTGATGTCATGAGTGTTGTTTCGGTAAGTAGTCATAAGTTGTTAGAGTGTATCTGAGTAGACCAAATAGCAAGGTTTGTGAAATCTCAATGTGAGTGGCCTCAACTTAAATCAGTCGCAGAATAACTACACAAAGGGGGACCTTGGTCTCAGTGGGCTATGTGCTTAACAAGAGAATACACAAGGCGGGGCTATCCTCTATAGGCAGCAAGGCTAGAAGAGTAGGTTGAATCGGCTATAGGCAGCAAGGCTAGCTTATTTGAGGGGTTGAAATGAGCTATAGGCAACTAGGCTAGCTTATTCAAGTGTTTGAGTGTAATGGTACAATGTGGATTGAAGTAAAGAGTGGTGCCATCACATGAGGACAGGCTCTCATTATGTAACTAAGGAGTGTGATTTCTAGAACATTCTACATAGCATTGGAACATTCTTGTGGTGCACTAGAATGTTCCTTCAAATAATTAAGGAATGTGTAGTGTGGATGTTCTAGAATATTCCGGTGAGAACAGGAGAATACTCCGAGGATCTCACAGGTGCTGTTTAAGTAATGAAGGATCTACATAGATTGGCCATGCACTAAACCATAGGGGCTAGTACCTAATTAATATGGAAACATGTGGCACATGGTTTCCACATGGATACAAGTTCAAATCAAACTCGGATGGTTCTGATCAATATTGATGGATGCGAAAGTACTTGAGTTTAAGCCATTTAGAGGCTTGAGGCTCAGTCTGAGCAAAGGTCTCAGCCTCAGATAATGCTTTAGAAGTGTGTCTTCACTATCGAGCCAATAAGAGGATATTATTGTTGAGAATATGTGGATAATCCAATGAGATAATGAATGGTACAAAATTCCATAACATCAGTACTTGTGTAGCTTTTGCGGTGCTGTTGCAGAAGGACAGACACTGTGATGCAGACCGCGGTGGTACAATGCGAAATAGATGGTATTCACTTTGTAACTTGTTCGGCCCCTAGGGGGTTAATACGAGATGGACACCAGTGGCGTAGGTGGCTGTCGCACAGACACAATGTGTTCTGTGAAGGTGTGTGTGTGGGTGAATTGTCTCGCAAGAGACGAGAAGATGGTCAGTAAATGGTGCGGTCAATGAATGTGGATACCTCAGTGAAGGATAATGTGTCTAGGTGGGGTGTACCACGGTGAGGGGCACGAGGAGGAGCAAGAGCAGGCCTCAAACAGGAGGCTGCAGCAGGGAACGTTAGATGTGGTGGTGGTGGTAAACCGAGTGCATTGGTGGGGAAGATACATGGGTCAACTACTGACTAAAGATCCAAAAACCCCGTCCTTTTATACCTTTGCTGCCTGTACAGCCTCCAGCATCCGGTACCATGTGCTCCCTCCGCAAAGGGAAGCTAGGCCCGCTGGAATTGAGGAAATCATGTGACTCTAAGATCCAGAAGAGCGATTTTGGGGGTCCAAGGTTGACATATCAAGTGATTTTATAGAGGACTTGCTCCCTTGTTTCAGGCTGGGCCCAAATGGAGGCAGAACATCCCGTGGTGCATCAGCAGCCTCGTGTCTGGGGTCCGTAGGGAGGGCAATGGACGGGAAATGATGCCCGCACTCCAAAATGGGTGTCCAACGCTAAGAAATCCAGTGATTTTACAGGCACAACCGTCAGAGCTGCCTATTGTATGGTGAAAATCAGGTGATTTCTGGTGACCAGGGGGCTCCTTGCTGCAATATTGAGCGGGTACTGAGCGAGGCACGCTACTGGAGTGCTCAATCAGCTCCCCCAATGCCCCCAGCCAAAAATCCATGATAGTGCAAAGTCCTTCGATTCCACCGGCTGCCAAAGGGAGAAAAAGCTCGCAATGTCGAACACTGCATCCCAGACAAGGGTGAGGGACGAGGGCGGCACCACATGTACAGAGAGACAGATGCACGAGGTGTTCAGCGAGGTAAGTTGAAATCATCAGAAAGAATAAAGCAAAACTCACCTAACAATTTGATACTATGGCAGCAGTACTTGTAGTACCATGTGAACTGCACGCCTTCGCAGTCGTCATGGTATTCACGCTGGCGTCGGACGGTGTCAATGGAATACCCTGCCTTAATGTCAAGGCAATCAATGTCGCAGTGAAGACTGTTGTCGAAGATGTGGACAACGCGGACGACGGTGTAAAGCTCTCCATCGAAATCCTTGTACAACGGCTTGTCAAGGTGCAAAGGCTTGTTCGATGGGGTTGGGGATGGGCGACCTACAAAATTAGCTGAAGATGGACGAAATTTGAAGCACTTAACTCACTGCGAGTTTTCGGCATCGTCGGCACTCTGTGGTGCTGGGGTGTCCGGTCGGCAGCCTGAATAGAGTTAGTAAGGTTATGAATCAATTGGATTGACTTACATTGAGGTGGAGGACAAGTTTGAGTTGTAGAATGAATGTGTCGCTAATTAGCGCGTTGTGAGATGTGATGCGCAACCCTAACCTTAGATTTCCATCTCCTGGCCCTGGCCCTTGACCTTCTCGCTGTGCAACCACTCAATTGCAAGTGGGATTAAAAGTAGGAGCCTTAGCAGCGCAGTGGTCTGCGTTGCAGATTAAAAAGAGCCTGTTTGGAAGACAATGTGTGTTATCCTCGCAGAATACCTGGATATTGTCAGGGACGAGTGCAACAGCTGAATTCATTATAGTACATACTGACACAGAAACAGATCTTGTCCTATGATCCTCCACATTAGCCTATGTGATATCGTGCCTGACAGTGACACCGGATTTGACTGCGGAGGCTTGACCAGCACGAGATTGCAACAGATTGCCCCCCTTGTGGAAAGCACTGAGGAGGGCGGGCCACCGCACACAACATTGTGACAGATCAGGACTGCACGGGCACTTCCAGAGGACGGGGGATGAAGGGAACGTGTTGGTATTGCTCTCCACATAACACCAGCAGATGCACTCCGCAAGCACCGCATGCACCACCGCTGGACCTTCTTCATACTGCTTTGCTGCTGCTTGTGGAAGGTCGAATTCCCAAGCCGCCAGGCAAGAAATTCACACGTAGGTGTAGGCCATAGGCTGACGTGGTGCCCACAGCTAGAATGTCATTTGTCTGAACCGGCCACACAGCCAGTGGCCTGGGTGGCCCCTTCCTCCCTATGGTTTTCTGGGTTTTTCAGTGCTGGGTTGCCACCCCAGGCTGTTTGCTGCCTCTGGCAAGTGTCCCCTTTTGGTCGCAGCCAGCATATATTATTATAAACTCAAGAAACAAATTCAATATCAGTAAAATCTTCCCAAAACGGCCACCACGTCACAAAACAACTCGCAAAGACACTGCCTTCTGCTGCTTCCCTCTGAGCTGCCACATCACATGTTTCCAATTCGATCCCACTGATCTCGGAAAAAAAGTTTGCAGAAATACGATTGGAATGGAGACGAGGAATTGATACAGGATTACTACTCTACAAGTCACTCCCGTCCCAGTCGTTTGTGTCGGAATCATTTGTGTCTGAGTCATTCGAGTCTGACTCGGATGCCGCACCATGTCCAATGTTGGTAAAAACGGGCTGTGCATCAAACAACCCGTGCAAGCCCCCTCCCAGCACCGCCTCGATCAACTCCCTCGTCGTGCCTGCCGCTGAGCCACCTAACTCCATGCGGAAATGTGCTGCCAGCTCCTCATACATAGCAGCGTGGTGGAAGGCATATGCAGCCAGGCTCTGACACAGCCCATCATCCACCACCGGACGCACCACCATCTGTTCCTCCCACCACCCAGCCTGCCATTCCAGGTAGCGTACGATGCAGCATGCCTCCTCGTGCAGCAGCACTACTTCCTCTTGCTAATGTGTCTTGCACGCCTTGCCCTGCACCACTCGACGTGGATAGTTGCTTCAATGGTCAATAGTTACCCCAAAAGCTTGAGTGAATGGTGCTTACACACATGCAGCTCCTCTTCTTCCCTATCCAATGCGCCGCTCGCTGTCCAAATCCAAGATGTGTCTCCCTCGTAGAGCCTTTGACATGCCTGGGCGTCCCCGCACCTTTGCCCACACTGAGCAGCGACAGCTTCTACCTTGCGGTCACATCGCTCTGCACCACCTCATCTGCTGCAATCTTCACCTTGAGCAACACATCCAACGACTTCAGCTCTTTGAACTGCGGCGCAAATGCCATGCATTTGAGCTTGCACAAAGCATTCCACCCCTGCTGGTATTTGGTCACTGCTGCACTAACTTTGTCACCGATGAGGGAGATGAGGGTCCTGGATTTTGTTGCCTTGACTTGGCTGGTCATGTTCTTGTCGTGGAAGCTAATGAGGTAGCGCTTCGTGTGAAGATGGCTGTGCAGACTAACCAAGGCATCGGAGCACTGGGCTTTTCACAGGCAGGCCTCCATGTCAGGCACCCTGCTTTGGTAGTCTTGCTCACGATCTGCTGCGCTGAGATCCGACGGCAGGAATAGCTTGACTTTCTCAGTGACGAGAGGAGGCGAATTGGGGTCTCGGGCAACTTCTTTGGCGGTGATAGCACGAGCGGTGGCGGAGGTGTAAATGTCTTGAAGATGCCAGAGCACCCTGAGTTTGGCAAAGAAGGTCAGATGCAGCTCCGCAATCTTGCTGCTAGTGTCGGCGGTAATCATCATTTGGCCTGAAATCTGCACCCATATCTGACACCTGTCACGTTTCAAGCCAGGGACCTTCCATGCTTGTCGAGAAACAGGACATACTAGAAATCCTCGAGTTGTAACCCAGCCACCGGGAAAGCTGTCATGCTTGTCCCCTGCAGGGGAGAGCCTCCTTTCCTCCCCTCCTCAAAAGTGCGTACCATTTTCCCTTTTGAAGGTCCCCAATGCCCTTAGGACGCACACACTCATGGCGCGCACAGACACAACCACCTACACCCGATGTGCTCTGCATATGCCCTCGCATAGCATCATCAACACAACGAGGATGAAGAAGCACAGTACAGTCAGATCACCAAATCGGGACACACTTGGGAACCACATTCGGACATCTCCCAAACGCACTCCTCAACCTCGGGCGCTGACAGGGATGCGACCTAGGACCCATAAAGCCCTAATCCGAGCCTCACCAGGTCTCTCCGTTCAACTCTTGGTCCAAAAATCACATGATTTCCTGCCCACTTTCGGAAGCTGGCAAAGAATTTCGATGCCACCAAATGCCACAGCGGTAAATCATTGATTTCATTCAATTATAACCAGCACTGACCGAGTTTTAGGATTGATATTCCTCCTGTACTGTAGATACTAATCCTTTTCTGGATGCAAACCTCGGATTCCTATCTTTCAGCAATGTGTGAGACCGTTATTGAACCCTCTGACATGTCAACTGACTTACTGTGCTGCCAGTTTCCTCTGGTTCTGCAACCTGCGGGAGAAGTCCAACCCGTATAGCAAGTATGTTGAGGCAACAACAAGTGGGGGATGGAGTTAGGCATGCTGGCATGGCCAATTTGACCAGTACGCAGCTCAATTAACTTCTTTTAAGCACTAAAACCTGTGTTGCAAGTGTAGGGCAACGAGAATATTAAGCAGGCACGGTCACTAGGTTACCTTGTGAGGAGGGTGACAAAGAAATCTCGGAGAAGCTTATAAGTCAGCCGGATATGTCGTCGGTTAGAGTACATACAGTGTACATATTTTAGCCAGAAATAATATCAAATTTTGCATTGTGTGCTGCCCCCTCCAGAACTCATGATCACCGCATTGTATTGCCCCCGGGGTTTAAACGCAACAAGTATGTACCATTTTGTTGTTAGCGCTCATTGCTCAACCTCCTTTTTGTCCTGTAGGAACTTCGCTGTCCGGCCTTGATATATTGCCAAGGCAGCGCTATTCAACCACCTTGGATGGATCAAGATTTTTTTCACAGCACCTGACCTGAAGTCTAGTAGGAGATTGTGCCGACATGTCAGTCTGGCAAGTGTTCTTATGTAAAAAGGAAATTGCAAAACAATCACATAGTCAAGTGAAATGGGGTTACATACAGGCGAGTTAGGGCCTGATCGGGTGCGATGCTTCGATCAGGCATCCCAGCCAAATCCGAAACGTGGGCTGCCCGAGGCATAAGCACGCTTAGGGCGTAGCATGATGGTGCTCAGTGGCGCCTGGGAAATTTCCTCAGCTGGCACACATCTCTCTCTCTCTTATCTACTCTCGTTACTGAGCCTCACTGTAATTCAAACTCCCTATATACTCTTTTAATCTCCTCTCTGTGCCTCTCCACCCCTCTCCACTATGGCACGCGAAAAGGACAGTGGTCCCTGCTGCATCTGGTGTGACGCCGACAATGCCGCGCTCATTCGCAAATTGCGTGAATGCAAGGACATGGGGATGCAGTCCGAGAGCGGCTGGAAGCCCCAGGTGTGGCACCTGTGCGCCGAGTGTCTCAAAGGCGGTGCTGGTGGTACCAAAACTGCCGACAAGATTGTGGACCACTATACAAATGTGAGTCTGCTTTTCATCGTCGCATGGTACATGCTCACTTTTCGAAGCTCAAATCTGCGTTCATCACCGTCCGCAAGCTCCGTGAGCAGTCCGGGTTCGGATGGGACGATGGGCTCAAGATGGTGACTGCCAGCGACGACGTCTGGGAAGTCTACATTGAGGTGCATTCCCACATCATACTCTCACCTCCCTCTCTTCTCATAGCCTCCTCCTAGTCCCACAACAAGGCCCGCAAGTGGTATAACACCCCGTTCCCACTGTACGATAAGATCTTGTACCTCGTCGACGGCATTGTCGCAACTGGGGCAGGGGCGTTCCACGCAGGTGGTGCTACACAGACGACGCAGTCCTCGCAGTCACAAGAGCCAACGGACACCTTCCTGGAGACCCAAGATGATGGTGACATGTCTGGTGCTGGAGACATGTCAACTGAGGTGCGCAGCCTACTTTTTCTTTATATGACTATCTGACCGTACACCATAGACCCTCGTTCAAAACGACGATCTCATGCCATCGTCCCCTATTCGCACCCCAGCACCCTCTCGTCGCAAGCGCGCTGCGTCATCACCTGTCGAGAGCTCGCACAAGACTCGCAAGTGCCATGCTGAAGCCGCAAGCAAGATCGCCATTGCTCTCTGTGATGTTGTGAGCTCACTCAACATCGTCGGCAGTCCAGAGGTGCGCCAACGCGCTATCAAAATGATGGAAGAGGATGATGAATTTTCGGATGGGGAGGAGGCAAATGTGATGCGTCTTTTTTCGAGGGACACTGCGATCGCGCAGACGTACATTGGCTCGAGTAAGAGGACCACCCGCACCGCATTCATCCGCTCGATCCTCGATGACGCCAAACTGTAGATACATACATTTATTGTCCCACTGTAGCTTATTGATTACAAAAAGTTACTCATAATTTTGGTGTGAATCGGAAGCCCTGTCTAGTCCTCTCCGTATTCTGCTGTGTACGCTACATAGTCGTCACACATCTGCTGTGCAATGTGATCACTGCAGGCCGATGCGCGTGCCTTCTCCTCCGCCGAAATCTGCATCCCCAACTCCTCTGGCATGATTTCTCGCGGCTCTGCAACATCCTCCATTACAAAATCGCTGATGCTACCAGATCCTTCCCGGCGAAGTGTGTTGTCACCGAGGTCTTCTGCTTCATCTGTTCGGTCATAGACGCGCAGGAAGTTGTGCAGGGCGGAGATGGCTGGAATCAATTTTGTTTGAGTCTCGATGGGATACTCTGGGGCTCGCGAAGAAATGGTGCATCATCGTTTTAAGATACCTAATATACGCTCAACAATGTTCCGGGCCTGCGCGTGGCGAAGATTGAAGAGTTCCTCCCTGATTTTGGGCCTTAAAAAATAAGATGTAAATAAACGAGGCCACAGTAAACCGAGTGCACATACTTTTGGTGGGCGGTACCCCATTCTTTGAGATGATACCGAACCCCGCGATAAGGCGTTAAAAGGACATCGCACAGAGGAAAACCTGCGTCCGCCAGGTAATACTTGCCCAAAGGCACCGCAAAATCATGCTCCTGTGCGTACTCGAAAATCAGGGAATCCGAGGCGCTACCTTCCCATCCACTGAGGATGTACACAAACAGCATTGCAAAGCTGCAGGCTGCAAGGACATTCTGCCCAATGAAGCCTTTCCGATTTCGGTAGCGGGCCATACAATCGGAGAGGACCCATGCGTGAAAGTGCGACCCATCGATAGCTCCGCGAGCGTTCCGAAAATACGGATATAGCTTGGGGTTATTTTTAATCTCGGCTGGGGTCTCGTCAGCAGGTAGATGGACGTGTTTTTTGTAGAAGGAGCCCAGGAGCATGCCAAGAATTGAGTAGATGGATCTGTCTGCCTCTTCAGTGCGGACCTAGGCAAGAAATAAAAATAGACTTCATGTACTTGTGAATTGTCTCCGTGCTATGCTGGAATTGTTCCTGCAGCATGCGGCTGCTACACCTGGTACGAACAAAGTGAAGAAACGTGGCGAGTTTCTCGTCAGAATAGACCAATTTACTAGACACGAGGCCAGAGTATGCCTAGAGCTCAAACGAGAGCCGATAGAAGGCGTGTTTTGCCATGCCGAGCTGCTCCCGGAACCGTGTCGGATGACCAGAAAGAAGCTTGGTCAGCCATTTATGTCCAGTAAGAAGAGAGGTGTGCATTGGGATGGGCTCTGGAGCCGTCAAGAAGAGGGAGGCCGTAAATTCGGCCACAGTACAGGCCAGTGCCGCGACGAGCCGAATTTTCCTCTGCCGTTCGCGTTTCTTGTGTGTTATGGCTGCAAGGCGCGCTGCACATTGCTTACGAGCGATTAGACACGTCGCAGCGCCTCTGCTGCGGGCCATAGTGGTGATGCGAGTGGAAACAACACGAAGAAGAGTTTATTTACACTGATTTACAGAGTGACTGATGTGTGACCGCACACGTAGATCTGTGGGAACATGTTTCAAACGGACTGATGGGCTGGAGCGTAAGCGTAAGCAGGTGCGAAGCATCGCACCCGATCAGGCCCTTAGGTATATGTTGCGGCAGATCAAAATTGAACAGACTCCTCCAGACCGGTCATTCATTCTGCCTACAGTGCTTTGCATAAGTCTGGGAAAACACGTTTTTGTTTTGAGCCATCACGTGGCTGCCTGATCGTCACATCACACTCTCGCTCATTGCCTCCCACCTCAATGTTGCATGGAAGATACTTGCTCTTTGCCTCTGTAATGTCTCTTAAACTCCTCAGTTGTATATCTGGATGCTTTCCTGGTCTTTCTAGCCTATCTTGTGTGATCTTGTCCCGCTTTGAAGTCATTTCTCCCACTAGGGTTGCGACTCGGCTCTGCTCCCTGCTCAGGCACTCCCGTTCATGCAGCAACGGTGTGATATCCCGGAAATTGCACACAACGACCAACAGTCTAGAGGTCCATGCACACAGAGAGAGTATAAATACAAGATCCTCCAGCTATAGCTGACCATCTTCATTATGGCCGGTGGTCGACGCAGCCTCGCAAACCCAGCTGGTGCCACTCAAGGCTCCGCTTTCTATGAGCTCGTTGTTGCTCCTACCTTTACCCCTGATCTTACTCGGCCATATCAGCCCCCCAGAGGTGCTCTCGGAATGGATGGGCTGCTTGATGGTGAGTTGCTCTTCGTAGGTCTTTTTCTTCCACTCACCGGTGGGACAGATCCGTTCCCCGCCGATGTACTGACTCCACCCGATGCTACCTCCGAGACTGCGGGCACTTTTTAAAGTACGGACACTTCGTTCCCCCTTGGCACAATTTTTCATGTTTTTTTAGAGCCCATTGTGGAAGCTCGGCTTCTTTACGTCCATGTCACTGTGGAGCGGACGGAACGTGCGAAGTTGACTTGCAGCAATGCACGCCTGAAGAAGGAGCACAAATCAAACCTTGTTTCGAGGCCCGTTGACGTTGTGAGGGCTGTATATGCTCTGCATATGCCCTCGCATAGCATCGCTGGCACAACGGGGATGAAGAAGCACAGCACGGCTATATCACCAAATCGGGACACATCTGAAAACCGCATTCGGACTTCTCACAAACACGCTCCTCAACCTAGGGCATCAACCGGGACACAAACTACGACCGATAATCCACTACAGACACCGTTGATTCAAGCCCCACCGAACCTTTCGCCCTGACTCCGGGTCCAAAATCGCACGATTTCCTCTCCACTCCCCAACCTGGCCAAAATCCTTCGATGTGCAATAAATGCCCCAGCACCAGCAGCCTACCTAGTCCATTGCCCATGCGACACCGCACCAGAAGCCTCCTGGTCCCCAGAAATCGCTTGATTTTCACCAAACAATAAGCGACTCTGAAGACCGTGCCTGTAAAATTGCTTGATTTCTTAGCATTGGACGCCCGTTTTGGACTGCAGGCATCGTTGTCCGTCTGTCGCCCTCCCTACGGACCCCAGGCCCGAGGCCGCCGACACACCGTGGGACGTTCTGCCTCCATTTGGGCTTGGCCTGAAACAAGGGAGCAAGTCCTCTATAAAATCACTCGATATTTCGACCTTGGAGCCCCAAAATCGCCCTCTTGGACCCCGGAATTGCACAATTTCCCTGATTCCAGCGGGCCTAGCTTCCCTTTGTGGAAGGAGCGCGTGGTACCAGATGCCGGAGGCTGTACAGGCAGCAAAGGTATAAAAGGGCAAGGTTTTTGGAACTTTAGTCAGTAGTCGACCCGTGTATCTCCCCCACCAATACACTCGGTTTACCACCACCACCACCACCACCACCACATCTAGTGTTCCCCGCTGCAGCCTTCCGTCCGAGGCTCGCTCTCGTCCTTCCTCGTACCCCTCGCCACGGTACACACCACCTAGACGCATTATCCGTCACCCAGGTATCCACATTCATTGACCACACCATTTATTGACCATCTTCTCATCTCTTGCAAGACACCTCGCACACATACACACACACCCACGGAACACACCGCATCTGCGCGACAGCCATCTACGCCACTGGTGTCCATCTCGTATTAACCCCCTAGTGGCCGAACGAGCTACAAAGCGAATACCATCTATTTCGCATCGTAGCACCGCGGTCCACATCACAACGTGCTCGCAACTTCTCGGGTCGAGTTCATCCCAATTGCCCTCAGCGCTCATGAATACCAAGATACATATATTGCGGGGGTTGCAAGTGGTCCAGGAATTCGAGTGTGGTGGGCCGGGTCATCGTATGTTCCTTCCCCTTTTTCTAGAATAACTCTGACATTTTCAGGGGCGGTAAATTGGGTGTGGCGCTGGTTCTTTTCGATAATGATTGGAATATCATCACTGCGAAGCTCAAGGCTGCCCTGGAGTTGTCCAAAAAACTCGACACCATTTGCATTTCCTTTGATCTCGATGCAATGGAGGGTTTCAAACAACGTTCGAAGCGTGTATGCAGTTTCCTTCTATCGCTCTGAACTGCTTGCTTATGTCTCCGACAGGCTCGTTCTCTGGACCCCTACGAGCCCGAACTTACCTATGGCACACGTGTATGTCCCTCAATTCTGCTTCTTGTACTTTTTTTGACTGTGTGTCAGGTCCCGAATTCTGAGCACTGCACGCCTGCCGAGATTGCTCTTGGTGGCACAATCAACAAGATCAAGGCTGTGCACTTCTGGGCACAGCATGGCACCTGCTACATCAACGCCGACTGCCAGCACCTCGAGATGAATCGATTTCGCCTCCGTATGTGGGGGCAGGCCGTCGTGAGTATTGGTTTTTCCCCCCTTGTACTGGTGATTTTACTCACAGACACTACTTAGGCTTCCAAACAATACACGCCCTCCGATCCTCCGCCCGATGCTCTGTTGACTGCATGGACTGGGGCGAGCACCTTTACTGTACTATTTCGACCGAAGGTTCACACCATGTCACCTGTCACCTAACAAATTCATTTTTTTGACGGTTCATTCTGACAGATCAGCCATGAAATCCCCATATAAGGTAGTCCGGCGAATGCCGGACCGAAATTTTGCCATTTTCTTGCCTATTTCGGCCTCAAATCCTCAATGTCACCATCACCGGGACCAAATTCATTCAGTTCACGACCCTCCGTCACCCGTCACCTGAACCTTCGGTCGAAATAGTACAGTACGTCGGCATCGAAGCCTCGCAGCCGTACTGGGCCCTCCCCGGCTCAGCAGCCTCCGACAGCATCCACCTCGACGTCCGATACCACCAACCTCTTTCTTACGACCATGGTGCCGGTTATGGCGATGATGGCCCAAAATATGGCAAGTAATATTCCTCGTGCACCGGCTCCCACTCCCCTTGTCCTCCCGACTCCACCTCATAGTCCCATGGCAGCCTCTAGCCCCCCGCCCGACATTGAGGACGACCTGACCGTCTCCATGGATGTGTTCCGCCGTGCCAAGAAGATCCCTGACTCCATCATCAACAATGTGACAGTCGGACAGTTCGGAACGGTCACTACACACCCGTGACCCGATATCCTCAGCGAACCATCTGTCACCTTGGAGCGGCTCATAGAATTGATGGGTCTTGCGGAGGGGCAGGTGCATCAACTCAAGAAGTTCGCACGCCAGTGGGTGGGTAAAATTGAAGGGAAGCGGGCACGGCGGGGAATCGAGTTCTATGTTGGAAATTTGATTTTGATCTTATAAGAGCGTGACGTTATAAGCCGCTTAAGGTAGGGGCCATACAAATCCCGCCAACGTCACATGACTATCCGGATTTGGGCAAATTCCCTTGTAAAAGCCCGCAAATAATGGCCACATCATCTCGGGCTTATCCCCTCCATGATTTTGTAGAAAAACATGCCTATTGTATTTGGGAACTTACCCATTTGTGAGAAACTCAAAATTGATGGACGAGATGTCGAAATGGTCTGAAATGCCTTGCAAGGCAAACTCCTCCTTCAAAAAAAAACCAAATGCTAATGGGTCTTGTCAGACCAAGTTTTATAGATCTTTGAACGATTTCATGGAAGGGATTTGTCCAGGGTACTCTACTTATTTTATACAGCATTTATTTTGGGAATTTGCCCAAATCCAGATAGTCATGTGACGTTGGCGGGATTTGTATGGCCCCTACCTTACAAGATCAATATAAGCAAATAGCTGCCCTTGCAAGCTCTTGCGGACACGGCATCTCTTGCAAGCCCTTGTGAATTCAGCCCCAGTTACAGTTGGCCATCCACTGCCCACCGACCTCCTACCCGCATATACGGCTTCAGAGGCACTGATTCGGCCCAGCAAACCCCCAGCAAACGCTATGCGCCGCCGTCGACTTGCCTTCTACTTCCGTTGATTTCATCCCGCTTTCAAGACTTTTGGAAGGGTTTCAATAGGTCCAGGTGGCCTATTATACCAAATATCACTCGTCAAGGGTCATTTGGACCACGAGAGAGTCGGACTATTAAGGTGCGTCTACGTGTTTTTCTAAGGATAACAACCTACTAACCGCCATCTTCCGCACTATAAACAGTGTGCGTGCCTCATCTCGATATGCATCTGCCTTCCTCCCTTCTCCCGCTCTTTCCCATGTTCTGTCTTTCTTCTGTGCCTTTTCGCACACTTACATGGCGCCGAAGGCTCCCTTCTGTACTGCTATCCCATCCTGCAATCCAAATGGACTCGCAAGACATACTTTATAGTCAAATGAGCCACGCATCAGACACCGCAAAGACACCGCTGCCCCCGGGACGGCCGTTGAGACACCCGCTCTTTCATTCATGTGACAGCGAGGAGGCGCCGGCGCATGCCGTGCACGCGGCGGCGGCATGCATGGACGCCCGCGAATACGCGGTGCGTTGTGAGTGTGCGGCTTGCCGTGTGCGCTGTGTCACATTGTATGTACGTGAAACGTGCTCCCGAAGTGGCGGGCACTGGCGGTACGCGTATCCGCGCGGTTAATATCCAGTTGGTGTAGGCCTGCAGCGCATTGAGTGCGCGGATTTTCGTGCAGACCCGGGGAGCCGTGTCGAACGACCCGCACTGTCTGTTGGCGCATCGTGGAGTAGAATGCAATGGAAGGGTGCTGCACGACGCGATGGAGACACACTTTCTGTGCGTATTCATGCTTGTAGTCGTGCACCCGTCCCGTGTCGTGTACACACATTCTGTGTCGTACTCCCCCGGCCTTTCGTCTGCTCTCTTCCTTCCTCCACTCCCCCTTCTACCCCTCTGCGCTCGAGCCACACGCACACGGTGTCCATCGCTCCACTTATGCGCCGCTGTATTCTCACTCCCGTACTCCCACTATACTCCCAGTGTATCTTTTCCAGCTGATGCACAATGCGCGACAACTAGTGTGCATCGCCTCATGCCGCGTGCCCATGGATGCCCGCGGATTGACGAGTGTGTACGGCTTGCCCTGTGCGCTTCGTTGTCCGGAACTGCTCGGTCTGCACGCAGCGACTTCATACTCTGCTGGCGACTGCGCGGACTGGCAAGGGTATGGTGCAAGTGTCCATAGCGAGTCTGTGCGAGGACACCGACATAGACGTTGAATCACTGCGCTGCACTCCCATCCCTCCTTTTCCACGCTGAACGCCCCCTACCTGCTCAGATCTATGTACCGTGGAACACGCAATGCATCCATTACCGCCTGTTACATCCGCACAGAGTCCGGATGTCCTTCTTTCAACCACTGAAGCTACCATTCCTTCCAGACCCTCGGAGAGATACTCGAAGGGAAGTGTACGTTGTATTGATGCTTATTAGAAGGAAGAACAAACTCGGTTCGTTTGTCTTTGCCTCCACTCCCAAGGCGAACTTGGAGTCTTGTTCTATGCTTTCAATTCTACATTTGACCGGCCAAAGGTTTCGAAGAGAAGTTCGACTCTATTTCTGTAGAGCTCCGAATGCCCCCAGCTATTGTGTTGTGGCTCTGGCACATGGATTTGATGCCCTATTGGAACATTCAACCGGGACTTCAGGTTCAAGTTGAACCTCAACCGACTCCAGACCTTAGTTGAATTGGGTAGCATCATCCACTTGATTCCCGCCAAGAAGTCTCCGCAACATCGAAATTATTATTCCGTGAGCCACGCCCAATTGAATTTAATGTCCTTGCTGACTTATTCACGGACCACATACTCTGAATGAAATTTTGCGCCCATTATACATGTTCCACCTCTCGTTAGATTTTAATGATAGCATTATCAATATTATTCACAGTACCATGACGTTGTAGAGCGGGGGGAATTTTGCACGGTGGAAAAGTCGTCAAAAATGCACAATAAGGAGGGAAAAAGATGTAATAAAGACACACCATCCAAGCATTAATCCGAATAAATGGACAGGGAAGCCAAGGAAAATGCTTCGGAAGATAAATACGTACAAATGACGCGTCCAGACACAAAGGACAAGCATACAAAAGTGACACGTACACGAATAACCGAACCATAGCTCGCGCGGAAATTAAAACGATCAAAGTGACACGTACACGAATGACCGAACCATGGCTCGCGCGGAAATTAAACGATCACGTGATTCCGGCAGCTACCGCAGCAGCATCAAATACGTTCCAGACGCGTCCGTTGCATAGTTCCGGATCTCAAACACATCGACAAATAGCAGGGTGGCATTAGGAAGTGTTTGGGTACTATGGTAGCTCCCGAAACTAGGGAAATGGGCATGGAAACTGGGAAATGAAGAGTTTCAGGGCAACTATCGGGAAGAGAAAGGTGTTTGGGGCTGCGGAATGGATGAGACTTGACGACGAAACAAGTTTCGAGTTATGTATTTATGTATGATGTGTTATTTGGTAAGGACAAACATTAGGGGTATATAAGGGCCGCGAAAATGTACTAGACAGAATAATACACCGCTGCCCAAGTTTTTACTTGTGATCACACTTTTCTGACTCGCTTGCTTGCTCGCTTTATCGGATTTGAAGGAAGTTACATTGGGATTACGGAATAGGACGGGACTTTACAGATTTGGAACGGAATTACGGATTTCGGGCTCAGAGTTGGATTTGTTGTTTGGATTTTGGACTTGTTCATTTGCTTGCTTTGACTCTCAAATTTTATACTTTCTACCCCATTCCAACTTCATACTCATGGTTTCCTGCCACGTGAACCCCCGAACAACACCGAATATCAAGCCTTGTGTTTGTGTTGGTGAAAAACCTTGTTAAAACCTTTGAATAAAGGTTTTTCATCAGTGCGCGCATTTCTTACCTTTCAACGTTGCCTTGGATTGGCGGCAAGTAAGATAAATCTGATCTTGAATTTCGGCCTGCTCAACCTTGAATACATAGCAGCGGCTGCTCTTGAACTCACTCCTAGTCCGCTGCTCTTCTTAGGACATGCACACTGCTGCCGCAAGCAGATTCTCTGTGTTCAATTCGCGCACATTTCAGTCCATGCAATTCAAATTACGTAGTGTGCAGTCAGTTCCACCCACTCCAGTGCAATGTCTACATTTAATTACTGCTGTGTCAGAAAGATCCATTGTTTGCGTTGGTGCAACTCCGTTACAAGTTCATTTCTGTAATTTCATCTGGGCTCAAATCCTGCAAGTAACCAAATCGGTCATTTAGTGCTTTGGCAATTTTACCGGCCTGGCATCAGTTTTTTTTACAAGCCCAGCCTTTCCCATCGCGCGCGTCAGGATCCCATCGACCGTAGAGCGTTCGGCATCAAGGCTATCCGAATGCCTAATGCGGACACACACCACCACCCGGGTAGTCAATTTTGTTGAAATATGCAATACAAGCTTGCCCTTAGTAATACCACATGTAAAATATTGTATTATTATGTAGATATGAGAGGTATTTTATGCTAAGAGAATTTTTGAAGCCCTCTCGAGATACATGCCGAGTAAGGAACAAGTGTCTGAAAGTATGGGAGCATTCCGTGATTTGATCCTCGAATATCGGCGAGATGTCACGGTGCCGAGATTTTGAACTCATAAAGCAGCCATTTGGACCCTATTTACACTGACAGAGCACTGACAAATAATCTCTGTCAGTGGTGGGGAGATTCGATTGAGGTTGCAATTTCCTTTCCAGATAAGACGGGCCGGAATCCCGGAGGGTATCATAGAGGTGAAAATTTCTCTGCACACTTAAATTCAGCCTTTAAAATGGTGTCGTACCTGGTTCTCAACAGCACAAGCGGTCAAAGGATGCCACGTGGATAGTTGGCTCAATGTGAGATATAGCACGCCAGGGCCCTATAAACCAACCGTAGGCATCTTCCTATGAACAGCCCTATAGTGTAGTAGTAGTTTTGTATTTCCTTAATTTAGACCCGTTCGCGCAAGGTCATGAGTTCAATCCCGCCAGTAAGTAATTAATTTCCGCACCTGTCAAATTTAAAGTCAATAGCGAATAGTCAGTAAAGTAATAGAAAGTCACAAAAGCCGGTCAATCGAATAGTATAAATGAAAGGCCCTCTGCTTATATTTCTGACCTAAAAACCCCCTCTTTCACAAGGCCTTGTAATGCTCGCCTCTTATAACAGTCCGCTGTCTTACAAGCGGTGTCTCCTCACACAAGACCCTCATAAGAGCCAGAGCTCTTATGACCTTATAAGGCCTTGGCGGGCCTTACAGCCAAAAATACAAATCTCCGATATAGCCTTTTCTGATATCGTACTTGGACACTCTGCTAATTCATGCCAGTGTTCTTCTATAGTTTTCCATTGACACTAGACCTTCGTTTACATTTGAATTACATATACCCGCAGTCTCTGAACCAACCTTGAGCCATCTCCGGAGTGATGTGTATAACTGCCTGCATAATCAACCACAGCAACCGCTCTGGTGTGAACGATCCTTCATGCTGATGCAAGAATGCTTTGATAGAGGAGAACACCTCTTCAATTGGGTTAAAATCTGGCTAGTACGGGGATAGATGAGGTGTGCACCTGCTTGGTAGCTCACATGCCTGTGGCGAACGAACAGAGACATACCGCATTCCTCTTCAATCAAGCTTCGGATGTCTTCGTTGTGGTGGATGGAACAGTTGTCAAGCACGACAACACTGCGTTTTCCGGGATAAGGATTAAGGATGGGAGCCTTTGCGATTGGTTAGCTGAGCATATTGAGCGGACATAGTCTGCACACAATTTGTTCTCTAAAAAAATCAAGGAAGTGCTCTTTGGTGACAGAACCTTCAAAGATATTGAGGGTGACGATACCTTCAGTGGTCAAAGCTGGGAGGATGGAATAGCGGACACCGCAGATGAAAATGGTGCCTTGGATGCATGGAGTTCCCAACATAGATTGTCTATGGGTCCGTTGGACGGTTCGGTTGTCGACAGCACTCTCATCGAGGGCTACGAACATGTTGGGATCCTCGTATTGTGCCATGTCTGCCTCCGAGATTGTACATAGCTGTTCATCGCGCTCCGCTGCCGCCTTGGTGAGCTTCTTTCGGCTCAACTGGAGCTGCACCATGGCACGGCTGATCATCGCAAGAGACACATACACCTCCCGGACGGATGGGAGCTTGGATTGAAGCTCGTCCAGATACAGAGTCGGGTTGGCACGGAGAATCTCCTCGAGATAGTGCATCGTCGGCCTTCAAGGTACTAGGATGACCGGTCTGATGTGCAAAGGGATTCTTAACCTCCCCTTAGTCACGATAGAGGCTGACAGTTTTCGAAACAAGACCAATGGAGACCTCTGCCTGTTCTGCGATGGCCTCCATCGTAAGGCCGTCCTCGAGATACCATTTGACGATTCGTTGCTTAAGATCAATGGATATCTCAGCAGGCATGGTGGTGGGGGGCGAACAATGGATTTTGTGAGATCTGATACGGTATATATGAGCAAGGGAACGAGGTTTGTGCGAGGCAAGCGCGAGGTGCAGTGTGATGTGACCATCAATCGTCAGCGTGATCGCTCAAAATAAAAATGTGTTTTCATAGACTTATGCAAAGCACTGTAAAACATTTTATGTTAACAAGTACGCTGACCACCATTCCCATGAAATAGCATTCTAGTATAAACCATCATGTCGCACATATTACATACCAATAATACCACTTGAACATCTTTGAGAAAAAATATGTCTTACACATCTTTGAAAGTGCGCCTGAGAGACTGACCTGAAAGACAGTGGATCAAAGACCTAGGACTTGGTCCGAAAGACAAAGACTGCCTAAGATGTGGTCTCCAAGACCAAAGACATTGTTACCAAGACTAAGACATGGAAAGACGGATTTGAAAGACCTAAGACGCCAAAGACACATGTGTAGTTTTACTGATGTTTAACAACAGTAATAATCAAGCACCAATCCAATTGAAAGATGAGAACACCTTCCACTTAATTGATATCTTTCCCAACCGAGGTAAGTAAGTAGACCATCTAGCAGCATAAAAGAAGGGACCTACCTCTGATCCTGCTTTGATCAGTTTCCATCATGCCCCGATTGCCCACCCTGACTCAAACCCGCCTTTCCTAGCCACACTTTCGGCAAGAGGGGACAGGATGTGGGGTGGTCTGTCAATTGCTGTTTTTTTCCTTCGGAAGATGTTTAAACACGGAAATAATCAAGCACTGGGCTGATTGACAGATGGGAGAACACTTCTGATTCGGGGATCTTTCCGACCAATGCCCATAAGTAGACACAGTCTAGCAGTATAAAAGGAGAGACCCACCACTGATCCTGTGTTGATTATTTACCATGCCCTCTCGTCCCACCCTAACAGAAATTCGCCTCGACAATGTCTCAACATGTTTGAATACTACTGTGAAAACTCTTGAAATGGTCTCCCAAAGCTTCAAGACACCATTCTTGGAGCCCATTTCAAACATAATGTGGTCCATCCTGACTTCTATCCAGGTAAAATAATAAGCCACGCTCCTTCCACTGTCACTCACCCAGTTTGAATAGACAATCAAGAAGAACAAGGATGAATGCATAGGAATGCTGGAAAAAAATCATGATGTCCTCTATGCAATTATCCGGCTTCACACCAATATGGAGAGTTCTGCTACATTGTTGATGATGGAGAATCTGAGAAATTTCATAGAGTCAATTCCCTCAATACACGACAGCTCTAACTTCTGCTAATATTTCTCAGGACCCTGCACAAAATACACACCTTCATTGAAGCCCAGCAAGAGAAGAAAAAAATCAAGCAGCTCCTCCGTCAAGGTGAAACAAGCACATTACCGAAAGGTTGTCATCTGGGGCTGGAAAAGGCACTTGAGGTGTTCAAAATCTGTCAAGTGTTGTGATGACCAGACTATTATTGCAACTTGAATATACAGATATATTGAACAATGGGATAGAGATGCAACAACATACTCAAAATATGCACCAAGAAGTGCTTGAGCTCATTGAATCCCTTTCAGAGGGAGGAACTTCTGACCAAGGAACTTCTGTGTGTATTCATCCACTATGTTTCACAGTCAACAGTCACTAATTTCCCTGCAGATCAACGAGTTATTTCCACCTCCCAGCAGAGGTAAGGGTTGATATAAAAAGTCTTTCATGACTCATCCCAAAGTTTAACACCGGGGGCAAAGGCTGGGGCACCTGAAAGACAGGTGCCTTGACAAGAGGTACTCTGCATGTGTTCTGCAGCTCCTTGCAGAACACCAAACACATCTTGAAAGGGTGATAATGAGCCCTTAGCACGACAAAGGGTTCACAAAGAGAAGACAAAGGGCAGGCACAATTTCGGGGATGGCAGGAAATTGTGCCTGCCCTTTGTCTTCTTTTGTGAACCCTTTGTCATGCAAAGAGTTCATTATCATTCTTTCAAGACATGTTTGGCATCCTCAAAGGATTCACTGCTCACATGCGTCGGGACCTCTTGCCAAGGCACCTGTCTTTCAGGTGCCCTGGTCTTTGCCCCCAGTGTAACCTTGCTTTAGTAAGGTCCCCCTCCCTGAAATTTCATTAACCAAAACCTGCATGGAACAAATAAACCCCAACATGAGGTCGACTTCATTCCTGTGACCTTAGCCCAAACCTGCATAGAACAAATAAACCCCAACAAGAGGTTGACCTCATTCCTGTGAACTTGGCCAAAATCTGCATGGAACAAATAGACCCAAATAATAGGTCAACTTCATTTCGAAAACTTAGGTGAAATCTCATACTGTGGCTTTGCTGGGCCGACAGCAAGGTTCTAGACGACATGGCCGGCCACTTGTAGTTCAAACTCTCTTTCAATGTTGCCATCTGAACCGAAGATCTTTCATGGCCGTGAATCAGAGGTCTTGTTGATCATTCAAACCTTTGCCCACAAGCACCCCAGGATAGCAATGTTGGGAGCAGGAGGAATGGGAAAGACAAGTTTGGCAAGAGCTGTATTGCATCACCCTGAAATCACAGCCAGATATGACCAGCATCGGTTTTTCGTTGTTTGCGAGACTACATTGAATACAGTTCAGCTGGTTGTCATCATTGGAGCTCACATAGGCGTCAAGCCAGGCAAAGATCTCACTCGGCCAGTTATCCAGCATTTTGGATGTGGTGGACCTGCACTTTTGATTCTGGAAAATCTGGAGACCATATGGAACCAAGAGAGACCCGGAGTGGAGTTGAGAAGTTCTTGGCCTTGCTGGCAGATATAAATCATCTAGCTTGATTATAAGCTGTGGCACACCTCTGTTCTGCTGACCTAACTACTAACAGTCTTTCAGATCTCAATACATGGAGCAGAAAGACCGGCCAATGTTTAATGGAGTCATCCATTCCTGGAACCATTAAAGCCCCTTTCACAGGATGCTGCCCACAGAACCTTCATTGTCATTGCAGATGATGGTTATGCCAGTGATGATATTAACAAAATCCTTCACTGTGTTGAGGCCCCCTGTAGTCACAGGGTGTGTCTACCGGTGTAGACAGAGGGGTAGCCACAGATGTCTGTCTACCCAATGACTACATATGACTACATTATGTAGACACACTTGGCCTACCTGTGTCTACCCATGTCTACGCTTGCAACCTGTGTCTACCTTGGGTAGCCACATGTAGTCTCATGTAGACCAAGGTACACACACGTAGACCAAGGTATACATACGTAGACATGCATATACTAGCCGCAACTTGGCTGTAATTCGCCGCGAATCCAAAATCCACTCAGCCAGTGAGTACAAACCAAGTACGTACAATGTCGTACGACTCGGATGCGATGCCGGATCACTTCTGCTTGATCATGTTCGGCAAGGCCCACTCGGCATCAGCCGGATCAAACAATCATCAATTCGAGCTCTTGACGCAATTTTTGTATCCTCCAATTCGTTGAACCACTCGAGAAAACGAAGACCAGTGTTCCGCTGTATAGGATGCCGAGTATAGATAGGGAGGGAGCGCACAATAAACGGAGTGGGGGGCCTGAAGAGCGAGGCAGCGCCCATAGCCACCCTGCGCGGCTTGAATGATTTGCAGGGCTGATAAAAGGTTATTCATGATGCCGCTTAAATTAGCTCCAGCCGCATAATTAACCATTCTTTAACTCGTTTGTTGATACATGTTGTGGTCCTTTCTCCATCTGGGCTCACCTCCATTCTCTTTGCTTCCCTCTGCTACACATCCAAGTCATGCACCCATCCTCAAAAATCCCTACTCCATTAGTCCAGCTATGGATCGGCTGTGGACTCCGCAAAATTACTTGCAGTTGGCCAGAAAACCGCACAGCGAATTTTCAACCACAGCCTCGCACAGCTTCAAACTATTTTCATCCTCCTCGTGGATAGTTTTATCCCATATATCCTTATCCCCGTAGTTATTTCTCTCTTTTTGTAGCCTCCCATCTTGCTTGCGAACAGTTGCGAACCCCATTTGAACATCTGGTCTACCATTAGTCACCGTTGACCTTCCGCAATTCATTCCACAGCAGCCGGAGTCTCCCACAGTTATTGCGCAGAAAAGTGCAGCTCCCGCAGTGAGAAAAGCACAGTTCCCGCAGTGGCTACGCATTGCGGCGCAGCGGAATCATCATCCGAGGATTTGCAATGTATAAAGCAGCTCAGGTTTGCTGTTTTCAGCTCCATGTTCCTTCCTTGCTGTCTTCAACCGCGACCCTCTCGAGCTGTCTCACTCTAGGACTTTTGGGCTCCTACGACGAAGACTCTGATGCTCTGACTGGATGATCCTCTGTTGGCGCTATGCTTGCAAGTGCCTAAATAAGTGAAGTTCTACCCTGCAAACCTAGGATCTCGCCATGGCCCTACCGCTCCGGAACGGCCGCAGAATTATATTTGATGCTCGGCTCACGCAGATAGAACTTAGCAGCTCTGTAGCATTATAATTCAATATTTTTCTACTCGTATTTCCATCCACTAGATCTCAGCTTCATTAGGTTTTGAGTTCGACGGCTCTGAAATGGCTCATCTGGTTTCTCTTAGCCCGGCTCTAGATTTGTGTTCTCTCCTCTTGCGAATTTTTCAGTATCACAACTGAATAAATTCAACTGACCTACTCTTCCCAGTATTACAATTGCGAAAGTCTGTTTGAAATCAAATATAGAATCATGGCACTTTCAGTGCCCCGATCCGGAGCGAAGCGAAGGAATATCTTGTTTAGAGTTACAACGTGGTGTGGCGTGTAGAGCTAGTCACAAACATAGGTATAGGACGTGCAGCACCAGCAGAATGGTCCTTCGGGGGGCGCTCACGAGCCCAGACATCAGCTACAAGATGGGGAGGTAGGCGCCTTTGGGCACCATGTGTCTACCGGAGTAGCCGAAAGTAACCGAACGTAGCCGAATGTAGCCGAACGTAGCCGAATGTAACCGAACGTAGACGTAATGTGGCTACGTCATGTAGTCTAATGTAGCAGAACGTAGTCGCAGGGGTCGTCGATCCATTGGACCCAAGGTGTGTCTACAGGGATCAACACATGTAGACACATGTAGTCTCATGTAGTCCCAGGTAGCAGAATGTAGACAAACCTGTGACTACGGGGGGCCTCAACGCAGTGCTTCTCTTAACTGATAACATGCCACTGGCAATTGACCAGATAGCTCTAGGAACCAATGCTTTGAGCCAGCCGTTATCACCGACATAGGACAGGGAAGTGCCGATCAAAGCAGCTCTGCAGGCAAAGATATTTTGAATCGAAAGTTTTGTTTGAAAGATTTCCATATCCAGTCCATCAGGTAATGTCGAGAGAAGGCTCAATAGATGATGAGCACCGGCCATGGAGGCCAAACGAGGGTTTTCAAGAGACAGTGAAATTGACAGATCCAAATTGGATTGTCTGTCATAGCCTTCAGAGAGCAATGACTCAATTTTCATTATTTCAGCTGGTTGGAAGGACGAGGGCAGACTCCACTAATTGACCAGATTCCGAATGTCTTGCCCCGGCCTACTGATGAAGCTCCACCAATGCACGACTGATCACGGAGATCAATACGTGCACATTTGGGACGGATCCAAGCTTGAATTGGAGCTCATTGAGATACAGGCTGGGATTCGCAAGCAAGATCACTGCCAGGTAGTCCGGATCCATCATTCAGGGTCCTTGGGCAGCCAGTTCGACGACTGAATGGATTCGTGACAATTCACGGTAAAGCCTGATTGTCTTCGAAATGAGACCGATGGAGACGTGCACGAGGTCGGCAATCTCCTGTATCAATCCTGTATCGTGTGGGTGTCCTCGAGATACCACTTGACAATACACTCCTTCAGATCAGGGGAGATCTCGGTAGGCATGATGGGGGCAAAAAGTGATCTCTCGACAGCAGATGGGCTCTATACGTCTCAAGGGAACAAGGTTTGCGCGAGGTGCATTACTTTGGTCGCATCACGCCGCTTACATCAGCCGCGTGATCGCACGTAAAACTTTTGTGATTTCACGGAATTAAGCAAATGGCAGTAAATACATCTTCTAGAGTCCAAAAATCCCTCCCAAAAAGGCTTTACCTGGACCTTCAATTATGCTTAGTCCTTGGTGGAGTTCTGAATCTCTTGCTGATGTGTGACCAAAACTCCGAGGATAAAACTCCAAACTCAAGGCCATACATAAAGTATCTATCGGGAGTCATCAACCCCTTCAATACGAGGGACCATCTGAGATGCGGGGAACCAGCCATTCAAGCAGTGACTAGCTCCGATGCAAGGAACACGAGGAGAAACCATGTTGGTCACGGATCTGAAACGATTTGAGTGCCGATTATTCTCAGTTGTAATTTTTCGCATTCCCTGACGTTGAGGCAGTCCCTCATCGAGTGCTTCCTGAATAACCTCGCAGTTATAAATGTGCGAAATAAGTTCTGCAGTAATTTATGTCAATACACCACTTCAAAACCTTCTAATCAAGTATTCGAAGTTGGACCGAAAGCCCAACTATATCTCGGAATGATGGGTTTTTCTACTTTTCTGAAAAACTTCCCTCGCAGTTAATAACTCAGGCCGCCAGAGCACATTTGCAGCGTGCTGGACCAGTTTCTGGTGCACCGGCGGCTATTGTCTGAGGACCGCATCTGACTCAGACCTCACACTATCCTCTGAGCCTCGGTCTCGCACGATAAGAGGACAAAAAAAGCAGGAGAATTGAGAGCAAGCAAGCCCGGGGATCCGGACTGAGCGACAAATTGGACTTGTGCTGCCATTGACGCACATTGACGTGCCACCTTTATAGCGCTTCAATAAGTGGATGTAAACCCTTCACTTTCCCGAGGAATTGTTCCTTGTATTAATACCTCATTTGAAGACAACCACACTTCAGTCAGCTCGGGAAAAACTACCTACGGAGGGTATATCAAGCTCAGAGTCGGTGAGGTGTATATTTCCAATCATTCCATGTGAATTGCAATTGACCAGATCTGCAGTACGCATCTATGCATGTGTTCCAGGCCAACCGCAATCTATGAACTGACTATCTCCATGTGCATCATACACAACACGTCCTGGAAGGGGAACATTACTGAAGATTCACTAAAAGTTCAACCTGGAGTCAGATAACATTCCTTTTATTCTAAGGCCAGTGAGTTATTATTTTCAGTTATGGGCACCACAGATTCGGATTCAACTGCATCTACTGATTATGAGTCGTTTCAGTTTTAAATGTGACAGTAGTACTATACACCCAAACACTCAGCAGAAATGTCTGCAATTTTGCATTAATAACTACTCAAGACGAGAGAATATACACATACCTGATTTATGTATGCTGTGAGCCGTTCTTCTCCAGCTGCTGCTACAATTCTAGTGATTTCTGTGCGGTAGCAGGGTCAATTTCGGTGTCCATCTAGGCTGGAGACTTGGAGGGAGGCAGACTCGGATGGGAGGAGGAGAGAGGAGAAAGCACAGTCAATTTGTTTGGGTGGCATGCCATACATTCTAACAATGGATGGCCACAGGATTCCGAATCGGGAGACGTGTCGTGTCGCGTCGCCTCAATAGGGGTTCCGTCACACAATGTCACATATCCGGCACATGCCGCGCATTTACTGGGTCATTCAACTTCTACTGGCCGTGGCTTCTACTTTTACTGGGTTCAGCATTTACTTCTGCTCAGTGCACTTCTACTTCTACTCGGCGCACTTCTACTTCTACTATCTCACTTCTACTTCTACAACTTCTGTATATACTCGGTCGACGTCTGCGTACTGGATCAGACCGTCGGCATTGCCAGTGTGCTTGCGACGAGCGTGGAGTGGGAGCGAGCATCGTCGACGAGGGCTTCGCTGCAGAATGGTACTAGAAAGAAGGCTTGTGGGATGTCCAATAGGAATGTTCTGGAGCAGCGAGAGAGATATCGGCGTGAAAGGCGCGAAGAAAGCGGCCCATCAAAGAAATACACACACACACATGTTAACGCCCTCGGTCCCGGTTTGGCAATTTTACTCGCAATTATCTCCAGAACACGCTGCTCCGATTTGACCCCCTTGTGTGGAGCCTTGTTTTTGGCATGGGGCATGTTGAGTCCAGAATACTTACCTGGGGAGCGAGCATGGTCGGCGAGAGCATTCCGGATGTCCGAGAACAGTGTTCTTGTCCGTTTTGAGCCGCGAGAGGGCAGCGGCATGTCCCGATCTTGCAAGTCCCTATGGCGGCCCGCTTCGGGAGTTTATGCGCCGTGGATACGTACACAGCACTTACGTGAGCCTGATTCCCTCCGTGCTCATCCGCACCTTCCGCTGCATCCACGCGTAATTTTTCAAACTCGCGCATGCTCTTTCTCTCCCAGTCCTTTTATACCATACAAATGGTGTGCATGTGAGCGCCCTCAAATTTAGCATCCGCGGAGAATCGCGGTCGTGTAGCTGTCAATCTGCCAATCTGTCAATCCACGCCATGGCGGCGCGCACCAGCCGCCTCGTCGGGAGGCCTTCCAGTGGTCCGACTCTGCACGGAGAGCACAGCTCGGACGCTAGAGTATTCCGGCGCACGCAATTGAGGTCAAACACGCACAGCACGCGCGCGGTACTCAGAGCGCGAAGGCGGGCACGTGTGAGCGCCTTAAATTTAGCATCGGCAGAGAAATCGCGGCCGTGCTAGCTGTCAATCTGCCAATTTGTCAATCTGTTCTTAGCTGAAGCTTCGCTGCCTGCTTCCCTCCGTTCCACCACGACCCCCATTACCCAATGGCGGCACCTTCACCTTCATACCCCGCAGTCGGTCCTCCTCGGTTACCCTCGGCTACTGTGATCCTCGAGAGTATTATCCCAGTGCTTAAGCTTGCCAAAGCGGGTGTTACGGGGATCGGCGTTCCCGGCGTGGAAGGGGTAGTCAATGCCGTATACGAGGTGGCGGATATGATCTCGGTGCGCGATTCAGGCTGCTTGAAGTGCTGTAGAGTACTAACTGAGTCGAGCAGACAATGAAAGCTAACAAGGAAGACCTTTCCAAACTCGCAATTCTGCTGGATAAATTGACCGCTATCAATGCCTCGGGCACGGGCGGTGATCTGAAGCAACGGCTCGCTGCAATCTCTTCGTGGGTGTTCTTCATGTGTGCTCTTCCATCATAATCCATTCATCCTGGCCTGTGCAGCGACCTCGGAGAAATCAAGGTCAAGTGCAAATCTCTGGGAGAGAAGGGCCGATTCAAGCAGTTCTTGAAGGGCAGCGATTACAAGCAACAGATTGAGGAGATCAAAAATTCTGTGGCAGCTCAAATGCACCAGTTCACAGTGTGCATTTTGCAGTGTTCCCTGGCCTGTTCTGATTTTTATCTTGTAGTTCTATGGCAACATCTCGATTGAGAAATTGGTCGACACCATCTTGAAGTACGTGCATATTGTCTATACATCCATGCCAGTCACTGATCCGGAGATGCATAGTGTTCTTGTTCTCTCGAAGCTCAAAACTGCCCCGGCACGCTACAATGCAGAGAACACCCCCAATAAATGCATGGAGGGCACACGAGTTGACATGATCAAAGATGTCATTGCCCAGCTGACCAGCACTCCTGATTCATCTCACCAGGTTCTCATGCTGAGTGGGGTCGCGGGAGCAGGAAAGTCGCCCATTGCACAGAGTGTGGCATCAGTTCTGGCGGAAAATAAACAGCTAGCCGCTTCCTTCTTTTTCTCCCGGGACTATGAAGAGCGTAACAAGATCAGGCAGCTTGCCACCACACTCGCGGTCCAGCTTGCGGAATATGATGGTGTTTTTCGCACTCATCTTGTCCACTTGTTGCAAACTGACTCGGATGGGATCATTGATGCAAAGCCACAGCTGCAATTCCAACAGCTTGTTGTGGAAATACTCGCAAAGATGCCGCCTAGTTTGAAACCTTGGATTATCTGTCTCGATGCTCTTGATGAATGTGGAACGGACCGTGGCCAGAGCTTTCTCCGATGGCTTTCAGACAGCATTAGCCGAATTCCGAAGCATATCCGATTCTTTCTGACTGGGCGCCCAGATGTTCCTTCATGCCTCAAATTGCATACTCTGAAGGATCGAGTGCATGGTATAATCCTCGACATTGATGCCCCAAGTGTCACACAGGACATCTATGTGTATGTTGAGAGCTCACTTGATGGTTCCAACTGGACTACACCAGAACCTTGGAAGATCCAGAGTCATGATGTAGATGCAATCACCAGCCGTGCAAGGGGACTATTTGTTTTTGCAGCTACAGCTGTTCGCTATGTGATTGCAGGACTGTCACAAACCCCACCACAGGAATCAGTTAACTATCTTCTTAGTGGGGAATCTCTCACTGATCTGCACACACTGTACCACCAGATTGTAAATGATACAATCCCAAAGCCTATCCAGGGAGACCAGCGTGCACAAGTTGCATATGATCGATCCATGAAGATACTCAGCACAATTTTACTCCTGCGGACACCTTTGGATTGTCAGAGTCTAGCAGGGTTGTTAGATGTGAATGAGGACCTGCTTCTGAAGATGCTGATGCCTCTGAGTGCTGTGATCCATGTCTCTGATATGCCTGGGGTTGCAATCAGACCGATACATCTCTCCTTCCGAGAATTCATCACCAATGGGGTGGGAGCAACCCGACCTGATCTCATCTGTGGGACAAAGGCCCAACAGTGCACACTGTCTGCAGATCTTCTAAAAATCATGCATAAGCTTAAATTCAACATCTGTGATCTACCCACCTCCTACTTGCGGAATGTTGAGATCCCAAATTTTCACATTCCAGGGCATCTTCGTTACGCATCTCAATTTTGGGTGGATCATCTTACTGCAACATCTTATGAGTCCCAGATTGCAGAGACAGCAGAGAAAGTGCTCCATGAACGGTTCCTGTTCTGGCTGGAGATCTTGAGCTTACTTGGAATGGTGGATCAGGCACCCCATGATCTCTCCCAATTAATGACATGGGGAAATGAGGTAAGGGCATTTACCACTTGTAAGATGCAGGAAGATACTGAAAATGACCAGAACTCTTCACTTGTCCAATTTGCAACAGATGCAAAAAGATTTATTTCCCTCTTTCGAGAGGTAATTATTGAAAGTGCTCCACATATCTATATCTCAGCTTTGGCTCTGGCACCGACCAAATCCCAAATTTGGAGGATGTTTAAACCTGAGTTCCCCCGATTAGTATCAGTTACAAGAGGAGAGATGGTCAACTGGCCAGCCATAGTGTCAGTGCTTGCAGGGCACAGAAATGCGGTTAACAGTGTTGCTTTCTCACCAGATGGCAAGCACATTGTTTCTGGCTCCTATGACAAGACTGTGCGCATTTGGGATGCCATGACTGGAGCTGCAGGGGGAGAGCCATTGGAAGGGCACACCAGTTCGGTCTATTCTGTTGCATTCTCACCAGATGGCAAGCATATTGTGTCTGGCTCCAGTGACAAGACTGTCCGCATTTGGGATGCCATGACTGGAGCTGCAGTGGGAGAGCCATTGGGAGGGCACACCAGTTCGGTCTGTTCCGTTGCATTTTCACCAGATGGCAAGCATATTGTGTCTGGCTCCTATGACAAGACTGTCCGCATTTGGGATGCCATGACTGGAGCTCCAGTGGGAGAGCCATTGGAAGGGCACACCAGTTCGGTCGAGTTGGTTGCATTCTCACCAGATGGAAAGCATATTGTGTCTGGCTCCAGTGAAAAGACTGTCCACATTTGGGATGCCATGACTGGAGCTGCAGTGGGAGAGCCATTGGAAGGGCACACCGGTTCAGTCCTGTCTGTTGCATTCTCACCAGATGGCAAGCATATTGTGTCTGGCTCCGATGACAATACTGTCCGCATTTGGGATGCCATGACTGGAGCTGCAGTGGGAGAGCCATTGGAAGGACACACCGGTTCGGTCCTGTGTGTTGCATTCTCACCAGACAGCAAGCATATTGTGTCTGGCTCCTATATAAACACTGTCCACATTTGGGATGCCATGACTGGAGCTGCAGTGGGAGAGCCATTGGAAGGGCACACCGGTTCGGTCTATTCTGTTGCATTCTCACCAGATGGAAAGCATATTGTGTCTGGCTCCGATGACAAGACTGTCTGCATTTGGGATGCCATGACTGGAGCTGCAGTGACAGAGCCATTGGAAGGGCACACCAGTTCAGTCCTGTCGGTTGCATTTTCACCATATGGCAAGCATATTGTGTCTGGCTCCAGTGACAAGACTGTCTGCATTTGGGATGCAAGGACTGGAGCTGCAGTGGGAGAGCCATTCAAAGGGCACACCAGTTCGGTCTGTTCTGTTGCATTCTCACCAGATGGAAAGCATATTGTGTCTGGCTCCTATGACAAGACTGTCCGCATTTGGGATGCCATGACTGGAGCTGCAGGGGGAGAGCCATTGGAAGGGCACACCAGTTCGGTCTATTCTGTTGCATTCTCACCAGATGGCAAGCATATTGTGTCTGGCTCCGATGACAATACTGTCCGCATTTGGGATGCCATGACTGGAGCTCCGGTGGGAGAGCCATTGGAAGGGCACACCAGTTCGGTCGAGTCGGTTGCATTCTCACCAGATGGCAAGCATATTGTGTCTGGCTCCGATGACAATACTGTCCGCATTTGGGATGCCATGACTGGAGCTGCAGTGGGAGAGCCATTGGAAGGACACACCGGTTCGGTCCTGTGTGTTGCATTCTCACCAGACAGCAAGCATATTGTGTCTGGCTCCTATATAAACACTGTCCACATTTGGGATGCCATGACTGGAGCTGCAGTGGGAGAGCCATTGGAAGGGCACACCGGCTTTGTCCTGTCTGTTGCATTCTCACCAGATGGCAAGCATATTGTGTCTGGCTCCTATGACAACACTGTCCACATTTGGGATGCCATGACTGGAGCTGCAGTGGGAGAGCCATTGGAAGGGCATACCGGTTTGGTCATGTCTGTTGCATTCTCACCAGATGGCAAGCATATTGTGTCTGGCTCCAGTGACAAGACTGTCCGCATTTGGGATGCAAGGACTGGAGCTGCAGACAGACAGCCATTGGAAGGGCACACCAGTTTGGTCCAGTCGGTTGCATTTGCCCCAGGTCACAAGCATATTGTGTCAGGATCCAATGACAACACTGTGCATATTTGGGACCTGGAATGTATGGCAAATGGACCAGCCATTTCAGCATATACATCTGAATCTGCTTTACTGAAGGTGGTCTTTTCTTTATATAATATCCTGTAGTTAGCTAATTTTTATTCATCTCCAGTCCTCTCAATCTCCATTGCATTGGAACATTGATGGCGATGGTTGGATCTCCTGCATTCCCTCAGAATGTCTTCTCTGGCTTCCAACTCACCTCAGATCTGGTCTCTGGTCACCTTGCAACACACTCATTATTGGGCAACATCATACAAAGCTCAGTTTTGATAACTTTGTTCATGGCACAAATTGGGCAAAATGTTATGAACATGGGGGCGGAACTGCGGATTTGTAACGTTAATGTAGTTTCTTGTCTCATATATGTCAGGAATTCTTTCTCTCCTCCCCTTTTCCTCATGGTTGAGGAAATCTCCCCTCAACATTGACTCAACTGGTTATTTTTGAAGGGAAGAAGAGCCAACAAGAATGGTGCACCTTTCAATACAGAGAAGCCGGAGATTACATAGAATATTGGAAGAACAAGATCCCGAAACAACTTTGCAGTTGTAACTTTCAAGTTGGATGTGTTTTTGTCTGATCAGTCATTATAGAGTAGAAAATAAAGTGGCCTTGGAGAGAGCTTCAATCAAACTATGTTTTCCCATGTAAGATGTCACCGGACCATGGTGAGCAGGAAGAAAAAGAGACATCAACACCGGTGTGATGTGGACTGCAGTTTCATAAACTGCTGAGCGAGGTGGTAACCCGGGCTCGTTTAGAATTGTATGTCCTCTAGGGGGAATTTTTTCTGTCGCTGTGAACAGTGCACCTCAGTGCTAGGTTTATTTAATTTGGAGTGTGGTTGTTTATATAGCAGGTGTGTGGTTCTTCAGTAAAGTAGTATTTTACAACTGGTTACCGTGGTTTATTGTGGTAGGACAGTCTTCTTGGGATGCACTATTGGACTGAGCTCTACAGCCTGGTCGAGAAGGGACGAATGAGTATGATACTGGCTCCAAAACGTCGGTCGCATAGTCCAACTCCAAAGGTATTCGTTGTGTAAACTGTTAGCCGGGCAAAGGTTGTTTTAACTAGCTTGGTCCCTCGGCCAAGCACTCCCTTCTTTTAACCTCTTTCTTTATATGTCCCAACCACCATCTCCTTTTACTCTTTTTCTCCTATCTGCCTGTCGAGGGCACAGTAATCCAGGCAAGACTAGCGGCTACACACCGAGCTCAGCTGTGTCGCTTTGGTGAGGGGTTTTCAACTATCCTCTCTGTTACAGAAAATAGGGGTTGGATTGGATAGGGAAATGTAGAGCTGGGCTTCGAAATGACCTGGCCTCACCAGTGAAATGGCTCAGCAGAGGAAGGAAATTGTCTCCAAAGAGTGAGAGAGTGTTTTCTGGTGAGCCTTTTTACAGCTTTAGAGGACGTGGGTCCAAACCAAGATCATTTTCTATCAGCGTACAGGCTATATTCATACTCCCCATATTCTGCAGCCAGCTCTCCTTCCTGTAAGGAATGGTTTCCCTACTTCAGGTACTCTTTAGCTACAAGTCACATGTGCTCTCGGATCATATGATTATCATCACTCTTATCAACTAACCGCCATCGTGCCCCCCTCAATTCACTCGTCAAGCCTCTCCGAGTAGCCTTACCCATCGAGCCTCTCTGGGAATAGGCACTAGGCACTAGGCGGTACCTCATTGCACTACACACTCAAGCCTTTGCCCGTGCGCCAAGCCTTACTTGTTGATACACTCCGAGAAGAGGCATTGCGCACTAGGCGACTCCATACGACTCTACACTATCGAATACGGGCTCAGAGCTACGAAGCCTTTATTCTATTACCAGTTCTCAGTCTATTCACACCTTCGAGCAGGTTCGTTGCCAGCAGGCAACCACTTTGCAAGCCTTATCTCCCGCCAGGGCAAGCATACAACAATTCCCCTTTGGTAGACTCTAAATAAGTCTTACACTTCCCACCTGCCCGGATAACACCACCCATCCTTGTGCTACTCCCCCCATGCCCCTCTGCAGCCCTCCTTGCTCAGTTCCTTCTCTGCTCAGTGCATACTCATCCAACCTTTATAATATCCACTCGGCCTATCCCCAAATGCTCCTTCTTCCCACTCGGCAATCCATTCCTTGTGCTTGGTACATGTTTCCCCTGCTCGGTGTCTGGATTTTCTTCCCATTGCTCGGTATCCAGATATTTCTGTTCAGTATATGTCCTCCTTGTCCGGCATCTTTTTCCGCCATCCCAGTGTGTTTTGTTTCCTTCCTTTCTTTACTGGCTACACTAAGTGGACAAAATAAATGTCACATCGGTTTTTGGACTATATCTCAACATTGAGACAACATTTTTGGGTCAACCAAAGTGTAGGATCATGGAGAAGGAGCCTACGGACCGTTCTGTACAAGTGATAAGATCAAAATCTATTGATGCGCCATCACTTGAAGCCGAATACGGAAAAAACCGGAATACCGATTTTTTCAACTCGAGCTAGGATTTTTTTGAGCACAAGCCGAAGCCGTCAGACTGTAGTTCATGATGTTCTCTACCATCCCACGTTTTGAAATGTGCAAGAATATACAGGGGATAGTGAGATATGTGCCTCGCAAAATGGCCACTTTTATCCATTTTTGGCTGTTTTGGCTGTTTTTGGCTATTTTTGGCCATTTGTCGCCATTTTGCGGGCCACATATCTCACTATCTCCTGTATATTTTTGCACATTTCAAAATGTGGGATGGTAGAGAACATCATGAACTACAGTCTGACGGCTTCGGCTTGTGCTCAAAAAAATCCTAGCTCGAGTTGAAAAAATCGGTATTCCGGTTTTTTCCGTATTCGGCTTCAAGTGATGGCGCATCAATAGATTTTGATCTTATCACCTGTACAGAACGGTCCGTAGGCTCCTTCTCCATGATCCTACACTTTGGTTGACCCAAAAATGTTGTCTCAATGTTGAGATATAGTCCAAAAACCGATGTGACATTTATTTTGTCCACTTAGTGTATGTGGTATAACAGTTAAATTGCCTGCCCGCCCAGACCAGAACGTCGCAGGTCCGATTCCTGCCATAGCCTTCTCAGAATTCGCTTGGGGATCTTCATCACCCAGCTACTTGCAGGACCTTTTCTTGCCTTGAACTCCTGATTTCTTTATAATCCCTACAGATGATAACTTAGCGCAGCCCTGGTGTCAAGTGAAGGGTGCTCAGTCTGCTTGTAGATTAATGTATTTGTGCTTGGAACGTGACTTGTTTTGTTGCTGCCCTCTGAGACTTCACGTCACCTGCGTGGCATAGTTGGTATGTCAGCCTGTGGATATATTATATAATCCGAGGTTCGTGCGTTCAATTCGAGCTGCAGGTTTGCGATGTGTCTTCTTCATCTTTTTCCCTACTGAGCTCGGTTGTCCTCACGTCACTTGCGTGGCATAGTTAATGTGTCAGGGGAATTATTGGGCTGTTCTTACATTGCCTGCATGGCATAGCTGGTATGTCGGCGGAATTATGTTATGTAATCTGAGTATGCACGTTCGATTAGCGTCGTGCAGTTGTTTAAGACTTTTGTCATTTTTCTTGTCACTGGTCGGTTGCACGGTATAATTTGTTATCTGAGTTTTCATAGTTATGTTTTCCTGCTCGGCCACGGTGCTCGATATGCCCCTTTCACGCTTCCTTTTCTGTATTCGGAGCAATCACAATGTGATAGCCCACACCAGCTTGGTCTCACTAACATTCAAGCTCCTGTATGTAGATATTGTAAACTCTGGCCAGCTATCTGAATACTGTTTCAACTTTTATTAGTGTTCCAATGGATTCTGGTCAACAGCGGTCTGCAGTGAGGAGTGATTTGATTCCTCCCCGGTTCTCACAGCCATTTTTCTTCCCTATGCAAGTTAGATTTTTTGCCTGCATTTGCAGTGAAGAGAATGCTCCCTCCAAGCCCCCGTGGATCGTGGTAATCACCTTGAATTATTACATGCAGTGCTGAAGTTCCTAAACAATTCGAATCCTCCCATGTGAAGTTGTAATCAATTTTTTCCTCCTCACACTTACAGTAATTTTCAGCTGAACTTAACAGACAGTGAAAGGGACCCTACAAGCCCCGTGGATCGTGGTGATCTGTTGATTTTCCTAAACAACAGAAAGGATGTTCGAATCCCCCCGGGGCATAATGCTGGCTTGTGCAAATGTTTGGTTTTTATCTTAGCCACCAGGTGCACCGTCCGAACGTTTGCTAGGGACAATAGAGAAGATAACCAGATAACCACGACACAAAAGGATTTACATGAACCCGTACATTTAAAAGACGCGATAAACTCAACCACAACACACATAGCCTGCTCCACACTATCTGAGCAACATTTATTCTGTTCTATCTTCCTTCTTACCCGGACTGTCCATGCTTCGCTTCTCTTCGAATTGATTATCGTGCCACTTGCTCCTGAGTCCAGCATACGAATTTGAATTCAAGCTGCACCACTACACAGTGGGAGGATTATATTAATACAGATTTACAGTGACAAGCAAGGTGAAAAACATTGGAGACCACTGCACCGCCTGCTCTGTGGTGGACTGCTGTGAAATATAACACAAAAACTTCGTTCTGAACCCATCAACCCGCCACTAATCTAATCCGAGTCTCATCACATCAAAATATCTCTCTCCACCAACGACAAAACAGAGGAAGTGTGCCGGCACAGGAGATAAAAACAACACAAGCAATGTGGTTTGTCTCCACGACCCAAGGAAATGATGTTTTTTGCAGACCTGAATCGAATCTGAGCAATAAAATCCTGCCGTCCGGTGGCGGTGGCCCTGCACATGACTCGGAGTCGCGGCCCGGTGCTAGGTGTGGGAACCTCGTTCCTTATATGGCAAGAGTACAGAGGGAGGGGTCCCAGGAACAGTTGAAAAAAACCTTTTGACCTGATATCCATTTTTCGAACCTGAGACCCCCTTGTATGTGTGATACACACCAAGCAGAATGGCTTGTGCCCGAAGCGATATGGGTGGTAGCAGCTCTTTTGGAGTGTCTTAGGATGAAATACTTACAGCATAAGTAGATGCTTGGTGTGGGGGACCACAAGTCATGCCACTCCACGTCCGCCCACCTCACCAAATTCAAACTCTGCTAAGGGGCACAAGCTATTTTGGCAAGCCACTCGGAGAAGTCTGGATCTGCCGCATCTTTAAGCAACAAGATGGGTTCGACTCCCCGAGTCCGCATAGTTGCCTGCACCCTTCTATTTTGTCTCCCAGGAGCCCTCAAAGCTCGGATGTAGAGAGGGTACGGATGGTATGAAGAGGCGGACATGGTGTCTGGTGCACCTGTGTTGATGGAATGTTCAGTGGCGTTGATTGGGCCTCCGGTGGTGTGTGCGCCCTGATGCGGCCTGTCAGGGGGCCCGCCCAACACCCCGGCTTCCTTTATTTACCAATTTACACCAATTTTACGTGTTAGAAGCAACAATCCTGCAAAATGCTTCTGACAGCTGTCGATTAATCCATCAACTCAGGGTAATAGCACTCATCCAGGCCCCCGGTCACTACCTATTAGGTTGATCAGATTTTGTCTCAAGATTTTCCTTGATTTACACTATGAAATTTCGGCTGGGCAGCCTGATTTACTCTATATCCGACCGATCTCTGGTAAAAATGTCATTTTTTTCCCCAGGCCTGATTTTTTGCCGTAGTGCCGCCGCAGGTGCTCTGTGGCCTGCTGTGCACTCTACTGGCTGACTAGTGCTGATGAGTGCTGACTGATACAAAGGATTCTCAGGGGAGCTCAACCCCATATTCTCAAAAAAAAAAATCTTGCACTCCGCACGATTTACTCTATTTCGGACCGACCTCTCAACTTTCGGCCCTTATTTACTCTATTCATGACCCAAGGTAGGTGTCATTTTGGGACCTTGATTTACTCTATGGCCAACGAACCTAATAGGTAGTGACCGGGGTATACTCATCCCTCCCATTGGTATGTATGTGCGCTGCACCCCCATTCATTTGTTTCTGATGGGTGATGTGCCGTGGATCCGCAGACATGATCTTCGCCACCTCACCGATCTTCCTGCACCTCTTCCCACAGCCTCTTCCATGGCCAGCCACTCTTCCGCTACCAGGTGTCTAGGCAATATTCGAACAAGTGCATTCTGCATTCCATACCCCCATTTGTGCACATTGAATATTCCAAGTGCTGACTGAGTTACAGAGAGCAGCAACACACTGATCGTTGCACTCGCCTTTGCACGCAAGACGGAGCAAGCAATGGGTGTGTCTCCCTTACTCCATTCACACATACGCAGTTCTTCATGGAGCACTTGCAAGAAGGAGATCTGCGGGCAAAGTTGAGATGGGGATGGAAGGAGCAGGAGAGCATAAACAGAGCACGTACTTGATTGTGTCGAGAAGAGCTCCAACAGCCCACTCCCCTTCCCCTTGCCCTTATCCGAATTCGCATCGCACTTGAACACGTCGCCCATGCTTCCCAAATCCTTCGTGAGCATGAACACGGGTCACAAGTCGCTCATGGCACGAAGGACCAGGTCCATCATGTCCACGAGTACACTGTGGTTGAGGGACTGCATGCAGACAATAATTTCAGCACCGGTTTTGTACATTTTTTTGGGTTCATCAATCTCTATGCAAAGAAGAAAGATAGATGTGGAAGAAATGCACACTATGACTGGTCGTTGACCTCGTGGCTGATGATATTGGTTGTGCCTGTCGCTCAGTCAACTTCCACGAGCTTACACCCATTGTCCACTCGGCGCTGACATCCAAGTAGACAGCTCCCTGCCACTCCGACAATGCAACACGGACAGGATATCTGCAACCTGTGGTGGCACATGAACCTGCTTGCAGCTGACCAACCCATTTCGATGCCTAGCTCTTCAGGCTCATTGAGCCAGAAGACATCATGCTTTCTTCTCTGGCTGCATTGTTCCAAAAACAGCCTTTGCTCTTCTTCGGATGAGAGCTTGGACGGGTGGAGCTCACACTCTTCTAGCCTCGAGAGCCCGATTTTAACCGAGAAGATGCTCCCCCCACTACCCCTGCTCTTCTCCCCATGCTCTCTGCCCATTGACCAATATTACCACGACAGCAATTTCTCCCCTGTATGCGAATTACCACCCCCAATGCCCTCTCAGTCCAGATTCAGAACCTGGTGGAAGCCGGCTCCAGAGTACATCCCCTCCAATGTCCTCCCTACTCCCGACTCCCTGTTATCATACAAATCCGCTCTGGATTCGGAGAGCAGCGACCCGGAGAACTCAGAGTTGTACACATTGCAAAATGTCAGACCCAATGTCTCCATTGTGTATGAGCATAACTCTTTATTCATGCTTGCGACGACATTCATGCTGTGAGCTATCACATTGTGATTGCTCCGGAATATGGAAAAAGAAATGTGAAAGGGGCATACCAAGAACCGTGGCCGTGGAAAACATAAACGATGAAAACTCAGACGACACACCAATTATACCGTGCAACCAACCAGCGACAAGAAAAATGGCAAAGGTCCTAAACAACTGCGACACAAATCGAACGTGCATACTCGGATTATGTAACATAATTCCGCTGACATACCAGCTATACCATGCAGGCGATGCAAGAACAACCCATTAATTCCCCCAACACACCATCTGTGCCATGCAAGTGATGTGAGGATGATCGAGCTTGGTAGGGGAAAAAAAAAGATGAAGAAAACACATCGCAAACCTACGGCACAAATCGAACGCGCGAGCCTCGGATTATGTAATATATCCGCAGGACGACATACCCCCTATGCCACGCAGGCGATGCGAAGTCTCAGAGGGCAGAAATAAAACAAGACATGTTCCAAGCACAAGTACATTGAATCTACAAGCAGACCGAGCACCCTTCACTCAACACCGGGGCTGCACCGAGCTATTGGAGGAAATAAAACGCACTAGGACGGTGGAAGGAGATGCCGAGCAGGGAGGACGTATACTGAACGAAGAAATCTGGACACCGAACGGGAAGACCATCTGAGCACATAAATCCAGACACCGAGCAGGGGAAACATGTACCAGGCAGAGGGAATGGGTTGCCGAGCGGGAAGAAGGAGCATCTGGGGATAGGCCAAGTGTATATTATGAAGGATGGATGAGTAGGCACTGAGCCGAGAAGGAGCCAAGAAAGGAGGGCTGCGGAGGGGAAGTAGGGGAAGTAGCACGAGGGTGGGTGGCATTATCCGGGCGGGCAGGAGAGAGAGCCGGCTGCGGAATATGGGGAGCATAAATACAGCCTGTACACTGATAGAAAAACATCTCAGTTTTGGACCCACATCCTCTAAAGCTGTAAAAAAGCTCTAAAGTACAGCCTGGTCTCCCCCAAAACAAATTGATATCACTGGAAACACTCTCTTGCTCTTCGAAGACACATTCCTTCCTGTTGGTTAGATTGGCCAATTGGAAATGGTTGTCTGTGGATCACTTTGCAGTCCAAATGCATGCACAAGAGGCACAGAGGCTGGCTAGGGTGCATGGAGACTTATACAGCGAGGCCTACGCACTTCGAAGTGAATCAATATCTTGGCAATACCTTGGCAGCTATAGCCGTAGCGTTGAGCTCGCCAATATGGCAAGAGATCTCCTCAGCCTCTGTGGCATGTCTGGGGCTGGAGCATCATGGATTCCCTTGGAGAGGTCCACTGGCTTAAGTCAGAATATATGGAGGCCCTCAAAATTCAAAATCAGCTGTGCAATGATGTCACCCTTGAAGAAAATCCACAATACCATGTGCTAGTTGTGCTCGACATTGTACAGATCAAGATGGAAATTGCTGGGTCAGGGGAAGATGTGCACAGGGATCTTGAGACCGCCCGCTCAGGAATGATCCATGCCGGAGGTGGATCTGTCAGACCCTGGTATGACATTCTTCGAGCAGCCCTTTATATGAGAGAAGGAGAGCTCTTGGCAGGGAAGACACTGTTCCAAAAATCCTTGGCATCCATAAGAGCTGAACTTACAGTCTATTGTTTAGAGAAACTGGGTGATTTTTTTAGCTGGAGTGTGCTGGATAACTCATCATCAACTTGGACATTCACATTATTAGCCTATTCACTCAAAATGAAACGACAGCGAGAAACCTTTAAGGCTCTCCAATTCCTTGGAGATGTGTACCTAGCAGATGGTGATCAGAATACAGCAATCAGCCTTTTCACTGTTGCTCTCGAGGGACTTACACAGATGGATATTCACCGCAGCAGAGCAGAGTGCATGCTCCGCCTTGGGGACATCTCCGAACTCCATGGGGAGTCAATCCACGCAGTCGCGCTTTGGAAATCAGCCAGACCATTATTTGAACGTTCATCATAGAGAAAATAGGTTGCTCTCATTGATGAAAAGATTGCTGGCACTCACCACAAACTAGTCCAAGATCAGCTGGATATGGAGTATCTTCTAAATCTCAACGCACCCACCGCAGATCCCGGAGAACCAAATACCAAGATGTCCCAGATCTAAGAGATGGAGACCGATGAAAAAACATCCCGTCTTTATTCCGACCTGATACCGTTTGGATCCTAAGCCCCATATGTACCCGCCTCTCTCTCTCTCCCTCTCCACTCTACTTATTTATGAACTCAGAAACAGACATGTCTGTAGTAGTCACTGTCAGAAAATAATTTATTGTGAAAACGGTTGAACAATGTGAAGGGAAGGAAGCCTAGAGGTAGGACCCATACCGCAATCGCAATATGAAAGGCACTCGGAGTCAGTGCACTCACTAGTACTCTGTGCCCAATATCCAATGCATCAGATCTCAACTCGAACGAGCGTGAAAGGTCAGGTTTAAAGGAAGGACAAGGTAAGTAGTAAATGCAAGGGAAGGAATCTCGGACACATCTAGTTCTGAGCATGAGTGAAGAAGGAGGATGAGAATGGGTCTCAGCCGGGGGGTTGTTGCGCATGTGCACAATTGGTTCAATACAACTAGACTCGATCCAGTAGCTTTTGGGGACGGCGAGAAATTGATGACAGTCGATCAGTCCGCCGGCGGAAAAGCGACCGGAACATAATAACCGGCCCGCAGTACGGTCGGAAGTTACCGGCCTCGATTAAGTGGACTTATAGAAATTCGTCGAGTTGGAAATTCAAAGTCGCCTGAGAATAAATCTGAAGAGACAGTCCGGTTTTAAATATATCCATAAGAACTATCTATTACTTTGCAAGCCACAACTTGAAGAATTGAGAGGGCTACGATGAAAATATAAGTGGATGGACCTTTTTGGGACTTTTATTGTCTTCGCTCTTTCTCCATCCATTCAACTACAATGTCTATGGATCCGAAGCTGGAAACTCTTAGAATTTGTCTCCGGACCACCACGACTTGTCGCAGAGGCACAGGGGACATTTTATTCCAGACCGGAGGACACCGTCCTCTCCGTGCACTGAAGACATTCTGACCAACATAGGTGTTGATAAAAACGAAGGGAAGACTGCCTGGGCACACCAAAAAAGCTTTTAAAGTGTTTTTAAACACCCTTTCGAGACGAGTGGTTTCAAACTTCAATCGCATGACGGCAGATATAGGGGCTGATCGGCAGGTGTAATCCCGATATAAAACGGTCCCAACACATTTTCGACTCTCGAAATGAATAAGCTACCTAAATGAATACATTTAGAATATATCTGTCTCTTCAGATTTTCTTCTACAAAGGTTTGAATTTTCAACTCGACAAAATTTCTCTCCCAGTCCACTTAATCGAGCCCGGCAACTTCCGCCCGTATTGCCGCCGGTTATTATACTGCTCAAAATGATAAAAGCTGCTATTCTGCAGAAACAAGAGGGATAACAGTGCAGCCTTCACGTTTATGGCTTAAGATTCCGTAGGGGCGGTGTACTTACTTCATAGTCCATCCATCTTTGTCTTCCTACGGACTACAGTCGCCAACACCTTTGATCGACTTTTCATCAAACGTTCGGGTTTTGGCGTGTGTGGCTGGCTCGAGCCTACAACACAACACGCGAGGTACGAGCGTCCTTTTTTGGAGTGTCTGTCTAGTAGGATGTGCCTGTCCTTTACATATAATGTCGAGAACAGCTGTAAACCTCCTCGACCTCAAACAAGTTATACCTGTAGAAATTTGGTGGTATGAAGCGGGGGGGTAGAAGAATAAAACGGTGATTTATTGGCAAGTTCCCGAGGCCTTTTATACCTCGAGAACAATGGCGTAAATAAGTACCAACTACTAAGAAGAACAATAGATTTCAGACCAGCTGAAACCATGGTTCCCTGGAAATGCTATGCATGTCCATGCCAACCGTAGATGGTTTCAACCGTTGCACTGTTTCAACCTCGTTGTACTGTTTCAACGTCGGCTTACTGTGCACATTCCAACAATACCCCGGCCCCGAAATTTACCGTTAATTATGCCACGGCAAGGCCCCGTCTTCCGGTGAAAATGGTGTCCTCTCAATCTCGCGCGAGCGTCTTCCACCCAATTGAAAATCGGGCCCGGGCCTCCGATCCCCGACCCACTCTTGCTCCCACGCGGGATTTTCCACCCACTGGCAGCTCCTTTTGACTTCGCAGGATGTACGGGGTCCCGATGGCGGCAGAGCGGAGTACCGCGCATTTCTTCAGGGAAGGTTATCCATCTTCGCCGAGCAAAGCATCGGTTCCGAGAAAAGAGTGCGGTACGGCAAAGTCGACCGCCGGATCCCCGAACCGAACCTTGAACTAAGTACTACGGCTCGTCCGATAATCACACTCCTGCGAGTGTTTTTGCGTCATCGCGTCACCCACCCCCCCCGTATCCCGCCCCCTTCTCCACTCAACGACCACACATACTATAATCTCCGTGACCGCCCGCGTGCATGCTCAGAAGCCCACTCGGAAATCGTCCAGGACGCGTATGCGTACTGGGGAGAACGATACGATAGCAGACCGAGCGGAGTCGATTTATCCCTCCCTCCCCCCATTTATTCGTCCGTCCGACTCTCAGACTCCAGAGCCAACGAATTGTCGAAATATACTTCTAGCTCTACATACACAATACGAGACTGGCTACACATCTAGATGCGGATACAAAACAAAACGACACTTCCCTTCCCTCTCTTCCCTCTCCACATCTTCCACACACCCGCACCTCGACTCCGCTCCTACTTGAAGTTGAACACATCTACGCCCCCCGCCACATACCCATAGCCGTCCATAACCTCGCTCTCCACCCGTGCGCCTTTTTCGGGTTCGCGTTTGATTTCGGATTCGCGTTCGAACTCCCGGTCGCTTTCAGACTCAGATTCGCCTTGGAATTCGGATTCGCGTTCGAGGTGGCGTTCGAGTTCGAACCCCTGCGATACCCCGCGTCACGGTCCGCGCCGACTTAGCGTGGCTCGCGATCGCGGGGTCCTGTAAGTTAAATTAGGGTCGCGGAGTTCACGGGGTGGTGAGAAGCCGGGCTGATGAAGAAAGAGGGAGGAAATGCAGACAGGGACACGCAACAGACGAAAGGGCGGAACGCAGCGGGAGGACAAGGAGGGGAAGACGGAGAGGGAGAGGGAGAGGAGGACGCACCATCTCGCGTTCGACTCTGAAGCGCGGTACCGGCGTCGATTCGGGGGCGCGCGCGGTGGGGACGCGCGGCGAGTCTTGCGCGTACTGCACGGATGGGCGTGCGGGGGGGGGGGGGGGCGCAGGCTCGAGCTTTATGCGCCGCGGCGCGCGTCACTGGTCAGTATCTGTAACAGGCGGGGCGCGTACTTTGCGGGGGTCCTGGTCGCGTTCGGGGGCGGCGGCGTTGGGGAAGAGGCTGTTGGGCGCGGGATCGGCTTGGACTTGGAGTAGCGGGGCGGGACCGAAGGCAGGGGCGGCGGGGCTGGGCGGGGGACCGGCCTGCGGGTCAGTCGCAAGCGGAGGGACGCGTATTTCGTACCTACAGCGAGTCCTTGCGGGCGGGGAACTGGAAGATCGTCAGAATGAGAGGTCGGGTGGAATCCGGAGGGCGCGCCTTGCTATTGCGCGTCTGCTCCACTGGGCTGGATTTCGCATCCGATAGCCGGCGCGCGGGCCACGACCAAAAACGCACCTCTCTCTCGCCTGTGTCCGGCGGGCACTTGCGCTGCACGAAGAGACGGGTTAGGCCAGCATTGTCCGTGCGTACGATCGCCGGGCGCGCACCTTACTCACGACTAGCTTCAGCCCCTGGTACTTCGTGCGTGAGCCGCAGCGCGAGGCGCGCGATTTATGCCTCGAGGTCCAGCGCGAAGCTGCGCGCGGGGCGAGGGCGCCGAGTCCGATTCCGAGTCCGATTAGCGGGTGGTGGCGTTCATGCGCGCGGGCGAGGATTCGTTTTCCATCGAGGTGGGTATAAGACGGAGAAGAATGTCCGATTTAAACCGTAACGGGAATTGCCGGGCATATGCCGCATTTGGACACTGACAGTCCATCCCAAATATGGCGGTCTTTGCAGGCGACGGAGAACTGTCTCGTTCTTGACTTCCACTCTTAGGTGTCCCAGTTCAACAACGCGCTCTCCACGCGTAAGGGAATAATTTTTTTTTTGTCGGCCTTTCAACTTTTCCTCCGCCTTCGATGTAGTGACAGACGCTAGAACAAAACGACGCTCGTACCTCTACTTTTGATGCGCCTATTGTGGAATGAGGTGAGCTACGAGTTGTTTGCAGAAGGTTGTTTAACCTGCCGCCGGATTGCATCCCGGATTCCCGAAGCCGCCGAGGGATACTACCGAGCTCCAACTCCGCCGGCACCCCCGGCCGTGCCTCATGCCCGGACGACCAGCCCACCTTTGAACTTGAAACACAGCCTCTCAGATCTGGCTTCCTGCCGCGTGCCTCAGCTCCGGTGTCTCACTCCGAGTCCCGTGTTGCTCCGTCCAAAGCCTGGTTGCTACCTGCGTATGTACTCAAGTCATATCCCGCGCCACATCGAGCGCCTCCCAGTGCTGATTCCTCAATCCCATTTGACGCCGCACGACTCACGAGAATCACGACATTCTACCCGCCGACTGTCAGCGATAAATACGGCGCCACATCAAGTGTCACTTCCGCAGTTCCGCAGGGACGCCGATCCCATCTATGGGCCCAGCGCACTGCCAAGAGGTGATTGATCTCTGGATCTTGGACTCTGATGTTAACACCACCAATCAACTGGCGCCATTCGGCATCCATTTTTAGTGCTGGCCGCGCTTCGCCCAGCATCTTCGCTATGTAGTAATTTTGATTGAGCGCTGAGCATCCTCGGTAGATAACCTCCTGTCCTCCCGTCGCCCTTCTCCTCCGTTGCCCGAAGTAGTGAAAGAATCACATATGTGCGGAAGCAATTGCATTTAAATTGGACAGACTATGTGTACCATATACTTAGTGTGCCATACTCTTGTTGCAGGTTGAGGCTATGACGAGCGCGAGGAGGCACGAGGATGCGAGCGGAGGACGTGTGCCACTGCGTGGTGCGGCAATGCAATACTGACGGCCGTTGACAAGCCGTTGATGATCATTGCCTTTTCAGGGGGGGGGGGGGGGGGGGTCGTGGAAGGAGTCCATGATCCAGAGATCAATCACCTCTTGCGCACTGCAGCCCGTTTGAATGGGAGTACCTGCATGACAAAGAGTACTTCGTCGGACATGGAGCGGGCGTAATTGATCTCCAGGACCTCGAGTGAGGAAGCTGGCGACGGATCGTAGAATTGCGGCGTCGAATCGGCGGGTTCACGCCGCATCAGTGTGATCGACGCGCCGGGACATAAGTACCCAATACTGTATCCCTGTGTATGGAGGCAACCGGCAGGGACGCGTTACTCTGACGTAACTTCGATAAGTTAGCAACCAGTTGCTTTATTGGGCACCAGAGCTTCCTTAAAAGGTAATTATCGGGCCCGCAGGGCCGAAAAATTGCAGCGTTACGCACACCATTTAGGCAACTTTTTAGGCCCGCATTACACGTTACGGTTGCCTCCATACATGGGGGTACAGTAAGCACCTCTCACTCGGAGTCACCTCATTAATGGTTAGGTGATAAACCCGGCTGGCTTGATATCGGTCGACCACTTCAAGCGCCAACGACCGATATCAATCCATTTCCACCTGGCGTCTGGATAAAAGCCAACTATCCAAGCTGGTAAACTCATTCTACTTCTTCCCTCTTGCTCGCACTTGACGTGTCTGCATTGCCATTTCTTTCCCTTTACTTTACTTTACTTTTCCCTGTTTCGCCACCGCTCCGCCCTTCATACATAATGGCCCCCATCGTCTTCACGCTCCTCTCGCTGCTCTGCATGTTCCAAGCCCTCGCCGGTGGGTCTTATGCCCGTCCTAGATCATCGCCTAACTAACTAATGAACCACTGCAGCGGCACCCCTCCACCGGCGCGCCGTGACCTCTCCCGCCTGTAGCAAGGCGAACGTCGCCGCCATCCTCGGCATCGATGCCGCGCGCACCAGCCTCGGGTCCATCAACACCGCGTACGCCTCTCCCCTCCACTCCTGCCCGTCCTCTTCCTCCGCTCACCACCCCCATATCCAGCCCCGACATCGGCAACGCGCGCACCCTGCTGCAGGCACAGCTCGCCCTGCTCGACGCCAACAACGGCACGACGCAGATCGCGGACAGCCTGCTCACGAACGCGCCGCCCGCGCCCGCGGACGCCAACGCGCGCATCGTCGCGGGGCTGCAGGCCGCGCAGGCGCTGCTCGGCAAGGTCTTCTCGTGCGCGCTTCTGTTTCGCTTTCTGCCTGAGCCTGTGATTGACTGAACGCGCGGCAGGGGCGAGAACAGCACGACGCTCCCGGTGCAGGCCGCGAACTCGTCGATTACGGCCGCGCTGGCGGCGGCGCAGCAGGCGGTGGCGAGCAACTGCACGACGACCGTGACGTAGGGGCCCTGAGATGCGGGGCGGGCGGTGGATTGGCAAGGGGGCTGCGCGTGATGTACATAGCCTGCAGGTTGTGTTGGGTCCTTCGTGGAGCCGCCAGGAATAAATGAGGGGGATTGCATGTAAAATGAAAACAACAGCGGCAAGCGCTGGTGCCCAAGGAGCGTCAATTAGCTTTCAAACGCGGAATTTGTTGAGTATCTGGTGCTGCCGCGGATACGCAGAGAGTTTGAACGACGTCCAAAGCATCGAACAGGTGCTGCTTGGGGAATATTGACCAGCCGAATCTGGTCCGTGGGCGGAAATAAAGTAGGCGTAATTTATTTCTAAGCGCCTGAAGGTCTGGGCACCAGAGAGTGGGAAAGGCGGCGGACGAATTTCAGAATCTCGTCGTCGAATAACGGCTCATGTAGAAAGTCTCCTGTGCATCGTGGAACTGCCGATCTTGATTTCGCGACGGGTATGCGGGAGCCCGCGAAGAGATGTTTTGGAGAAGAGCTTAGTGATTTCGAGGGTTTGGATGTTCAGGGCAGCAGCTAACTGTTGGAAAATGAGGAGGGGAAAAACCTGTATATTGAACTAGGCTAAACTACGAGTATTTATACCTCTAGAACAATGGGATACTTGAATAATGGTTGACGCGTTGCGACGCTTCTCAAACGCGTCTCATCTATGTTTCAGGGGGTCCAGCTCCATTCCAACACAATTCAGCGCCTCAGCGCCACCGCCGCCACGCTCCCGCCACGTGTGGTCTTGACGGGCTGACGTGGCGGTCCATTCTCAACACTAACACGGGCACACAGTAGATATACTCTTCGCTGTCATTGATACTTCCGCGCAAGTTCCACGAAGCTGCAGATTGCGTAATCGCGGGAACGAGAACCGGGGGAACAGCTGGTGGGTAAGGAGCCATTCAAGAAAGGGAGCCGGCGAACTGTCGGAGGTGTATTTAGTGTATGAAGAAAGCGAGCTCGAGGGCGGACACCTCCGACGCTGCCGAGCGAAGCAGGGCTCGAATGAGGCTGTCAAGCCGTCACTGTAAAGTATGTTCCCAGATGGGATGCTGATAGAGTCGCAAGAGAGTCGGAGGACATGAGCGCTCACCGGCAGGCGCCGGCAGGGCAGTGCCCAGTGATGGGAACACAATCACATGTTTAATTGCGCCCAGGCCGCGTCAAGAATAGACGCATATGCTCAGATGGAGTGCACCGGAGGGAGGTGCAAAGTGAAGATAGTGCATTGATAATTGAAAGGGTTCATGTATAAAACAAATGAATATATTGAATCGACAATCAATTTGGCGGAGGGTGGTATTGGTATTTATTCGACTCTAATCAAGGGGGGATCGGGATTCGAATTTCGGATATGGACTGCAAAACCACCAGGTACAAAGTGTTGCAGACACAGTACAGATCGCATGGCGTAGAACCACTCTGCCGAGACGGACGCACTTCATAAACCCCTCCGGAATTGGACGAAAAAACTGCGGATGCCCCCCATGTAGATGAGACCGAGTTGAATACAGCTGTCAGAACCCGGGGGAATGTGTTGAGGCTGCCAAGGTATTGCTGGAATGTATCCAGCCGAAGTGAAATCCTATGAGTGCCAACAGTGATCTGTGCGAGGAGCTTGCGCTGTCCGAGCAAGAGAAATCGAGGAACGACAGTGCCCATGACGGACAAGATGCGGAACTGACCTTTGATCCGAACTTCCGCCTGACAGACTTTTCACGCGGTTTCCGAATCTTTGCTTTTGAGGACCATACGACGCAACTTCCAACCAAACGGTACAAGTTGCCACAGCCCGATTCAATCAACCACGATGTGTATCTACATGCTAAAATTCGACATCCAGGCCAGGCCAACGCGGAGATGGAGGTTACATTTCTGGTTCGTGCAAAGGAAGACCCGGATGTTGAAATCAAGGACTCACTGCTCCCCTCCTTCCTTGACGCAGAAGTGCAGCCATCATTTAGTGCCGCAATCCTCGGGAGCCTGCTATATATTCTACGAGAACTTCCTCACGATTTGCCGCTCACCGTCCACTGTTGCTCCAGCTTCTTAGGCAAGACACTCATGTCAAATCGAATGGACAACGAAAACAACCCGCTGAAGCCAAACTACGAGCTGATAAAGTCTGTTGTATCTACCTTGCAAGAGAGAACTGGGAGAACCTGCTTTAAGACCGTGGAAACCAACCCGGCAGCTCAACTATCTATGTTGACCCCCACTCCAATATCTTTGGAAATACAACCAGACCTCATGCTTACCAATCCTGGAATCCTGTTACAGCAAGGAAACCAACATCTGTTCACAAAAATAATCAGATCCTTGAAGGATAAACCCGCGCGGAAATCGGCAACATACAACCTGGATCGTATCCGCTGCAGCATTGATGACACGTTTGGATATCAACCAACTGACGGCGCCATTTGGGCCTCGATCAGGTCTAATAATATCCACAGACTGACACGAAATTTCCTATGGAAAAGTACGCACAACATCTACCATGTTGGCTCATTCTGGGACCACATACCTAACCTTGAAATCTTTGGTCAATGTCCAACATGTCAAGTGCTAGAGTCGCTTGAACACATTATGTTGGAATGTGATGCTCCTGGTCAGCGACAAGTGTGGTGTCTAACAGAGAGACTTTGGAAGTTCAGATATCCCACCTGGCCAAAGCTGAATTGGGCGCTTCTCCTAGGTTGTGGACTTGCGAGATTCAAATCCCCTCGAGGTAAAACCGTACCGGCCCAGAATCGTTTTTTCACAATACTTATTTCGACATCGATGAAGCTGATCTGGAATTTGAGAAATGAAAGAGCATTTGAGACGCACACAGCAGCGTCAAAGACTGAAATACATAACCGTATACGGCCGGCCACTCGGAAAAACGGAGTTGGTTGATTGACGGCCAGAGTCCCACACAACGGCTTGAAACCAGTACGTAACGGCATTTCCTCCTGAACACTTTCCCGGCTATATTGGATAAGACCCAATTAAACCAGCGGATACTCTTGGAATGTGTTGGAGACCGAGTTGTATTACTACAAACACTCCAAAAAAAAAAAACGGATATGGGGGGAGGTCTCAGCCAAGGCTGAAAAAAACTTTTTTGCTATACACTGCGGCGATCACCGAAACTTAGTCGGCAAAAAAAAGCCTAGAATCATGGTGTTCATTTAATGGGCCCATTTTTTAGTTGGGATAAAACCACACTAAAAGACGGGTTCTTTCTTTCTTTCTTTCTCCCACAAAGACTCTATATTTTAGTTGGACAAAACAGGACCACGTGACTTTTCCCTTTGTCCCCAACTTTTTCTTCCACTAAAATTCTGGATTTTTGTGGGAGAAACAAAGAGACAAAGATCCTATCTTTTAGTCTAGTTTTTTCCCCACTAAATTTTGGGCCCACTAAATGAACAACATGATTCTAGTGGGTTTTTTGCTGACTAAGTTTCGGTGATCGCCGCAGTGATATGTTTTGCATGGCATAATACATATGTTGGGAGAGTGTAGGCATTACAGAATAAGTGGTAGAAGGTAGTACAAGACCCTCCACGGCCAAAAGTCGGCCAAAACATCCTCGGACCCGGGTTTAAAGGCTCTAGGAAGGGTAAATTAGACTCATAATGCACATGAGAGTGACAAAATTGAAGACAGAACACATTGTAGCCGCACAGGAATGTCGAAGAGGTTAGTTTCGCGAGGTCGCGATAACCCGAGCTGGATTGGGAAGCTGTCTATCAGGTGGCGGTGAAGCGGCACATGACTCGGAATGGCGGCCCGGGCCTAGGGGTGCGAACTACCTTCCCTATATGGAAGGACCCGGAGGGGGTCCCGCGGAGCACTAAGAAAAAATTTCGTCCCTATATCCGTTTTTCGAATCCCGATTCCCCCTTGGCTCTAATCATGAAACCAGCAACTAATGGGCATTCAAGCTAACTGATATGCCAGCAACAGACCAACCACAGCGCCGAAGACCGACGTCAATGTTCACTGGCAGATGTGGGCGCTGAGCCGGTTCTGCCGGCGATCGGGGTAGCGGTCGAGCCGCTGGGAGGAGCCGTCGAAACGATGTTAGGGACCCAGAAGCCCAACGACGAGACTGTGGCCATGTTGTCATCCGTGGTGCCCGTCTTCAGATGGTCTTCTAGGTTGTTGCATGTTGGTGCAGGTAGATTGGAGTACGGAATTTGGACATGGTGAACGTCTGACTTTACGCAGGTGATAGTTGTAAGCAAAATAAGTTTTATTCATAGTAGAGAATACAGCTGCTTAAATACTACTGGAGCATAGCCTTGTGAGTCATAGATAAATATTCTACACCATTCTACAATAGTCTGAGCTGTTCTAAGAAGTTCCACACAACACAGGTAAGTACTGGCGGATTGCCGAGATGCCCGAGATGCCCGAAAGCACTGTTCCAACAGTGCGCGATCGCGCATCGTCGTCCAGGTGTGTGGTTGTCTTCTTATGATCGTCGTTGGTGTCGTTCAAGGTTGTGGCGGTCTTCGTAGTATCGTCCGTGGTAGACTTGTGTTTATCGTCCGAGCAAATAGCATTTGTCAATACGCACTCGATGCCGAGGGTGAGTGTAATGGGCCCGTCGACTGCTTAGGTGTACGCAACGTAGTCCGAGCCCTCGACCAAAGTGCCTGGGACGCGGGCCTGTGTCAGCGGAACGGAGCGTGAATTTGACGAGGATTGCCGACGCGAGCACAGTAGACCCCTGCATCTCATTCTGCTCTAACGCATACGTAGTCCGCCCGTTGGAATCAATACCAAGGATTTGGGCGGTGAGTGTCGTCGTGGAGTCGCCGGGAAAGGGGGCCATAAACGTGACCAACGCTGGTGCTGCGGCAGTAACTGAATTTATTCTGAGATATATATATGGTAAGGTGTTGAAATGAGACTAAAAAACGAACACTTGGTGGCGAACGCAGCGAGTGCGAGGATTCGAGTGATAACAGGGAGCATGATGACCGTGGGGATGAACAGACGAATGTTTGAATCCCCTGAAAACTTGGTTAGGGGTTGCACTGCTTTCGTCGCCCATCTCTTTGGATTTAATTGTTGTGCCTTCCTCTTGGCACGATTGCCAGGGTCCGACAAATTTCCCGGCGCCGCGCCAAAAAAAGTACGGAATAGGGAATTACAAGGTTCCAGTGCATCCAAGGCGAGGCCTCCCGGACTCGTAAGTGTTCACATGCGCGGCGAGCTCAAACAAGATTGGCACTAGGATCTCTAGCATTCGGCCATCTTTCCTCGAATTACGAGGCGGTGCTCGAAACTTGGTTACATTCTTCGCCCTGGTCCCTGCTTCTGACATTGACCCCGTGAGCTAGGGTTAACGGAGAATCGCAGAGATGTCTAAGCGGCTTCGAACAGTGGCGCAGTTGTATGTATTGGCCAAGTTTCCTTGGACAGTGGAATGCTTCAGGATGGCTAGAAGTTTTCGGACCGTCCGGAAGTACTCAGGTGATATGTGAACCCCTTTATGACTGGGTTGATGATTCAGAATATTGAAAGTACGCGTGATAAGAGCACTTATATGGACACACGATAATGGGAGTGAATCCAACATGTTTTTCCACACTGGGGAAAGTTCCTCACTCAAAGAATTAGCGTCTGCATATCCAGTAATCTACTGGCGCATCTCAGATGTCCTGGGGCGCATAGATTGTCCAACAACGCACCTTCAACTTGTTCTTTGCACCTGCGGGCTACTGGGCTTCGCTCGCACATTGCTCCTTGAAGCTTGGTTGATCTATGGTGCGCCAAAACGTATGTATTCGCATTGGGAGTCTCTTTACCTCATCCCGCGCTGTGTTCGACTCGCCCAAATCACGACACAGCCACTCCGAGATCCCCGACCGCCTTTTAACTGTGTCGGCCTTGTTTTCCTGGTTCGTCATCTCAGCGCATCGCACTCAAAAATCGGAGCGAGGGAGGCGCGAAGCGCCGAGCGAGTTGGGGGCCGGTGGATGCTAGGGGAGGCTTTGAGGAAACGGGGCCACTTCTCAGCGCATCGCACTCAAAATCTCTATGCTCTCATTTTTTGAAAATGAATTTTTATACACAGCCGTCACTCGCAGCCGGGCCAACATTGTGCACGGAGCGAGTACTGGTTCCTGACCAAGCTCAACTTCAGTTCAACGCCGAGATCCCCGACGTAAAACTGCCAATGCCGGACTCAATCACTGCCGTATCGCCTCAACATGTCGGCCAGGCCGACGCACTTCTTCCAATCTCTGATTGCCTGGCTGCTGTGGATCACACTTGGTCTCGCTGCATGAGACCTTCAACCTGATATGATGCCATACAGGACAGCATGGACGCGCATTGCCTGCCCGCGAGTCCCGGTTTACCGCTTCAAAACAAAAGAAATAAACAAGACTCGTGTAACTGAATCGATAATCTTTGCCGACCGCTGCGGGTACTTATTTACTTTCGCAAGGCTTAAACGTGGTGAGACCGCGTAAAAAAAAAAAGTGAGTGTAACAGCTTAAATGTTCTCTGATTCATACAAATTTCTGGTCTACAACATCCTAGAAGGCTTCGTTTTATTCCACGTAGCTCTTAATACTCCAGATTTGCACCAGATAATTACTGGCGACTCGGCCGAGATGCCCGAAGGCTGTGTTCTACCGGTAACCTGTTGGGCGGGATCTGCGAGGCCACAGGAAAGTCATCTATTAATACTACCCGTCAGTTCTTCATCAGAGTGGTGCGCGCAGGAATGGGTGTTCAGCGACTAGGTGCTGCGGGCTTGATGTCGGTCAACCCGGGCTGCAACGTTAACAATGAGTATAAAAGGCTGAATACCCAAGCGAGTATACTCATTCTACTTCTTCACTTCTTCTCAGCACTAGACGTGTCTGCATCTCCTTCTTCTTACTCTACTTTTCACACTCTTCAGCCGATTTCTGCACATAATGGCCCGTCTTGTTTTTGCGCTTATTTCCGTGCTGTGTATGTTCCAAACCCTGGCCGGTGGGTATTATTCTACGTCCTTCCTGCGTATTGCGATAACACTGCTATAGCCCCCTTCCACCGTCGGGCCAGCCTCGCTGACTGCAACAACGACCTCGTTGGAGTCATCATCCCACTCGGCCACGCCCGCCAGAGCCTCGGGTCCATCAACACCTCGTATGTCCTTCCTCATTCATAGTATAGTATATATATCTGATATCCACTGGCAGCGACGACATCGGGAACGCCGCTACCCTCCTTAAGGCGCAGCTCTCCCTACTCGATGCCAATAACGGCACGACCCGCATTTCCGTCGGCCTCCTCAAAGGCGGCGCCGCCGTCCCCGCCGACGCCCAGCCGCAGATCGTCGCCGGGCTGCAGGCCGCTCAGGTAGGGCTGAACCTCGTCTTTTTCCTGTAAGATCCGCTGTCCTTCCTGTTTTACCTGCTTCTGACTCAGAACTGGCGATCGCAGGTCGGACAACGCTACAATCGCCGCCGTGCAATCCGCGAATTCCTCGATTTCGAGTGCGTTGGCGAGTGCCCAGACGCTCGATTGCTCGAACACGCCGATCGTTGACCTGGCGTAAAGCTCTTCGGGGGACGCACATATTATGCCGGCTGAGCCGCTGAAATTCTAGTGGTTGAGTTGTTTACCGTACATTGTTCAAAAAGCGTCGCATGCATTTGGCTTCTCTCCTCGTATCTGTCACGTCCATCGATTGTCTTCTTTCAGCATTCCTTTAACGGTCGTCGTACTTCACATTCCTGGGACCTTCGGCCAGTCCGGCTTAGATTATCCTGAACGGATGCCATCCCCTTCCTCAGCCCATCCTGTGGGCATCCATATCCAGCGCGGCGGATCCGCTAATATTCCAGCCGTTTTATTTATTGTACTACGCTGATCGTGTGAAAAAACCCTGCAGCTTTGGCTTCTCCCTGGCTATCTCCCATTTCGCTGTTCCCATCTCCTCAACGTTTCTCCCATTGTCCAACGAAACGCCGAATGATCGCCGGGGATTTATCCTGATGGGACCTTCGGCCCGTTTGCCATATCTGATGGCCAACTGATCGCATCGCCCGGTTCATTATACGCACACACTACACAGACCATCACATCGGTCCATTCAATCCCTTTATCACGGTAGAATTTGGAACAAGCATAATGACACCAAACAGACGAAACCTCTGTAATATAATCTGGCACTGTTAAACAGCGTCAGCCTTCTTCTCTTCGTGCTCAGATGTATCGTCCCCTTGCTTTTCGAGTACTGCATTATGAAAGTCAGAATCACACACCACACGGCTGCGTGGGAAGGCAAATTTAACCGACCTCGCTCCTGCTTCGCGATGGTGGCGTCGCGCTGCTCTTTGGTAACTGCGCCGAAAATAACGTCCATGTCTTCGAGCGAGCGTCCCTTTGTCTCCGGAATAAGCCTGTGTGATTAGAAGCTGTAAATGAATCCCGACGGCCATGGGCATTCTAACTCACAAGGAGAACGTGCCCATCCCCGCGATGTTGATCGTGCCGAACATCAGGAAAATCTCATAGTGGGTTCAATTTTCTGATGCGAGGGAGTTTTTTGAGCATCTGAACATACCTTGTACCCGAGAGCAGTGACCATCGACGGCGTAGTTTTTGTCAGGGTAAAGTCTACGAGATAATGTGAGTTATTTTATAAAGATAGGCGATAAGAGACACAGACTCCAGAGCCACTGCGATGCGCTGGCGAGGGCCATTCCGTAGTGTCGGGTGCGCGTCGGGAAGATATCCGAGCAGTACACCCTATCCGCGCCTCAGTCTTCAATCAGGCATGCAACAACTCAAGCGCACCAAGGGAGCGGACCTGGCATAACGCAATGGTCAGCAGAGAATCCATCTCGGTATGCTTAAGACGCACCCCAACCCATTGAGTAGAAACAGACGTAAATGTATAACATCGCAGCCATGCCTTTGGACGCGGCCGGCGGGTTCGCGACTACGCTATTTGCGCCCGTTGCAGGCGGAGGGTGGGTTTTGAGGATTGCGCCGATGATGAAAAACCCTATGCCCATTCCCATCGCACTGATAAACAGCGAAGCCTTGCGGCCGAGCCACTCAACGCCAAAAAAGACGAAAAGGCAGGTAGCGACCTGTTTGACGACACCGTAGATACCTAACTGGAAGTCAGAATTTCCCCGAAAGGTAAAGGTAGTTTGTGCCTGTAGCGAGGAGCCCGTTGCGCCGTGCAGTAAATCCGATCTATGGTATGGCTGAAAGAATGGATATCCGAAAGAGGAAATGCCCGTACTGAAGCAAAGATCTGGGGGGAGTAATAACTGTGTACATTCTCGTCAGTTTCGTTGCACTCAGGAGCATAGACGGAAGGCTCACTTGACGGAATTCTGCCCCGACCACTGTTGCAGGAAGAAGATAAAAAACGCGATTAGGAACCGGACAAAGTTTCCTTTGCCGAGGAACGCCTCGCGGAGGCCGAGGCCCTGGCGCGCCTCGCGCTCTTCCTGGATCGCAGCTTCGATTTCTGCCATCTCGTGAATGACAGCCTCCGAACTCTCTGGTTCGTGGCGCAGATACGCAAGATTGGCGATGGCTTCCTCTGTGCGGCCCACGGATGCGAGCCATCGGGGAGACTCCTGGAGCGATGTTCAATCTGTTCTTCCGCCTGAAAAGTGAGACTCTAACCTTGACCGTCAGCAAACCGAGGCACATTATTCCGGCAGGAATCAACTGGATGCCGAAAGGGATTCTCCACAGCTTTGGCCCTGGTTTGATGTGGATTCCGATACCGTCTGTATATTTCCTCGTGAATGGGTGGACGAGGAATACATCGAAACAGCACTCAAAATTGACCCAGTACGACATCATCACCCCAAACGCAACGAAAACCTGACCGGTGGTCGTGTAAGTACACCGAAGCGGGGGGAAGAAAAGTGAAGAGCACTTGGAACAGTCCTGTAATGCGCCCCCGGACCTCTTTAGGACTGCATTCCGAGACAAATGCGGGGGAAACAGCAGCTGATGGGCATGTTAGTGCGACCCAAATCGAATGACGCGCATTGAAAAGTCAGTTTACAGATGCCGCCGATTCCAATCCCAGTGATTACGCGACCAGAATATATCTCGGCCAAGCCGTTGTGTCCGCCAGCGACAGTCGTCAGGATCTGGAAGCGCCGCATGTCAGTTGAAAGCGAAATTAAATAGGTATTGTGTGCTCACTGCGCCAACGAGGAAGATAACTGAAAATCCCAGCAACGTGTACCTGCGACCTATTTTGGCTGGATGGCTTATTACAAGAAGGAAAAGAGCGAGAGGGAGTCTAACTCACCGGACATGGGAGCGCTCCCCAATGCTCCGAAGAAGGCCCCGGCTTGCAGAACGGAAACGACGTTGGAGGAGACCGCATTATTTCTACAGGGTTTTTAGTAGGTAATAGCTATCAATCGCTTGGGACGCACTTCTTGACGTTCGTACTTCCATCGGAATTGAGAAGTCCGAATTGCTCGAGGAAGAACGGCGCTGATACGACACCGCCGCTTCGGATCTCGGTCAGCGACGTGGCATGCATTGGGCGCTTGTACTTACGCGATTCCGCTAACAGGCAAGGAGCACCATGCATTTCATTGCAGGGAATACCTATACCAAAGTACCTACGTATCGTAACTGGAGTCCAGTAAGCGACTGAGCAAGCGGACAGGGTGGGTCTCTTACCCGAAGAGTATGATCCCCCAATAGACGATGAACGCCAACCCTGTCCGAAGCGTGTTTGATTTGGGAGAGGGAGCTGCGGAGGATATACTGGACGCACAATATACACGGATGTTCTTGAAGATGTGTTCGGTGGGGACCATGATGACGGTACAAGGCAAGATGAGCTGCTAGGGCGAGGCATTACGGCAGGCTGTCATTTATCGGCCTACCACGCCCCACATCCGGGGAGGCGCTGCTTCTATCGAGATCATATGGCATGCACCTGATCTTTCTACTAAAAGCCGGACCGCATTGGGTCCCGGCATTGGCCTTGACGGTTGCAAAACGTTACAGGAGGTATGTTCTGGGTCCAAGAATATTTACCATCGTCTTACAGCGGAATTTCTACTTTGTCTTCTTGAACCAGAACGAAACGGAGGGGGTACTTTCGACCTTCGCCGCGACGGCCAACCAATCATTACCAGTCAGTGCGTGAGAATTAGGGCGAGGGGATGTGTTGGTGACCGGCATTTGATTTGGAGCCTGCAGCCGCGCGGAACCCGCGATTTATTTTAGCGCAGGTTTCCCATGTCTTCTGGTGATCACCGTTTTGTCTCCGACTTTGCCGACGGGGAGCGGCACATAATTCAGGACAGTTCGCATTGATCATTAAATTTCGGGCCCACAAGAACTTGCCGCACAATTTAAGTAGAAATCGAACCTTGGTTGAAAACGGCGGAATTGATGATGGGCACGTGCGTCTTTGATTCATTCCCACGCGGTCATATCGCTGGCACTCTTTCTCGAATCTCGATGCGAGCTCCCATCTCCTTGGAGGACAGGTCGTTGCTGGGAGAGGAACCGTTCGCGTCATTCTTCTCCGCTCGTCATTCCGGCCGAAAAAAGCAGGCAGTCCGTTCCTTCCTGGAGAAAGTATCGACCCTGGTGGAAACGGCGCCGGGTGGTGTGAGTCCTGCGCACTTGGAGTTGTTTCGGAGAATAAATTCATGGTTCGTAAAGGTTCAGGCAGTGGAAACATGGTTGTCTCTGGCGTTTGACTCCATCGACTCGGGGAAGCCGCGCCAGCACGGGCTGAGACATCGTCATAAGCAACCCTCCGCAAAAACGTTCACCTCGTTTGTCAAGTTCTATTGGTATCTATTCTCCGGTCAGGTAAATCCATCGTTATACATGTCCCGACCATTCTGAACCCTGCGTAGGACGCAATGAGACTTTTGGGCACACTCAAGCTCGAAGGGTATACTGTCAAACATCCTGCACAGAAAGATCCCTTCGACGAGCCAATGAGCCCTCTTACTGTGATGTCAGATGATGGCACCCCTCCGCCCTTCATCAATCTAGACACCGCTCCGTTTTTCATAAAGCGAGAGTCTTCCCCCGTCCCCGGCATAGAAGAACGCGCACTTTCGGAACCAAACTTGGAATCGCCTCAAATTACCTCTCTGGTGCATTCGACGATCCCTGTCGCACTCCATCTCTCTGAAGATGCGCCTGTGGCGGCCCTGGCTCATACCAACAGCGCACCAGATCCATTAATAGTGCTTTCGCCCGTTATATCTGTGGCGGAATCCTTTCCCACCCCGCACACTCCCGCTCGCGCTCGGCTTACCCCAAGACCCGCACCCACGGTAAAACAACGACGTGGTCGTCCGCGCAAGCTTCCGGTGACCGACGACACGTCGGCAGTACTCCCTCCGAGGGGATTGCTGACAGCGCCTTCGACCAGCGGTATTCAGATGACCTACCCGTTGGAGCATCCGGTAGAACATACGGCCTCAACCACCGAAATAGGCGGGGACTGGTCGTTTTTCGGTAGTTTCTCGCCATTCCACCCACCTACATTACCGCCTGTGCCTGCTGGCATCGAAATCAAGCTCGATCCATCAGAAGGGGAACCAGAAAGTCTGCGACTTCTGGATCCCTCGGACGCCCCGGCAAACTGGCTTACCCTACCCGTCAACGAAACCAGCTTGAATGAAAGCGACGAACTTCTTCTCGTAACCGAGCCTCAACATCCTCCCAAGCCTCCGTTGCCGCGTCTCCCGCCGCTTTGGGCGCAGGTAATATCGTTCGTCCTGTGTAAGTATTTCGGCTTACCGTGCATGAATTGCAGTCTCGGCAAGAAGTTTGCGAATCGTTCGAGTGGTTCCGGAGTTACCAGGGTGGCGTGTATCAGAACGACGGCACGGTCAAGGGGTATTTCCTCAGCGCGTTCTCGGCCGAGTGCGTTTTATACTCTGGGATATTTATTTCGTGTTTCCTAATGGTTGGTTCCCTCCCTAGTCGTGACGTGTTCGCATGTGGCGGGAAGATTATCATCTCTCACGGGTATGCTGCCTCCCCCCGTCGTACAGCATTGCTTGGACTCACAACCCGTAGGGGCGGGAAATCGGCGAGCTCTCGAACTCAGAACGGGCAGACGACGAACAAGGCGGCCGACGACCAGCGAGCGCATGATATCTCTGTTCGTGCGCTTATCGAGACCTACCGCAAGAATCAGCCCCTCGTCCTCTTGATTGACGACAAGTACAGGCTTTTTCCGTTCGATCTCGGGAGCCGCGATGTTTACATGGCCATTCTTGGTATGTGTTATTATGAATTCCTGAATTCAGCTAATGCTAACTGTTGCAGGGTTTTACAAGATCGTACACTTGTGGGGTAAGCAGCATTAGTTTTTAGAGCGTATCGAATGACATTCTTTTTCTTCAGCTGAGTACCAGCCCTCGGCGAGCAACTCCAACGGCCGTGTTGTTCGTTACAAGTTTGCTTTTCAGTGGTGTGAAGATCAGGTATATCTTACCGTCTTGTGTCTATTTCAGCATACTAATGTCTTGACAGGGAGAACCATGGTGGTCGAAGCAACACTTGGATGGTAGGTCCCATTCGTTTTATTGTCACTTCCTTGCCTTACGCTGAGGTCGCTAGCTGGAGACGTGCCCATGCCCGACAACGTCGAAACAACAGTCATAGGTAAGATTATTTGTTTTTTTTTGGTAGCCGTTCTGATCTCGGACATATATCATCCAGGCCCGATGGAGACAGTCCTAAGGTTAGCATTCCATTTCAAGTCGCCGACCGCATACTAATCCCTCCTCCCAGCCCGCTGAAACCTGACCACCTGTACTCCGCGTGCAAAATCTGCTCCGAGAAGTCCCCGCGCGTCTACCAGCAAGAATGGGCGTGTCTCAATCCCACCTGTCCATCCTTTTGGATTGCGCTGTCTGGTCGCGCACTCCCCGACCAGCTCGAGTACAACCCGGAATTCCTAGCCGTCATCGACTTCCGGCCGCTCCCGCACGCGTTTCGGGATTCGCTTCTTCCGAAGCCGCCAGTGCTTGCGCCCAAGGATGGGATCACGACGACGTACACGCATAGCCGTGGGTGGCACTGCCGCGAATGTGGGCGACTGTCATGCCGGTACAGATTCCATCCTCCTCGGCTGGCGAGCACAGCACTCACAGCACTCATTTACGACAGATCTGCTTGGGAGCATTATCAATGTCCCAATTGCAATGTATGTATCTACGATACACCCGAGTTTCTTCCGTGCCTGACTGTCATATACGTATAGGATACGCATGCAATCGTCGGGACTGTCCGGCCAGCGAAAACCCTCATGTCCATCCGGGTGCCCATATCCGACAAATTTGTGGATAGTCTGATTGATCCTTGGTCGGGTGCGTGTTTTCGTGTTTCTTAAGCCAAAAAGATCGGCTGACTTTCCAACGTACAGGTATTCAACGAGTTGAAACCAAGATATTCAACCACTCGGATGTTCCAGGTGCTACTGGCCGTTATCAAACATTCATACTACCTGAGAAGAAGTACGGAGTTTCTCTGCCTGGCATCTTGAATGTGGAACTCACACACCATTCTCTCAGGGGTAAAATACATCTGATACAGACGAACAGGTTGGCGAACGTCGAAGCCGACCGGATCTTCGAGGCGTATCAGCAACAGGCGTCTGACGGAACTTTGCTGTTCCGTCGATGGCCGCTGAGAAACGTACATGTCTCGCCTTTTTTTCCGTCTAAAGGAAGCTCATTCCGCCATAGCATAAACGTTCTTATCAAACCTTTCTCCTTTCTTTCAGTATACTAATTAGGACTTTCAAGTCCGAGGTCCCCTTCTCACGAACTACTTTTCACAAAATTGTGCGCCGCCGTTTGATTATCTCGCATTCGTATATTGAAATAATGCATCACAGCTGGCGAAACTTATCACGTGCGTTCATCATTTGCGTACATTGCGAAGACGCTTCTGACAATCCTGCAGTACGTTGGCGGTACGGACAACACCGTCCCGTTCGATCGCGCTCCCGGCGCCGTTATTCAAGCCCGCAATCTAATTCAAAAGCGGATCGCCGAAGCTTTAGGAGTCGAACACTTGTTCAACGAAGTCCTAAGGTGATTGATACTTAGCGCTGAGCTGATTGTCTCTAACGTAACGCCATCCTAGTGCGGCGTATATGGAGCAGCAGAAAATGGCCGTAAGTTGTCTACTACGGCCATTTTTTGCTGCTCAAAAGCCTCCCAGTTCCATAGCGACAGCGAGCGTGGGTTAGGTCCTGTTGTTGCAGGGTTGTCGATGGGTTTGTCGTCGGTTTTCGTGTTTCGTCATCGCTGAGCCGTACGGATAACTAGGCTCCCCGGCCCTCATGCACTTCCGCTTGCTATCGAAGTATACACCCCGCTCCGAACAGCGTTCAAACGCCATGACTGTTGTCCTTCGACACGTGTGTTCTCATTTTGAATCTCTGAAACTAACGCTGACCTCTGTCCAGGGCGATGTGCTGGTCATGGAGGGTGCTGGGGTGCAAGACTATTATGAGTGAGCTGATTGAGTTTTGGATTTTCTTCGCGACTGATTTCGACCTTGCCTAGACACACTGTGGTATGTTTTGTTTTCTATTATGGGCAAAACAACCCTCATTTGGAGTACAGGTACCGTGCAACTTCCGGATCGCCGCCACTGCCCGTTGGATAGCACCAAATCACACATGAGCCAATGAGCCACTGCGAAACAAAAAAGGTCTTGGACAGTTGGAGCGTGCTCTCAATGCTATCAATACCCTGTTATCTTGTTGTCGATTAGATGCTTTGAAATGTGCTACATGTGGATTACGATTACATTTTATGGTCAGTGGGGAGGGAGGACAGACGATGGAATCTGGGGCATGCTTAAAAGTCATCCTCTCGAGTCAAACCACTTTGCAGATCGGCCGAGCCGACGTCAGGGTCGGCAGGGTGATTTTCCCGTATAACCAGAGCACTCGCGTCTGCGTTGACGCGGACCTCGACGGTATCTCCATCTCTGAAGTACACATTCTCTGATTAGCTATAGCTTGCGAACTGAAAAAATATAACAGACCTTATGGTGCCCCGGAGAAGTTTCTGGGCGAGCGGGAATAAGACGTCCGTCCGCACGACTCGGGCGATTGCGCGCGCGCCATAAACGTTCGAGTACCCGTGTTGAGCGAGCCAGTTGCGCCCGGCGTCGTCCACATCTAACGTAATTCTCCGCCCGCTGAGCCGGGCGGCCACGTCATGTAGTCGTAGGCCAACGACCTGCAAGATGGATTGGCGCGAGAGCTTGTTGAACACGAGCATCGTGTCCAGGCGGTTGATCAGCTCCGGAGGGAAGTACTCGGAGGTGACGTCGAGGATTTGATTCCTAGCTTCGGCGGTTACGACCCCATCCTCGTCGGTGGCTGCCGGATGGGCCAGGATGTTACTACCTAACAAAGGAGCCTGGTGAATAGCGTCTAACACGGCGGAAAAGAGACATACCGAGGTTGCTGGTGAGGCAGATGATAGTATTCTTTATCGGTCAGAAATCAGACGCAGAACGAGAGTACAAGGGTGTGGATACTGACCTTGAAATCGACCTTTCGCCCTTGACTGTCAGTCACACTGCCTTCGTCCAGGATTTGAAGCAGAATCATCGCAACATCCTGGAATACATGCCAATGGTAATGTAATTCAGTAACTGCGACAACGAATCGTACCTTGTGCGCTTTCTCAAGCTCGTCGAGCAGGATAACAGCTGGAGGAATTTAAACATTTTGCATTTTCAGGATCTCGAGACTGACCGTATGGTTTACGCCTAACAGCTTCAGTTAACTGGCCTGTCGGACGACCTCGTTAATATTTGGAAACGATAGAAGGTGGGGCACGCACCTCCTTCTTCAAATCCCACATAGCCTGGTGCGGCGCCGATCAATCGGGAGATGGTATGCCTGTCATGGAACTGCACCCGAGTGTTAGGCGCTAAATGTGAGTTTAGTTATGCGACAAACCTCCGACATGTTGATGTTGATCCTGCACGATCGCATTTTAGCCAATTGCAAGTGGTTCTATTCAGTGTCGACTCACAAGCCCCGCTGCTCGTCATTGAACAAGAAACCTGCGAGGGTTTTGCACAATTCAGTCTGGGTATTATTCATTCACGTGAGAAATCGGAGAGATATTGCGAGTTATGAAAACCCACTTTACCGACGCCGGTTGGACCTAGGAAGAGGAACGACGCGACCGGGCGATTCGGGGCTTGTAGCCCAGCGCGGGAGATGCGCACCGCATCGCTGACGGCCGTCACGACATGGTCCTGTCCAACGACTCGGCGTCGCAGTGTATCCTCCATCTGACGAATTGACGAGCCATCAGCGAGGCGAACACACCTAAAAAGGCCCGACCTACATGTACGAGTTTATCACGCTCCCCCTTCAACAGATTCTGCACGGGGATCCCAGTCGACCGGGCCACGACGCGCGCGATGTCGTTGGACGTCACACGGTCGTGCAGCATCGCCATAGGCGACTCACTATTCTCGAGCTGGGCCCGAGCGTCCTCGTCCGGGAGCTGCCGCTCAAGGTCCGGAATCGTGGAGAACCGTAATCGGCTGGCTTTCTCAAAGTCGCCCTCCCGCTGCGCGACGTCCAGCTGGTGCTTCGCGTCCTCGAGCCGCTGCTTGACGCCCTTGATGTGGTTGAGCCGGGCGCGTTCTACGTGTACTTAGTATACGCAAGGGGGCGTTGGCCTTTACATACCTTTCTGCCAAAGTGCCGTTAGTCGCGATGCCTCGTCCCGCTTCGCCGCGAGGTCCGCCTTCGCCTTGTTCCGCCGCTCGACGCTGAAGACGTCCGCCTCGTTCTTGAGGCTCTCAAGCTCAATTTGCAGCGTCATAATTGCACGCTCGAGCGCCTCCAGCTCGTCCGGCTTCGATTCCTGTGCCAGGCGAAGGGACGACGCCGCCTCGTCCATCAGATCGATCGCCTTGTCGGGGAGAAAGCGGTCGGAGATGTACCGCGCGCCATACACGGCGGCTGGACGGTGTCGATTGAGCTGAGTACCATTGAATTGGGAGACGCGACTCACCGGTGACAAGTGCGCTGTCGGAGATCTCGACTCCATGGTGGACTTCGTACCGCGGCTTCAGCCCACGAAGGATCGAGATCGTGGACTCCACGGTGGGCTCTTCGATCTGCACGGGCTGGAAGCGCCGTTCCAGTGCGGCGTCTTTGCTGATGGTCTTCCGGTACTCGTCGGCTGTGGATCTCGTCAGACACCCAATGCGGATTTATTGAAAGGGATATTCTGACGTGTTGTCGCTCCGACGAGCTGGAGCCCTCGCGCAAGCGCAGGCTTGATCATCTGCCCACCGTCGATGCTGCCCTCTGCCTTGCCTAAGTTGAAAAGCATATCTGTATACGGTTTAGCTGTGTCGATCGTAGTGGAGAATTGTTGTGAGCGGTACTCACGGACTTCATCTATGAAGCAGATCACGTTCCCAGCCTGTGCTGTCATCGGTGAATGCTCTAGCCACGCGGGATAATGCATACCTCCGCTTCGATATCCTGTAATAAGCTGCGGAACTTTTCTTCGAATTGGCCCCGGATTCCCGAGCCAGCCAACAGAGCCGACAAATCGATCGAAAGAACGCGCTTGTCGTGTAGGGACTGGAACGGTGAGTTCTGTGAGTAGTTGTGATATCTTCCTCTGAGAATTAACTGACCTCCGGGACCTCTTGGCTGACTATGCGGCTGGCAAGACCCTCGAGAATGGCTGTCTTACCCACACCAGGAGGACCGATTAACTGCGAGTCTTCAGTCATTGTCCGAGGAACTGAGGGAGATGGACTTACAACAGGATTCGACTTGGTTCTTCGGGACAGAACTGTGCAATACGCATTATTGAAGGGGCCGCACGGAGGGTGGCAGCTAGACTAACTTTGTATCGTTCGCCGGATTTCTGATGAGGCGTGAGCATTGTTTATACCGAACGACGTAACGCCCACCTTCATCTCTGCCGATCGTAGGATCCAGCTTCCCGTTGCGGGCCATCTCGGTGAGGTCCACACTCTGCAAAATGGTCGATTAAGTGCCTCTATCAAAAAAATTACGCGTCGGATTACGTACGTATTCTTTCAGTGCGTCGCCTTTAGAATGCTGGGGGCCCATTTTGAAGGAGAAAGGGCCTCCCGGGGGAGGTTGCTGAGAATAATTTCGCTTCGATAATAAGGGCGGAATCGAGCGCGAAACCGGCCCAGCTGCCAGTGGTACCCGCAGAGAACCAGGTGAAAAACGTGCCCTGAACCCGATTCGCGGGGCGGTCCACATGGAATTTCTGGCGGTGAGGAGGCGCGACATGACTCCGAGCGAAGAGGAAGCCGAAACGATCAAGAGGCTCGCATTAAATACGGGGAGATGCTCTGGGAGGTGGTGGAAGTTGCCAGAAAAGTTCCGTGATGATGTGACATATCTCCGCCGAGTGATGGCTGCGATTGTGCCGAGACCGCATTCAAAGTGAAGAGGTCACCAAGAATCCGGTAACAACCCGGTTTGCTCATAACTCGGACGCTCCCCAAGAATACCTTTTCTTCTTCACTTTTCTATTGCTGGATCTTCTGTAATGGTCCCCAGGAGCTCTTAACTGCTCTCTGCATTAATGTACATTTTCTCAACTTCTTCTTCCAGAGAGATCCAGCAGAAAGTGTTCCATGAAATATTTAACCGTAAATAGGCACGGTTCGGGATGATTGGTCAAGGGAAGGGAAGGAAGAGGAGGCGTATTTTAATGCTCAGGTAGGTCGGCCATCTTTCGGCAGTTGCCGCGATCACTCATTGGTCAGATTTAGGATTGACCCGCTCGCCGGTCCGGAGACAGGCTTGCTCCGAACATAATCTCCCCACAAACCTGCATCATCTCATTTCAACCCTCGAAGCACAATACCACCAACATGAGCTTCTCAAATGAGCACTGGGGTCCCCTTGTAAAGTCAAAAGTCGCGGAAGTACTAGCCGATTCCTCCTTCGCCGTCCCTACCAGCGACTTTTCATCGATTACCTCGCCCGACGCCAAATTCGCCCTCGCAATCGACCACACGCTGCTCAAACCCGATGCGACGCCTGCGCAGATCGACGAGCTCTGCGATCAGGCAATCAGGTACAAGTTCAAAGTGCGTGCGCCACCCTTAATTGGATGACGCTAACCCGCGAGTTAGTCGTGTTGCGTGAATGGCGCGAATGTCGAGCAGGTTTCCCGACGCCTCGAAGGGAGCGGATCCGTTACCTGCGCGGTCATCGGCTTCCCGTTGGGCGCGGGCGCAACGGCTGCCAAGGCATTGTGATTATTGCCCCCCACTGACACCACACAGGCTAACCGCCGGCAGTGAGGCTAAAGACGCAGTCACGAACGGGGCCAAGGAAATCGACATGGTTGTGAACATCGGTGCCCTCAAGGCGGGAAACTACTCTCTAGTCTATTCCGACATCCGGGCGGTAGTGGAGACTGCCGAGACTACGGTCAAAGTCATCCTCGAGACCGTCTTCCTGTCTGACGAGGAAAAGATCGCGGCGTCGTTCCTGGCCGCCGAAGCCGGTGCGGCCTTCGTCAAGACATGCACCGGATTTTCTGGCGGCGGGGCGACGGTGGCGGATGTCCTTCTGATGCGCAAGAGTGTGGCATACAAATCGAGCGTGAAGGTGAAGGCTTCGGCGGGAATCAGAAGCTTCGACAAATGCTTGGAGATGTTTAAATCAGGCGCCGAGAGGATCGGAACGTAAGGCGCTGCGTTATATCCCGTGTCTTCTTGGCTGAACCCTTTGTGCAGGTCATCAGGAGCTGCGATCATGGAGAGCGCTGAGGTAGCCGCGGGCTCGTACTAATCCTTATATTCGTAAATCAACATTCCAAACCATATATGTACAACAAATATCTGCGCGCATATTCTGTCCCGAGCCCCACAACTTATCACGACTCCGAGACTGTAATTTCAGTGGATCAACAGCAATAATATCACGCGAAGTCGGACTCTAACGAGGTCGTTGTTGCAGTCAGCGAGGCTGGCCCGACGGTGGAAGGGGGATGTAGCGGTGTTAGCTCAATACAAAGGAAGGGTGTAGAATAATGTGCACCGGCCAGGGTTTGGAACATGCACAGCATGGAAATAAGCACACAAACAAGAAATCAGCCTAAGACTGAAAAATAGAGTAAACATATACAGTCGAAGCTCTCTTAAACCATAGCCCTCGGTGGACACCTCAGGCTATGGTTTATCATAATGTATGGCTTCCCAGAGTGTGGGAATTATTCGGCACAAACAGAGCCGAGCTGTTCAGATATGCAAACAAAGCAGTTAAGTTTAATACACAGCTGGTCCAATCTGTTCAGTGCTCCAAAGCAGTTCTACTGCAAAATGAGAAGACAATCAGCCTATCTTTCTTCAGGAAAGCAAGTTACAAGTGTCATGCAGGTTCGAAATCAACTCGAAATGTGTACAGTTCAGGTATCCGGTTCAAAAATATGCTTCAATTTCATGTTCAGCCCAGATTGTGCCTGTTGGAGCTCCAAAATCTAAGGAAAACACCCCCAAATTGATCAAATGTATGGGGTTTTACCTTCAAAAAAGTATGGATTATGGAGTTTCATGGATTTATGGGGTTTAATTGAGAACCAGGTCGGTGGACCCTAAAAACCTATGGGGTTTTGTGGGTTATGGGTTATCTGAGCTATGGGTTAAGGAAGCTTTGACTGTACTAACTTGGGTATTTGGCTTTCTAGGCACAATGTTGATGATGTTGAGCCACGGTAGGGGCTGGGGTGGAAGTGGATTTTTTTCCAAAAACACCCAGAGAGATGTGCTCGATTCAAAAAGAAAATATCTAAAAATACCGAGAAATATTCCGGCTTGCCATCAAAGGTGCTGTAACTCTTCGGGTCTGTCTCGGTAACCCAGACGTTCCGGTGTGATCCGGGCCACGCGAGAAAATCAGAAAAAATGATGGCCCCAGATCACAGTTCTGGTAGCTATCCCGCCCATCATTTTTACCCGAACTACTCGCGTGGCGCGGATCATGTTCGGGCCGGGCGGGATAAGTACCAGAACGTCTGGGTTACCGAGACAGCCTCGGTCTGCAAATATTGATTTCCCACTCACTTTTGCCCCCTAAACTGACCCTCCGAAATTTCAATCCCGACATTGGCTACCACAAGGCCATCAGCACGACAAACTCGTTCGAGTTCTCTGCGTAACGTCTGGCTGGTTATCACATCGCCCAGCCTTGCAGCAGTGGCAGGTGGCAGAGCGAAAAGCTAACAACAGGTGAGCTCCATGCAGCTGCCTGTCGTGCACAGTTTTGGCACCGTACTTACATCTGGAGTTCAGTCTGTTGATCAAGGAGATACTGTATTATTAAATTCAATTCGACCGGGGGGGTGACGTGTGACCCGAAATACTGATTCGACCATTCGACCACGGCCGAAATTTTGTGTGATGGAACCGAAAAGTCCACCGGAACAAAAAATTTCGATTTTACGTGTCGCGGACACAATTTTGGAGGGTTCATGATGAAAATTGCATTCAACCAACGGCTGGGTGATGCGTGACAAAATGCCGAAATTCGCCATCGACCAGGGGTGGGTGATGTGTGACTGTCGAATTGAATGTAATTGTACAGTACCAATTTTAAGGGCCTGGCCGACCCCATCGACCCATCAATGGCATCATATGCCATATTGGGATGCATCAGATTCTCTCGATCTCGGCAATCTAGCTCGGCTCAAATTCGGCTGCTCGGCGTCACCAACCATCCCTTGCAAGCCCTTGCGCCTGCCTTCTACTCTGGCACACTCCATGTAAATGATACTATGGGAGCTTTCAGTACTTCCAATGTCCAATAATATGATTTGTGCCCAAATTGCGATCGGACAGCGGCAGTGAGCACCTCCCAATGCCAAGTCAAGCATAGGGGTAACCAAACCTGCTATCAAAATTTCTGTTGTATTTCTATTTTCGGCAGTTGAGTAACACCACAAAAATGAAAATTCATTGGTGTGTATCCTGGCTAATCACATCAATCCCGCTAAATGATATCAACAGGACGGTTTTGGCAATTGTGTCATGATTCGGCTTTTCAGATCCCGATGCCGGATCAAACCGCGATCACGGGAGCCTGTTAACCCGCGATCACACTGCAATTGTATCCCTATATGTTTCATTTTAACTCCTTTCTGGTTTCAACTAAACCCCTTTATGTTACACATAGGGTATATTATGATCGGAGTCCTAGATACAGTAGTATATAAACCCCAGGTAGAATCCCTGTACTTTAGATTCTACCTTGTCTATTCACCGGCCTTGCTTTGGCCTGTTCTTGACCTGTGTTCAGCCTAAGCTTTCTCTGCTTTCGCTGCCTTGTTGACTCAGGTTTCCCTCTCCACTTTGTTCTGCTGGCAAACCCTTGTCTCCTATTTCAACTCCTGTCTTGGACTTTTCTTGAATTCCGTCAACGGAGCCTAGTGGTGGGTTGTAGGGTTGTGAAGGACTAGCCTGCGGGATAATGCTGGTATCAAGACTCTCAGTGGCATGGACACGGAGTCTTGATCGTGTTCAGGGTTAGAGGGAGACAACCACCACCATGACAACTATTCCTCCGTCTCTTGGCATTAGAGCATAGAGTCTGAAGAAGCCTCTGTCGGATATCCCTGGATCCTCCCTCCTATTCGCTGGTCTATAATCAACCCATGTGTGTCATCTTATAATCCCGCCGGTAATCCTGTCGGGATATGCCCCACATCGGTTCGATTACCCTGGGCCCGTCAGGACTACTTCAACCACAGTCTAACCTCTGGTTGAACTACTCCTGGGAGTGGTCCTCAGCCGTCGGCCGTTTGTATGTTCACCATGAACGGCCAGTTCCTCTCAACACCTGGGCTAGAACTTGCGGTTCTGTTGTGCTTGGTCGCAGACAGGTTGACCCAAGGACCGTTGTTGACAAATCACAAACACCTAATTTGATGAAGTATGCACCCACATGTTGCTCCTGCACACAGAAACTGAAGAAAAACAGCACTGAAATCCAAATCCAAAACTTGATAGTACACTTTTTTTTCGAGCTCGAGGGGGACCCACCCACCCATCCAAATAGGGAAATTCCTTATCGCGGCCCCCTTGCTGTTGATCGTGATGTCCACTAATTGAATTGAATGAACAAAATGATCCAGGCATATTGCCTGAATTACTGTGGCGTAAGCAAGCACGTTCCGTCCGTGAAGTGAAGACAAGATGGCATCCGACCACACAGTGAATTGGCTAAACCCTCGTTTTGAGGTCATGGAACCAAGTCAGAATGAGAAGAGAAAGCGACGCCGATCGGCAATAGGGGCTAATCATTGCTCCGTGATCCTGTGATCCGGTTACACATCGGCGCTAGCTTCAGTCTCCAGGCTCGGCCGTGACGCTGGCCGCCTCCCGGGGTATTCCGAACTAAGCGCTGAAAGCCTGAAACTGCATCCATCCCTTCACAGGCTCCCGGTAAGGCTGGCATCGTGAAGACTCATAGGATAATATCTGTGCCTGCCGTATACTGTCCCACACTATCAACGGGCCACAGGAGTCACTGTCTGCCAAATGCGGGCCGCAGGGAGTCGCCGAAATCAATCAGATGCCAAGTTAAAACGTGAACCTTAATCTTGGGTCCCTCAGTATCCAACGTTAGGTAAACATATCTGTGTAGTTTTGAAGAGCTGCACCAGTGATTGGATTAATCATGATTACTGGACATTAGAGCATACTGTACTAATCCGATCAAGTGTTCACAGGGTGTCACCCGTCACTGTAAGTGTTCACTCGAGCGTGACTGGAGCAAGTGTTCATTCTGACAAATACGATCGGTCTCTCCCATATATGGAATTCTAGTAAATGCCGAACATTTTTTTGAGCGCTTTCAAGCCTATTTGGGCGAGAAAATCCGTTCGTCACCGTCACGTACGTCCCCGTCACCCGTCACCTGAACACTTGATCGAGTCGCCCAAACGACATCTCTTGGCAAAATTTGAGAAATCTTGGCAGTGACTCGGCAGAGTTTCGCATGCGCTCGATTCGGAGCATACTGGTCAGGCTGCCGAGCGGGGTGACGAGGCGCTCCGTATTGGGGAATCCAAGCAAAATCGTCCTGTTCTTGGGGCTGGTTCGGCCAGTGGTGATCCATCCTCGAAGAGAGGGAGCTCGGGAAAGCTCGCGGCGGCTCACGGCACTGGTAAAATCACGCAGGATCGTCACATCAATTCATTCGGCTAAAAACATTTTTGATCCCAGATTTCTGGCGGTCGAATTTGGGCCGTGCAAATACCCTCTATGGCGCCCTTCTCGAATGTCCCCCGGGCCCCTAAGTTTCAGAGCCGGTTTCAAAAACTGCCCATCGTGGTTTGGAATCTTCACACCGGATCACCAAACGAACGATCTGACACTGCATATAAAACTCGCAGACTTTTGATTTTTACTATCGGTCTCTCCATCCTCTGCTGACTTTGAAGCATCATGATTGTCTCTATTTCAGCCATCGCTCTTTCTCTCCTCTCCGGATCCCTCGCCACGAGTATTGGCCCAGTTGCTAACCTGCCCATCGTGAACAAGCATATTGCACCAGATGGCTTCACTCGATCGTGCGACTCTATTCCATTGATCGTACCACCCGCATTACTTACGCGTATTTCCTTTTATAGAACTGTGTTGGCCGGCGGCACATTCCCTGGACCCCTAATCAAGGGTTACAAGGTTTGCACGCTGAGTCTCTGTGTCACATCTTTCTGACCCTTATGAAAATTTCAAAGGGAAACCGTTTCCTTCTCAACGTTCAGGTAATTTTATCAGACCCTGATATGCGAGGGACTGACTTTTAGGCCTGGCAGGATCGTCTCACGGACAATACTATGCTTCGCTCCACGAGCATTCATTGGCATGGCCTGTATCAACGCAACACGAGTTATGCGGACGGAGTTTCGTTCATCACTCGTGAGAATCCGCACTCCTCACCTCGACACGGTAGAGCTCACCCTATATTTCAGAGTGTCCAATAGCTGCGAACCATTCTTTCTTGTACGACTTTCAAGTCCCGGGACAGGCGGGGACCTACTGGTACCACAGCCATCTCTGTTCGTATTTCGCTCTGCGTGATAAATGCGCGTCTTACGCCGCGAACAGCAACGCAATACTGTGACGGGCTTCGAGGTGCATCCAATTTTCTTCTTTGGTTTCGATGACTCTGAAGGCAATGCATAGGTCCCCTGGTCGGCAAGTCAACGAACAGCCTGTAGATTTTAGCAGCACCTAATTTTTTCCCAGTTTATGACCCGGACGATCCCCAGCGTCATCGTACGTGCGAAAATTTGATGCTCTGAATGATCCTAATTGTAACAGTATACGACGTCGATGATGGCAAGTTGCGTATTTACAAACCGAATCGAGAACTCAACCTGTTCTTCAGAGTTGACCGTGATCACCCTTGCGGACTGGTACCATTATGTCGCTGCCACGTACGTCACTCGCCTGCTATCCAATGCACACCTTCCTGACTTGCAGAACAGCGCGCCCCTTGTTCCGGTCGCCAATTCGACGTTGATCAACGGTCTCGGGCGATACAAGGACGGAGTGAGTTCAATAAATCGGTGTTTGATTAATCACGCTGATACTGGAACCAGCCCGCTTCTGCCCTTTCGGTCATCAGTGTCAGAAAGGGAACTCGATATCGGTTCAGACTCGTTGCAATTAGCTGTGACCCTAATTATATCTTCAGGTGAGAAAATGTTTCCCTTTGCAACTACTTGAACTTACCTTATTTCTTAGCATAGATGAGCACAGCATGACTATCCTTGAAGTCGACGGCGTCAACCACAAGCCTTACACTGTGGACTCGCTTCAGATTTTTGGTACGCTCCGTCTGGCGTCTTATTTGTGCTGTGGTACTGAAGGCAGCCGTTTAAATTATCCAGCCGCACAACGTTATTCCTTCGTGCTGGACGCGAACCAGGGAGTTGACAACTATTGGGTTCGTGCGAACCCAAATGTCGGTAATCTTGGCTTCGACGGGGGCATCAACTCGGCCATCCTCCGCTACGTGGGTGCTCCCAAAGTAGAACCAACAACTAATTCCACCGGGACGGCGCCGCTTGTTGAGACCGCCCTCCACCCATTGGTGTACACCCCTGTCCCCGGAAAACCCTACCCCGGCGGAGCGGACATCACGCTAAACCTAAACATCGCGTTCAGTTTTACCACCCTCAAGTTCAGTGTTAACGGCGCCGTATGTTCGCACATCTATCCAGGCAATTCATGCTGACAGATTCACAAGACTTTCGTTCCGCCGACCGCTCCGGTTCTTCTCCAAATCCTTAGCGGCGCACAGGCTGCGCAGGATCTCCTTCCGGCGGGCAACGTGTATACTTTGCCGCCCAACAAGGTCATCGAGATCAGTATTCCTGGAGGCTCCGTCGGTGCTGCTGTGCGTGTCCAAACTTCTGAAGACGCGTGGAATGCTAATATGAGTTTCAGCACCCGTTTCATCTTCACGGGGTACGTCGGGCACATTTATCCGTCGTCGTCGTTTACATAGCTGGCCCGTCCGCAGCACAACTTCCATGTAATTCGCAGTGCCGGCAACGACACCTACAACTTTATTGATCCCGTTCGTTCCTCCTCCACGCGGCATGCTGTCTCTGTTCATGAGTCGATAGGTCATCCGCGACGTCGTATCCACTGGACCCGCCACTACCGATAAGGCTACTTTTAGATTCGTCACTGACAATGCAGGCCCATGTAAGGATATTCCTGTCTTCTATGTCGTACCCTGAGGCGAAAAGCTAAATTGTACCCCTTTCAGGGTTCCTGCACTGCCACATCGACTGGCACTTGGAGATGTGAGTCCCGCAACCAGAGACCTTCCTCCCTTCTGACGGCCCATTCAGTGGTCTAGCCATAGTATTCGCGGAGGATATCCGGTCCCTGCAGAAGAAGGTCCCCGCGGCGTGGAACGACCTCTGCCCCATCTACTACAACCTTACTTCCAACCAGTTATAATTATGCTCAACGCTCGCTGGTATCCCACTCCTTGGCTTGCGAAGTCCCCACTAATACTATCATATAAAATACAGGGGGTCCAGCTGTTCCTTGGGTATGTTCAGTAATAAACATGGAGGCGCATCATATCTAGATCTTTTAAATTACAATACAACTTGTTAGACAGTGGACTTGGACTTCATATAATTAACACGTTGCTTGTGCACAGGGATTGGTCTCAAAACCGTACATACAGGTCGAAATTACGGAACAACTTACACTTTGGAACAAGTCTGCCAGCTCTGATGGGAACGTCGAACGTCGAACCTCATACCTGAGTGTTGTAGGACCCAGACAATTACCTAAGAGGCTTGTCCGCCGAAATTTTGAATTCAAAACATGCCCAACATCGGCCCAAAGCCTGGTCCATTTCGAATAAAAATTGGATTTTGGGCCACAACCCCAGTCCAAAAAATCGGATAAGGCATGTAGCCCAGCAAGCGAGGCCAGGTCTGGTTCGGATATTTTTCCCGGGCTGCTGGAGCATCAAAAGAGGATGAAATTAGAGAGTTTGCGCTGCAGCCGTCCGAATCATCTGATCGCATTTTTGCAGTGCGCAACCAGACGGCTGATGGCTCGGATGGCTGGTAATATATTCTCATGCTGAGCTGTTCTGGGTTGAATCTGAATACCTTCTGGATGTGAGGCTCGCCTTAGATGGTCCTTACATGGTGTCAGTTCAAGTTCAGCCTAACATTCATGCTTAATTATGAGTCTTGTTTTGTTTCCGTAAAATGTGATCATGGGTGGGCTCAAATTGTTGTCAATGGGAGTCACACACATCTAGGCTAATGAAAATCATGTTCTGGTAGGAGGACCGCGAGATGTAAGAAGCCATCTGAGCCACCAGCCCCCAATTTGCGCACTACAAAAATGCCATCAGATGGCTCGGATGGCTGCAGCGCAAAGTCGCTATTATGAAGATTTAAACTGCTCTGTGAGGGGCATTTTGCCCGCAAGGTCCTTCCAAATGCACCCCAAAAAAATCTACCTTGCCCCTCAGCACATGGAAGTCCTCGAAAGCCGGAGAAATGGCGGAGATAGAGTGAGGGCGGTTGTGGCCAAACAAGACAAGGATGATCCGAGCGCTTCGGCCTGCACTGCGCATGTCATATCTTTTGATCCGACCATCACTTTTGGTACAAATTCGGGATGTACCATCCTTGGAGGTCCCATTCCTTCCCCAAACACAACACTTAGACACAGTCCAAGGGCCTGACTCGATACCAGGCAATTGGCCGGTTTCCTAGTATGGCCGGTTTCCTGGTCGAAAATAGTATGTTGTGCTTGATCAAATTGATCCGTTTAAAATGCCAGTTCACTGGGGGACTGTTTCAGACTCCATTCACGCTTATCCGAAGACAAACAAGCCAGTTGAGTGCAGTAACGGCAGATTGATTGTTTGTCGCCGTACGGAACACGGTCCGGAATAGCCTTTTTGGGGCGACCCCTATCCTAATTTGGGCATTGTTCTCGGCAGCCTCGGCATTCCATCAGATTCATCGAACTTCCCTGTCAAATGATCAAACGATCGCCAAGAAAACCTCTCCTTCCCTTTCTCCATTCTCCGAATTAATGGCCTAGCACTAACCAGTATGTTCACCCCACAGTGGTAGTTAATTGCCTGGGCCATCACATGCCCGTCACTTTTGCACCGGCGCGCCTCTTGACTTCGTTATTTGATCCGATCACGTCAGTCCCGCGTTCACAACTCTCGAGTGCAAGGACGTTGAGAAAAGTTGAGAGCTACTTTCTTAGTTCTGGTTCATTCACAGGTAATATATTATCAGTCTCATAGAATACAATAAATCCTCACCAAAAGTCAATGCATTTGCCGCCGTGGAAGCCTTGAACGGGTCTGAAGGATGTTTGATGGAATGCCGAGGCTGCCGAAAATAATGCCCAAATTCGGATAATGTCAGAAAAACCTAAAAGATTGAGCCCTGATCAGGCCATTATAAGGTACTCATAAGGCTCTTACAAGGTGGTTTAAGGCAAACCAATCTTTTACTGCCTTATAATGACCTTATAAGGGGATTATAAGATTGGTTCGGGTCATAAGGCTATTTCGTTTTTTCCGACATAGGGGCCTGAGGCGGAAACTGAGTGAGTGCCGGTCTGTCTATCGACACTTTCATAGACAGACGGCCACCGGTCGACGACCGTAGAGCTATGCTGAGATCACCACATGTTGATTCTCTCCCATAGGCTCTAACTTTGAACAGCGCCCGACGTCTTTACCATCCTGTTAGCAGCCTATGTCAAACCTGTCAAACCCGGGTTTAAACACCGTCTACCCATTCTTCTAGCTGTCATCCTAACCGCTAACCGCTTCCTCCACAAGTTTCAAGTTTCACCCAGCAAGCGGGGAATTGTTAGGAACTGCTAGTGCCTTCACGTTCAATGTGTGAGGGGAATCCTACGAACCACAGCTCCAGATCAACGTTCAAAACCATACATGTACAACAAAATATCTGCCTGCATACTTGGTCCAGTCGCTATTCCCTGTCAAGACTCCACACCATAGCCTTATTTATCCCTCCACCTCCACATTCACAGCCTCCTCGATCTTTAACCACATCCCGTCCTGCCACAAACGTTGAACAGAAACCAACAGCAGGGACATAACACTCACCGAGACATACATAGTGAGGTGCAGCTTAGGCCTAAACTTATCAATGCCCTTCCGTCCTGGAGCGGTCGCCCATTCCGCCGGCGGCCGCGCCTCAGGCGCGAACGCGTCCTCGTCAAGCGTGAACGCCGAAAACGACTGCAGCAGCCGGATGAGCATGAACGACATCTCGTTGTACGCGAACTGTCCGCCGTTAGCTTCTGCCATTCTTACTCTAAGTACGAGCCGTCCTGACCTGCTGGCCCAAGCAAATTCTGGGTCCCGCATTGAACCTGCGAACTGTCAGATTCAGGTGGAGGGACGCAGACGCGCGACGAACGGGAGGAACTGGAACGAGTTAGTGAGGAGGTACTTCTTCAGCCGCTCGTCCAGAAAGCGCTCTGGGGAGAATTCCTCAGCTGGATGATGGTCAGCTACGTACAATAATGCGGGCACTGCGCCAGACCATCGGGCCCCCAGAGATCCGGGCGGCGGTGCATGAGGAATACAGAGTACGGGATTCTAGGATATATGAGTAACGGGCGGACGATGGAGAAATAGGACGCTGACTTGGAACCTGCAGGGATGTAGATCGGTTTTTCTTTGGGATCCGGAGATGGCCATGTCGTTGCGCTGACGGATTCTCTGTCAATTCACGACGGACGCTGTCAACACGCATGCCGAATCGACTGGAGGTCTCGGCCCGTACCTGACATTGAACGGACTGAAAACCTTCTCAGTATGTCAACTTATGCAGAAAGATTGAGTAGCGCTTACACTGAAGGGTAGAGTCTCATAGATTCTGTGCGAACGTCAGCACGGACGGCGAAGGCGCGGAGCCAACGGACCGTTTATGACAGCTCTGAGATACTTCATGTCCTTGATGTCGTCAAATGTCGGGCGCCGAGTCGGCCCGACGTGGGTAAGCACTTCCCCTCTGAGCTTCGCGCAGACGTCGGGATACATGGAGAGGCTGTCCGGGGCTAAGCGCGGGTGGGTATAGAGAAGGACGTGGGGCGCACAAGTAGATGACCATCGTCATAACGTGCATGGTGGTATCTCGCCCGGCTTTATCGCACCGTCAGTTAGTCGGGATAATGCGGGGACCATGTCGAAGGCGTACCCAGCAGAATATTTAATCTGAGAACAATTCAGCGATGATGAAAGCATTCGGTCAAGAGACATACGTTTCGTCCTTGAGAACCTTCGGGTCTACAAGCCCAAATATCAGCGCACCGAACGAACTCGCCGTGATAGGGCCTACCCGACGTCGAATTGAGCAGCTCATCCAGCAGCGTCTCGCCCTCCGTGTCGTTTTTTTCCGTCCCAACGGCCTGGGCTACCCGTTTCCTCTCAACGGCCGCGGCGATAATCGGGTCAAGGAACGCGCTGACGACCTTCATCGGCGCCGCCGACTTGTCCTCGAAGATCTCAAACAGCGGCCATATGTGCCCGAGGTGCTCCCGTTCTGCGATGATCTGCATAGACTCATTGAACGCCTCGATGAAAGTGTTGGCCGTCTGCGCGCCCGCGGCGCTCGACTGCGGCGGGGGGAAGGCGACGTTATGCGCGTACGGGATGTTCGCCTTGAGGCTGTCGACGCTCAGCCCGAAGAGGAACTCCGTCGCGGAGTCCATGGCTAGCGGAATTTCAGCGCAGGCCACTGGAGCGGTAGAAGAAACGTACTGAATCGCCCGATCATGTCCTATAGATCGTCTCAGCAGGCGCAGAAATACGCGGGGTGTACGGACGACAAACCTGGAAGTCAATCGAGAACCCCCCGCGGATCCGCTCCTTCATAATGGCGATGACCGCGTCCGCGTGGTGGTCGAAAATATCAAAATGGCTGACTCTGTCGCGGCTAAAGAAAGGGCGGGTCATTGCGCGGTGGAACTTCCACATCTCGCCTGGACGGGCATAAGTGCGGCCCAAGGCGACGTCGGCTGCGACGCGTACCGTCGGAGTTGAATACCCCTGTCTTCGGCAGAGTTATCTCGGAGATAGTAGACGCAGACGGGTGGGCTTACCCCGAGGACACTGTCCATGCCATATTGGAATCGTGTACCTGTGGCGGATGAGCTGTCTGACAAGAATCAAGGGCGAAGACGACGGCGCACCCTTGACATAGTTGTTAAAATCGGTTGCGAGGACGTGCTTGATGTGCTCCGGCCACACCTCCACCCAGCGTCAGCTCGGGCGTACGAGTAAATTCCGACCACATACCGTGATTATCGTGTCAATCCAGAGCACCTGCATATTCACCACCGGGCCCTCGGCGTCCATGAGTTCCACAATGCCATCCCCTACCCGCGAGAGCCTCGTTATCACGCAGCCACACCACTATGGAGGCCACGTACCGGGATACCCGAACTTGCGATTATGCACCATCATCGTGAGGAGGTCTGTGTTCCCGATCCGCTTGCCATTCACCATCGGCGCCAGCCGCGCGCCCATGGCCGCGGCCTCGCGACGGTGGCGCGCGTCCCGGCGCATCACGCGGTATGCTACGTACAGCGGGAGACTGGCGAGGGTGAGGAGCGCGGTGGCCCATGCTGGAACAGCGACGCCCGCGCGGCGCGAGGCGTAGTGCGCACCGATGCCGAGGGCGATGGGGATGCTGAGCACCCGCAGCGTTAGACGCGCGAGGAAGGATACGCCTGGGGATGGCATCGTACGATGCGAAAAAGCTTCAAGGCGCGGAATGGAAAACAAGAAGTGCGAATTTTGTGATTGGAAGGGTGGTACTTAACCCGGATGCGGAGCCGGCAATCCAAGTAGCCTGGGGTTGCGGAAGCTGTCGGCTGACGATCAAAACAGATCAAAACTCTCATGAGCGCCATTTCCATATGATTGTCGCGCCAAAACTGATTCTTATCGTGAGCCAGCTGACGCGCACGGCGGCCACAGTCATTTCAAAAGAAAAATGTATTCACTGGTACAAGACAAGGGCTCAGACCTCGGTCGCGTTGTTGAAGACGAGCCTGTTGGGCGTGTGCGCCGGCAGGTCCGACAGCGCGCCCCGGGTAGCGAGGCCTAGGAGCGCGGACTTCATCTGCGCGGGCGTCAGGGTGTCTGCGCGCGCGGGCCGCACGGCGGGAAGCAGGCTGGCGAAGGGTCGCGGGAGCATCGCGCGCAGGAGGGTGTAGACGTCGAACGTGCTTTGCGCCGCCGGCGCCGGTGTCTCGAGCGCGAGCGCGGAGTCGAAGGTCGCTGAGGGGTATATGCCCAGGAGATACGCGACGAGGCCGGCGGTGTGCGGGGACGCCATGGACGTGCCGGATATGCTCGCTGTCGCGTCGGGCGCGCCCTTGAAGGTCGAGGGGACGTTCAGCCCCGGGGCGAAGACGTCCACGCACGGCCCGTGGTTCGAGAAGTAGGCGCGCTCGTCGTTCTGTGTCGATGCGCCGACGGTGATGGCCTTGTCGGCGGACGCGGGGCTTGACTTGCAGGTGTCTGCGTTGTCGTTTCCTGGAGCTATGTCAGCCAGGGACCGGGGGCGTAGAGAGTATGCATACCTGCCGCGACACAAAGTGGACCACGGCCACGTCGACGGCCTGGTTCGCCGCCCGCGATACCCCGCGCACCCCCAGGCTCATATTGACGACAGAGCCCTTGTGCGTGGTGCGCCCCGTCGCCGCGTACCCCTTCTGCGCGGCCGCAGCGTTGACCGCCGCAGCAGACGCCGCGTACGAGATGCCCGCGATTATATCCGACATGCTGCCGTACCCATCCGCGCGCACGACCTTGACCGCGATGACGCGGGCGCCCTTGGCCACCCCGTACTGGCGCGACGCAATCGTCCCGGCGCAGTGCGTCCTGCGCCGTCAGCATCAGGAGGCTTGACTAGCGCACCACACTTACCCATGCCCGTTCTGGTCCTCGTCGACATCGTCGCAGACCACCGTCTTCCCCCACGACGCGCGGCCCTCGAACTCGACGTGGTGGATGTTGATCCCCGAGTCGATGACATAGACGTCGACGCCCTCGCCCCCGCGCGGGTCGTACTGGTACCTCCCCAATGTCCCCAAGGAGAGCTTGACCCGGTGGCTGAAGTTAACAGAAGTACTAGAAGGAAGTGCAAGGTGAACTGACCCAGGGGGCGCCCTTCTGGATCATGATATCCATCGAGCCCATCGTGTGGACGACACGATCGTGCTCGATGTACTGCACCTCTGGCATGCTCCGCAGTTGGTGCATGACGATCTCCGAGAAGCGGCCGGCATAGCCGTTAATGAGGCCCTCGTAGATGTGCTTGATACCCGCGTCATCCGCGAGGAGAGGGGTTGCGCCTGCACCGCCTGCAGGAAATCGAAGTGCTTCTGCAGGTGCACGGGCGAGACGTCGCTCTTGAGCACGACGATGAGATAGCTTTATTGAGTCTGGTGGTTTCAGCGGTTCAGCACATCGTTGGAGAGCAGCTGCATTGTGGGGACGATGGTACCATTTATTTGGCCGTGTTGACGTGCTTATTCTCCCACGCCATCAGGAAAAACCTCCTTCCCTAAATTACCTCCAATTTGGGGTAATTTGGTGAGTAGTTCTCAAAGCGGTCCAATCCGGGGCAATTATGCCAAATTGTCGGCATTTCCTGGATTTGCTTGTGGGTCATTTTGTTTTGACCTTATAAGCATCTCAGTTGAATGGGGAACAATTGGTATCAAGCCCACAATATGTTGAGGATTCAAAATAGAAGTCAAGGGCTAGTAGAATCAACGCACGCTGCAAGAGGGAAATGTTTAAACGCCGTGTTTACCCCAACCCTAAACTCCGATATCGCGCATCAACGGGCGCCGTCGGATCATACATGTAACCACGCACGTGGGCGCGAAACATGGTTTGTTTTGATGGAGATGACAACAACACCAAGCATCTCTCTTCCTTTCCCCCATCTTCTCCCGACGTCTTCCTGCCATTTGGTGTCCAATCTCTCACTGCTTGTCAGAAACTCCATCCACTGGAACTTATGGCTTCAAATCCGAGCTCATCCTGGTCCCAGATCTGCGGAACCCGCATTCGGAGTCCGGTGCGTATTGACCGGGTACTCCTCGCTTCCCATCCTCCAACATCCCTTTCACTCACCACGATTACAGTTCTACCATCATTTTTGTATAGCGAGCATCGTACCGTCAGAGTGAGCAATCAATGTCAGACCTACCCTTATCCTCTTATAAACGTCGCAGGCTGCGCCCTCCCCTTCGTTCTGATGCCATGCCGATGACATGTGTCCCACTGTGCCGCGGATCAAGATAATTGCCCGGTGTCTGGCGTCTGCCCCAATTTTAGATGGACACAAGCCCAGTTGAAGGTGTGCTCCTCTTTGATTGTGAAGTCTATGTGTTAACCCTGGGTCCGCCGTTACCTGCAGGTTACGTGCCGCACATATGCATGCGATCTACGTACGTAAATTCCGCGACACGAACCATGTTTAATGCTGACAATGTTTCGTCAGAATCTTCTGTGTCGTTAGGCTGCGTTCGCTGATCCCTCCCTCCGTTTCGATATCAGTCCTCGGCTCGGTGTTCCAATCATAAGTTTATCCTGTTATCTTCCTTGTTCACCATGTTAATTTTTGTGCCAGGCCTCGTCGATAGGTCACTGTGGGCCTATGGCATTCAGCCGGGAAATCACAATGCCAGTGCGGATATGGTATAAAATAAGTAGATACTTTTTGTAATCGTACATCATCATTTAATACATGTGTTCTTCCCATTCTACTGCATTTGTGAGGAATATGAGCATCCACAAGAGCCCTGGTGTGTGCCAAACCACTCAATAATCAAAGGAAATGCAAGGTAATTTACCTCCAAATTGGAGGCAACTAGATAGCAACGTTACTAGGAAGGAAATCATCCGAATCATCCCAATTTGGACTGTATTGGAGGCAATACTGCCACATTGCCGAAGGAGGTCTTTCCTGATGGCCCCTGTGCGTTCCATCAAAACGGCGTAGCCAAGGGACCTGCAGGGCGTGGGTCTCTGGCTTGAAAGAGAATTTCAAGCACCTTCGATTGGGGGAGAGCCAGGATTTTTCAAACTCCTCGGTATTTCGACGACATTTTTTGTGACTGTTGAGAAGTACAATATACAAATCGGAGCTGTCTCGAATCGTGCCTGGCAAATATCCGTACCGATGATAGATGGGATTCAACACTATTCAGTCCGCTCAGTCCAAAAACTGGTTCCAAAGCGCGTTGCAAGGTCCATCCTGGCGTCCCATTAGATATTACCAGAACCTACGCAACGAAACAGAGAACGCACCAGCGAATTGCTCGCCACGGGATCAACAAAATTATCCGGATCCACGTTCCCGTTGTACGCCAGCTTCGCGAACGTCTGCGCCGGCGGCCCAGGCACGTATTTCGGCCAGCTCAATGCCGGCGATGTATCCGGATCCTTGACGAAATTTGCAAACGCGGTCTGGACGGTGCTGGACCAAGTCGCTTCGGCGGGCGTCGCAGTCGTTTTGTCGAAGGTTCCGAATAGCGGGCCAACTGATGGTTCGACGTCAGCGGAGGAAATAAAATAGAGAGAAGGTTGAGGCACACTTTCAGACGAATGCCACGCGCCGGCGCCCGGGGATTTTTGCAGGTCTGCAAACACGGCCCCTTGAAGACGTGATTGATAGGGACACTCATGGAAGGATATTGATACTTGGACGATTGCTTACCATAAGTGTATCGAAAGACGCTACTAACCCCGGCGCCCGTCAAAGCAGCGGTCCACAGCTCATCCGGGCTAGTAAATCGAAGACTGAGCGTTGTATATCCGAGGAAATGCATTTAAGCACTTACCATCTGAACCCCAGATCTCGGTCTGCATCCGCGATGACCATGCTATCGTTTTGGCCCGGATACAACGACCGCACGAAATCAGGAGAAATGCCGCTCCCGGGAATCTCTCCCTCGAGGAAGGCCGTCAGGTTCGTCATTCCGACTGTGAATGCACTTCCGTCGTTCTCCATGTTCCCAATGATGATAGGAACTTTGGCTGAAGCGCCCGCGCGCAGACGCTCCAATGGATCGGGGAACACGGTGATGCTGTAAAATTCAAAGTCGGTCAGCGTGAGCAGGAATTTTATCATCACTGCACGCACTTGTCGACCACAGGCCCGAACGCGCCGCTGAGCGGACCATTCGTGAAATTTCGGATACTCGCTGCGGGAACACGTTTCAGGCAGTTGAGCCTCGCCGGCCCAGGGGCTTCGGCGCACCCCACTGCCGCAGCGAACCCATCAAACGAAGAGAAGTCGGGTAAGGGCGACGACGACGTCGGGGCGCCGGACAGCATGATTCCCGCGCGGAAAGGCGCGCTAACCCGATCTCTCACTATCGCCAATCCCACAGATGCGGAACCTGCAGATTGGCCCTGGTATTACATCACACGTCAGATGGAATGAGGATGCGAAAGGAGGGTACGCACCATTATGGTCACTTTATCCGGATCTCCGCCAAACCCCGCGATGTTCAGCTGCACCCACTTCAATGCCAACTCCTGATCGAGGAAGCCAAGGTTATTTTGCGTGATAGGAATATCCCTGGATCCGGGGAAGCCGAAGACGTTGGTCCTATAGTTGATGGTGACGACGACCAGATCTTGGTTCGCGGCCAGAGATGTCCCGTCGTATCCGGGGAGGGACGCCGTGCCGAATATAAGGCCGCTACGAACGTTGTTGACGCTGTGAGTTTAAGGATGATATGATATGAAACGAACCCGCCATAGAGCCAGAATAAAACGGGCTTCTTCTGATTTGTGTTGGTTGACGGGGCCCATACATTCCTTTCCGACCACTCATCAGTTGAAGATCGACTGGAGAGGTCAAAATCGAGATCTCACAAGAACAGACAGTCCTCGTTTTCGGACGCGGGAGGGGGATTGTTGAACAAGGACTGCGTAAATGCGCTGGTGGCGAATGGAAACTGTTGGAGGCAGGAAGGAGCCAACACAGAGGCGTTTTGCGCTTCACCGGAGATAAACGGGACTGGTGGCTCCCAGCGGAGCTGTCCAGTGGGAGCTTGACCGAAGCGCTAGTGACAGTTGTCATCAAAGAAGGTTTAGAAGGCGGTGGGCGCACCACTCCTTTGAAGGACATGACTGAGCTCATGTCAGCCGACAGACGTTGGTGAACGGAGTGTTACACGAACCTCCGTTCAGCTCAGTGCCATGAAGCTGCCCAGATGTCGTCGAAACGACGACGGAAGAAGCTTGACCGTAGACGTGGAGAACTAGGCAAGACAGAAGGACGAGGAGAGATTTCATGTTTGGGAGGAAGTATTCCGACATCCAAGTTCGAATGTTTTGTGCTTAATATGTCTCGAACCGGCTATGTCTTGAGCCGAGGAGAAGCCTGCGGTGTGCAATAACTGCCCGAGAGACACCTTCGACCTTCCACTGAAAGCACCCCAACAGATCACATGGGGCGGACGACCAAAAATCGAACGCGCGGAAGCGCACGGCGGCGCGAAAGCGCCGCAGAAGTGCCCAGGCAAGACCGGCTGCACTGTGTGTGGGTATAGACATCGATCCCAGAGAATAATGCGTAAGCTCTGTAGGGTGCGGGTAGGCAAGAAGCTAGAGGTACGACAAGGTACGAGCGAATGCAAAAATAAATTTCATGCACCTCAAATGTCGGCCCAGAAGGAGGCCCGAGGACGTGCTCAGTGCAGGGGGGATTAGTGGGTCTCCGCGCAATTCTGGGTGCTTCCGGCCCTTGACAGTGACTGTACAGTTGGTTGAGGTTGGTTGGCTGAAGACATTCGGCAGACTCGGAGTGGGTGGCAATTGGTGTGGCTTGGCCACGGCTTTTCAGGCGTATATGGCGATATGATATATCACTAGGGCCTCGTTTAGAGAGGTGTCGTGATATATGAAAGTCGGTAAATGACAGAGGTGTCTGATACATCCAGCTGATATATCAGCCAGATGCCCGTTCGGTAAATGATGCAAAATGTTGCATCATCGAGGTTCGAACCTTAGACCTTATCAAACCACAGATATATTAGGACTTGCATGGCTAACCCCTTCACCAGACCAGATGTCCGGAAAGTTCTGTGTTCCCACTTAGGGTAAGGTGCCCTTACCCTAAGTGGGAACAGCTGATACCCAGACCTAGGGCAGGCAAGCTGCCCTAGGTCTTCGAAATTGTACTACAATGCTTAATATGTATTTTGATGGTGTTTTAAACCCTAACCAACCCTAACCAATCTAACCATCAAATGCTTATAAATCACCTGCAACAGCCTTCTACAATATACCTGGGGACTAACCCTTAACCAACCCTAACCACTAACTCTAACCACTAACCCCTAACTCTAACCTCTAACCTGGCCCCTAAGGCGGGGCCCAGTGGGTGGGGAAACATGCTTATTATGTGTTTTGTTGTTGAAGGGGGTATAGTTTGGCCCTGTGTGCCCACTATGTTAGAACAGCTGTTTGGTGCAATTGGTTAAAGTGCCACTCGAAAGTGTTATGTAATAAATTTGGTCTGCGACCTTGGTTCAAGCCCCTCTGGCGGTCTTTTATTTTCACCGTTAGTACTGCACGTCTATGAGGTGATGTATCATGCACCTCTCTGCGCCAGAGGAATTGATACATCACGGTTACTCTCTACTTGGCGAGGGTGATGTATCAATGCCCCAGCCTCAGGACGGCTTTTCAAAGTCTTTTGGTGAACGGATGGGGTCTCTTCAGCTGGTTGGTTCAGGGAGACGAGTAGCTTGGGGATTGTACTGCAATGACGGCAAAACCAGGATGGTTAAAATTGGAGGTTCCATTGCTGCCGGGCATGCTGCGCCGACGATTCCCGATGGGCCGATGGTTGGTGACTCCGAGCTGAGTCATGAGCTGTAGCGAGCATTTTTCGCAGGCCTGTCCCGGTTTTTTCTTTTTATTGTGTGAAGGCTTGTATGAATGGGGTGGAAGTGAGCAGACCAGGGGAGATATAAAACCCAGGAATAAACGATTGAGGCGCGGGGTTACAACGAGCGAGGAACGAGCGTGTTCACGCTGCAGCGTCTGTCTAGAGAAACTAGTGTGGGGTATGAGGGCAACAACTGTATTATTTCTACTGTATAGAATATAGAAGCATGCAGAAATGTGAACCAGACAGAAATAATTCCATTTGGCAGCCCACATGAGGTGAATTTCGAGAAGATTACCGGAGACCAGAGGTCGTGTGGTCCGTGGCTAGCATTGCACTACCTAGCTAGCAAGATAATTTCAAGTCGGATAAGCTGTAGGGAATTCCGTGAAAATCCTCTGAGAAAGGTATTGAGAAACCCCATGGGCAATTCTCTCAACGTAAGGACTGGTTACGAGTCTAGGTTGCAGCAGAAATGATTCGAGATCCATCCGATACTCGCGAGGTCCACAGCATTAACGAGGAGTCTACCGAAGGCAAAACATGTAGGAATATATGATGGTGTAAAGTCAAGTGTTTGCCCGGTAGCCGGGTGGCACAGTGTTAAAAAACAATGTTCAATCCCGAAGGGGACAGATAATGAAATACATGTACAAAAAGCTTCCATGTACAGATGCTGTGATACAGGCAACGGAAACTCGTGGTGATCTATGATACATAACTGTCATAATTGTACACTCCGAAATGTCCGGGGGTTGGTTCAGTGTCTGGGAAAGAGAATTATCCTCAGTATGCGTGGGGTCGGTTTCAAAAACACCTACCAGTCGGAATTCCGACTCGGGAAGAATTCTTGATTTAAAGACGCGCGTGTAGGGAGTTGAACCGCTGTTGTATCTCCCCCAATTGATGCTCTGGATCATGGATAAGTAAAAAATTAGGCTCGAATCAGAGGACTCACCGACGAGCGGACTACCAAAAGCGTATGCCGCCATGACTCTGATCCCCTCCTGAAACTCTAAAATCAACCCGCTGTGGTCCACTTCAGCTGTCCTATCTGAGAGGCCCAACGCGTGCTCCCACTCCGCGCCGTGAACCTCGTCTAGGATCACACCACATGCCATCGACAACACCGTCCCGAATATCGGGGTGGCGGCGAGACGGCTGGGTTCCAATTCGAGAGTACTGAGGCACTGGAGAACCGCACGCGCTGCTTGCAGGCGCTTGCGTTGTGCCACTGGATCCACGGCACTGAAGGCGCGGTGCAGCCTCATCGAGGCGGCGGCGATCACGATGCGCGCAAGGACGAGCTCGCTGTCCGAGGCCGTCAGGGGGAATGTTTGGATTGGGGGTATGCTTTCCCAGAAGCCAGAGACCCGCCGATCCAACCAGATGTAGCATGCCGTGAACGACGAGAATTCCGTCGGTCTTGGATCTTCAGAGAATTAAGCATTCGATAAATTCTCAACACGGTGTAACATACTCGATTCCCATTTAGCGGCGAGCCGCATGGCACGGTGGAGAAGGACTGAAGCTTGGGCGTGACTGGCTGATGCTTGTATGCCACATTGCTCGTCCCTCAAAAACCGGTCAATCAGGGCTCCACCTTGCCCCTCTATCGGCAAATGTGCGGGTGGTATTTCGTAGCCGGGCCATGGCGTGTCGATCTCCGACCAAGCGCTCTCGAGTATGGATGAGCCGGTAGTACTGCCGGGGCATTCCACGGCAAGACTCAGGCTCGTTTGCAGGCACACCACAGCCCAGAAGCCGCGGACTAGCTCACCCTCCCCACCATCATCGAGCATCAAGAACGAGGAGCCGCTTTGGAGGGTCGGAGACGGCGAGGAACCCAGTTTGTGCAGCCGGTACCCGAGGGCGAGCGTCGCTGCTGTATTGGCGTGCGCTTGCGCGGGGATGAACAGGCGGTGCAAGATGAAGTAGTTCGAAAGCAGGATGTGCGCTTGCATCGTTTGCAGCGCGTGTGTCGGGTCCCTTTCAATGCAAATCTCGGTCCCAGTGCATTCCAGCGCGCGTTTCAGGAATAGGGGTTTCAGCTCGACGAGTGAGTCTTCCTGGGATAGATGTCCACCCCACAGGCACACCGCGTAGAGTAGGGACCGTGCGGGGCGGAGGATTTCTCCGAATGGAATTTGTTGGGGCAGCAGCACGGCGGCACGGAAGCGTTCGGGATCCAAGAAGAAGCCGGACTGGATTGTGTGAGAGAGGAAGTGTTGCAGGCTTTGCCCAGGTTGTTTTAGAGGACGAGAAAGGTGGTTGGAATTAAGACGATTCTTACAGGACTTCTATCGTTTGGGAGGGGGGCTCCTGTAAACAATTAACTTGGTGAAATTCCATCCATTTCAGAGTTGAGACGGGTTCAAACCTGAACGTCGAGATCGATAAACCAATCGTCCGAAAATGCGTCAAGACGGGAATCCACCGATTGGTTACCGGGACTGAACGATGAGGTCGGCGCAGAAAGTTCGGCTCCCGACGGGCCAGAGTCGTCCAGTCCCACTGTCCCTGTGAAATGCGGCGGAGTTGAAGGTCCGGCGACATTTATTCCATCGTTCTGAATCCGAAAAGCTCTCGCTCCAGAATCTGCAAATTTGCAGGACTCTTCCTTGGGTACCCGGGAACAGTTCCCGCATACAGGGCGCTGGAGAGCCTTGTCAGCTTTAACCACAATCCTAGAGCTATTGAGCCAACCATTCCATCGCATCTCTGTTGAAGAAAATCGAAGTTGAGTAGGAAGAAAAAAAAAATCAAAGATACTCGCAATCTTTAGATGGCTTATTGCATGCATCGTTCAGCTACAAAGTCGCGTTTCGGTGAAGTCGGAGCATACCGGCAATTCAAGCAGGCCCTTCCGCGTTTCAAAGGTTGGGTGCGAGGCTTCGGTGGACGTACCCTCCTGGGCCTTGCTTGCATGTATCGAAGGGAGAGCCGAGGAGACGATGTTTACAGCTGAGATGGTGCAACGTTATATTCCCAGTGAGTCTCTTTAGTATGACTCCAGCAGCTGTCAGTTTCCAAAACGGCAACAGCGGCTTATAAGAGCAAGGTGCTGCCTAATCTCATGTATTCGGGTTCTGTCAGCACCAGAGAAAGCGCAGGTCCGCAGCAACAAGTTGTGCTGACAAGTCAGTGATGGGAGGTAGCACCTCGGCGAAGAACTGCGGACCCGTTTCAATTGAGTCGAAGGCAGTGCGGTCGTCACGTGAAGTCGTAAATTTTGAACACCATCAAGATTTAATGATCTTCGTCTCTAGTTCGCAGTGACGGCGATGACAGGCTGTTCAGGCTGTACGGATGGGGGTTTTGTGATTCTTTTTAGCCGACTAACCGCGGTTGCTGGCGGAAGTACAGACAGAATTCTTTCCTTTCAGGAAAGCCGCATAACCAAGTTTGTCGAAGGTCCAAATAATTTAGAAGTATTCCTACCAATCGGTGGTTTTGTCTCGGGGAGCGGTTGCCGATACACGCAGCGTAAGCATTTATTGTGAATGAAGCCTGGAGTGTGACGATTGCATTAGATCTATTTATTAGTACAGATGGAACACCTAGACTCCTAGAATCCGCCAGAATGCGCTCGATGGAAAAAGTGGGCTGTTTCTGTGGGTTGAGGGGAGCGCAGAATCAATCAGATATTTTTATACCTCATCATAGGTCCCTTTGGCTTGCGTGACAGAAGAAATCTTGAAAGGGACGCCGAATGGGACGCATCCAGTTGGCATGCCCTTCATCAAGACTGCGTCAATACAGCACGAGACGCTGTCAAATCTTTTCTAACAAGATCCCGGGAGAAACGTTGATTAATATGAGCTGCCGCAGCACAGCAGCCACAATCAGTATGAAGTAAGTGCCCAAATTCGTGTCGGAGCTGTGGTGGACGGAACCCCAAGCAAGTGACGGAAAAGCACTTAAATTGTTGTACAAAAAATGTTACACGGAATTCCCCAGTTACTCAGGCCGTGAAGTCCAAAAACAGGTTCCAAAGTGCGTCACAGGGGCCATCCTGGTACATCTCGTCAGTTTGTTAACGGAAAATATTTTTAGGCAACTCACCAGCGAGTTGCTCTGCACGGGATCAACAAAATTATCCGGATTCACATTGCCGGTGTACGCCAGTTTAGCGAGCGTCTTCGTAGATGGCCCGGGGATGTACTTCGGCCAGTTGATTGCTGGAGACGTATCCGGGTCCTTGACGAAATTCGCAATCGCGGTCTGGAATGTGCTGGACCACGTTACTTCCGCGGGTGTCGCAGTAGATCTGATAAAGGTTCCAAACAGGGGGCCAACTGACCAGTCGCCCATCAGCAAATATCAAAAAGAGGGGGATCGGATATCGGACGCACGTTCAGAGGAATGCCACGCTCCAGCACCCGGGAATTTCTGCAGGTCCGCAAACACAGCCCCTGGAAGTGTTGTTACACGCGTCGCCGATTATATATCTTGAAAGATTACCATAGGAATAGCGGAAAACGTTGCTGACCCCAGCGTCAGTCAAGGCAGCACCCCACAGCTCGGCTGGGCTAAGTATTTGAAGGATGAGGGACGAATTCGGTGCAAAGACAATCCACGCCTACCATCTGAACACCAGGTCTCGGATTGCATCCGCGATAATTACACTATCATTTTGACCCGGGTACAATGACCGCACGAGATCAGGAGAGATGGCGCTCCCGGGAATCTCGCCGTCGAGAAAGGCCGTCAGGTTCGTCAGTCCCTCTGCGAATACAGTGCCGTCGTTCTCCATGTTACCGATGATGATCGGAACGTTGGCCGTAGCCCCAGTGCGCAGACGCTCCACTGGATTCGGGAATACGGTGACGCTGGAGCTTCATAAGCAGCCTATACCACTTGGGATTCAAGATGAATACGTTTACCTGTCGACAACGGGCTGTCCGAAAGTGCCACTGGCCGGCCCATTGGTGAAGTTTCGGATGGCCGCTGCTGGAACTTGTTTCAAACAATTGAGCCTGGTGAAACCAGGAGCTTGGGAACACCCGACGGCGGCGGCAAACGCGTCAAACGAAGAAAAGGACGGCATAGGCAACGAAGAAACTGGCGCTCCCGACAGCATAATGCCAGCTCGGAAAGGCGTATTAACACGATCTCGTACTATGGCTTGTCCTACCGATTGGGAGCCTGCAGATTGGCCCTGGTTTTAAATCACGCGTCAAATGGAATGAGGACGGGAAAGAGGGGAATGCACCATTATGGTCACTTTATCCGGATCTCCGCCGAACTGAGCTATATTCAGCTGCACCCATTGCAAAGCCAATTCCTGATCGAGGAAGCCAAGGTTGTTTTGGGTGATAGGAAGATCCGGGGATGAGGGGAAGCCGAATATGTTGGTCCTGTAGTTGAAAGTGACGACAACTAAATCTTGATCCGCGGCCAGCGAAGTGCCATCGTATCCAGGGAGGACTGCAGTGCCAAATTCAAGCGCTCTGTGAGCGCCGTTAATGCTGACTTGCGTGTGCGATCAGTACGAACCCCCCATATATCCAGAATAAAACGGGCTTCTTCTCCTGTGTGGTCGTCGACGGGGCCCATACATTCCTGCCCGAACATTGGTCAGTTGAAGGTACGCTGGACAGCTCAAATCCAGTACTCACAAAAATAGACAGTCCTCGTTTTCCGAAGCGGGAGGGGGATTGTTGAATACGAACTGTGTGAATGCACTCGTGGCGAATGCAAACTGTTGAAGGCAGGAAGGAGAAAGAACGGTGGCGTTTTGAGCTTCCGCGGAGAGGAACGGGACTGGCGGCTCCCAGCGAAGTACCCCGGTCGGAGGTTCAGCAAAGCGCTAACGAGAATTATAATCGACGAGCGTTTAGAAGGCGCCGGGCTCACCACTCCTTTGAAGGACATGACTGACATGATGTCAGCAGATATAGCTTGCCAATGGTGAAGAGTATGAGACAAACCTCCGTTAATCTCAGTGCCATGGAGCTGCCCAGATGTCGTTGAAACGACGATAGGAGAAGTTTGGCTGGAGACGTGGAGAACTAGGCAAGAGAGGAGGACGAGGAGAGACATCATGTTGGGAGGAAGTACGCTCACGCCCAAACCCGAATGATCTCTGCTTAATATGTATTGAGCCGGCTATGATCTGGGCCGAGTAGAATCTTGCGGTATGCAATAGCAACCAGAAAAGACTGAGCGTACGATGTTTCTGCACCCGTCAATATCCTCAAATGATCACATGGGGTGAAACGATATTGACAGGGTGGGGCGCAGCTGGCTGGGGAGCGCCGCAGTACTCCAGAGGGCAGTAGGGTGCCACCGGCTGCATTCTGAGGGCCAGTGGGAATTTATGCGCATGCTGACAGAGGAATAGGTCCCGAGTTTGCGAACAGCGAGTGATTCCAGGTGGTGAATTTCTCCCGCCGGCGTAGATACCGCGGTCGGTTGCAAACCGCAGCAGCCCAGAGTAGCCCCCACCCTCCCGTCGTTCCGACTCATAGCAGAGTTAGAGGCTGAGATCTGAGAGCGCACATCATTGATGAGATCGAAGGCACAGATCACCACATCATTGCTTCCGAGGCAAGTGCCAATTCCCTCCTTGAGGATTTTCCGCCTGTCTACTGTAAAATTTTTATTGATTGCAGAATTGAAGAGTCCGACCAGGCCAAGACCAGGTTGAATGTTGGTTAAACGTCTGCAGGTTGCGACTGGCTGGGTTGTCGCCGTTGCAAGCTCCCTTTGACTCAAAGTTTCGGACCATTGGGAGCCATGCAGCAACGAGGACCCAATTCAGGGCCGATTCCAGCCGATTCCAGCCGCCGATGGAAATAAGATTATGACAAAAATATGAGGTCAGAGTGATGTCCAGAATGTCAAGGCGAACGACCTGGAATAATTGTGCGCACTAGGCTCAACAACGCGCACGAGTTGGGTACTCGAATTTATGTTGCCGCTTTTATTGGCTTCGGTCCCATATACTTGTTGAAAAGCTATAAGACGTTTCATTCGCGAACATGGATTTCAATGATGGGCATACATACAGTAGTTACAACCAAGGAGCTTTACGTGGTCCGATATGCAGCTCCATCCCCTTGTGCGTCAGCCTCTGGAGGCGCTCCGCCACGTTGTCGCCATAGTGGTCAAGTTCATCATCGGTTTCGTAGTCGCGACGATTCATAGGGAAAGTAAACTCGAAATCGCGGAGCTGCACCACACCCGCGGGCGGCTCCCACCGCGCAGCGAGAGCGTCGACGAGCATGTCGCCGTGCGTGTCACCCCAGGTCTGGAGGAACACAGAGAACGTGAGAGTGTGGATGCGGGGCAGAAATGAGGGGGACTTGGGGAGCAGGAGAATAATCTGGTCAAACAATTCCTCGGTGTCGAGGTGTAGGCCAAGGGCGGTCACAGAACGCATCGCGGTGAAAACCGAATTGGCGACGCCATCCTCGATTTCGTAGTCAGGACCGTCGGAGCGTGCGATGAAGATTTGGATGTCGGGGGATCGCTTTAGGAAGGAAATGAAGGATGCATCGTTGAAGGGGAAATAGCAGCGGAGATCCAAGGTGTGAAGACGAGGCAGATTGAGCGACTGAAGGATGGACAAACAGCTGGTTTCATATTCATAGTCGGGATTGGAGGCGAGGCCGAGATCTTCGAGCCAGCTGAGGAGGAGGGGTGTGACGGTAGCGGATAAGGAGGCATCTGCGTCTTCGATACTGCGGAATTCGCATCGAGTGAGCCTTGGGGCGTGGGCAAGGAGGGCAAGGCACTCGCTAGGAATGAAGAAGTCGCCACGGAACATGGTTAGATGTTCCCAAGAGACTGCGGACATCCAGATTGGCAGACAGGAGCAATCGCACTTGGGTTCTTCAAAAAAAAGATAACGCTGAGCAGCGTCGTGAGCTCGCAAAAGAATCAAGGTCAGAGATAATGGCATATTGTCCGTTCGAAGCAGTCACTCTTTCACGAAAGGATGGCCGCGCGTAAAGTCGATCTTCAATGCGGCCCACAACCTGCGATCGTCCCGCGATATCACTCCACTCCCTACACACTGCGCCCAGTAGCATCGGAGTCGTCGACACACTCGGGCGTTGCGGCTCGTCGGGAAGACAATGAAGGAAGATCTCGGACGTGATTTCGACGGGAATGGTGAGTATCGGGTATACGATGAGATCGATGGACTGCTGGATGGCTGTTTTCTCCTTATTCAGGCGGCGCCGGCGCTCCTTTTGAAGGCGGCGATTCTTTGATCGCTGATGTATCTCGTCGTCTATCTGCATCAAGAGAGCCTCAATCTCGCGAAGGCGGGGCGAAGGCGGAAGTTTTGGAGATTCATGCTATCGGATCGGCGGTCAAGAGAAAGGAAGAAAGGAAGGAGCGACTCGGATGCGTCTTGTTTGAGCATACCAAGATGCATATGGTGGAATTTAAAATCACGGGGAATTTTGGCGACGCGTCATCACGCCACGGGGCCAAGTCCCGAAATCAACAAAATCAACCCATTTGGGGCAATTTACGGTCTTATACGACCGTATACGGCCGTAATTATACGGTAACCGCTACGGTTACGACCGTAACCGTAAGAAGTCCGACAGAGGGCCTTACGGTACGGTATACGGACCCGTATAACCGTAACCGTAAACCGTAATTTACGGTACGGTTGGGATGCCTATCGACGAGGAGTCTAAGATCTTATAATCTTAGTCAGAACCTGGTTGATAGCACAGACGATGGGCGTAACTGACTCAGGGTTCAATTTCTAGTCTCTGCCTGGGTGGTATAATATCTCGGAGTAAGAATGGGAGACATATTCTGCTTTGCCTCTTTGCACCCTCAGAATGCCACCAGGCATTAAGCTAAGTAAATCCACGCATAAAATAGGCAATAAATGGAAAAATTACACCGCGACGCTAGAGTACGATATGTGATTTCGTCAGAGACATGACCCCTTAGTAGGCCTTGATATTCCAGGCTTCCTTGATGATATCGGCACCCTATCTTAATTTCAGCCGCCAGTTTCATTTAGGATTCCGTGGAGGACCCACCTGCTCGGCGATCGCATACACGGTCTGCTGAATGACAGTTCCAATGGTCAAAGGGAAAATGCCAGCGTCAATAACGCGAACGTTCTGGAGTCCGTAGACCTTCAGATTCGAGTCGACGACACCTATCGGCGAGGTTAAGGGCGGGAAAATACCAAGTCATCTACACTTACCACCCATGGAAAGCGGGACCATCGCCGAGGTGCCTGATCATATAAATGAGTGACGTGAGTCAAGCGAGAGAAAGTGAATACTTACCGATCGGGTGGTTTACAGACTAGGAAATGCCAGAAGGTTGAGAAGCGAAATCGTCATGTTCAACTTCCATTACTCACCTGAGTGTGTGTCCTCACATAGCTATATATCATATGAGCAACCAGGACTGCGGGCTGTAACGGTGCAAGCTTACGTGTCCCATTGAGCATCGGTCTTTACATCACTTGCCGCCGGTAAGTGGACCGCTCCACCGACGGTTTTCGAGGTGAACCACCGCTGCGTCCACTGCAGGGCTTTGACGTAAATATCGACCTCTGCAAAGCTCATCAGTTACTGGCTGGAGCCTCATGGGTGTACCGGCTCACCGAAGGGGACCTCAAAATAATGCGGGTTGATTATTGGCGCCGCCAGCGGGTCGGAGCTGCCGATATGCTGCGACGAGATCCCGTGAATATTATCCAGAGATGTCAAGAGGATGCGACATTACCACTGAGCCCCGGCTGAACGGGTGCTGCATCGTATGCGTATCAGTATCCCGAGATTCGTTAAGAGACGGACGGACGCACCACTTGCATGATGACAGCCGTCGTATAGGATGTGTTGAAATCCGCAGGACCGAGGAAGCCGCCGGTCGGCAACTCGCCCATGACCAAGAATGGGGCATCGCCGGCCTTGAGCATGTCGAGTTGCGCTTGATATTGGACCTTCTGCAACGGCGTTTGGGGGAACGTGCTCAGGAACGCGGTCAGATTCTTCATCATAGCGTTTGTTTCGGCGGTTCCGACAAGAGATTGCAGAGTTACGGGCGAGTTGATGGCAGGTGTGTAGGTCAAGGCGCCCTTGTGTTGAGAAGTGCTAGAAAAGAGATCATTTAAGCAATGGAGAAGCCGGGGCTCAAGTGGTGACATACTATAGGTTCTGCTGCTCAGTGCGGAAAGTAGCATTGAAGCGGAGGCTGTCTAATGAAGATGTATCAAACTTTGAACTCATTCCGACAATCGACTATACTCACCAAGTGTTAACGTGCCAGGGGGGAACGAGAAATCCGAGCCCGTAAACGGATGATCCTGTTTAAAAATGAGAACACCGTGCTGTAGACCGAGCAGAATGGATGTACCATGAGATTTTGTCCAACACCAGGGAGGTCGAGAACGGAGGGAATGTTATACTGGGCCAGAATTGTCTTATTCCCGACTCCGGAGAGCTCGAGCAAGTGCGGTGTCTGGAATGTCCCTGAAATGTTATTTTTAAATGTGTAATTCAGGGACGCAACCAGGAGGAGCACAAACCTGCGGACACGATGACCTCCTTGGTAGCATTAACGGTGTACGTTGTGCCGCCCACGACGTATTGAACGCCCGTGGCGCTTATGTTCTTCCCTGTCGTCTTGAACACGATCTTGGTTGCCTGCGCGCCGGTGAGCAGGACGAGATTCTTCCGCGCTGCGTTGGGTTCGTAGTACGAGTTTCCGGCATAGCTGCGAATTCCTTTGACAGGGTCCACGTTCCGGCCAATCGGCGCAACCCCGGTGGGGTCTCCGAGATCCTGTGGTCGCGATTTAGATGCGATGGAGCTGTGGGCAATCAACACAAAGGCGCACCGGGTTCCCATTATACTTCAGCCCCAACTGAACCGCCGCCTGGATGAGTGGCTTTTCCACGGAGCTCGTGAAGCTGGTGTACGAGACCTAGACATCGCAAATGAGCGGCGGGCTTGGCTAACAGTTCCCTTATGCGTACCGAAATTTGACCTTGAGTGCCGTGCGCACTCGCGAGACTCGGAGACACTTGTAAAGGCAGGTTTGAACCAGGAGGCGTCCAATTTTCGGCCTTCCGGAAGTACGGGAGGAGTCCCGAAAACGACCAGCGGGGCCCGTTTCCGAATGTTGTCGACCACAGATCGTACTCTGCCTTCGCGCCGCGCTGCCAAACCTGGATGACAACGGTCGTAAGCGACCGCAAATCAGATTCTACGCTAAACGTACGATCTCGTTGATCGCAGAGGAGCCACCGACGACTTTGCCTCTGGTGTGTACCGTGGTCAGTGTGGTAGGGGAGTACGAATACACGCCCAGACTTACCTTGGAAGGGGGATGGAGGCTCCGTTGAACCCGGGCTGGGGCGTGGACGTGAACAGCCAGTCGTAGGTGGGATTCCCGGCGAGGGCAGTGCCGTTGGGGTTCCCCGGTGCGACGGCCGATTGAGGCACTTCGATGACTGGATCTCCGGGGCGGTATTGGCCCGCTTCTATGACGCCGACCCGAATATTGGGATCCTCAGTGAGGCGCACGGCGACGGTGAGGCCCGCGGTACCCCCACCCACGACCACAAAGTCGAATTTCTGAGACGCAAAGTCACTCGCAGTCGCTTGTTGGAAATCCATTTTCAGTTTGCATGTTCACTGTGAAGTGGGGACGGTCGTACCTTCTACAGCAGCCGCAGTCCTCGAAAGGCCGAGGACAAGCGTTGCCGCGGATACTTGGGCGGCAAACCTCATTGGCGATGTTCTATTGAAAGCGTAAGGAGAGTGGTTGTGAAGGGGTTCTGCACGACTGCCAGAGACATCGCAGAGTATTTAAACTGCAACGGGTGTTCCGGGGCATGTTCCTGATGCACCGCCTACGTGCGCCCCGAGCCTAGGGGGTATAGTTGAGACACCAAAATCTGCGGCCGCAGATTCCGGCGCTCTGGAGCCCTCGGTCGCGTTAGAGATTTCACACGTGACCGCAAGAGAGTTGCTGACGCGCTGGCCAATGCTTCTTCTTCCATTCTTCGCATGACTACTCTAGAGTTTGTGCGCGGCCCGATAAGAGAGGCATTGACAAGGATTGTTACGCACCCATTCTGCACGTAATGTGGAGGTTCAATCAAGATTCTTACCGAGTCAATCAACCAAATCTTGCGGCCGCCGTAACCTGCCGAGCTAAATCAGAGACAATACCCGCTTGTTCTCAAGAAGGAAAAAAACGCACACCAATATATATATGGGCTACTTGTCTTCTGTATTGAGCCTTTTTTTGACTTCGTTCTGCCTTCTTTTTTTTTTGGTGTGAGGCCGGAATCAGGCATGTTACAAAAGGAGGAAGACCCGCACCTGTGCACCGTTTGGACTGGACGGACGGAAATGCTACGGAAGGACGGGAATGCTACGGAAGCACAGGACGGCTGAAACATGTAAGCGTATACTGCAGAAACGCGGATCATATTCAGTAGCCCCAAGTTAAGATTAAAGGGCGCACTGCGCAGGACACCGGATGATCGTGAGAAAGATATCAGATTGATTGTGCCTCACGACGGTTAGACAGCGGCAACGCCAAATTTAGCGCCCTTCTCCATCAGGTCCGTCCCTCCGTCGGACTGGTCATCGACTTGCAGAGAATACTCGGTGCGCTATTCGGTCCGCTATAGCCAAGCACAGGCAGGGCGGGGGATGTCGTTATGCCCGTCAGCCCAGGAGACACGCACGCCTGAGCACGTAAAACGTGAGCGCTCCGCTGCGGCAGTGGACAAGCGGGACTTGGCATTGGAAATAGCGCCGACGAGTATGGATTTGGAGAGAAAGACTTGGTGCGCTCCAAGATGCAGGCTATCGGCGATAACGTCGGAGGCGGCGGATATCTAGATGCCGAAAGCCGCGTCAGGAATGCATGCAAGGAGGACTGAGGCGCTGATATGAGGTACATTGAGCGAGGGACGAGTAAACGACTGGTTTCATGTTCCTGGTCAAGGTGCGGTCGAGCTGAGTAAGAGGTTTGTGACGGGTAGAGGACAAGGCAGTGAGTTTCTATTCGATATTCAGCACAGCATCAAGTCAAGCGGGCTCAATAAGATAGCACGAGTTGGCTACGAGAATCGGACTACCAGTATTGTATTTAGTATGTCGCCAGATCGTGGTTGGTGACCTTCCATCGTGCGTGGCAGCACTGTGCAAGAACTGGGCGACTGTGAGTTCGCGAATATGAATTTTAACTGTTCGCGTACCTAGACCCAAGAATCTCCCGGTGGTCCAACGCGGAGCTTCATCCCCTGCTCCTTCAGCGCCCTCAAACCAGCGACAACCCCCTCGTCCGGCAAATCCTCCATTCCGAATTCGAAGCTGAACTCCAGAAGCTGCGCCACTCCGGACTTCGCTCCCCACCTCGAAGCGAGGGCGTCGAAGATGAGGAGAGTAGGATTGCCATCACAGTCGTAGTAGTCATAGGAGTTGAGTGGTTCAAGCACGAAGAAGGCGATTGTTTGGACGTAGGGAAGGAAGGTCGTGGACTCGGCGTTGAGCAGGTCGAGGATGGTGAACACGGCGTCGTCGCTTTGGAACTACATGTTGAGAGTGGTGAGAGCGGGCAGCGCGCGGAGAATTGGGATGATTCCGTCCGCTGCGTCGCCTTCGTCGGGGCCAGCCGTGAACGCTCGGATGCCAGGAGATCTCTGCAGGAATGACAGGAATTGTGGGTCGTGGAAGAAGGAACATCTGGCTAGCTCCACGGCGCGGAGCCGAGGTAAATATAGGGACTGGAGGATAACTAGACAGTCGGCGTCGAAGTGGAGGCGCGAGACGAGGGCGGGTGTTCTACGCCGGGGACAAACAAGGGAACGAGTTCGGCACGGTGATCTATAATACTGGACGCTGCACCGAACGATTCAGCGCGGGGTGGCAAGATCTAGACGGAGTAGGGTGGGACGCTCGGCTGCCTTGAACGAGTCGCCGCGGAAGGAGGTTAGACGTTGGCGATAGGAGGGAAATTCTGTCGGGGAAGGAATCGTCGAAATAAGAGTCTGGTTAATATTCCTTTTCACGATGGGGGATACTCAAGCTGAGGGAAAACCCTGCACGAATCGCTCGAAACCGTCATGGTGCAGGCGCGGAAGTTTGAGGGTAAGCGCGGATCACAACCTATATAGCTTTCCACTCGCTGCAGACTGCGCCCAGCAGGATCGGCTCTGTCGACACGGGTGTTGTGGCTCGTCGGAAAGACAGTGAAGGAAAATGTCGGTCGTGAGTTCGATGGGGAGTGAGGACCGGGTAGATGATGAGTTCGATGTATTCTCGAACGGCGGTTCTTTCTTGAATTGGTTGATTTTGGCGCTCCTTTTGCGGGGCGGCTATCCTGCATCGGCGAGTCCTGGCGAGTCCGATCTCCCATCCGGTTGTTCGTCGTCCATCTCAGCTAAAAATGGCCTCGATCTCGGAGAATCGTAGAGGAAGCTAGTGATTCTGGATTCATGCTTGCGGTTTGAGGAACCGGCAGGCAGGAAGAACAAGAAAGAGTGAAAGAGGCAACTTAGTTGCGCGTGTATTGGGCCGCTTGGCTATCATTGATAGACCAAACAAACCAGCCTTTCTTCGTCCACCGCGATGCCCCCCTCGCCGTTCTCTGTGGCCGGCATGGCGTCGACATCGACCTCGCACCACAACCACCCGCACAACCCCGCCCTCAACGCATGGGGCGGACCGAGCACCAGCGGCTCCCTCACCACCTCCTTCACCGACACGCTCTCGCAGTCGCGGAGCCATTACCAGCCCGGCTACCTCATGGTGCGTCTTCAATCCATCCTCTATCCCAAATCCTCACACGCCCCGTATTTTCAGTCGGTTTCCCAGTCGAATGTCCGCCGCTCCTTGCTGAAAACCGCCGCGTGCTAATTCTTTTAACAGAATTCGCCGACGGGCGCGCAGCGCGTGGACGAGGCGCCCGTGGTGCAGACGAAAGCGAAGATGAACAACGCGTTCTCCCGGGGCCCCGCCGCGGATTTCGGCATGGACTCGATGTTCCAGAGCTCGCGGTGCGTCGCGCGCCTTGTCTTTTGATCGATGGCTGATGTTTCTGTATGCGCCCACAGGCAGCGCCAGCCGCTGGCGGACGAAGACGCCCCGCCGATGAACTCAGTGAACGACATCCCGACGGAGATGCACGCCGCCGACGCGAGCGCGTCGCACTTCCAGCCGCGCGTCAGTCTCACTCATCCATTCCCTGCGCCCACGCCCCGACTAACCCCGCTCCGCAGAACTCGACCCTCAACTCCGCCTTTGCACGTGCGCGCCCACGCGCCGCCGCAGCGCCGAGCACCCCCGCCCCTATGCTCTACATCGTCGTCTTCGGCTACCCGCCCGACAAGTACAGCGCCACGGCCGCGCACTTCGCCGCGCTCGGCGCCGCGTCCGCGCCCGACCCGCACGTGGACATCGTCAACGCGTTCCGCATCGGGTACCGCGACCCCGCGGACGCGCTGCGCGCCGTGCGCAAGAACGGGGACGTCCTCGGCGGGAGCTGGATGGTCGGCGCGAAGTGGGCAGTGCGCACCTCCTCTTGCCCTCTTCCTTTAGGGATGAGACTGACATAAGCACGCACAGGACCCAGCACAGGCGGAGGCCCTCCTGAGCCAGCCCGTCATGCGGCACAGCTCGCCCGCGCCCCTCCTCGACGCGGACTCTATGTCCGTGGACAGCCCCAGCCCCGCGCCCGGGCCCGCGCACAGCTACGGCGGAGGCTCCCCGACGCTCGGCACGCCCATCACGCTCGCACCGTCGGCGTCCGCGTTCCGGCGCGCAAACCCCGCCAGCGCGCCCCCAAAGCCGGCGGCGGCTGCGCCGCAGGCGGGCTGGGGCGGTGCGGTAGAGGCGGCTCCGGCGGCCGGGGGGAAGGGCGTGTTGGGGCAGGTGTCTGATATGATATTCGGGTGGTAGGGCAGTACTGTAGCGCTCGCTGGTCTTGTGGTGAATGCAATGCAATGCGCGGCTGCATTTCAATTTTCCTTTCTTCTCGTGTGTTTTTTTTTTTCTTTCTGCAAGTTATTCTCGGTGCAGGCTCGGCGCCGGCTCAAGTAGGGACTCGTTAGTCGTTCCGAAATCCAGCAGTACTACGTGCTTGTTAGTGCGCCTCGCCACAGCATACGGTGGCGAACGGGTGCCTGTTGGCCATTGTAAAAATATTACTTGGAGGGATAACGGCAGAGCACGGCGGGAGGTGCGGATCAGAGATCCGAGTTTGCCGCGGCTCCGCGGCAAAGGGGTAGGAACCAACGGCATGATGGGCGAGTTGAAGTTCTGTTTGGTGCAGGCACAGATGTGTTTGGTGCCGGTTCTCGCGCGTTCGGAAAATCGTGTGGACCTCGGCTCGTTTAGGCCGGAATAAAATACAGTAAATGAACTGCGACCCCGTGCGACATGTCAAAACATCGCCTTCATTATCGATTTTACCGTTCGGCATGTGTCGTCTTACCTCTCCTCCATATTTGCCGCATATCCGAACAGGGGGGAGCTCGAACTCTCCATGGAATCGCTAGTTGCGCACTCCGTCAAGTACGCTGCAAGGCATCCTGACAACTTCCGCGTTCTCACTGCCCCATCTAGGGATGCTCTCCAACATGGAATTGGGGCTACAGCGGCGGGGGTGGAACACAAACTGGCCGCCTGCACGCGCTCCTCTTCATCATTTAGCTTGTCATGGCCCACTCCCCACTGATCCGAAACAAAAAATTCGATCCATGGTCTACACTCACTCACCTATAGTGCCCAACTAACCCCTCGTATTAGAGGTGGAGCTACATTAAGTCTCCCCCTCTAATACGGGGGGTTTTAGGTAGTCCTCCGCACCCCCGTTAAATCTCGTTAATTAGCTATTTAACTACTACTAAATAGCTCTTAGATAGCGCTAGTTAAGAGCTAAGAGATCTTGCGCTATCGTTCCCATCAGATTTGATAGTGCGAGATAACCGCTGATAATGACGCTATCAACGCGCCGCGATCAGCGCCATCAAAGCCGACAATAGTCCCGCCGCTGTAGTGTAAATCATCGCCGCCGCGCGCAATAATACACCTTAAATCAGGGAAAATATATATTACTTTCCCCCCTATATCGTTCCCATCAGATTTGATAGCGCGAGATAACCGCTGATAACGACTGTATCAGCGCGCCACGATCAGCGCCATCAAAGCCGACAATAGTCCCGCCGCTGCAGCATAAGTCATCGCCGCCGCGCGCAATAATGAACCGTAAATCAGGAAAAAAATGCAGGATGTGCCGTCGTACTATAAGAACACATCTTAACTGTTACATACACGGAGGCACCGTTATCGGCTCCCTATCTCACACTTATCGCAATCTCTAGCACATAAGTCAAGGAATTGCCTATGATTAGGGCACTCGGCGCTACCAAACAACTACGTGAAGCAAGATAGAAGACTACGACAAATATATAACAGCCTACGAAATGTGAACGCGCGCGCACCCAAGGCGGCTCGCGCAATCAGCGACAATGCCTGCCTACACCTTCACCCTCTTCCCCGCGTCGCTACGCTTTGCACGCTGGCGGGCGGGGGCCGTGTCCTCACTGCCCTTCGTCTTTCTAGGCTTCCCCGCATCGCTGCGCACCTTGCGCTTGCGTACGGCCGGCACCTCGTCGGTGTTGGCAGTTTCCATGCGTGCCTTCTTCGCGTGGCCTCCTTTCTCTGCTGCATCTTTGCGCTTCGTCCCGCGCGGGGTGTTGGTGGTCGCAGCGAAAACGGACGTGGAGGCACCGATGGGTGGCGCACTACCCCCATGAATATCGAGGGGCATAGCCGTGCTGAAGGCGGGCGAGGCAGCACCAAAGGCGGGCATGAGAGCACCAAGGGCCTGCGCGGTGGTACTGGAGGCAACGAACGCGGGGGCAGCGGTCTCGTCACCAAAGTTGTAGCCATTGAGATCGAGAGTCGGGACGTTTGCGAAGTCGGTGAGGCCCAGCCCGTCAAAGTCGATGCAACTGAAGTCAAAGTCGGCGGGGTTAAAGGTCGGCGCTGCGAGGCCGGCAGAGTTTGAGGAGGTCAGGGTGTTGCCATCAATGTCGGTGAGGTACAGAGCGGCAGGCGCGGAGGTAGCGGCAGTGGCTTCCGTGCCGCCCGCAGCCAAGGCAGCCAAGGTCGAAGCAGGCACCCACTCCTCCTCGTCGTCCTCATCATCACCCTCCTTCTCGCTCCCCGATTCCTGCTCCTCCTCGGTCCCTTCGCCGCCCTTCTTCCCCTTGCTTTTGGTCGCCACCGCCTTTCCTCGCTTCTTGCCCTTATCGCTCCGTGTGGCACGCTTTGCCGCCGGCGCCCCCGATTGCATCCGCTCCTGCACAAGCGCGGTGTGGTCGACACCAGACATCCGCTTCCAGAAGATCGCGCCGTCCTTGAAGCCATTGCGGATGGTGCGCGCGTCTTCTGCAGATGTCTTTGAAGGGCGCTGGAATGGGATCTTTATGGGCCAGCCGATGATTTCGCAGCGCTTTAGCTCGCGGATCTCATAGTCGTAGTTGTCGTAAGACATAGTCGCATGCTTATCCTTGCTGACATTACCTGGGCCGGATGTTAGTGTCGCCGACGTTATGAGGACTGGGACAGTACTCACGAAGGCCCTCAGCATTCATCCGCACAATGTCCTTCCGCACATTCGTCAAGTCGTTCTTCTCCTTCGAGCCTGTATACCAGCCTCAGCTTTGGGGACTTTGGCGCGGGGTGCAAGTTAGGAACTCACCATCGTCAATAGTACATGAATAGCGCTCGAAGCTACGCAGGACGTTGAGTGCACTGAGGCCGTATGTCTGCTGGAAGAACTCGTCCATCGAGCCATCGGAGGCCACGAAATGGGGGAGCGCCGCGTCATCAGGGTTGCCACGAGAGAAGATGGCAAAGCCACGGATGCCTGTCCGCTCAAAGAGATCCAGAAGCTGAACATGAATTAGGTGAGCCCTCCATACTTAAGCAATGGACCTACCAGCTCCCCAATTCCATGAGCCGTCTGCTGGCCATCCATCGCGGCCGACTTGTTTGTTGCACGCACTCCACGCTTCTGGGTCTCCCTGTAGCGCATGAGCTGCTCGATGAGCCGCTTCTTCTCGGCGTCGTCTAACAGGGCGGGGTCTATGGTTGCCTGTCCGTCTTCAATGTTGTCTGCGAGTCCCTCTTGGAGGTCGCTCAGGACCTTGGGGTGGTCTCCGGCTGAGGGAGGACAGGTTAGCTTTTTCCAGGCAACTCAGCTGCGAAATACTTGCCGCGTTTCACTTTCACGCCTCGATCGTGAACTATTGCATTGTACAAGCTCGGTGCGCGGGTCGCCTTCAATTTCGATGCATTACAAAGGAGTCTGCGGACTGCCGGCCGCTTCATGGAATGCTCCTCGGCGATGCGGTCAATTTCATCATCGCGGTATTCAAAGAACGAGTCCAGCGCGGCTTCGAGAAGCATGTGTTTGCGCTTGTGTTCAGCTCTCTTCAGGAGCTTCGATGCCTTGGTGGCTGCGGACTCGGGCTGCCGGTGGCGCAGTTGCTGAATGGCACGCCCTGGATTGCGTTTGGCGTGGGCAGAGGGAATCGAACGCTTGGAGGAGCCGTCGCGCGCCATGGTGGTGAGAGGAAAGCTTGATTTGATTTTAGATCCCACGGAAAACTCTATCAATAAACAACCGCGACCTAAAATAAAAGCACGTCAATTTAACGGTGGTGTGGTCTTTGTATGCTGCACGCTGTATGTACCGCAGCACGGCATTCTATGGTTTTAGTGCGAGACTCATGGTCAATATTATTGTTGCTTATACCACTTTTTACCCTTGACACACTTCAAGCAATTTCTTCAGGCCGTTTTTGTCACATTTTTTCTTCTTTTATTCATTCTATCAAGATAAAGCCTCTGGCATTCTCAACCCATGTGTACAGAGCACAACAGTTAGCTCGAGCATAAAATAAAAACACTTCAAAGCCTCCGTCCTTCCCCCTCGATGAACTTTGCGAGCTCGGCGTCATCACGGGTGAAGAACAACTCAGCCATGCTATTCTTCTTCCAAGCCTCGAGAGCGCGATCCCTGTCAAAGGCGAGTCAGCGAGCAGAAAAAAAATAAGCATGGGCTTACAGGGCATAGAAGACACGGCTCTGCCCGCTCACGGCGTACATCAGCGCAGGGCGACAAAACATAGACACCTCGCAGGGTAGGAGCAGATTGAGCCGTGGATCGGCTACAGGGATGGCGGCAAGCCCACGGTGGCAGGAGTCGCTGCTGTCCGAAACGTCGGCCAAGGGGGACAGCATGGCGTCTTTCGCGTCATCCTCCATGCCCAAGTCGGACATGTGCATGGCAAACTCCGTGTACTCCTCGTCGTCCGAGTTAGAGATCTTTATGCCAAGCTCAGTAGCAACGACAGCAGCGGGGCGGGGTTCATCATTGAGGGGCGGGGCTGAGTCGAGGGTGGCAATAGAAGTGCGGGGATGGTTGGCACGATTCCAGTTGCGCATGAAGCGATCGATGTCGGTGTGCAGGGGGCGGCGGTCAATGTTGCTATCCAATTCCGAGTCGGAGTCGGAGATGAAGACGGGAGAGCCTGGGGGCTATCGCAGTCCGAATCTGCGATGGTGTCGTCGCCATCGTCCTCATACAAGAGGGTGTCCTCGTAGCGCGGAAAGTGTAGAGCCGGCTCCGAGGCCAGAAGCACGTTGAGGAGCCTCGTGAGCTGGGAGCGCTGAGTGGCATGCGAGGTGTTTTCATGGCGGCGCAGCGCCTGCTCCTCCCCGCCGTCAGCCGCAACCTGCTCGATAGCGAGCCCTTGAAGCTCTGCGAGCACCATGCACATATCAGCAGCTAATTTGGCGCCCTCCTCCTTCGCGGTGTCGATGGTGATTTGCGCGATCCCGTGCGTCAGCGGTGGATACACTGCATGGTCGTGGAACTCCGTGCATTCGAGGCTCCACAGCTGCGTGAAGCGCAGCCAGGTCGAGGCCTTGAAGTAAACCGCGTCAGGATGCTGGAGTAAGATAGCCTCCAGTGTCTTGCTTGTTTCGATCATGAGAAAGGCTCTGCAGCACAGGTAAAAAAAGTGGACATACCTCGAGCTGACAGCACCAAGGGCTGGGTTGCGCGCAATTCCGTAGTATGCACAGTCTTCCGCCAAGTCATGCTGCTTCTGGTCTTCATGTCTGGGATCGGGGAAATATTGGGGGTCGCACAGGAGAGGAACACAGTGGTCGGGGTCCTCGCGAGGCACAGAGGCATTGAGTCGCACTGTAGCACCGAGTTCCATCGCAGCAGAGGTGGAGGCCAGAGATGAAGAATGTGGTCACATGAGCGACCAAAATCTTTTGCAAGTTGGGCTCGTGGGATGGCCTGGCTCACCCTTATAACGACTGCGCTAGTAAAATGTGGATTATTTTGTACGGTATATACAGGTTTTCGTGTGATTTTATTTTAGAGCCCTCAGACGCGGTATGCTTTAGAAAGTTTGCAGTTCTCGTAATAAGGGGCGCTCAATTCTTAGTTCGTCCGGTTCGTTCGTCATTTTTTAATAATATTTGGGGCACCCGATGGCTGATTTAATATTTAAAACGACGAATGGACGAACTGAACTAAAAATTGAGCACCCCTATAAATGCCAAAAGAAAATGCGAAATATATTCTTCAAGATGGTACAAAAAAATCTCGAGGGCATCCAGCAGCCTCCCATTTCGGTGTACGATAGTGCTCGTGCGAGATCCAGACAGTCGAAGGCCCACAGATACAGGCACAGCCGTCGCAGCCGTCTGTCCCGCACCCTGCCTCGCACTCCTGCCAGTGGTGCGGTGTGCGGCCTGGAAACACCGGACGTGCGTAAGGCATGTCGCCCTCGCCCTCCCCTTCCTCTTCCGTTGTATCTGCCGCGTCGCTCATGCTTGCAGCCGCGAGCACCTGTCGCTTCGTGAGCTTGATCGGGAGGGCTTTGGGATGCAGCAGCGGCGGTGGCTGGCCTTCGTGGCATCGCTGCGTCTTGGCGAGGTGCTTGCGGGAGCTCTTCTCGTCGGAGGCCTCCACGCCGTTCTCCGCTATATATTTTCTGTATACCATCCGACGTGGTAGGCCTTAGTCAATGTCTGGGTAAAAAAATGTGTGCGCACCTGGCTCTGCGCATGGTGTCTGCGGTGCGGATGGCCTCGTGGTTACTACAAGGAAGGTTCTTGTGTGAAAAAGCGGTGGAAGATTCGAGCCCCACTGACCTTTCCCGATATCTCGCAGCAGACTCATGCACCTTTCCCTTCGCGCATTTAACACTCATTTTGTCGGCATCCGTGAGAGCGGCACGTTTCCTGTAGGAGTTGAAGAGGTGGGAAGGACAGTCATTTTGATTTGCGCACCGCCTCATCCTTTGGCAAGCCGATTCTTGAAGCTTCTCCCTATTCCTGGATGACATGAGAATTGAGCGAGAATAAGTTGCGTGCGTGCTGACTTTAGGGCGTATTTTGCAAGAGTGGCTCGGCGGCGTTCGAGCTTTTCATCCGGGTTCAGAGATTTGCGCCCGCGAGGCATGGTAGGGAAGAGCAACGGAAAGTTGAGATAGAGAGGCAGAAGTCTAAAAGCTGTTTGTGATCAGAGCCAAATCTTGCGCATCAACAGCGAGTTCGTGACTCTGCATCAAATTCGATTTATACCTACAGAGGCGCCGTCGTCAGCTTAAATCGTAGAAATAATATACAGAAGAGTAGTTTATGCATAGAGCCAAAGAAAAAATAAGCTGCGATGATCAGCCCAGTGTGGGCGTCTGCGGAATTAAAAGTTTTGTTAAAAAAATGAAAGTCGCAGAATCCTCTTTAAATATATAGAGGGCCGTGCTCCCAAAGTTTGAGCCCAGGGGGTGCATGCCGTCTGAGCAAATTGAAGCTAGAAAATGAGTTCGCAATAGCAATGAGTTCGCGATAACAATGAGTTCGCGATTACAATGCACACACCTACTAACACAAGTCGAGCCAGGATCTCGCAGGAAGTATTTTAAAAAAAGTCCATTTCATAGCTTCTACCAACTCCGCTGTAGTCTCTAGTAGCTCATCTACGGTACTAAACAGTCCTAAGCCCCACTTCCACCTCGAATCCTTCAGCGCGGCAAGGCGCGCAAACTCCGCGGGGTCTTGCTCCGTGAGCTCCGACTCTGTCCGAAACCCGTTGTCAACGAACCGCATGAGGCCTCCGGAAGTGAACTGCGTGAACGAGATACGCTCGTCGCCGGGCTGCACGGGGATGTTGGAGTGCGAGAGCATCGCGGATGGCACCAAAATTAGTGCACCGTGCGGGAATTCAACGGCGATTTTGAGGTCCCAAAGGACTAGGTGGCCACCCTTGGTCGCATCAAAGGGACTGGCAGACTGGATCGCACACCAGCCGAACGGGAGATTGAGCACATCCCGGTGCCGGAATGTCCAAACGTTTGGCCCAAAATTGAAGGCGGCGCAGGCGAACACCGAGCGTGGAAAGTTGCGGCGAAGGTGGGGGAGGCGATTGCGGAGGGCCGTGTCATGCTCGTGGTAGTACTTGTAGAGGCGCGGCGCCCAAAGGCAAAAGGCGGCTGCAGGTAGTTAGTTTGGGGCCCATGAGCTCAGCGAGCAGGTAGGCGCTTACCGCTGGCAAATGTGGCCATGCGCTGGACTGCGGGGTTGCCGAGAAGGCGGTCTAGAAGTGCGCCGTACTGTGTTTGGCGCAGGCGCGCAGGCACGCGCTGCCCCTTCCCATAGGCGAGGCCGACGTTCAGCACGGCGTACAGGCCGCGCCGGTGCTTGTACATCTCGCTCGGGAAGGCGGCGGCGGTGGCTTCAGCGGCGATGGCGTGATACGCCGCCCACACGTCGGCGTCCCAGGAGGCGGAGCGAGGCTGCCCGACCAGCACGGCGAATATGCGCCCGTGCACATCAACGAGCGGGCGTGCGTCACTGCGGAGCGAATCAGCCGTACGCTTGTGGGGGGCATAGTGGCACTCACAAGCCGTTCCAGGGAATCACTTGAAACCCGAGCCCAATAAGCTCCTCGGGCGTGCGGGGCTTCTTGTGGCCGCGCGCCTCCTCCGCGCTCTCCCTTGCGGCTGTGTACACACCATGCGTGGTGGGGAGTGTGTCGGCATTGAGGTCAGCTGCCACGGGCGCAGCGAGCGCGGGGAGGACATGCGTGAGGAGCGTGGAAGTGCTCACTGAGTGGCCGTCGCGCTCGACGTCCCTCGCGCGCTTCTCCTTCCGACGGCGGTGGTTACGCGTCAGTGGCTTCTTGCCCTCCTGCATGTCGTCGAAGGCCGTGCGCATGCGCTTCGGAGGAGGGGGGGCAGGGCGGTCGGGCACGTCGTCCACGTCGTTCATGGGGTCGTATGGCGGCGGGGGCGGAGGCGGGGGGTACACATCATCCACGGTGTTTGATTGGTCCTCTTCAGGGTCGTCCGCGTGCTCCCGGTCTTCGTCGCGTTCGCGTTCGTGCGCAACGGAGTCTGCGAGGAGCGGGCTGAAGTCAAACTCGTCGCTGCGCAGTGGGACACACGCCGAATCGAACACATCCTCGAAGATGGGGGTGTACGGGGTGAATGTGGTCCCCCGACGCGTCTTAGGCTCTGGTAAGCGCAGGGGAGAGCGACGCGAAACAAATACATACCTGCCGCCCCTGGGGAATCCAAAGCATTGGGAGAAACTGCAAAAAACGCGTCAGCAAAGGTCGAGTGGCACGAGTGGCAACAGGGTTTTTTTGGCACTTTTGCGGCTGACTCCCTGAAGAGATCCCGGGTGTGATTTCGTCCGCAGGGAGTCAGCTGCGAAAGTGTCAAAAAAACGCCATCGAGAGGGAGAACTTACCAGGCAATGGACGGGAGGAAGAGGGAGTTGATTTGTGAGTCCATGTAGGTCCATGTTTGCTGATCTGTCGCGCCTCGGCACGGCAAATAGGCTGCACTGCCACGCTGATCAAAGCCAAACCAATCCGACGTGTCGCGACTATGGCGCCCGTTCTCACTTCGAAGGCTCGGCGAGAAAATGTCAAGACAGCAACATCTTCCTCACACCGATTCCACGTCACAGGATCAGCGCTGAACGCGTCCAGCCGCAGGGTCAGAGTACGCGCCACACTTACGCCATTGGAAATACGGCTACTCAAAGAAGAGGATGAGCGCAAAGAGGCAGAGCGGCGAGCCAGTGTGTATTCAAGTCCTTTGACTAAATATCGGTATATTAAGTCCTACACAGCGATGACGGAGGCTCAGCACCATGAGCAAGATCATGTCCGCGATGTCCCTGATCCCTACGACGAGCCGGACGAGAACGCCTTCGCAGATTACCAGGATGATGTCCTGCGGGGACACATCGCAGCGGACATAAGTCATGCGGGCGAAGACTTGACCGAGGATGAAGTACAGAACACGGACCGCAGCCTGTTGGAGGAACTCCGAGCGCATCACAAGTTTGTAGCCTGCGCTTCTGTAAATGGCATTCTAACATGGCTCTCTTTCCAGCCAGCTCTTTCCGCGAGCCCGCGACAGCCGCACCCGACGCGACCGCACCAAAATTCGCGTGGATGCATTCGCGGCTCAATTGGAGTGTATGGCCAATGCCTACGTTGGTTGGAGTCTGGCTGTCACAGAGGAGGGCCTTGGGTCTACCTATTCCCTTCCCGAGGGTGCTATTGTAGAGGAGACGCGGAACATCCTAGTGGTGGATATGTTTTGTATGTGCTTTTTTTTGGAAGGGCTTTACGCGAGCTAAGAATATTTTGAAGCTGCATATTATACGGATGTACCCATCATACGAGGCGACCTCCTCGTCGCATCTGCCTTTGTTCGCCAAGGCCTCATGCCGGTTGCGCCCTACTCCCCCACTGTAGTCATCACCGTTCGCGCGCTTGAGGCATATCGTGTCACGCATCTCCGCTGTCCACGCCTCGGGATCCAGGCTTGGGTCCGTGCGCTCTGCGATATACACGGCATCCCTACCCGATTGTACCTCGGAACGCAGTTCTCTATCGCATTCGACCTCTACCTTGCAATCCGCGCCATTGCCGACAGCCGTGTCCAAGTTGTGCTTGGACGTGGCACTCCGAACTGGCGGCTGAAAAATGCTTGCCCTTGTTGCATGTATAAGCTCGACGGCGAGCAGGAGCTGGAGATCCCAATACTCACAACAATTGACGGCAACAACTCTCTTAAAAGGTTTTGGACCCGCGAGCGCGACGAGGAGCTGGAGGATGGGTCAACCCTTGCGGGCGCCTCGAAGGAGCTTTTCGATAACCGCAAGGCCACGGGCGACTACTATCTGCCGCGCGAGGAGGTCGACCGATGGGCGAAGGAAGGCCTGGAGGACATGATGAAAGGGTTCGTTGCCAATGAAGAATGGGTGGAGGAAGACGACGGGTGTGCAGAGAGGTGGCAGAATATGAAGAAGGATGTCACGGCACGTGCGCTGGGAATGTACGATGAAACGGGAATTTTCCCCGCGCTCTGTCGCCATGGATTCGCGCTGATCGTGGTGGATATGGTGAGGAGTGGTGAGCTGTGAGTCCTCAATTCCCCACGGCTTTTTTTTTTTTTACTGACATACGCAGTGCAAAGTACGGATTCGCAATTGTAAATCACCTCCTCCGCATCCTCAGCAAGCTCGGGGTCGGCTACGACATCGGGTGTAAGTTTGCGAAGATGGTGCACGCACACCCGGAGCTAGGGAGGCTCACGCGTAAGACCGGCTTTAGATCTTTAGTTGGCGCTTTTCATGGGTGTGCGCATGGCCAGCGCTGCCAGCTCTGTAATCTCACGACCTACGTGAGGGGTGTCGGAATGGAGCCTCTTGAAGGCTGCGAGGGTTATTTCTCGAAGTCCAACGCCCTCGCGCCGGGAACACGCCATGCGACCAGGTTCCACCGCCAGCAGGGGATTACGACATACCTCAAGCACACGGATACCTTCGATGCATATGCGAATCTCTGTAAGCGAAATTACCTTGCATTTTTAGGGCACAGCTGAATGTGAGTGCCCTAGCACTCCTTCTGTGTAGCAAATACCGCCGCGCCCTCAAAGTGAAGAAGACGCTGCCGGCGCTGCAAGACGCGATGGCATGCCTCAGCGTGGAGTCGCGTGCCGTCTTCGAGACATGGCTCCAGAAGGAGAAGGAGTTCCTCACCACACTCTCAAAGGAACCCATCCAGGAGACCCTGGAAATGGAGTATTACCAGAAACTGGTAAATCTCCGCGACCACGTGTACGTACATTGCACTGTGTGCGGACCAAGCTCATCCGATGAAACAGGAGCCGCCTCCGAGATGTGCTTGAGCTGGAGCCACCGCCAGTGCCACCGCCAACAGACGCCGCTGGGTACCAACGTGCGGCGAAGGAGACCCGTGCAATCGAGACCCGGCGGCGGCATGCGATGGAGCTCGTGGCCAAGACAGTTGACGCAGTCCAAGACCTGGAGAGGCGCCTTGACACTGAGCGCTGGGATTCGGATGGGGAGAAGTGGGAGGCGGCCGCGACAATGGTCGGTAAACGGCGGTACCAACGTGCACTGGACGAGATGGAGGGCCTGATCATTGCGCGGATGTTCGAGCTCGGTAGGTGTAACATGGTGGGTACCTGTATGTCTTCGTCCTTCTGGTGGCTGCTTATACTTACATTTTGTTGCCAGGCTACAAGATCCGAAAGCACATTGCGAAGGCCTTCCAGGCGCGTTCGAAGGCCGTCAGGAACGCAATTGAGCAGTACAACGATGCGGCAAACTCAATGATTCCGCCCAAGATCAATCTGTCTTGGGAGGAAGTTGTCGAGTACGCGTTCTTGTCTGACTTCGACTTGCTGCGCGAAGGGCGAGAGGATATCCGGGAGGAGAAGTGGGCAATACCTGCGGGGCGCGCGACAATGGATCAGCATTACAAGCTGCTACGTGCTGACGAAGAAATCATCCGCTTGGACATCGAGATCCAGCGGCTGGTGACGTACATGCCTGACGAGGAGGCATTCCTGGTACACCACGAGGAGCGTCTGCGAGCAGAAGGCGACGCGGGGCTGGCGTACCAGGTCCAGTTACATCGGATGGAGCGTGGCCGCTTCAATGCACAACACATGGAACGCCTGGCGAAGCTCAGCAAAGAGAGCGGCTTCACTGGCTGCATCTCCCCCGGCAGAAGCGTGTGCCAGGAACGCCATGCACGCATTGCGCCCGCCCTGGAGCGCTGGTCACCCTTCTCGGATGCAGATGTAGAGATGCGCGAGGGGTCTGGGAGTGGTGAGGATGCGGGTATGTTGGGTGTGGTGCCAGAGGAAGGCGAGGACGGGGAGGAAGAGGCCGACAAGGCCGACGAGGCGCTTGCGGATGCCTTCGCGAACATCTTGCGCATTGCGCTCAATGGCGAGGCGGATGCCGAAGAGAGCTAGAGGTGATTATTCTGGTGTATTTACATGTTTTTTTTACTTGCGTCTTCGTTGTTTGTGTGGAGAACCCGGCAGGGCCCCCTAATGATGGGGGGAAAGTATTATATGTTTTTCCTGATTTAAGGTGTATTATTGCGCGCGGCGGCGACAATTTACGCTGCAGCGGCGGGACTATTGTCAGCTTTGATGGCGCTGATCGTGGCGCGTTGATAGCGTCGTTATCAGCGGTTATCTCACACTATCAAATCTGATGGGAACGATAGCGCAAGATCTCTTAGCTCTTAATTAGCACTATCTAAGAGCTATTTAGTAGTAGTTAAATAGCTAATTAACGAGATTTAACGGGGGCGCGGAGGACTACCTAAAACCCCCCGTATTAGAGGGGGAGACTTAATGTAGCTCCACCTCTAATACGAGGGGTTAGTTGGGCACTATAGGTGCACTCACTACGTTCAGCCGCGTCCTAAACCTGGTTCGTGTTTAGGTGCCCACGCCGATCTAGCCCGGCCTAGACCGGGAACGTCTGCCTACGTGGGTCTACGTCATATAGACACCGTGCGACTAGATAATAGTATATCAAACACAAATCAAAACACACCTCCTCTGTCCTCCCGGACGTCGAATAATTCACAGGTAGTGTTGGATACAACAAACAAATCCTTTTTCAGTTCAATGTTGCACTGTTTATCATCCGCCGCGGTCACGTACAGACCAACACGTAGTAGTGCCACTGGTGCCACGGCCAGCTAGCCGAGAGCTAAAATTTGATGACATATTTAGCTCATGCAGGGTCGCCGGCGGACGTGAATGGTTGAACGGCAGTTGAAAGGCACTCCAAAAACTGCGGTTCAAAATGCAGCCAACAAGACAGATATCTGTATAAGTAACCAGCCTGAGCTAGGCAGAGCGACCTCTGCACGCATCCTACGCGCTAAGCAACGGCATGCCTACGCGGTGCCTAGACGGCATAGATCGGCATGATCTGGATACATAGCCGAACATAGCCCGACCTAGATCCGGCCACATCCGGCTAGATCAATGCGTCTTTAGGTACACCACCCACTTCCCTGCAGCTCTCCTTTTCTTCCTCTAATGTCTCCCTACCCTCCAGCTCTGACAGCCCACGGGCAATCAGCATCGCCTCGACGCAACACACCCCTGCACCATAGCGGAATGCGTGCTATGGCGGCTCATATTTCTCGTGGCCAGACACGAAATTCAACCTCGCGAGGCCCTCCGCGGGTTCTTCACAGCCCAGCGCGTCAAGGACATTCTCGCCAATGAGAAGGATCCCGTGTACGCCAGAGCGTTGGGTATGTCCGCGCATTGCATCTGCATTCCGGGTGCTCACTGCTTTCAGCGTATGACTCAGATAAGTATCCTGCCTGACGGCGGGAATGGTGAGAACACCGGTGGGCCCGATGTGCGCCGGGACGATCGGCCATCGGGCACCGCAGTGTGTTTAAGAATTCAGGGACGTGTTTCTGGTGCAATCGCTGGTTCTGACGCCGCGTAGACACCGCCGGAGAAAGACGCGACGATCGCGCAGTCGGAGGAAGAGATAACGCAGCTGAACCGGGTAGTTTTCCTTTCCGGTTTTCGCGTCCCGCGGAGAGAAACTACAGCATTCATATGTATTTCCAGCGGCTCACGGCCCTGACTCATGCGTTCACAAACGAGCTTGGGAGACTTGCCGGAAAGGTTGAGCGTCATCAAGCACAGAATCAGAGATTGCAGGAGGTGCCTGGGCGGCTTTCGCCTGAAGGTCGTTCCATTCACGCGTGCTCAGGAACTCGCACAACGTAGGGTTCAATGCGAGGAATTGATCACGGTGTGTTTTCTGACTCTGCCCACCCTACTTGGTTTCTTTCATTGACTGCTATGTTAAGCGTCTATCGGAAGGAGACGCTGCCCATGAGGCGGGGACCTCCGACTTGCGCCAGCAGAATGCGCGACTCGTACAGGTGAAAAATGTCTCGAATTTCCCTCCCGCCTTTTAACTGTTCTCAACGGACTAGCCGCCCTATAAAAATTGCAGCAACTTTCGAAGCAGAGGGTGCAGATTTGGAGGAAATGCTGAATGTGCAGCAGAGGGTGCAGAATGTGCATAACAGGCTCACCCATCCTACGGCATTGCTGCTTACATGCGGCGGCAGAATCTTGAATCTATGCGGGCTAGGGCCGCTGCCAGGGTGGCCGAATTAGGACAGCAGTCCGCCGCGCAGGTACCGCAGAAGAGGCCGGCGGACTGCGAGGATATGAGGACCGACGGGCACGCGAGAGCACGACTGGGACAGGATACGATTTGGCTGGCAAAGTACATATTTCGGGGACGCTCGAAGGCGGCCTCATAGACGGCAGCATTCCGCGATGGAGAAATCGAAGAAAGAGGCATGTACCATAAATCACAATGCATTCCCGCTACCTTTAGACACGGGTCTTAAGTACTGCACGATCAAAGCGGGTTTTGGCAGACCATCACACTAGGGATCTCCGACTACGTCGGAAGAGACCTGGCTTGACAAAACAACTGACACTCGGGGTCTTGCCAGCTCCTGCTCGCGCTCTTGATTACTACAGGCTGCCGACTGTGTAATGGTCGGCAATGTGTCAGAAGCGCGGCGGATTTTACCCACTGTATGTAATCGAGGATGAAGGCGAAGTATTAACATTGGCTTGGGAGAAAACGGATCATCGGGTTCTACAAAATGCGCTTCAATTATGAGGTGGAGAGACCTTGCACGCAAGATAATTTTCTCCTTTTTTGGCAAACCATTTGTCATTTCTGGTGTGTAATTGCGCGACGTTCTCCGCCCGACTCTCTGTCTTAATCCGGTCTTTCCTCCAAGCGCTGCGAACGCCGACTGGTACCGATTTATCAACACTGGGGATGCAAGAAAAAAAAATGAATGACCGGATATGTGGGAAATACAACCTCGCGCAAGAAATCATCCTTTGTTTCAAAATCACCTGTAGTCCACCAGCTAGGTTACTTCCCGCGGTCCAATGTCAGCTGGTCGACGTCGACTGAGCGAACTTTGGGCCGCCCAGATTTCATATCAGGACTCTACATCTGCAATTGTGTTTGAATCCAACCTCAATCTGATCTGATCACAATGAACTGACCAGTGACCTCTACCAAAACGGGTACTTAGCGGGCTGTACCGCTTGTCAGCCCTACCCGCTTTATGCATTTGTGGAACGCACATTGGAAATGGGCCGGTTTAAGGCCGCCCGGAAATGAATCCGAAACTTTTAGGGGAGTTGCCCGGAAATGAATTATACCGAAACTTTTTAGTACCGAAACCTTTTAGTTTCGGTATAATTCATTTTCGGGCGGCCTCAAACCGGCCCATTTCCGCTGTGACGGCGGAAGGTACTCAACCAAATCCAACATCATCGCCCGCTCAGGTGATGTACGGAACGATAGTGAGCGTAAGCTATGGGTGTCATCGAAGGGCCAGGAACACGCCCGATGAAACAGTACGCGGACATGGTTCGATGCATTTGTGCTTAACGTTTGGAAATCAAGTTGAGACAGCTCATGAGGTGCCGAGGGTTGGATCACCCCGGCTTGGTCGCCGTCTGATTGCCGTGAGGTCTCGTCTCTCTGAAACAGGTTTGGCCATTGAGCCGTAGACTCGTGACCAGTCTGCCTATGGAGTGCAATAAATGTGGCGAGCACTTTTGCCGTAGGCAGACTGGTACTGTTCGGAGCTGTCAATCGAAACGGACCTGAGTTTCAATTTTTTGGGCGGTGCCGATCACGGCATCACGGTAGCTGAGCCTTGCCATCAATTTCGATGCAACTTTGAGTCTTGTGTACAGGCCGCTGAGATATCTACGGATAATTTAAGTAAAGAAAAATTGACACCTTCCACCTCTTTGCAGTTTGTGTAATAGAGTTAAATTGAGCCCAGGGCGGACGGCATCAAAATCCCGCCCGTGCCTTTTGTTTGGAATAGCCTATGGCAAAGTGCTTGCCACATTTTTGCCAACTGTAGGCAGACTGGTTACAAGTCTAATTGAGCCGTGGTTCTTTTGCCCTGTGTTTACGTCGAAAGCATCTACTCTATTCCCTCCTTGTCAATGCTACGCTGCAACGTGCGAAATTCAGGTTGAGGGGGTTCGCGGGTTTGGAAAATTCTGGAGTTCGCTCAGAAGAAATGAGGTCGATAGGGCTGTTTTGATTTGAAGCTTGGAACGATTGGTTGACAATTATACCTTGAAACATAGATGCTGATACAGACGGATGTTTCCCTATTCGGTTACAGGAACTTTTTCGCCCGCGCGAAGAGGCAAAATACTTCTCGGCGAAAAATGTGACTGGTTTCAAGTCAAAAAAAAAGCGCTGAGACCCTGTAGCTCGTGGGCGGAGGGAAAATCGGCAAGGTAGACGCGATTCTGGATATACACGGGATCGCCCATCGCCAATAAATACCTGATTGGAATGAACCTAGCTATCCTTCCACAGAGCTTGACCGTGTTCAATAATACCATAGTCCGCACTCCGGCGTGAAATTTACCATCCTCTGAGCCTGTATGCATCCCCAAATTTCAATGTACAGTCTTGAGATGTTTCAAAATCCGATTTTTGCATTTAAAATAGTACACCGCAGACTAGATATTTTGTTCAAATCAGATCAGAGGTCGGATAGCTCATCGACGTTGATGTGGGATGTTTTCTTGGGCTCCTTGTGGCCTACCTTTGGGATTTTCCGGGCGGAGGTTGATTTGATCCCCAGCCAAACATCAGCCAAATGTTCGTCGCGTGATGTCCGGCCGTCACCATCTCTCAGACCTCATTCGAGCCTTTCAAGGGACACTATTCACTTGTTCTTCTCTCAATGTCTCCGAAATGTCTGCTCTGGCTCAGTTCACTTGTCAATTCTTTCCTTTACACTCTTCCTGCCCACCAAACTTGAAATTGCCACCGTCATCCTCTCGCGCCATTCAATGTCCTCCATTTCCTCCAGCGTAAAGATTGTAGTCAATACACAAGGGCCTGGTCCATTCGTGAGTAGCTATATAGCCTTCATTATACGCATATCTTCTCTAACGAGCCCTTGCCACCTACGTTTCAGACATTTAATATCAATCTGTCAGGACATTCTGCCGAGCAGGTCAATATCACCGTGCACAACAGTGTCGGAACCATTCCCGACACTGTACGCCGATCCCGGTCGAGGGTCAGACAACCGTCTATCTCTCGAAATCATGCATCCCATCGCCAGCAGCCATTCTTGCTCCCACAACGACTCCGCAGCCATTCATCTGACAGCCGCATCATCGGAGTCCCTGAAACTCCACAACATTTCTCAACGCCTGTCGGGGAAATGCCCCGGATATATCAGGAGAACGCTCTGTGGAGGTCGAGACAAGCATACTATATGGATGGCTTTCGACTAGATGTCACGAAAATGATTTAATAAATGAGATTGTGTGGACATCCCGGGTCAGCGCGAGATCTTTTCGATGTGATGTTTGTCGCCATCTACACCTCAATTTGATCACACTCCGGCATCTGAGCCTGGGTATACCGAGCAGACTTTTGGGAGGCCCAAGTGACATTTATCTCATTGCGTGGTGTACGTGTTGAACATATGGACTGGATCAAATCTTGATGGCCATGATGCCGACTGCCATATGCGGCGGATCGGAGTGCGCAGCCGGGGTCCTAGCGCGCGCGCCACAGGCGCCCATCGGGGTAAATGACGCAGCTCGCCCCGGTGCCGCGGCAGCTCCGGGGAAGGGCGTCTTGGCACAGGTGTCGGATATGATGTTCGGGTTGGACGCTGGCGGCTGCTCTTGAGCAGCTCTCCGAGGAATGAATGCACGGCCCTTGCCTACGTCTCTTTCCTTTCTTTCCCCGTGTTTTTCTCGTTCCAGGGTCGCCGGATGGCCTCGGTTGCGCATCTCCGTTCTTTTCTCGTATCCAGCATCGTTCCCCAAGTGCACTATATACTTATTGATACTGGACCCCGTTGAACGCGGATCCTTTGGGGTTTACCTCCCGCTCGGACTCGTCCGTTTAATGGCCGAATAGAATGATTTGCGTGCGTTCTCGAAAACCGAGGACCAGTGGGTGATGTCACTGCTGCCGGGATTAGTTGAGTCAGTGGACGCGCGCTTTGCCTCTCGTACGCCAAAGATGAAGTATGCCCGAGCAGCCCGTCATCCCAGCGCCATGTTACTGTCCCATTCCCGACACTAGCCAGTGGGTAGACATATGCACGCGCAGCCTAATGGACAGCTAATCACCTGGTGCCTTGTCAGCCTCCCGCCCCGTCAGCGCGTGTTCGCGAAGAAGGCAAAGAACCCTCGGCGAAAGGTTCACCACGCACAAAGATCTGATACCCTCCGGAGACTTTTCCTAAGTCCAGGACCACCTTCGCAAAGCCCGAAAGCATCGCGCGAACGTAGGCTGGCGATCATCCCGACAAAGATACCACCGTGATCTCATCGGATGCGCAGGCGTAATTCGGCATTGATAATGATGCATACAGGAGGCGCAATTTAATGCGGTGGGCAACCACTGCGCAGATGGGGATGTGGTGGTCTCGCTCGAATTACGGCCGGTTTCGACCTCTGCACCATCGGGCACAGGAAATCCCGCCCGCGACAGTGCACACGCACCGACGCGTGATCGATACGTGAGAATCTGTGGGCGAATTCGGGAGTGAGCCATACGGATACAGAAAGAACGGGATACGGAAGGGAGGCCCGAACCTCCGTGTGTTGAAACCAAGTTGTATTGCTCCCCGTGGCGAGCCACACCCGCGCGGCCGCGGCTCCAGTGTCGGGCTGGGGCACTTCCCCACCTTGTGAGATAACATGCTCTCCTCGTTGAGGCGGTGGATCACGGCCTTGATATATATTGGGACCGAAAAACGCGGGGACTCCAAGGTGCAGCCTGCATTAGGCCCGGGGGTGATGTTGGGCTGGACGGCGCAACCGAAAATAGCGTATCAGCGGCGCTGGCTTTCTGGTAGGCAAGGACGGTGCGCCGGCGCAACCGGGGCGCATTTTCGTGTACAATACCTTGTTGGGACCAGCAACATGATATACGCGCCGCAGCACTGCAAAACCGATACTCGCTGCCTAGTCGGGTACAGGAGATGCGAAAGGCGCGCGAGGTGCGCACAGGTTTGCAGCCTTTCGAAGGGGTTGCACAAGTGACAAGACTGACAACTGTGTTCGCCGATGTTCGCCGTTTCGTTGGGAAGAGTCGAGGTGGGAGACATGGACCTGCCAGCGAACAGTACGATAGGAACGTAGTGCGAAATAAACGGCCGTGGTGGCCGTCCGTCCCATGCTGAGAATTATTGTATCCGACGACTCGGAGGGCGATTTGAGCGTCAACATATTTACATTCGGTGACGGATTAATGTGCCCCGAGTGGTAAATTCCGGTAGACAGGTAAGCTAGCCGCAAGATAGTGGAGCCTCCCGACTCCGGAGTCCTCTTTGGTTAAATTATCTGAACAGGGCTAGAGTCATGGCATTAATTTCGTGGAAGCTGCTCGGAGTCTGTGGACCGTGGTGCACCGTGATAGAAATTTCAATTCGACGAGTGCTCGAAAAGGTCCACCGGGGGCAGTACTGAGCGACTAAAAATACGGCGAAAGACGCTTCCAGTTTGACTTATCCTGCGCAAGCGCGCGATCCTAAGGGGGCGATACCAGGAATGTCAATTGAATGCAAAGTACCGAGTAATATTTTCGCGTGAGCCCATTGTCAAACTTCGAAGGCGTTGTCTCGGTGTTTTGAGGCCATTTTGGGTAAATCATTGCGCGATAAGTGCATACAGCCCCGTGGCAAGATCCCAAAGGCAATCGAGTATTATTAAACACCACGCAGTATCAAGCTGGCAGGCACGATCTCGGTTCTTGCGCGACAGATTTTTGAACGTTTGCATGTTCTGGCGCTTCAGATGAGGGACGGTAGATCCCAGGAGAACCACTCCCATTCAAAGTCATGGAGGTAGGAGATTGAGAATCGGAAGCACATTGGCTGACGTGTGAGGCTTCGACGTGGGAATATATTGCCCATTTGGGATAGCATCCGCTTTTGGGGGACTCGGACCGCCTGGTATATTCGCCCCACCGTTCAACAGATGGCCGACTTTTTGCTACGTCCGTCAAGCTTCCTTGGTGGTTCATTTGAATGATCCAAACTCACGCATTTAGGCGCGCTATGCCGGAGCACAGCGGACCCGGTTTGCGCGGCTGTTCTTCACGAAACACGTTGCCGGTATGCCTTCCATGGGCCTGGCAGTATTTCCCGGAAGTCGTGCGATCTATGCCGATCCGGGAGCTTTTCATTAAAAGCCACTTCCCAATGCGACGATCGCACTAATTATCCGCTTCTGAGCTTAGGCAGTAATTGAACCTTCATACGCCCGCATCCAGGTGGCTTCCATGCGATTGAACCGTGGTTACGCAAGATCACTTGATTACTGAAGGCAAAGGACAGTCTCCGCGAGCTCCGATGTGTAAGTTGTGCAAGCGCGACTCGATCGTGGGATACTCGGACGTCTACCCAATCTGGTCACTTGCTCGCTTAATTTGCCGCCTATCGCCAGTCCGTAAAAACCGCGCTCCTCAGACCGCACGGTCCCTATAAGATGCGCAGGAATTCAGCCCACATGGATACTCCTTCATCCCTCCTCTTCCTGTCTGCGATATGTCCAGCGCCCCCAAACGACTCCGAGTAGCTATATGGTGTGTATCTGCTCATTGTACGAGGCAATCAGCAGCTCATCCCACTATGCCATAGTGGTGCGGGCGTAGGAGGGCTCACACTTGCCTTGGCGCTCTCCCGGTATCCAGACATCGAAATCGAGGTCTATGAAGCAGCGACGACGCTCGCTGAAATAGGCGCTGGAATTGGAATTTTTCCTCGACCCTGGAAGATCATCAGATTGCTTGGCCTTGAGCATGATCTGCTCAAAACCTGTGAGATGAAGCCGCAAGATGGACCAGGTAGTACTTTCTTATCGCCTCTTTCGAGTGGGATTCTTACTGCCTTAGTTCCCGCATTTAACTACAGAAAGAGCGACCAGCAAGTCGGCTTCAGTTTCAGCACACTCGTTACCAACGGTATTTACCTGGTTTTATCTAGACGGCGTCGGATTTAATGCTGTAATAGGTGCCTTGCTGACATTTCACCGGGCCGATTTTCAAAACGTTCTGCTTAGACGGCTCCCTAAATCGTGTCGGCTCAATTGCTCGAAGCGTTTGCGAACTTATACCCAGCGGCAATCTGGTCCGACCGAACTCGTCTTCGAAGACGGGACAAGAGCCTTCTGCGACGTATTGTGGGTTCCTATTTGTAGGTCGGTGCGATTCTTATTCTTCTCTAGAGTCGGTGCAGATGGCTTGAAGTCTGCGGTCCGCCGGTCCTTCTTGACCGAGCGCGTGAATTGGATGCAGGCGCAAGGTCGATGGCAAGAGGCCACAGAAATCGGTTCATGCATCGACCCCATCTGGAGCGGTACCATTGCCTACAGAGCGCTGATCCCTGCGGAGCGATTGAAAGCCATTTCGCCCGGACATCAGTCTCTAACCACCCCTAGCATGGTATGTCGGCACTCCTTATTGATTTTTCTTGCTAACATTCACCCCTAGTTTCTGGGGAAGCATGGTGTTCGTTGTATCTTCACATTCCTCCAATTTATCTGACCTCTTCGCAGTATATAATAGCGTACCCAATCTCTCACGGGAAGATGATAAACTTTGTCGCATTCAACTGCCGGCATGACCTCGAGGGCACTCAGTTCCCCGGGGTATGGATGGGACCTGGAGATAAATCTCAATTTGCTGGAATTTTCGCACACTGGGAGCCCGAAGTCCAAGTGTTATTGCATGTCAGCGTTATCCCTCCTTCTTCATATTTGTACTCACAGGTGATTAGTGTGTGGATAAACCTCTCCAATGGGCCGTACACACCGTCAAGCCACTCCGGTCTTTCGTTTCTGGAGCGACAGCTCTCATGGGCGACGCTGTCCGTACTTTATCTAGATCTGGGTACCCCTACTTTGCCCCTGCTGACTATTATTTAGGCCCATTCAATGACGCCCCACCAAGGGTCGGTGATGTTTCCTTCCATGCCAAAATCGGGTCTAACGTCGGTCTCTCTACAGCTCCGGCGCAGGCCAGGCCATCGAGGTAAGCCGCCCAACTCCATCAGGAGGTTCCCCATCTGATGAAATCAGGACGCATATATCCTGGCTACTGTCCTCGGTCATCCGTCGACGACGCGGGAGACCATTCCGCGTGCGCTCCGCATCTTTGACGAGATCCGCCGTCCGGCGGCGGCCGGCGTGATGGAAGCTTGCAGGCTGAATGGGCGGTACTTCAGTTTCGAGCTCGACGGTGTCGACCTCGATCACTACGCGGGCCCACAGCTGTGGGACAAGTTGCAGAAGCTCCACGGCGCAGTGGTCAAGAACTGGGAATGGGGTGCGCATGCTGTGGCCTTTTTCTGGGTGGCAACCCATTTCAATTATTTATGGCAAAATTTATTATAGCTTGGACAACATCCGTAGATGGGTCGATACAAGACGCGCTGCGGAAGCTGGAGACTTGAGGATATTATATAATGAGCTGTTTTTATCCCCCTGGGAGTTGTACATGTTTCCGATGAAATCCCATTTTCCGCCTCCAAGGATGATAGCATTTCCTATGTGCAGGTTGAAAGACATCTGACGCGTTGTTCCGTTTTCAGTTGTTATAGCGAGACGTCTGGAGACGGCACACCAAACAATTACGTGGCAGGAATGGATTCTGTTGCTCGCATGCTTCAGATGTCTTAGGGGCAGAATACCCCAGGCTTTTCCTCCGTCTCAGGAGAGAACTTGGGTCAAATTTATTGACAATGATATTGACCATGCTCAACATCTCTCATCACGGGAGGACACAGGCTTATGCTTTACACTGCCGACCGTTTCACCAGTGTCATCCAGAGGAATCCATATTAGAGGAAATCCACAGATCTGATCTGTGGATGACTCTGGTTGCCCTGTGAATTGAGATCACTCATCGCTAAAATGGGATGGTTCGGGCATCGAATGGATGGAAACAGTGCATAATCTAACTGTCTCTACTAAAGTGCTTCTTATCTCTATTCCCACAGGTAGGAGAAGGAGATCATCGCTGAGGACAAGACTTTACATGCCTCCGTCGGGTAGGAGGACGAGGACGAGCTCACAGAGGAGCCACTGGCGGGGGACTCGGAGGTCCGGGAGGAGGCCATGTCGGGCACTGACGGTGCTACTGGTGGTTCCGCGAGGGCCTGTAGTGTGCTGATTGAATAATATATACACCAGTTGGACTATATACAGTTTAATCCAGCTCACTTGCCGCTCCACGGGAGAAGCAAGGGAGAACGCGAAACGGGGAAGAGGGCGAGTGGCCTGATTAGGCAAGATTTGATGCCGGAACGAGCCGAAAGGCCGTGCTGGATTCCAGAACAGGGACTTTGGAATTCCACTGGAGCGACCAGTGTCCTCCTCTGCCTTGTTCTCCAGTGGAAATCCACTGATCCGACCTCTTTATTCCACATTTTGCCTTTCCTCTGGATCACACTGGTGAAACGGTTGGCAGTGTCTAAGAGGTCCGATCAGATTTTTTTTGATTTCGGCCGTTTCCGTACACCCGGTTTCCGTCTGATTTCGTCGCGCATTACGATCGGATAGTCCAAAATTTCGTCCCAAATCGAGTCCAATTGGGATCTAGAAATAACGAGATACCGAGGTTGATCGCGGTATGATGGCGGTATGATCGGCCGAGCCATGCCGTTGATGCGTTGGCTAAGCAATAACACATATCCCCTCTGTATTAACGCGTATGGCTGACCCGTCCGACGCGCTGCCAGGCGGCGAACACTTCAATGGACTTTCTCTGGCCCAAACCATGCTATTTACACGTCTACTAGACTCGTAACCAGTCTGCCTACGGAGTGCAACAAATGTGGCGAGCACTGTTGCCGTAGGCAGACTGGTACTATTCGGAGCTGTCAATCGAGACGGGCCTGAGTTTGAATTTTAGCCGATGCCGAGCGTGCCGATCGGCTATCAAATACCATCTTTCCTCCGTCTCTTGCCCCAGACGTCTTCCTCTCCCTCCTCCACTTCTTCCCGTCCTTCCTCGGCGCCCGAATCTGCCCCAAACGCAAGTCTACCTTCTCCAACGCGTCCCACCACCTCCTCCGGCCGCGATTTCCTGCCCTGGATCCGGATCTTCGCGCCGAAGCACACATCTGTTCGTGCGGTTATTTCGCTTCCACTCGACGTGTCGTCCTCCTTTCTTCATCCTACTCGGTCTCTGTTATCCAAAAGCATCCGACACATACATCCAGCTCACGTCCCTCGGCCCTCTGGCTTCGCCACTTGCCACTCGCCTCACACCGCGTGCAGCGCCTCTATCCAGCCCGTGCATAGGAATTTCCCCCCATCTTCATCCAATATCCCCCAATCGTCTCCTCCGAAATTTCTCCCACTGCAATCCGACCAATGGACCCTCTCACTGACAATATCGCCCTGCCCATGTCAGAATCTGCTTTGAACGCCTTCAAGGCACTACCGGCGCATTTTATGACACATCTGACACGTGCCGAACGTGTCGTAGTTCTCGACGCATTCCTTTATCTCGATTTTTCCTCAAAAGGAACGAAAGTGCCCCGTGAACTCCAGTTACGAGCAACACTGGCTGTCAAGGCTGGAAAAGATCTGCTCGTTCGTTCGGGAACAGGGTCAGGCAAGACGCTAGCCATGATTCTTCCAGTACTATCACTTGCTCGAAATTCTGTCGTGATCACCGTCTCCCCTCTTCGACTGATACAAGATAACCACGTACGGGATTCATGGCTTATACATTCACAATTCTCAATCCGTGTAGGTCGCAGAATTTAGAAAATATGGCATCTCCTCTATTGCCATCAACAGCTTCACTCCGGACGATCCAGTTCTTTGGAAGGTGAGTGGTATGAGTTGAGAACATGCGTTCAATGCACTGAGTATACACGCAGGCAATCACAGACCACGAGGTCTATCAGCATTACTCCGTCTCGCCTGAACAATGCGGCCCGTATGAGGGACACATTCCGCGATTCGCCAAGTTACTGCACGATCCTAAATGGGTAAAGCGCGTCAAACTACTTCAAATAGATGAAGCCCATTTCATCCAGACTGCCGGCCGCGCTAAGGGCAAGAACCCTGTCTTCCGTCCCGCGTTCTCGGATCTCGGCGAGCGCCTTCATATACATCTTCCTGCGGCGGCTACTTGTTCAGCCTTTTCGGCCTCCATGTCGCCCTCCATCATGGATATACTTACCAACACACTTCGGATGGACCCTGCTAAGACAGTAACGATTGAATTAACAACAAATAGACCCAATCTTGTTCGCGCCGTGAGACCGATGGTTGGCTCGATCGATAATTTTTCCAACTTGGATTTTCTCATACCCCCCGCATTCCCGCCCAACCTTCTCCTCCCGAAATCAATCATCTTTTTGGATAATAAGAAGAAGGCCGCAAGGCTCGGCCGTTACCTGAACGCTAAGCTACCCGCGCCGCTAGCCTTACAGCGGCCTTTCCGACACTATTACTCGACGATGTCAAAATTATACCTGGAACATGTCGTGAACGAGTTCAAGAAACCGGATGGTGAAGTAAGATGTCTCATTGCCACAGAGTCCGCATCCAACGTCAGTGTTTTGATTCAATAATAATCCTCGGTTGAGTGATTTGTTTTTCAGGGTTTTGACGTCCCGGATATCAGCCTAATCGTCCTTCACGGCGTTCCAAAATCGATGATCGACAAGGATCAACGGGGTGGCAGAGGTGGACGCGACGGGCGAGAATGTCTCGTCCTTATGATTGCTCAACGATGGGCGTATGACAACCTGGCTGAGACAGATCCAGAGCATGAGCCATCAATACAGGAGCAGCGCACGGAGCCAGCTGTCGTTGCCTACGCCTGTGCAAAGACTTGCCGCCGCTGCATCGTGGCGCAGCATAACAATGATAGGACACCTAACGGTATGTTTGTTATTAATAATATCTTTAATCTCTCATGATGCCTACAGCACTCGACTTCTCGGGGCCATTTTGTTGCGATAACGATGACCCAGCTTTCGATATATCACGCTATCTGGTCGGCCCGCTCCTTGAAGAAGCAGATTCAGATTCAGACCCGGAGCCGGCGGTAAAGAAAACTCGGAAGAAATACCGCCCCGTCGCCCAGCGTCAAGATATCGTAGATGCGCTCCACAAATGGCGCACTTCGGTACACGCACAACACATGGTTGCTAAAAATTTCCCGATCTCATATATATTAGACGACAATTCGATCGTCTTGCTGGCACGAGAACTCCCGACATCTTTTCGAATCCCTTCCGAAATCACAAGCTTTTTGCAAGAGACAGCCGAATGGCATTCACAATATGCGTTGCAAATCATTTCGGTTATATGCCAACATGACCTGGATGCTGGCGCCATGTCCAGTTCTGATTCCGAAACATCCTCTGAGTCCGGCGAAAACTCGGACTCAGATGGAGATGAAATACCTCAGCCTACGGAGGACGACACTAACACCCAAATCGTATCAATGAGCTCCTCCCCCTCTGCATCTCGACCGAGCACCCCCGATGCTCCCGCACCATCCATGCCAGATCCAGAATGCAAAATAAGCTCGACGGGACGGCCACTTCGAAGGGCTGCAATGAACCATCAGATTGCGGGCATAGCGCCGGTGGTCGGAAAAAAGTCCAAGTGTTAGGTACAATTTATTCACAATGTGTTAGCCTTATTTTATGTACCGTTTAACCACTTTAAATATGATTTACCCCATGTTTTGAGCCCTGTTTTGCACAAGATCACCGCTCCCGTCTCGACAACATCTGTGGCTCGCCTCTCTGTCCATCGTCGACCGGTCACATTAGGCAAGTGAAGGCGGAACTCCGCCATCTTGGATTTGACTTTTCGAACCTGCTCGGAGCAGTCTACTTTGGTATGTCGAGTTCCTTGCCAGGGCGCGCCCAAAAATTCGCCAAATTGTGTTTTGAGTTGTCGCAAAAGCGGGATATTAGGTGCAAGATCGGCGAGGAAATCCCATGACGCATGGACGCCTTTTGCGGCGAAAAAATACTAATCCAGACGTAAGCCTTGATATGACTTGGTGATTTTTCAGGAAACTACCTTTTGAAAGTTAATATTAAATTCTGCATTCTTGTCGACGCCGACATATCCATGTCCGGAAGTTGTTATAAGTGCATTATCGCGAATAATATTGCTGCATATGTTGGTCAGTAAAATCAACTGAGCAGCTGACTAGCACTCACGCAAACGGCTCGGGCCAGACCTTTTTCAAGTTTTGGATGAAATAGAGCAACTCCGTCTGGTAGTTGTTGCTTCCGCCTCCCGTGAACATCATGGTGAGGGTACCTAGAAGGAGCTCCACTCGACCGAAGTCTCCAGAGGAGATCGATTTGCGTAGATAGTAAAACACAAGGAGGTCGCGGATCAGCAAATGCCAATTACGAACGGTGTGGTCTTCTGGTGGAGCGTCCGACTCTACCTCGGCACTTCCGGAGGCGTATTTCGTGAAGATGGACGAAGCTAAGTCCAATAACTTTGTAGCGGAAGGCTTGGACTTGGCGAGATCCTTGAGCGTCATCCCACTCTCTACTTCCCAGTAATGCAGCACCACTCCCGACAGAACCTGCATAAATAGGGATACAAGTGTCTCGAAGTCGGGCTGAGCGGAGCCTAGGCGAACTTTAGCCAATAAGCCGATGAAATATTGTAAGCTTCCGAGGTCATCGCCGTTCCCTCGATGTATTTTGAGTAGTAGCCAGGATAGATTGAGCTCAACGTGGAACGCGCCGGGCGCGAGTTGATAGTGATCAAGGCGGAGTAATGCGCTCATGTCACCCATACGAAGGAGCTGAGCGGAACGGATGAGGGCGTTTGTCTTCTGATCATTGTAGGAAGGGACGGCAATGTTGTCGAGGTCGTGGACATCGAACTTTAATTGGTCAAGGTATATATTATCGTTGACTTGTGTGGTGCCCTCTGTACTTCCTTCGTCTAGTTTTGTCGTCCGTAACACGTATTCGTTGGTTATGTGGTCGGAAGGAGGGGGTCTATATTGCGTGTGTTTGAGTTGTGGGGCATCCTTGAGATAGTCAAAGTCTGCCTCGCTCTGAACGAGCAGTTCGACGATCGAAATACAGAGATGCTGCTGGATTGAATCGCATTGGGAGGGGCTTGGTCGGATGTCGGCGGTAAATGTAATGAGTGGGGCTGTGGCGCGACGTTCTAGGATGGGCTGTAGCTCAAGATGGCGCGTGTCTAGTAGACCGCAAATGTCGTAGATCAATGTAGTAGTTCCCGTTTGGACTTTAGGAGGTGCCAATGTGCGTTGCTCGACATGGACAGAAAGGGAAAGATGTGTGTTATCCCAACTGACAGCATGGCCGCTTCGCGCTGCCAATTGTGCTCGGCGTATTTGCCCGACGGCTAGCCTTGAATGTGTTGTTTTGGTGACGTTATACGATAGATTCATTCCCGCATGAGCCAGGGTGTCGACAACTTTCCGCGGCATGCCGGAGCTCAGGAAGTACAAGCTGCAAGGAATCGCGCAAAGGTTATTCTTTTCGGATCGAGTTTTAGCAAGTTGGGCTTGTATCATCGTCACGAGCTGGGGAGCGGTTAGCTAGAGCATGCAACTCAAGTGATGAATAGGGCAACCGGCTCGGGGTCCTTTAGCGTATTCTCTCGTGCTGCACGAGGTGTCTGCGCAGCGGCCATGAGGATTCGACGTAGCTTCGGACAGATGTCCCTGCAGATTTCTGTAACATCTTGCTCGAAATCGAATTCCAGCAGCGATTCTGGCGTTACGTCGTCCGTCTTTCGTCGAAATATCAAACTGAGCTCGTCCATCTCATGATGAATATCAGTGATTAATCCATCTAGTCCGACGCGCTGGTCAAACCAGCCAAACAGCTTCTTTCGGCCCTTCTTGTCAGCGAAAACGATATTGAGTAATTGTTCAAGGCCCTGGCTTTGGTAGAACCCATTAGCGTTCGCGCGAAGTTCAGGCTGCACCAAAAGAGAAGTAACAAGATCGATGGGAGACATTTTCATCATTTTGAGGATTTGGATGACGGAAAGCATCTTCACGTCGATGGGGATCGATTCCGGTACGTAACACCATCGAAGGGTGCAAGGCGACGGTTGCGGCGGAGCAGAAGGAAGGGCTGCGGCCATCATCTTGGCGCAAAGAGACGTGCGCTTCGGCGCAAAGATCCGGATCCAGGGCAGGAAATCGCGGTCGGAGGAGGTGGTGGGACGCGTTGGAGAAGGTAGACTTGCGTTTGGGGCAGATTCGGGCACCGAGGAAGGACGGGAAGTGGAGGAGGGAGAGGAAGACGTCTGGGGCAAGAGACGGAGGAAAGATGGTAGTTGATAGCCGATCGGCACGCTCGGCATCGGCTAAAATTCAAACTCAGGCCCGTCTCGATTGACAGCTCCGAATAGTACCAGTCTGCCTACGGCAACAGTGCTCGCCACATTTGTTGCACTCCGTAGGCAGACTGGTTACGAGTCTACATGTCTACACGTCTACTCTCTGTCCTCAAGCAAGATATCCTCCTCGTGCAGCCAGTATCAGTACCCACCGACACGGCACCATCTATTCTCTCGCCTACAATATCGACCTTCATCGCAGCTGCTGTGGGTATTTCTCTGGGCTCTGTGGCGAAATCCTGGGACATCCTGAAGGATGAGATATGGGAGTTGCAGGAGGACGACAAGTTGAGTGAGCGGGAGGAGGAATTGTTTCGAATGCATGGATGGAAGCTCGGCATAAGTACGCCATCCACCACTCTTCACCATTGCTCCTGCTGAAGGACCTGTAGCGTCCAGAACCCTCTATCCCCCTTCCCACCACTGCGTGAATACCCAATGTGGCCGACAAAAGCCTCTGAAGAAGGCCGAATCACGACAAGTCGTCGTATACACCTTGGCTAGCGGTGTCGTGCCTGCCTACGCCATTCATCTTTATTGCCCGGACTGCAACACAACGTACCACCCGAACTACTCCGTCCAGCATGCCCTCCGCACGTACTACAGCGGCGAAATCAGTCAATATCTTCAAATTGGCTTGCACCAATATGCTGAAAAAAGGCTCATCGCAATGTGGATCAGTTTGATGCTTGTCGCCTGGTGCGTCTGGCGTTCTCATGCTCGTCGACCATGTTCTCATCCTACGACAGGGTATCGGCTACGAACTGCTCTTGTGCATATGATATGGCATTATCTGGCCAAGAAGAGAACGGCTTCGCTGCCGGCGGATGGCAATTCAGATGTGTTCTTACCCCCGAACACATCTGGGACGCCTTCCTTGTCCTGACGTTGCTCGAGTACAACCATCGGAGGAACAGCTGCCTGCAGGTTCCGCACACAGGCGAGCAGAAGGACTGGTTTACCGCTGCCATGGCCACCCGCAACCGTGAAGTCATATTGGAAGGGCAAGACGTTGTTGATCATTGCTGTGATAAATGCCTGCGATCGTGGACTCGTTCCGACGGCACCTCACATATGTTTTCCATCTCCATCCGTCCCTGTTCCGTAGATGACCCCGCCCATCGGTAGAAATGGGACATGTCCGCTGTCAAACCCCCCATTGCACAACCCAGCTCAGCAACAACTGGCACCGTTTCTGCCCGCTCATCGCGACCTTGAGCAAATCTGCTCCATTGTCGGGTGTGAGCGGCCCGTCGTCCCAGGCACCAAATCTTGTGACGAGCGCAAGCATACAGAGATGGAGCGGCTTCATTATGAGCGAGGGAAAGCTGTGTTCCCGTTACGCGATCGTCTTCAAAGACACCGAGTCGCACACCCGACCCTCAACGACAGCGTCGACGAGACCATCGACGAGGACGACATTGAATGGTTCGAGATAGCTGATGACGATGGAGAGATCCGTGTCCGTGCACAGGCAAACCCTGGGTCGGTAGGAGTGACAGATCCTGAGCTCTGTGAAGCGTCGAAGGACAACACCGGCAACCGCAAATTCAAGGCACTTTTTGGCAGGTGCCGTACCCACAGCGAGCAGATTCTTGTATGGCCGTGCGGAGTTATCTTTGCGCGGGCAACATTTTACCATGCGGAGGCTGTTTCGAATGTCCTTGTACGTATGCTCGTTTCTACCCGACTTATCTCTCGCTTACGGTCCCTTCAGATATTTGTGCAGACCGCCTTCTCTGTCCCTCGCGCACACAAGCCACAGCACTTAATCTATGACACGAACTGCGACGCGAAGCAACAGGTTAACGCACACCCGGATGAGTGGCGGTGGTTTGAAGACGTTGGCATGACGGTCGATGTTTTCCACTTTTTGAATAAGCACGCTACCAGCCACACTTTCTGCCAAGCCAACTGCAATCCCGCAATGTACCCGGAGTTGATGAAAGGAGACGGCAAGACGTGGTTCTTCAACACTTCGGTTGCAGAGCAGACCAATGTATGGCTCGGTGGGTACCACTCGATGTGCCGGGAGATGCTTCCTACGAAGTATAATTTCTTCTTGGACGAAATGATTTGTCTGCGCAACGAGATCACTGTAGCAAAGCTTGCAGCGGATGGGCATAATCCTAGGTCACGATAATACTAATTCTACGATACAGTACACAATACGATACACAATACGAGACTTTGTACAATACGAGAATATAAAGCTGTAGGAAATATAGAGATAGGAAATATAGAGGTGCATTTACTAGCGTGAATGTGACTCGTGCACCGCGTCGCGCGCCTTCTGCTTCGACTCCTGTGCCTCCTTGGCCGTGTTTCTCAAGAAGACGGACCACAGGCCCTGCGTGGTACAACGCGCATCAAGCGCGCTCTTCCGGAGGCCTGCCGACGCATTCCTCCACTTTCGCACCTGGTCGTTGTACGTAGAAGGCTTGTACATGACTTCGGCGCTGAACACCTGAGCGAATCGCTCAGCGCGGGTGCCCGTCACATCCTCGCTGTCCATCTTTAGCATGCTGGCGATGACGTTGACGACGTACAGCTCCTGCGGCCAAGGAAGCTGGGCTCGCGATGGTAGGGCGACGGTGGGCGATGCGGGACTGGGCGATGGGCTTGTGTGCACGGAAGAGGAAGGGGTCAACATCGATGTGGAGAACAGGGAGAGCGCAGAGGGTGACGGCAAGTCGACTGTGAGCAGATCGTCGTTGCCCATGGAGCGGGGCTCGAGTGTTGTGACGACGGCGAGTCGGGGCCGCTGGCAACGCGGAGGGGACGCGGTGACGTCGCGCCTGTGCTTCTCGTGGGTGACCTCGACCTCCTCCGAATCCGAATCTGAGTCGCTAACATTGATAATGACCTTGGTCTTGATGGCTTCACCGACGGCGGCGCGCTCTCGAGGGAGGTTGAGGTGGAGGTGAGGGGGGGTGTTGCTCGTCATCATGAACCTCGAGATGACGAGGTCCTCGTCTTGCCCAGGTACGTCGCGGCGGCGGAGGAGAAGGACAGAGTCGGTCGACATGACATGGATGAAACCAATGTTGATGCCGAGCCAAAGCCGCTGCTTCTCAAGGAAAACATCGAGCTCGGAACCCAGGGGCCCCACAGTCTTGGATAGTGTTTCGAGGGTGCGGGCGTCAGCAGAGAGGGTGTATTGGGGGAAGGCGGGAACATTGTCGACGCAGAGTATCTTCGCCGCCGCACCGGGGACCTAGACGACATTAGTAAGCTTTAAGAATAGATCATGGGAGTGGGAGACGTACCAGGAATATGAGCATGAACCGCTCAGTCAGCTTGGGGTCTACAAATGCACGCCACGAGCCAGTCCGCTTGACGTGGAAGACCGAAGACAATGTCGTTGATGGCGTTGAAGACGTCGACAGGGTACTCGAAGTGTTGCCGCCGTGAAGCCCCATCCAGGTCTCATTGAGCTGTGTCGTGATCTTGAACGGGACCGGCTTTCTCTTTGTCGCCTCGAGGCTGGGTGCTGTCAATCTCATGCACGGACGGTGGGACATGTCGGGAGACACAGCTCGACCGACGACAGGGGATAGCAGCACTGTGGGGAAATGTGGGGATGCTGAAAGGGGCGGCAGCGTGGAGGTGCTGGCGCAGGGAGCGGGAGAAGGCGGGCGGCGGGCGGGTGGCTGACCAATGTCGTCTTGTGAGGGCTGGGCGGGCGGCTGACAGTAGGCCTCCTGCGAGAGCTGGATGGTGAGCTGGAGCTCCTGCTCCTCGCGCCGCTCCCTCTCGAGGTACTCCTGCTCCTCACACTCGGCGACAACGCCGAGGAGCTGGATCTCCTCCTCCAGCAAGAGCTCCAGTGAGGGGGAGCGCAGACCGATGTTGACGTCAAGCTGGCGTTCTTGCTCAGCGCGCTGGAGGGCGTCCCTCGCTTGGTACGCGTCCAGGGCGTCGTGGGGCCTCATGCTGGCAGCGTAGGAGTCGGCGAGTAGGGTGTTGAAGGAAGGGGCCCAGTTGAAGTCGGGCGTGGGCGTGGGTAGCAGCGCAGGGGCATGGAACACGGCGTACGAGGCCGCTGGGGTCTGGTCGATGAGCGTTGGGGCGGGGCAGCGGCGGCGGCGGCGAGCAAGGGGTGGGAGCACTAAGGGGGGTGACGGCGTACTTGCCGATGTTTCTTGCTGTAGAATCGAACACCGATGGTTTTCGTGGCGAGGGACAGCGCATGGGCCTTCCTCGACGCAATGACGGCGGCACATATTGCGCACGCAGCCTTTGTCGAGCCGTGTGGATCGACATGATCGCCTTGCACAGGTCGTGTTTGTGGATGCGGTGGAGGGCACAGCAATAGAGGCGGTGGAAGGAGCTGGGGCGGAAGCAGCGGACGGTACAGGATTCGCGCTGGGAGCGGACGACGGCGGGCTTGCGTCTTTACCAAACCGAAAGAAATAGTCTTTCTGCGGGTGGTGTGAGCTCGCGCACTGGTTTGGAAAGAATTCAGCCTAGGCGGGCAGCGCGATAACGATGAGGAACGTACCCGTATGTAGTACGTATGCGGGACTTGACCTCCAGTTGCGAGGCAGGGGATCAGAGTGTCGTCGCACATGGGGCATTTGTTGCCGAAGCGATTCGTAGGGAGGAAAGATGTCGCCATGAGCGAAGGGGAAAGAGGCGGGGAGATGGTGGAGGAGAGCGGAGGCGCGTCGTAGGTATTTGTTTGGTACGGACAGCTGGCTTGATGCGGAGTTGAAACTCCGCGGGATGCCGGCGGTATTGCCGGACCTCGGTACTTCGTTACTTCGGACTCCCAGATTTCCTAACGGATCGGACCTTGCTCCCCGACTCCCGAGAGACCCATTTTTTCCGAGTCTGAGCCGCATCCGAGCCGAAAATTTTGGGTGTCGGTGGTTGGAGGGCTCCAGCCTTCCTCCTGGGCCATTTTGAACAGAGATTGGGACCCCATGCGTCCGCATACGGATCGAACATCCGTCCGGACTAGCCAACCCCGTCCATAGCTCTGATCGGACATCGCAAAAAAAATCGGCCCGTCTGTACGCATTGTGATGAGACATTGAGGCCTTTTTTTGGCCGTTTCCGTCCGCCAAATGATCGGACCTATTGCCGGATAAGCCTGTGTCCTATCACGGGTCGCGTCGCCGGGATGTGATCCGATTAAAATGGCTGGGTCAGATACTTCCTATTCCGGTCATGATGCATGATCCTCCAGAATCACCGCCTACGTAGTACGTCCACGTCTTTTCCGAGATCGAAGCCTTGTTGGGTGGAGATAGACAAAGAGGTCCATCGGCGATCGCAGAATCATGGTGGCTCACTGTAGGATACTTAGAGCTCGCCTGAGACTGCGAAGCGGCACACGATACCTAAAATTCGATTCATCATGTTCAATATCGAAAAAAATCAAGGCGCTCTGCTCTCCACCCATCACACAGTTCACACTTGTCATCCCGCTCACCCTCGCCTCTCACCCGACCACGAATACCAAGCCAGCAGTTTGTTAACACTCACTCACCCAATGTACCCTCTTTTGCAACTGCCGTCCCCCCTTAGCATCAACCTATCTTTCCCGTCCTGCTTGTCATTCTTAATGCCGGCTGGCATCCAAATATCCACCGCCTGCCCTATGACTCCGAACAAGGAATCGCCGATAGCCTGCATCGCGAAACCTGTTTGGAGACAGAAGACCGACAACTTTTCTGTGGGTATTTCCCCGACTGTGGCTCTGGAGGTTTTAGTGGAGTTGCGTAATACATGCGCCAGAATGTCAGGAGGCTAGTCGAGCTAGGGCTTGTGGGGGCCGGAATCTGTCGCCACAGATCTCTCTGTCCCGAGTAGAGAGGTCCGTATACACAATCATATACCTCCGGTCGCACTTAGGCATTGCATCAGCCCCATGTCTTGCAACACCCGTTACAGTTTAAATACCCGAGAATGCCTCTGGGAATCGAGCAGCACCTCCGCCTGATTACTGTGTTTCCCGTTTTAAATGAGGCTCACCGTTGAAGTATCCACGGCAACACTTCTTAGCCTGTCTGCGACTGCAGCGGCGGTGGAAGGTAAGGCCCTCGCCGCTCCAAAGTGAAATCCGCACACTCAAAAATCAGCTACTGCGAGTGACTTTGCATCGCAGAGATTCGACTTCATGATCGTGGGTGGGGGCACCGCGGGCCTCACCGTCGCCGTGCGCCTCACTGAGGATCCCAATATACGGGTTGGCGTCATAGAAGCCGGCCAATACCGGCCAGGGGATCCTGTGATAGAAGTTCCTTAATCTGCCGCTGCACCTGAGAACGCAAACGACACTGTGCTCCCTTGGAATCCCAGCTATGGCTGGATTTTCACGTCCACGCCACAGCCGGGGCTGAACGGAAGGTCTATTCCCCTCCCAATACAAGTACGCATGTGTATTCGTATGTTCCACCCAGCTTGACCATTACCAGAGGCAAAGCCGTCGGCGGCTCTTCTGCGATTAACTTTATGGTGCATCGCACTAGAATCTCCATGTTGATCGCTTACGACGCGTACAGATTTGGCAGCGGGGAGCGAATACAGAGTACAATTTATGGTCGACAGTATTTAAAAACGGGCCTCGGTGGTCGTTTGCGGGACTGATCCCGTACTTCAAGAAAGTCGAGACTTGGTCACCTCCTCCAACGATACTGCCCGTAAACTTGTCCTCGAGTCTGTCGAGCGCCCATGGCAGTAAAGGGCCCATTTCTGTACGTACGATTGCCCGCACTGTAGGAAATGTCCCCACACATCAGTAAAACTACAAAAACATCTTTGACGTCTTTGGCGTCTTTGGAAAGACGCGAAAGATGCCAAAGATGGATTTTACGCCAAGACATCACATCTTGGCAACGCAGATTCAAAAATCTTTGAAAGGTGCGTGATCTTGCCAAAGACGCCAAAGAAGGCAGGTTCCTTTCAGAAGTATCCCAACTGCTTGCTTGAAGCTGACTTAAAGACGACCCTCAAGATCCAGATAGTAGTAGAAGACAATCAATATATTGATTAAAAATATATTTATATGCGGTGACTAGTAATTGGCTCTCGCTTCGCGGCACGGCGGCAGTCGTAGCGCGCTCGTGGGCACTATCTCCGCCAAGCGCACATCGGAAGCGAGCAGGTGGAGAGGAAGTGGCGCGCAGCGGAGAGGACGAGCGGGAGGGCGTAGGTTGCGAAGACACCAAAGACGGCGTGAATGGGGATGTGCTGAGAGGCGCGCGGTCTGGGCGCGGATGTCAGTACAAGGGAAGGAAAGAGAGAAAAAGACAGCGACTCACCAACAAAAAATGCTCGGCTGCCCCATGCGCACCCTCGGGTCCCCGATTTCCCCTCCTTCCAGCTTAACATCGATTGCGAGACGTGGACTTGCTCCGCGGGTGGAGAATGTAGCCGATGGGCGGGGTGAAGAAGCACAAGAGGGTGCGGAGGATGTGTGTGGATTGGGCGGTGAGGTGGTGGTGCGTGTCTTGGGGGCCACAAGCAAGCGTACATTGAAGTCCAGGCAAGGAGGAGTTTGAGGCTGCTTGATGCTGCTTGAGGGACTTGCGTACGGCAGCTTGATGCGAGGTGGCTTGAGAAGAATTGGGAGGGCTCCAGCTGAGCTTGGTGAACCGGCTTGAGGATCTAGAGGATGTTTGCAGGGGAGGGGCAGCAGCGATGGAAGTGGGAAGAAAGCAACAAAACGCCACGTAACCATCAACCAGTTGATGATCAATTCGTGATGCGCACGGACTTTAAGCGGAGTTTGAATGACTTAACGAAATTTCATCAAATTATTTGTGCGGTGCCAGCCCGAGTCCTGTGTCTTCGCATAGCTTCCAATACTCTAATTTTGCTCCACCATCCATTTCGACACTATTCTGCCGGCTGCGACTGCATCTTGTTTTCGTTAACTTCATACTGACAATTCTGTTCCCCGTCACATTAAATACATTATTTTATTGCCATTCACATTAAAGAGCATTCTATATTATAGCCTTCAAGTTGGATGTGAATGTCCTCCCTTGTGCAATGTGAAAGACGCGAAAGATGTATGATCACAGCAAGATTGCCGGTTTTCGGCAAGCATCTGATGCCAAGACTCAAGAAGATCGCGGCAAGATGAAGAGACCGAAAGAGGTTTGGCCAAAGATGCAAGAGCTCTTGCGCAAGAGAATAGCACTCAAAGACGCCCTCGAAAGAGATAAGACCCCAAAGAGTAAATTGCAGTTTTACTGATGCACTCATGTGCGATATTTAGGTTTCGTACGAAACCTTCTTGAGCTCCGTCGAGAAGCCACTCGTCCAGGCGGCGGTTCAAATGGGACTGAAGGAAAATGAAAATCCTGTACATCTTGATTGCCCACGGATCCATCGCGTCTAACTCGCGACCACAGGATCTCGGGGACTTAAACGGGGTTTCCTGGATTCCTCGGAACGTGGACCCCGTCAAAGGCATTCGCAGCTATGCAGGAAATTCTTACTACGGTCCCAACGCTGGGCGGACGAACCTCATCCTACTCACTGGCGCGCAGGCGACCAAGATTGTCTTCAACACGACGGCGAAGAACATAAGCGCCATCGGGGTTCAATACATCATGGGAGGCACATCGTACAATGCTAATGCTACCAAGGAAGTTATCCTCTCCGCAGGTTCGTGCTTTTCCTGAACGCGTCGCGGAATTATACATGTAGAAAAACAACACTGTAGGGACATTCCAGATACCGCACTTGCTCGAGCTCTCCGGAGTTGGCAATACGACAATTCTAGGCCAGTATAACATTCCCTCCGTTCTCGACCTTCCTGGTGTTGGACAAAATCTTATGGTATATCCACTTTGCTCGGTCCACATCACGGTGTTCTCATTTTTAAACAGGATCATCCCTTTACGGGCTCGGATTTCTTATTCCCCCCCTGGCACGTTAACACTGAGTGAGTATAGTCAATGTTCAAAATTTGATATATCTGCATTAGACAGCCTCCGCGTCAATGCTACTTTCCGCGTTGAGCAGCAGAACCTATAGTATTTCACAACTTGAGCCCTGGCTTCTGCATTGCTTAAATGATCTCTTTTCTAGTACTTCTGAACACAAGGGCGCCTTGACCTACACATCTGCCATCAACTCGCCCGTAACTCTGCAAGATCTTGTCGGGACTGCCGAAACAAACACTCTGATAAAGAATCTGACCGCGTTCCTGAGCACGATACCCCAGACGCCGTTGCAGAAGGTCCAATATCAAGCGCAACTCGACATGCTCAAAGTCGGCGATGCCCCATTCTTGGTCATGGGCGCGTTGCCGACCGGCGGCTTCCTCGGTCCTGCTGATTTCAACACATCCTATACGATGGCTATCATCATGCAAGTGATACGTCCGTCCGTCTCTTAGCGAATCTCGGGATACTGATACGCATGCGATGCAGCACCCGTTCAGCCGGGGCTCAGTGGCAATGTCTCGTCCTCTTGACATCTCTGGATAATATTCACGGGATCTCGTCGCAGCATATCGGCAGCTCCGACCCGCTGGCTGCGCCCATAATCAACCCGCATTATCTGGGGGTCCCCTTCGGTGAGCCGGTACGCCCATGGGCTTCAGCCAGCAACCGATGAGCTTTGCAGAGGTAGACATTTCCGTCAAAGCCCAGCAATGGGCGCAGCGGTGGTTCCTCTCGAAAACCGTCGGTGGAGCGCTCAACTTACCGGCGAGTGATGTAAAGACAGGTGGGCTTGCACCATTACAGCCCGCAGTCCTGGTTTCTCATATGACATAACTTCGTGAGGACACACACTCAGGTGAGTAGTGGAAGTTGATCATGGCGATTTCGTTCTCAACCTTCTGGGATTTCCTAGTCTGTAAACCACCCGATTGCGATTGGTAAGGATTCACTTCCTCTCGCTTGACGCATGTCACCCATTTATATGATCAGGCACCTCAGCGATGGTCCCGCTGTCCATGGGTGGTAAGTGTAGATGACTTGCTATTTTCCCGCCTTTGACCTTGCCGATAGGTGTCGTCGACTCGAATCTGAAGGTCTACGGACTCCAGAACGTTCGCGTTATTGACGCTGGCATTTTCCCGTTGACCATTGGAACTGTCATTCAGCAGATCGTGTATGCGATCGCCGAGCAGGTGGGTCCTCCACGGAATCCTAAATGAAACTGGCGGCTGAAATTAAGATAGGGTGCCGATATCATCAAGGAAGCCTGGAATATCAAGACCTGAGGGCTCATGTCTCTGACGAAACTACATATCGTACTCTAGCGTCGCGGTGTAACTTTCCATTTATTGCCTATTTTATGCGTGAATTTATTTATCCTGCGCGGTTCCTGCGCATGCCGATGCCGGGTGGCATTCTGACCGTGCAAAGAGGCAAAGTAGAATATGTCTTCCATCCTTACTCCGAGATATTATACCACCCAGGCAGAGACTAGAAATTGAACCCGGAGTTAGTTGCGCCCATCGTCTGTGCTACCAACCAGGTCCCGACTAAGATTATAAGATCTTAGACTACTGTAGTCTGTACTCGATTGCCAAGCGCGCGACGATAAATGACGAAAGTCCGCGATAGTATCAGCTTTCCCTGAAAGAATAGTAATGGCTCTCTCATGATAAGGAAAGACACCCAGGGAACGGTATACGCTGCAATATCTGCGATGGAAACACGAAGGTTCACCCTCTGATATCGCTGTCACGTGGTCGTGCGCGACTGATCCGTGGGACATCAACAAACACGACGTCATCGCTCCTTCCTCTTGACCCGATCCCCGATATCATGAACCTTCAAAACTTCCGCCTCCGCCTCCGCCTTTGCGAGATTGAGACTCTCTTGGTGCAGATAGACGACGAGATACATCAGCGATCAAAGAATCGCCGCCTTCTAAAGGAGCGCCAGCGCCGCCTGAATAACGAGAAAACAGCCATCCAGCAGTCAATCGACCTCATCGTATACCCGATACTCACCATTCCCGTCGAAATCACGTCCGAGATCTTCCTTCATTGTCTTCCCGACGAGCCGCAACGCCCGAGTGTGTCGGCGGCTCCGATGCTACTGGGCGCAGTGTGTAGGGAGTGGAGAGTGATATCGCGGGGCGATCGCAGGTTGTGGGCTACAATGAAGATCGACTTTACGCGCGGCCATCGTTTCGTGGAAGAATGGCTGCTCCGAGCGGGCAATATGCCATTATCTCTGACCTTGATTCTTTCGCGAGCTCACGAACGCTGCCGTGCCTTATTCTCTTTTGAAGAAGAACCCAAGTGCGATTGCCCCCCCCTACCGATCGGGCTGTTCGCAGGCTCTTGGGAGCATCTAACCACGTTCCGCGGCGACTTCTTCACTCCTAATGAGTGCCTTGCCCTCCTTGCCCGCGCCGCAAGGCTCACTCGATGCGAGTTCCGCAATATCGAAGAAACAGAAGACTTCCTACCTGCTACCGTCACACCCTTCCTCCTCAACCGGCTCGAGTATCTCGGCCTCGCCTCCCATCCCGACTACGAATACGAAACCAGCTGTTTGCCCATCCTTCAGTCGCTCGATCTGCCTCGTCTTCGCACCTTGGACCTTCACTGCTATTTCCCCTTCAACGACGCATCCTTCATTTCCTTCCTAAGGCGATCCCCCGACATCCAGATCTTCACCGCCCGTTTCGACGGTCCCGATGACGGACCTGACGACGGCGTCGCCAATTCGGTGTTTAGCGCGATGCCTTCTCTAACCACCCTTGGTCTACACCTCGACACCGACGACATATTTTTCCAAGTCCTTCCCCTGCTCGCCACATCGCACTCGTTCCTCCCTAGCATCCACGCTCTCACATTCTCCGTGTTCATCGAGACCTTGTGGAGTGACACGCGCAGCGACATCCTCGTCGACGCTCTCGCTGCGCGGTGGGAACCGCCCGCGGGCGTGGCGCGACTGCGCGACTTCGAGTTCAACTTTTATCTGGATACTTCCGATGAAGAAAACGACGGCCAGCCCTACGGCATTGCGGAGCATTTGTGGGAGTTGATGGCAGAGGGGATGAAGCTGCATATTGGCCCGCCGGAAGCATCTTGGGTCACCCTCAGTGCACAGGACTCGTCTCCGCCGACTTCTACGCCTGATTCGGCGTAGCGTCTCCCGTTTAGTCAGATTTTTCAACCGAGCGACGGAAGCCAAGGCAGCCTACTTGATAAATACGACCCGTGTGCAGGAACTGGAAATATTGACACTTGTAATTCATCCAATCGGCGCTACGCGTATTCCATGTGGTCCTACCGATCTCTGTGCAACCAGACTCGCGATGGAAACTGAGGTCAACGGCAGCACACTGAATAAGTATCTTGACTCTTCTCATGAATGGTTATATTAGTGGTCCCGGTATGCTGGTACCTTCACTAGGGTATGTGCTATAAACTGCGGGAATCCCATACCATTGTTCTGGTTTGCGCCTTCGTATTTACGGGCTTTCGTTTATTTCTGGTTGATGGCTGGGGGACGCGGAGTAAAAAAAAGCGAGCTTCTCCAAGCTAGCTGGCTGGGCCGCAGGGAATCCATCCACACCAACATTCTTGGGTTGACTGCCACTCATGATGCGGTCCAAAATATCAGGATGTAGTTACATTTCCAACTCAACGACGGGAATTTTAGCAACGTTGTCCGGGCCTTGTTTCTTCGTATTTACAGCCCTTATACATCTCTGTCTGCGATTGGCCACGGTCCCGAATATTATTGCCAGACATAAAGAGTGCATGCAATTCAAACCCGACAGCCTGGGTCCTCCTTCCAAGTATCAAAGCAGAGTGATGTTTGGGTCAGGTTCCTTAATTTAATTCTTCACGGGTAGTCGAACCTTCGGACTGGTTCTGTCAAGCTTTACTATGGGAGTACATCAGTTTTAGGCGTTCAAGGGAACATGCCTCGTCCTCGACCCAAATTCTCGCCCAGCTCCGATTGAACGTCGGCGAGCCGCGGAGATGCTTGTGCCGGCATTCTCATGTCGCGGGCGGCGTATGACGCTCACGCAACCATCACGCCGATGGAAACCCACTGGAAACCCCCGAGCACCGAACGCCAAGTCCAGCGAACGCGCCGGTGGTCCATGAGCGACCATACGTCCATCTAGAGCAGTGGTGACGGGTATCGTTGCGGTGCCTGTCTGTGGGCCGTCCTGCGTGGCGCTGGGAACATCGTTTCTGGTTGTCATTTAAGTATGTTGGATAGATGGACAGATGATGTCGGAGGTTGCCGGTGCTTACCACTGCCAGTTTAAATTGTTTTCGATGCCAAGATTGAAGCTATGGCAATATTATGCTAGCGCTGCGAGCTGCGAGGAGGAAAAAAAATCTTAGAGGCTCGACCTCATGTGGCGTACTGTACGCCACATTGTACGCCGTACAGCAAGTTTCGACTGGTACGCTTCCTGGTCTACCTAGGCTGTACAGGCTGTACATCGCAGTGTTCAGTTTCCCGGACAGCGCGGGTCATTGAATTCAGATCTATGTGTACCGAAATCGGGAACGAATAGAAAGAGGAGAAAGAACGCCAAGCAAACCGCTTCTCCGGCGCGACGATCAAGGAATCCAACGATCCCATCATTATGATGAACGTTACGGCTTGCTCTTGCCCACCACAATACTCAATCGCAACTGCTGCGGTTGACCACCATGGCCTATGATCCGCGATGCCTCTCGTTGCTTGCATGGGCCTTTGGAGCCGCAGGAACTACGCATACTCTGGCTTCCACACGGATTCAGGACGTGCCAAACCAGGGGCTGCTACACTTGATGCCCCTACCCAGTACGCCATCTTGCTCGCTGGAGACCGTACTACCCGGACCCGCCAGAGTCCGCGTGGTTCCGGCGCGGCCACGCATAGATGCATATAACGCGACACGGTGGCATGGTCAAGCGACGACTAGCGGCCCTCCTTGTTTCAGTGAGCCCGCGGTAAATACGGGCAACCAGTGATTAATTTGATGGGTGTAGGAGTGAAAGCGCCAAAGAATGTAGTGCAGTGCAGTCAAAGTGCAGTCGCAGTCTAGGAAGTTTTGATGCTGCCCGACACAGTGGGACGGCGTACCACAATCACTGTGGACGATGCCAAGCGTGCGCTGAGCCCGTACACCCGCGATGATTAGATCCCGGACCTGTCGCCAGGGAGTAGGCTACGTTTTAAAAGGCCTCCGCGATCAGCATGTTCCCTACTCTGCCTTTTTTGCGCAAGTCACCTTCTCCCGGAATCTTTGGAATTCCCTTTGAGCCCCTTCTCTGCCCAGGCGGCCCCACATTCGTTATTCTTCGACCTCCCCTCTTTTGATATACCCCTTTCAACATGCACTGCATTAACTTCGCCTTGGCGCTCTCGGCAGCGGTTCTGGTGTCTGCGGCACCGACCAACTCCAAGCAGAATCCTATATGCAACAACCAAGACAATAACCGCCCCGGCTTGACTGCTGGTGGCCCCGGTGGAATTTACTGTGCGTGTAGTTGACGGCAGATCAAGATTTATTGCGGCTCACCGCGCGCCGCAGGGATGTCTAACGAACCGAATGGAAATTTCCTCCTCACGGCAAACATTGACGCCAATGGAAAGATGGTGCGCCTTTTTAAACCTCCGGAAACTCCCCACTGACTCTTGGACTCTAGCTGTTCGGAGATGCCGTGTACGCCGGCGGCAATGGCGCTCACATGGGCCCAGACACGTCGAAGCCCAACGGCCTCCAGTCCCAAGGCTCCGTCAAAGTCGTCAACGATAAACTTGCGGTGGTCAACGCGGGCTCGGACACTGTCTCCATCTTCCAGATCGACTTCCAGAACCCGGCGTTCGTTCGAATGATTGGGCAGCCTGTCAGCTCGCAGGGTAACTTCCCTGTCAGTGCCACGATCAAGTAAGTATCCTTAAATGGTGCGCTATACTTGACCTGATCCTGTTTATAGCACTCAGAACGGAAACGTCTGCGTTCTGAACGCGTAAGCTACCATCCGCCCCAGTGTGATATTTACTGACGCACCGTGAAGCGGACAGAACAACGGTGTCAGCTGCTACACCGTCGATCTGCGCAAGGGCCTCGTCCCGATCGCCAACAGTGTTCGTTCGCTAAACCAGAAGCTGACCACACCGCGTATGTCTCGTCCCCGGCTCACTGCGCACGCGCTTACTTACGGTTGCCTCCAGCGGCGAACCCGGACAACACCCCCAGTCAGATCCTCTTCTCTGATGACGGCAAGCGCCTTTTCGCGTCCGTGAAGGGCAGCAATAATACCGCCGGCTTCGTCGCCGCGTGGACCGTCAACGACGATGGCTCGCTCTCGCCAAACTTTGATAAGAACACTCCGAACGGTGGACAGAACCCTGCGTCGCTCACCATCATCCGGGGTGCCGATGCGCTGATGAACACCGATATCGGAAAGGTCCGTGCGCCGCGCCTGCCATGGGGAACTCGAAAGAATTAAATGCAAACGCGCAGGGTATCAACATCCTCGATTTCGGAAACGGGAGCACGAAAACGCAGAAGACCCAGGACCTGCTCATCGGCGGCTCCTCCCACACCGCGTGGGGCGAGTTCTCGGACGCGACGAAGAACTATTACATCGTGAGTCCGCCTCTTCCTATACATCTGTGTTGATTACTCACGACCTTCGCAGACCGACAGCGACAAGGTAACTTGACCTCGGCCAAACCCAGGGAGTTATGTATCTGACGATGCCTCGCAGGACCTGTACACGGAGCTGAGCATTGACCCGAAGACGCTCGCCGCCAAGGGTGTTAAGGTCCGTGCCTCTCCATCTCTCGTGTGGTGCGCTAAATTCGCATTGCAGCAATACCCGCAGAAGAAGGGCTCGACCCCGATCGACCAGGAGGTAGCTCTCATCGACGGGAAGGACACCGCGTACCTCCTCTCGCCCGGGGATATGACGGTCCAGATCCTTGCCCTTGTCGGGCCCGGGGACGCGCAGCAGAGAGACGTCCGTGCTTTGGCTTTTATTACACGTACTACGGCGATTAACCTGAATCTGTGTAGTCTTTCGACATGGCCAAGGCTGCGAAGGCGATCGGCGCGACCGTCAACTCGGCCAACGTGCAGGGCATCAACGCGTTCTTCACCGGGTAGGCGATGGTGCTGATTTTGTGTTCATTTTGGATTTGGGGTTAACAAACACGGTCGAGGTGTAGCGTATTTATTATCTCAATGGGTTAAGGGGTTCAACTCTTTATGGTTTTCAAGGCTGAGATTTCAACTTTAAGAGGAAGTGCGTGTTATCTGAGGCTTCTCGAGCCACGCGTACATAGTCTCTTATAAACAGACTTACATCGCATGTTGTATACATACAAGAGCGCGCTGGGGCGCCAAAGCGCCCCGGCACTTCGACCGAGGTACTGTCGTGGCGCTACGTGGTCCACGTCCTGGGGCGCTAATCCGCTGATTACCTGACGAAGTTTAAAAAGGCTTCGGACACACGCGATTTTATAAAGAGAGAGATGGTTAGCGGGCAACTATTCAAAGCGTCGAACGTCATTGTGCGGGATATCTTCGTTCCAAGATCTTCAGCCCGTGATTTCTTTCATTATACTTAGGTCACTGCGCCGATGATCGTGTCCGTGATGGGAGAAAAAACCAACAACAAGAAGGGATTGGAGCGAAAAGAAATTTTGAATACTGCGAATGACGTCACGAAGCGATTTATCACGAGCCTCTATGCGCCTTGACGACCACATCCGGCACTTATATTGCCATCAGGAATAACACGCCGATTTCGCGCATGTGTCTCCATCACGGGACCGCGACTTTCCTTTTCTGGTCCGCGTTTTGTGCTTCTTATCCTCTTTTGCCTTGTTGTTACCGGTCCTCCGTTGCTCGCAGTCCACGAGGTTCGGGGCGAGCATGGGTTATTATTTCTGCTCTATTCTAAGCGGCCGCTGAGGCTATTCTCGATGTTCATTGCTTCCGAAGTAAAGGGGCGATTGCATGCCCTATATTCTTGTTTCAGGCCATGTACTAGGATAAGCCATTTGGGCAGTGCTCGCGCGCGCCAGTTTGTACCGGACCGAGACTCCTCCTCTTCTCTATGGTAGGTATGTTGATCCGCGCCGTGCAAGTCTGATCGCGTACACATGGTCATTTATCTTGTGGTTTGCAACGTTTGCAATTGGTTAACGACAACGAATGATGGAACCTGCGCCGCCTGAGACTCGCCTTAAAATGCGGTCCAATCTTGGCCTCCTTCATCAAAGCGATCGTCCGGTCCCCCATCCCTCTCCTTTTCGCCATGCGCAGCGCCCTCGCCATCTCTGTTCGCCTCCTTGCTTTCTCGTCCACCCTATACCCAGTGCTTGGCGCGACCTACTCGCGGTCGCAGAACATCGTCGGGACCGGATTCTATAACGCGTTCAACTTTGAGGCTATCTCGGATCCAACACACGGCCGGGTGTCCGTACTTTTCCCTGCATCCCTCGATCTACTTTTGATTATTATTCAGGAATTATGTCGACCAAGCCACAGCCCAGAGCACGAACTTGACCTTCGCATCTGCGAACACCTTCATTCTCCGCGCCGACGCGACGACCGTCATCAGCGACTCCAGTTCTGTTGGAAGGAATTCCGTCAGGATAAAGAGCAACAACGCGTACACTACGCACGTCGCAGTGTAAGTATTATTTCCGCGGTGATCCGCCTCGACTCACACGATCGCAGGTTCGATATTGTCCACATGCCTCAGGGCTGCGGGTTAGCAACCATTTCTCCGGTTTCGAGGCGATTTACTGACTCCGTTGCAGCACTTGGCCAGCGGTGTAATTATTATTCCTATTTGGGTTCCTCGGGCTTATTGTGATCTTGTAGATGGGAGACCAATGAAGCTACTTGGCCAAGTGGTGTAAGCCCGTCCCGCGATCTAATTAACATGTGCTAACCTCGGTACCACAGGGCGAAGTTGACATCTTGGAGGTGGAAAGAGCCTTCATATTCTTAGAAAGCGGGACTGACCGGGGCACTTTAGGGCGTGAATGACCAAGCGACGGATCAGGTCACTTTGCATACCGCGCCAGGTTCGTGTGCCACTCTTATGCCGATTCAATTAGCTGACCCAAAATCTAGGATGTTCAATGCCTGCATCACGGACCCAAACGGGGTTAGTTGCATTTCCAAGTTTTTCAGTTCATGTATTAATTATTTCGTGCAGTACCTCCCTCCAGCTCGATTGTGACACCAGCGTGAACGGAAACTCTGGCTGCGGTGTCAATGTTGGACAGGCTCCCAGCTTTGGTCCTACATTTAATGCAGATGGCGGTGGATGGTAAGTCGCGTTGAGACATTATCAATTCAATTCATCTCCATGTTTATCTCCACGCAGGTACGCGGTAGAGCGCACCAGCACATTCATCTCAGTGTGGTTTTGGTCCCGGAATGCCGCCGACGTCCCGGCAGACGTTAAAGCAGGAAGCGCTAGTGTGAACACGGATAGCTGGGTGAGTCGTGCCGCGTTGTTTCGGGGTCTTTGCCGACCTTGCTTCAGGGAACCCCGGTCGCCAACTTCCCTAACACCAGCTGCAACATCCCGCAATTCTTCGATGCGCATAACATTATCATCAATCTTACCTTCTGTCCGTATTCCTTCTGCTTCTGTGAGACTTATCGTTCTAACCGCCCGGGCAGGTGGTGACTGGGCCGGGATTCAAAGCATCTACGCGTCGGGGGGATGCCCTTCAACTTGCAATAGTACGTGCCATTTTTACACCGTAGCGGCAATGCATTAATCACGCGCCACCAGGTTATGTGGACAGCAACCCGGCTGCATTTGCCGACGCCTACTTCCAGTTCAACGCTATTAATGTCTACACTTGAGGTGTATTAGTTGGCATCCCAAATTTGAATATATATTTATATCTGCCAATACCTCCGCGGTAGGTTCCATCCACTGGCTGCTGACTTGAGTATGTATGGCGTTGCTCCACATTCATGCGGGCGATGAACCGCCCGGGCAGGTGGTGACTGGGCCGGGATTCAGAGCATCTACGCGTCGGGGGATGCCCTTCAACTTGCAATAGTACGTGCCATTTTTACACCGTAGCGGCAATGCATTAATCACGCGTCACCAGGTTATGTGCACAGCAACCCGGCTGCATTTGCCGATGCCTACTTCCAGTTCAACGCCATTAATGTCTACACTTGAGGTGTATTAGTTGGCATCCCAAATTTAAATATATATTTATATCTGCCAATACCTCCGCGGTAAGGTTCCATCCGCTAGCTGCTGACTTGAGTATGGCGTTGCTCCACATTCATGCGGGCGATGAATCAAATGTGTGGCTGCTTTCGGTTTACACTTTCACGTGGTCTGCATGGTCACAAATATATGGGAAGTTTCAGTTCCAGACACATGTGAATGTTGTGCCACCTCTCAGGATGCCGACTGTAGTTGAATGGCATCGTGGTCGTCCGACCCTATGACTCATAAAATCCGCATTGTTTCTTGCCTCGTGCCTCGTTCTACTTGGCTTCCCAGAACTCACGGGCGGAACATCGCTATATATATAGTTGACTATTCATTGGCGCGGTAGTACGACATGTTAACTTAGAGCTAAAAGTTCCCCACCCTCTACGCATATACAGTTGGTGTAGGCCGAGCCAATTTGCGAAAGACTCGCCTTACAGATCCGCCGTTCACCGGCGGTCCATTATCAAAGTCTTTTCGTGCTTACTACTAGCACGGACACTCCCCTTCCGAACAGTCCATCCGATTCTTCAGACTTTACCACAGAAGAGGGCGTGGGGCATGAATATCTGACGCTGATTGAAGCAATGTTGAAGGAGGCGGAGGACAGGATTCCGGATGCCTTGGGGACACAAAATGGACTCCCTCTCTAGAGAATGAGATCGAACACGTAGTAGTCATTATCTTGAACCTAGCCCATTTGACAAACAAAAGTCTTGCACTCGCCAAATTAACACTCCGTGAGATGGCCATATCGGTCCATGGCGTCGAACTTCGTCGACGACGCGGGAGACGCTGTTTCAAGTCAGCCACGACAACTGACCTCGACGCCAGCAGTCCCACAATTCATTATTTGCGCTTATTCTTTCATCTATGCCGTCGCGCGGCGTGGCCTCAAACGACCACACTCCCAGCAACGCACCCCAACAACGTCGCATCCACCGTCCCCCCCGTCTTCTCCTCCAGCCACGCATCAAGCCGCTCAAACAGCACCATCGCCGGCCCGCCCTGCGCCTTGACCGCGCGCTTCCCGGGCCACATGGCCTTCTCCTGCAGCCCGATAAAGTTGAACGCGATCCCCTCGCCGGCGCCGCCCGCGGGGAGCTGCACGATGAGCTCGAGCGTCCACGTGTCCGCCTTGTAGTACGACGCCTCCTTGACGTGGTGCCGCGCGAACTCGGCCGGCGGGTTGTTGTCCAAGTTCCACTTGAGGACGTGCGCGTCGAACGCGATCACTGCAAGGCAGCCTCAATCAGAATGAAGAATGAATGGCGAGAAGATGGGACGTGCCCGTCCAAATAAGCCCGGGGTGGTCCACCTGCAGCGTAAAGCTGCGCGTCCCCGCCGCGAGATCCGTCACATCATTAACAGCCGTCAACGCGAAGCTCGTCCCGGGCGCGATCCACGGCGAGGCATACCCCGTATCCGTGGGCAGCTCGATTTTGTACGGCGACAAGAACTACATGTCACTCAAGTGTCAGCTAGCTTGTACTCCGCGCGGGTCGAGACGCACCGCAGAGAACGGGTAGAGCGGGTCCCAGTCCGAGTTGTAGTCGTCCATCACAACGGGCACAGCAGACGTCTGCAGCCCCGCGAAGTCGCTCGTGATGGCCTGCACGAGCTCATGGAACCCGGGCGCCCCGTCCGCCGCGGCGATGTGCAGATGGTGCTCGTGCGTCGTGACCTAGATTCAAGTTCAAATTAGCGTCCGCGCAGAACCATCCTATCCTATCAACAATTGTGTTACGCACGTTCTCGAGATGCAGCACGAACAGCCGCTTCTGGTGCATGTCGTCGAACACGTCCCGGCGCGCGTAGATCGCCATGTTCGCCACGGTCGCGACAGTCAGCACGAGCACGGCCTTCTGGAGCGCCTTCCGTCCGAAGCGGTGCGCGAAGGGTATCGCCAACGGGAGCGCCTGCGATCCGAGGAAGGCGATGAGCGTCGCGACGATGTTGTCCGCCGGCGCGTTCCCCAGACGGCCTGTCTACGATACACCTGTTTGAAATCTCCACGAGACACAGCGTGCGAAAGGCTTACGAGCGGGACGAACACCTCGACGGTCGGGACCATGATCAGCGTCCCGGTCAGCAGCGGCAGGAATTGCCCTAGCGCGTACGCCCACAGCGACACCTCGCCCTTGCGCGTCGTCAGCGCGACGTTGTTGAGCAGCAACGACCCGAAGATCGGCAGCCCCGAGATGAAGAACGCCGCGGCAGACCCGACACCCAGGAGCTGGATCCCAAACGCCGCGGCCGCCTGGAGCAGCACGATCGCCGCGTACACTGACTTTTCGTCTGTCGTCGGAACGAGCAGTTGGGACGCAAGTCCGCCTGCGGGGTATACTAAAATGCTGCGCAGAAAACGAAGGGGAGGGAGGACGCACCGAGCAGTGTCACAGGCCCATACAGCCTGATCGCCGCAAAGTGCCCGCCCGCGAACCAGCTCATTCCCTTACCGAGCACGCGGTGCATCACCAGCGCCACCACGTTCGGCGCCCCCATGCTCCCCACAATTCCCACCCCCACCGCGAGCATCCCGCGCGCCTGCTCGCCCCACACCGGGCGCGTCAGCGCCAGCGCGCTCGCGAGCAGCGCGCCGTAGAGCACCTTCGCCGTCGCGAATCGGTACATGAAGAAGTGCGACATGAGCCCGAAGTACACCATCTGCATCTTTTTCTTTTTGTGCCCGGGGCCGTCGTTTATGAGCTGCGGGAGCGCCGAGCCCGGGGCGGTGAGGTGTCGGATGAGCGCGAGCGTATTCTCGCCCATGTTCTGTTAAATTCATTATGTCGACTGGCAGATAATCCTGCGGGCGAGTGTGCGCACCTGTGCGACGCCCGCCTCGATGTTCTCTACCAGATCCTGCATAGTACCAACCGTCAGTCGCGGCTCGCAGTGCTCTTTCCCGACGCACCTTGCGCATGTGATACAAATAGCTGTTGCCCACAATCGCGATCTGTCGTAAACGGAATTAAGGCCCTTATCAGCGCGCCGAACAAAGACAGGAAGCGAGGGGCGGCGAATAAAATGAGGAAGATAATCACATCCAGTCCGGGAACGTTGAGGTATTCCTCGAACTGGCGGAAGTCGGTGCTAAAACCGAGTTTAGCTTTTTTAGCTTCAGTTCCGGTTCCTCGAGCACCTACTCCGACAAGAGGACGCCCGAGTTGAATACGTCGTTGGCGAATATCGTTCCGAATGGTCTGTGCAAAGTGATCCGCCGCAACTCGTCTTCAGTTTTTTTTTTTGTCGGGATAAAATGGGCGCACCTTGGGACGTGCGAATACGCCTCGACCATCTCCTCGGACGTGGCCTGGAACAGAAGCTCCCGACCGGTTGAGCCCGCAGCTAGTGAATGCCAATTAATGCCAGGCTGCAGGGAACGAAACGGCTCCATACCTTCCAAATTAATCACCGCGCGAACGCTGTCTCGCGTCAACTCTGTCTGGGCGCTCAGATTGAAGACTCACGTATGTGCGACGGGATGTTGTGTGCTGAACAGGTGGGACCCGTCCTGGAGCGATTCCTCTGCGTGGTTGAAGACTACACAACAAGGATGTAAGTCCGGATGCCTGCCAGATTGCGCGACGCACGGAAGATGGCGGCGTGCGCGGGGGACCATCCGGGGGTGTCGACGAGGACGCGGATGCAGTCGAGCATTATGCCGACGGAGATAGCGTCGTCCGCAGCACCGGGGCTGGGTAATGTGCTGTCGAGATGCGCGTTGAGGAGCAGCGCGTGCTCCTTGCCCGCCGGAGTCCCGTCCGATACGCGGACGACGATGTTGGTGAGGTCTGCAGCCGTCATGAGCTGAACCCATAGAATGAGAAGGCGCACGCACTCTGATAGCTTTTATACAGCCGCTTGCTCATCATGTCGAAGCGATGGGTGCCGCTGCCCTGCTGCCTCCACACCTCGCACTCGAGCTTGCGCCCGCTCTCCCTGACGACGCGCTCGCAGTTGCGCTGCGCCGCCTCGGCCTGCTCGACCATCCACGCGTCCGCGAGCGCGTGCTCGTAGGTACCGACGGTCCTGTACCCGATGTCCTCGCTGAGGTGCTTTGCGAAGCCCAGGATGCGCGCCTCGGATATTTGCGGGAGGTCCGTGCGCGCGTCGGTTCTGTTTTGCTGGTATCAGGCGAGTTAAAAAGGCCCTGGAATGCGCGTACAATGCAGTTTGGGGCTCCGGAAGCGCTGGATCGTCCGCTGTGGTCAGTTTGCTGTATCGATACAAGCGAGGAGAACGCACAGTAATGCTGCTTAAGGGCGATAAAGGGTGCGAGGAGGAGCATGGGGCCCAGTGCCACCAGCGAGCGGCCAAGGCCCCATTTCGGCGACAAGAGGCTCATGGTGGTAAGAAGGATAGAGAATTCCTCGGCCAGGTGGCAGGATTTCAAAGCTCACGTGATTCCACCTCTTGCTTCCCACCCCCATGGCAGAAATTCCTCTCTTCTACAAGCTGTTCTTTCTGTACATCGAGCCCATCTCGGCGCTCGCGGGGGCGTACTACGCTGCCTTTCGTCCTGGGGACTACATTAGGGACCTCAGTCTCGCTGGCGCGCGGCCAGCGGCTGCCTCCTTGACGACGCAGAACAACATGGTGCTGCTCCAGCTAGCCAATCTCTACCTTTTATTCGCCCTAAACGAGCACCTCGTGCTCTCCTCCACCACCTCGCTCAAAACCTGGCGTCGCCTCCTGTTCGGTCTCCTGGTGGCCGACTTTGGGCACTTGATCAGCATGGCACCGCTCGGCGCCGACGTGTTTTGGTGCGTCGGCGACTGGAACGCGATGGTTTGGGGCAGCGTTGGGTTTGTCTATGCGGGGGCCAGCATGCGCATGGCGTTCCTTGCTGGGCTTGGGCTGCCTGTGGAAAATACAACTGGGAACCGGTCGAAGACCGAATGATGGTAAGTGCGCTTCTAGATTAATAGAGCGGCTTAATCATCCCCGTCCCCCCAGGGTTGCGCGCCCTTTGTTATATTATGTTTTCCGTCCATACTGCAAATTTCAATGGCCCCCATCCCATTATCGGACATACGGTGGCATCACCGCAAATGGCATTCCATCCCAAGTTGACCTCCGCGAGAGCTCTAATTCTGATTGTTGTGGCAATTTCAAACCTTTGCTAAGTAGGACATGGTTTCTTGAGGATGCAGGTTGGCTACCCGAACTGTTCCAACATTTATATTATTATTTATGAGAGGATTGACGTCCCGATAGGCAAGGTGCATCAAGTTTGTGGGTATATCTATCTCCCAATGCATACCTTCTCACCCTTTCCTGAGCTGTGACCATCCTGTGACTGCAAAATCTGTGCTGGACAGAGCGACCGAGAAGTTCCGGCCTAGGATACGGGCGGCCGTGTCGGTCGAGGTAAGCAGAACAACTATGCTCAAGCGCGCTTCGTCAATTTCACGCAGGATGGGTTGTGGATCAAAGTGCTGGATGCTACAAACGAGGTACGAGCTCTTCGATGCTGTAGCGTCTGTCTATGAGAAACTAGAGTACTGGTGCTCTACCAGAGCCTCCCTATTCGGGCAAGACGTCCGGCATCCCGTCCTCTGCCTCCGTCAACATCAATTTAATCACCGCCAAATATTCCTCCTCCGTGTGCTGGGCTTCCTTCGCCAACGCAGACAAGTGCTTCGAAATAGTCTCCAACACCCCGTCTTTACTAGCCCCATGCGCCATTAAGAGCGCCATCATCCGCTTCCTATCCTCCCCGAGCGGCAAGCCCTCCCACTTCGGGCGCGCCGCCTGCCGAGACATGCGCCTGTCCGCGGGGTGCCGCAGGCGCATTGCGATGTACAGCAGGGTGGCGCTGTGCGGCTGTGGCGGGCCTCCGGCGAGGAGGATGAATAGCGGAACCGTGACAGACGCATCAGCGCCGCGCTCGAGCAGCAGCTGCACGACGTCCAGCCTGTCACGGTGCACCGCGAATCCGAGTGCGGTGCCGAAATGCCCGGCGACCTCGAGGCTCGCGCCCCGGTCCAGAAGGAGGTGTATCATCTCCATATGCCCCATCGAGCACGCGGCCTGCAGCACGTTCTCGCTGCAGCCGTCGGCCCCCCACATCGCGTCGATCGGCGCGCCGTGATCCAGAAGGAGGCGCATCATGTCGAGGTCCCTGTTCATCATCGCGAGATGGAGCGCCTGGTACTCGTCCTGGTCCCACTCTGCCGCGGGGTCCGCACCCGCGGCCAGGAGGAGCGAAGCAATTTGGCGGTTTCGCGCTTTTGCGGCGACGTGGAGCGGGGTTGGGCTGAAGAATCCGTATCCGTTCGGACTTATGGAGTGTGGCGGGGAGAGGAGCTTGGTTATGATGTGCGGTTTCCAGGGGGCCGCCCAAAGGAGCAGTTTCCGGCCCAGCTGGGGGCTCAGGCGGGATTCGAGCTCGGGCTGGAGGATTTCGCGCAGGCGGCGACAGGTCCGGACTAGCGCGTTAAGAGATGCTAGGGAGAGGGTCCGCGGCAAGAGCAAGACGAGCTCCGGCGGGAGCTCGTCGAAGCAGTTCGTGGACATGAGGGTCGAAGGCAGCCTCGGGACCAAATCGTGATGTGTTGATATTGTCATGGCGACTGGCTGCACAGCGGACATCGGGTCTGCTTCTCCAACCTGGGGCAGCAAACAATACAAAGACCCCACATCGGAGCTGCCTAGATTCATCCAAGTTGCGAGTTCCTTGTGAGTTCCCGCCAATTCCCTGAACATGGCTAAAAGTGTTGGGCGTACTGTTGAAGTGGTGTTGAAGAGCTCTTCTCTGTGGCCTACACGAGGTATTTCTTGCACAGTTCCCTGTTCAGCTCGCTTATGCTCGCTCCCAGCCCTCGACTTCCCAGTAATTTAAGCCTTAACGCGACGATAATTTCAAAGAAGACACTGCACTGACCTCCCGAGAAGGCCTGCGAAATCAAGCGTGCGCTGCAGTTCAATCAGCTGACCGCGAATTCTCACTGTCATGACTCAGCAGGAATCGATGTGTCCAAAATTCACCGCTCACAAATAAATACCCACTTCATGCAGCCGTTGTTGCGGCCGTCCGGAGGACTACTTACTCCAAATTTACTCAGCTCTGCGGCGCTTCCGCGCCAGCTAAATGATTTGACGAACAAGGTCACAAGTTATTTCTGCAGTGATGGCGTTCCTTGTCAGTGACAGGGCTTTCGGGTAGCTATCCGGATTCCGCAGCCTCAGGATTCCCTCGGCTCAAACCATAATATATAATAGCCGGCTCGACACATATTAAGCACAGAACATTCGGACTTGTGTCGGAATACTTCCTCCTAATATGAAGTCTCTGCTCGTCCTCTTGTCTTGCCTACTAATTCCTCACGTCTACGGTCAATCTTCTTTCGTCGTCGTCTCGACGACATCTGGTCAGCTCCATGGCACTGAGCTGAACGGAGGTTCGTGTAACACTCGTTCACCAACGTCTGTCGGCTGACATGAGCTCAGTCATGTCCTTCAAAGGAGTGGTGCGCCCCACCGCCCAAGTTCTACACCTTCCTCGATGACAACTGTCACTAGCGCTTCGGTCAAGCTCCCACCGACGACCTTCGCTGGGAGCCGCCAGTCCCGTTCATCTCCGCCGAAGCACAAAACGCCACCGTTTTAGCTCCTTCGTGCCTTCAGCAGGTTCGATTCGCCGACAGTGCATTTCAGCAATTCTTGTTCAACGATCCTCCTCCAGCGTCCGAAAACGAGGACTGTCTCTTCTTGTGAGCTATGGATTCTTGTTATTCATCCCACCTTCCACTGACGAATGGCTGAACAGGAATGTATGGGCCCCGTCTACGAACACAACCGAGAAGAAGCCCGTTTTATTCTGGATCTACGGCGGGTCAGTTTAAAATCGCCTGTACAACAATCACAGCTTGCTCACAGCATTTTGGCAGCGGTCTTGTATTCGGTACGGCCTCTCTCCCCGGATACGACGGGACATCTCTGGCTGTGAACCAAGATCTGGTCATCGTCACTATCAACTACAGGACCAATGTATTCGGCTTCCCCGCGTCCCAGGATATTCCTATCACGCAGAACAACCTGGGCTTCCTCGACCAGGAGCTGGCGTTGAAATGGGTACAGCTGAATATCGCACAGTTTGGTGGAGATCCGGGAAAAGCGACCATCATGGTTCGTTCTCTCTTCCGTATATATCATTATTATGCTTCATTATTTAATTGAACCCCAGGGTCAATCTGCAGGTTCCACATCCGTAGGATTGGCGATAGTGAGAGATCGCGTTGACACACCTTTCCGGGCAGGTATCATGCTGTCCGCCGCACCGACTTCCTCGTCGACGATACCCGATTTCTCTTCGTTCGACGGGTTCGCTGTGGCGCTGGGATGTTCCCAAGCTCCTGGTCCGGCGCGGCTCAACTGCCTGAAACAGGTTCCCGCAGTGACCATCAGGAACTTCACGAATGGCCCACTCAGCGGCTCTTTCGGGCCTGTGGTCGACAAGTGAGTGCAGCAATACTAAATTCCGGCCTATCCTCATGGATGACAAGTGTCACTATGTTTCCCGATTCACTGGAACGTCTTCGCGCGAACGGTACCGCCAAAGTTCCTATCATCATTGGGAATATGGAGAATGACGGGAGCTCGTTCGCTGTTGGACTGACCAATCTGACGGCCTTGCTCGCGGCAGAGTTTCCCGGGAGCCCCATCTCCCCTGATCTCGTGCGGTCATTGTATCCCGGCCAAAATGATAGTCTGGTCATTTCAGACGCATTCCGAGATTTGGGAGTCAGATGGTAAGTGGACAAATACATTCGCTCAGGTGTTCACCGCTATGAAAACCATTCCAGCGGGTTTAAACCGTCGACGTTTTTACGTGCGACCTCGGTTTAAACGCGGCCCCGTTTAAACCGGTTTAAACGCAGCTTCCCCTGTAATACTGCCTGTAGATACTCAGACATATATTAAAGACTGTTTAGACATTGGATTAAACACGGATTAAACCGAGCGCTGCCTGTCGATTCTCACAAATACATTAAACACCGTTTAAACATTGGATTAAACGTGGATTGAACCGAGCGAACGCCAGCTACCATACATTGAATAAACTACAAAGTCCGATTAAACCAGGATTAAACCGGGATTAAACGCGGATTAAAACCGAGTGATCAACGGAGTGCACTATTAAACCAAGATTAATCGTCGTTCCAACCTGAATTGAACCGAGATTTTAACCTGATTCAACAGGCACGCAGTTAACCACTCCTCGGATTAACACCCCGGCATTAAACCGCCTCCACCCATACAAGATGTCCTCACCGCGGGCACGCAGCGCCCAAAGAAGGCAATAAGAGTATTCATTTTATATAATGATACGCAGACACTCTGAGACAAGGTCAGAACACTCCGTGAATATGAATCGCACAACTCACATTCAAGAACCATCTCCCAGCTGGGCTTCACACGCTTGCCGTCGGCATTCACTGAAGGCCCAATCGGCGCCCGCGGCTTCGCGTTTCTATCCCGCCCGCTACGCCGCACCCCCTCCTCTACGGGGGCCGTCTGCGGCCTCTTCGGATCAGGCAAGCCCTCAGGCGTATCCTGTCCACAAACGTTAGCGACCTTGTCCCTCCTGAAACTGCTGAAGCATACCGTCGCTTTGCGCTTCCCACCAACATTCCCCGCGCCCCCGGAGGTCCCTGACCCCTCAGCGCCCCCGGCACCCTTTGCGCCCGGCTTCTTCTGTAAAGGTTAGTCGGCAACTGGAGATCCCAAAGCCTAGGATATGGCTCACCTTCATCGTCTTTGCGCCTGCTGCCGTTTTTGGCTGCGTCTTTGCCTTCTTTCCTTTCTGGGTCTACCGCGGTTAGCGAACGCCGAAGCATTCGATGCAAGCAGGCTCACCTTTGCTCGTTTCGGTTCCTCATGCTCGTCTACCGACTCCTCACCACCATCCGCGGACTTCTCGCCGCCGCCTCCCTCTGCTGGCTTGCCACCGGCGCCCCGCCCCCGCCCTCCGCGCTCTGTGCTGGCCTGCCGCCGGCACCGGCGCCCTCCGCAGGCCTCTCGCCGCGGCCGCCCTCTGCTGGCTCGCCGCCGCCGCCGCCGCCGCCGCCTCCCTCTGCTGGCTTGTCACTGGCGCCCCTGCCCCGCCCTCCGCGCTCTGTGCTGGCCTGCCGCCGGCGCCGGCGCCCGCCGCGGGCTTCTCGCCGCGGCCGCCCTCTGCTGGCTTGCCACCGGCGCCACCGTCCGCAGGCTTCTCGCCGCCGTCGTTCTCTGCTGGCTTGCCTCCGGTGTCGCCGCCGTCCGCGGGCTTCTCGCTAACACCCTTCTACGCCATTCGTTAGCGCATAAATTGTTAATAAAAACATCACATACTCCCTTGTCCGCAAAGAACACGAAAGGTGGCGCAGTATCTAGCACGCTTAGGAAGTGCTCCGCCAGTAATGTGATCTCGGACGCCTGCAGTTGTTCCGGCGCCTTCAACCCCAGAGGCAGCGCGAACAGCGCTTCATCGTAGAAGCGTCCCGGCTCGGCCTTCAATTCATCCCAAGGCAAAGTCGCGCACTCGCTGCCCCGAGCATGCGCTGTCGCGAAGATGTCAGCTCGCCGTGAAATACTAGACCATCGAAAGACGTACCCCAAAGCTCCGAAAAGTACGCCGTCAACACACTCTTCACCGCGGAACCCGTCATGTCCGCCAGCTCCAGACGCGGGAACACAGGGACCCCGTTGTCATTCCGCCCGATCTCCACCATGCCGCTCGGTACGCTCCGCTTAACATCTACCATCAAACCATCTTCAGCATCTTGCACGACGTTTAGCTAAAAGAAACAACTCACTGGGAAGAGCCTTAGTCGCGAAGGTCGTCCACGGTCCCTCAATCTGGCCCTCCCAGTCGAGAAAGTCGCTCTTGAAGTCCATAGAGTTCCCCGGACAGTGCACATTGACACTATAGATCGGCCTCGTGTCAGAGCGCAAGTGAAAATCAGACACCGGACTTACTTTGCAGTGATTAACGCCCCGCCCGGCTCGCGATAAGCCACCAGGGCCATGATCTCCACGTTGCCCAGACGCTGGTCACCGCAGACTCGAGTCAGCCCCTCCCACAACGCCATGATCAACATCTTCTGGTTCGCCCCGACGTCCTGCTCCATGGCCAGAGCCCGCTCATCGTACTTCTCCCGCTCCTTGTCTGTCAACGCGGCCCATGCGTCCTTCCTGGCTGGCTGATATCGCCCTATCGCTTTCATCCCAATCACGGTCGCTCTAGCAGTCGCCTCCTCCATGATGGCGTCCTTCTCCTCCAACGCAAAGAGCATCAGACCCGTGAATCGCCCGCCGCTCAAGAAGTCCTTAGCTCGGTTGGTCGAAGTGGGTGCCACTGCTGTGACACCCTGCTTGAGCTTGTAGTCGTTGTTATAATAATTGTCGAACTTTCTGCTAATTTTCTGTGCCAGCTCCTCGTCAAAATGGAATCTTCAAGATGTAGCCTGCAACATACCGCCTTCCAGGTTGCCTCTAACGATACATATTTGTCCTTTGATTTCTTCTGGTTGGACTCGTCGTCGTCGTCGTCGTCCGAGTCCGGGGTAGGCTCGTTCGCTGCCTCCGCCGCGTCACACTTTTCCTTGAGCTCCGCGAACAGTGGTGACAAGTATATTTCAATGACGGTGGCCTTCTTCCATGCAGTGAGGTCACGATTGCTGATAGTCTGCCTTTTCTCCACGTAGGTGCTGAAATACGTCGCGATGTGCGCCGCCTGTTCTGGGCTGAAGACAGCCTTCCGAGCCATCGCGGAGGAGTGGATGTGGAGGGTATTGGATTGGTGCAAGGGAGGAGTTTGGTTATGGGGTGCGAGGGAGAAGAGAAAGAAGGAAGCGCAGTGGCTCATCCCTCATTGTTTATTCTAACAAAGGCCAAAGCGCACATCAATGGAGGGGTCAAAGCACTCAGGCACAAAATCGCTTACCATCGTTCCAAAGGGCTGGGGCAGTGGCGAGCACGTTCAGTAGCGACGGTGGAGCCGCCGGACGCTGTCCCAAGTCGGCCGTCGAGGTTGCTCAAGCCGACGTTAACGTCAAGCAGCGCGAGGTGACTGGGTGACCATGGTGAGGTGGGTGGCCATACGACGCGGTGTCCGGCCGTCAATGCGATCAGCTGGGTGAGACCGACGTTCACGTCAAGCCGCTGGTCATTGACGAGTCCGCGAGCGACGTATTCGTCAACTCGTTCGTGACTTCGTGGTGGTGGAGAGTAAAGGACTGATGGGATCACCGCATATACATGTCCAGACAAACGCGTCGCGTCAATTAGTCACCAAATATCCGCAAATAAGCCTAATAATTAGGCACTTTTTCGCGTGTTGCATCGCAGTTTGTTTCTAAATGTAATATTTCAATGAGTGGTACATCTCCAGATTTACGCGTAGCTTCGTCTGGATCTCACTTATTTCACTCACTCTCATTCTACTCCCATGGCGCGCGCTCCTCGTCCGAAGGTCCCCACATCCCGCCCAATACCTGACCTTCGTGCTCTTCGACACAACCCTCTCGCTGTTATTTAGGTCTTCCCTTCCCCCCTTACACTGCTCACCCCGCCCCAGACGCAAAATTCGCGACCCCATTGCGCAGGCGCTCGCGCTCCTCGATGTCCCCAATAACGCCTACCAGAATGAGGGCCCGGGTGAGATCTACGTCGAGCTTCGTTTCGACCCTGCCTTCGTCGCCCAGCTCCGTGGAGCGTGTCTCCCCAGCATCGTACGCGATCGCCACACCCTCCAAGTCAAGGCGGGTCATACCAATGATATGGACCGGCGCCTCGACCAGTACCGCGCATGCGAGAAAAACGACCACAAAATTTATTTCTGGGTGCATTGCGCTGTCCCTAGGCGCATGCTCTCCGGTGAGTCCTTTTCTTTTCCTTTATTCGTGCCCAAACCCGCCACAGAGCGTCTAATCCACCTCACGCTCGCCGCTCTCGGGGCCAGGGTAGCCCGAGCAGCTTGTCCCGGTTGCAAAGTCAAACACCGCGAATTTTTCTCGCTTTCGGCAGCGGGAGGGCTCCGCGCGGTCGAGCGTATTGTGAGATTTTGGGTTGAGGCAATTGAAGGGATATACCATCGGTGAGTTTTCCCTTGCATCCAAGCCCTCATTGCTCATGGATCCATTCTTCAGCGTCAGCTTTCAATGCTAGATGTAGTTCACAATGTAGACTACAATGCATACCAGCAGTCTCTGCCTTATTCCGGTTAATGTGTTTAGATGCAGCCAGAAGATGTGAGGAAACACGTACCGCGTACACCCCACTCCTCAACACCCACCCGTCGCCCTCTAATATCGCCACTTTCTCGCGCAAGGAGCGTCTCCGCCGGCTTTTCCTGCACGCACGCACCACCAAAGGGGGTTGTCGACGCTCGCAACGCTCGACGCTCATAACGCTCAGCGCCCCCCCGTCCGCACCCATCTCATCTCCAAGCCGCACGCTCGGAAGCACCGACGTATCCGCCGCTTGTTGCGCACGTGCGGCTTGTGCGTATACTTGCGTCTCCCGGCTCACCACCTCTTCCGCTGCTCGGTATAAACACACACTCATCGCAACCTTGATTTCACATATTTGACAAGGCTTTTTGTATTCAACGACTTACACAATGAGCGCCATGTACTTCACTACCGCTGTGCACCTGTTACCGTTCCCGCCCGAGACAGCAGAGGCCTGCACGCCGGTATTGCCCACGTCGTAAACACATCCCCACACTGGAACGTTATCAGTACCGTCCTCGGTGCTTTAACACCCATTTCACTTACCATTGTTCGACATTTTCTTGTGATAGATCTTGTGATAGAAGACGTCTCGCACTAGAACTTGATCAGGAGCGTTCTTCGGGTTGGAATACGCATTGCATGTACTTGATTTGTCCATTCTCCTGTGATTCCAATCGTTGTGGTGATCGACTATTGAATCTCGCCGGCCACCGGAATACATTTGCCGAATGCTGAGATCAGGCCAGTATTGCTCCGCCACCTCACCATGCCAGATGCAAATGCAATGCTGGCAGGCTCCCAGCGCTCGAAGGTAATCTAGTCATTGTTAGCCGCAGTTATCAATCAAGCAATGGACGACATACGGTATCGCATAGTATTGAGCATGGCTGAATATTTGTTGTAAAGCACCCAAGCGCCCGCGTGTTGCACTCGGGTTCGTTCGCCTCCTCGCAAACTGGACATCATTAGCCAAGGATCAGTGAATAAGCAATACATGACATACAGCAGCGCACGATATTGAGCATCGCCCAGCTTTTGTTGTACAGTACCAGAGCGCCCGTGTGCCCCGCTGCGTCTTGGGTATGGCCGTGGAATTCTGGAGATTGTTAGCAAGCATTATCCACAAGAAGGTGCGAACATACGGCTGAGCATGATTAAGATATTTAGAAGCTTAGTCGCGGCACACTGGTCGGAGGCGATAAAATGGACGAGACAGTATTGCGCAGCGCTGGCAAGCTTAAGTACGGCAGATCCGAGTATCCAAGCACTGATACTTGACCTTCGCTTTGACCTTGCTTGCTCCAACTTGGCCCTCCCTTTGACCTCGCTTGCGATGAGCGAAGGCCAAAGCGTATAAGCGAAAGCACCCGCTGCCCGACCATCAATTAGCGCGCTTCCCTGCCCGACACGTCAATACACCATTTATGACCGCATCTACGTTCCATTTGCGACCTGAAGGCAAGCACGGGTAAGTCATACTTGAATTAAAATCAAGTGCAGCGTAGACTCGCCTCACAATATGAAACAAAACACAACTACAAAAACTGGAGAGGACCTCCGTTGTTCATCATCCGACCATGTACTTCAAACCGAATGTTATACTTCATATTGAGGAAACAGCATATTATATGGACGAAACACGGTATTCTCGTTCACTTCACGCATCCAAATGGCGCTCGTGAAGGTCCCAATTCTTGAGATTGACCACACCCTTGCACCGCACACCGATCTGCGTCCCCTCGCCGACGTACACATTAACAGACCACCCGAGCTCCTCCCAAAACCCGCCCTCATCGGTCTGGACAAATCTTTCAATAGCTGTTGCGCATTCCAGACCAACGTCCCCGAGAACCAGCTTGTGTTTATCTAGCTGGAGGAAGTCGTGGTCGGTTGAAAGAAAGGCCTTGCTGGGCAGCTTGTCGTCTTGAATCCAAGCCGTCAAAAGAATCCCCCGTGCCTCTGATTCCGATGAAAGGGATGCAACTGCGCTCCCTGCGCCAGTGCCACGCGAGGGCGATGGACTCTTTCTAAGTGGACCCGCGCGTCTGCGCTTAGGAGGCGGGCTCGATGGCGTGGACTAACCCTTGGTGGGCCAGCGCGTCGGAGCCGTGGAGCGGTGGAAGGAGGAGGACTGGAGCGCGGACGGCCATCGCGTCGGCGGGGGTTACTGGTGGCGGGCTCAACCTTTCCACCCCCTCGCGTCGGCGCTTTCTAGTCGGCAAAGACGGAGACAGAGGGCTAAGGGTGGGGAATGGCTGTAGTTCTCGGCGAGCCGCCGGACGGTTTATAGAAGGTGGTGATGGGGATCGAGGGCTGAGGGTGGGGAAAGGTTGTCGCTCTCCGTGAGCGGCCAGGCGCTGTATAGACGGTCGAGATGCCGATAGAGGGCTGAGAGTGGGGAACGGCTGCCGTTCTCGGCGCTCCGGCTGGGGAGCTCCGGCCAGATCGAAGTAGTCCATTTGTTGTAGCCACGGCAGTATACGACTGTTGTTCGTCATAGCGGTTGAGCTGGTTAGTCGGTTGCCCCGCCCTTTATATTTCTGCCCTCATCAAAGCGCAATACCCGAATGGATCCAAGCGCAATACCTGGAACAGAGAACCAAAGCACCTGTCAGCATGGCCAAAGCGATGGTCAATGAGGCTCACCTTAAGCATTTGCTGTTTCCTCGCGATGTAAGGTCCCTCGGCGTCGAACTCGAGCTCTTGAGATTATTGATTTGTCAGCATTCCCAAAAGAGTTAATCAATTCTCAAAAAGGCAATCACGCCAGATTTTTTTCGCATCGCAGAATCGTGCATTGAAGTCAAAAAATCGAAGTGTATACAGTGGACTGTACAGTATTTACATAGGACCGCTGTCCGTCGTATTCTATTGTACAATTAGTGGTTCAATGCAATGTAAACAAAAAACAAGAGGTTTCCACGCGCCATCGACACCTCGCGAGACCACCGTTCCTACGTCCCCAGTTCGTGCATCAGGCGCATGGGGATGACGGCAGCACGTCCGAAGTAGAACCAGAACGTGTTAGCGTAGTGGGAAGCAATGGACTTCTCGAACTCCAGCAGCGTCTCGTCCGCCCAGCCTGCCGGATCCTCTCGCGCCTGCATCTCCACTGTGTTCGCGATCGTCGACGGTAGCTCCAGGCCCTTCCAGCCCCACATAATCGGCCAAGACGCAGCAGGTACCCAAGGCGATCCTTGATAGCGCGCGCGGCGAAACCCCGCTGGCCATCCTCGAGCGGCATTGCTATGAGTTTTGGGTGCGAACCGGGAAAACATGCCAAGCAGTCGTGGGGCGATTGCGGCCCGACGCTCGCCGGTCCAACGCCAGCAATTCGAAGCGGAAGTTTGTCTCTGCGATTTCCCAGATCACCTCTCTCATGCGGTGTAGCGTTATGGGGGGGAGATCCTCGGGACGGACAGGCAACCCGTGGAATTGGGAGAGGCCGCAGGCCTTCAGCGCCGGACCGAGGAGGTTGCCGATCGCTGCGGTCCACTTCTCGTGTTTGGAGTTTTGGCGCCCTTGCGCCTCCACTTGCCCCGACAGCACGTAACGCCACTCCTGCGAACACAGTGGCTCGTATCGCTGTGTCGGGTGTGCCAGCCGATACAGCAGGGCATCTTTAAGAAGAACGAAATGATGTACCCGCAGTTGGCGCGTTACTGCGTTCTCGGGCGAAGCGAGGAGGCGGGCTCGGGAAGAACGTAGTGTTTGTCCCGCGGATCGCGGGATTGTGTCTCCCACCCGGGATCCACAAACTTCAGGCCACGCTCCCAGGCTGGAATGGACCAGCATCTCGGGCCGATCCAGCGCCGTGAATTTGTTTCTTTCCTGCGGTTGCTTCCTGCTCTCTGCAGCGGGTGCTTTACGCAAGCTCTTCCCCTTGACTTTTGAGGGTGACTGTGCTGGATCTGCGGAAAACAAAGTTAGATACAGTGTAATGAGTATATACGCAGACTTACAAGGCTGATAACGAAGCGATGAGTTGTCGGCACTGTCGAGCGTCCAGGTTTGGATGGGACGCTCGGGAGCCACTCGCCCCTTCTGGCCTCGCTGCCTCCCAAGGATCTTGGTACCACTCGACGCTATGAGCGACCTTGTGTATTGCTTCCACCTTGACGTCTGTGTTGTTGGTGGACGTGCAGATGGCCGAGTGATTGGGTGGGGAGCAAGTTCGAGAAGGGACTGGGGAGAGCGGGGGTCACGAGGGCGCATCCTCTCGGGCAAACACCGTGTGGGTGAATATACCAGTATGGTAGTCCCGCCATCCCTAAACGCTGGGCAATGCGTGCATCCCCGGTATAGGTACCCACTAGCTTCTCAGCAGCGGCGTCGAATTCGTGAGCGCCGGGATTCCATCCGTTCTTGTACACGGTCATGTAAGTTAGGGCCGCGTCAAGCTCCAGAAGGGTACGCTGCAGGTTGCGGACAGCGAGAACGTCTCCTCCTCGTCGCTGGTACCGTCTGAAGCCGCTGGATGGCCAGATCCATGGAGACCACCAATGCGCGGATGGCGGCAGGAACCTGCTGCTCGGATAATAGCTGTGTATAGCGCTTGTAGTCCGTTTGCAGCTCGTCGACTACTGCTGCCAAGGCCGACCACCGCACGGTGTGGAGTTTTCCGAGAGCTTCTGTGGCGTGGGGGCTGCCTTGTTTCACGAAATCCGGGACTGTGGGTCCCACGAGAGAATGGCCCATTCGGCCGGATCCTTGGGGGTACGAATAGCACCCAGGTGGCAGTACCGCTCGCTGAACTGCTGGGGCCATTGGGTAAAGTCGTTTCGCCGTACCGCAGTCGCGTCGTATGAAGACGTCGTGGTGTGGGTTGGCGGGCAGCGCTGGAATATAATCGGATTGGTGGGACAGGTATTCGACTTGGCCGACTTGATCATCGCCCCGATTCCGCGACCAAATGGACTTGTACGAGCATTAAAAAATCACCCAAGACAGCGATTGGCCTCAGTACGTACCTCCCATCTCTCCGCCTGCATTTGCCGGTACTGGATCTGGTTGGCGCCATCCCACATCTAAGATGAATCACGCGTCAGCGTAAGCTTCGCGTAGTTGACCAGCGACGTACCGCCCCAATTTCTGTGCTTCAGAAAATCCTGCAGTTGGTCCATGATTTTTGGTGGGCGCGCCAAGTCGACAAGTCCAGCCGACGTTGAACGTCAAACTTGGTTGCCGACGTTAAACGTCAAGCACGGGCCCACCGACGTTGACGTCAAATGGATATCGGTCTTATTGGTTGTGCCTTCGCTGAGGTCGAGGTGAGTTGCTGCGGCTGAGTTGTTTGACAGTTGTTTGACACTGATCAAGCCGGATCAATACCGGATCAAACTGACTCGGCGAAATTCGCCCTTCAAGCCTGACCACAACAACCCTGCTTGACGTTAACGTCGGCGATGAACCCCTTGGCCTTTGACTTCGCGTCGAGGCCGCTTGACGTCAACGTCGGCGTGTCGGCGTCTCACTGTGCGTCTCCCACGACAATCTTCAAGACTTGAATCACTTGATTCGTGACACCGCGCTTGGGCCTTGTTCGCCTTTTCTCGCTTGGACCTTGCTCGCTTTTTTGGATGGCTTGTTGTTTCTATTGTTTCGCTGGCTGGCAATTTCTGGTATCTCGGTGTATTTATTGTCCAAGTTTCAGGTAGCTCACTGAGGCTATTGTCTAGATCTTTTCACATATATAGCCCCGTGTCGCGTCCCCGCCCCAACTATCCTGTTATGCCCGCGTCTCGCCGAGGCCGCTCAACTCTCCCCTCTCATGGTAAAGCGCCCGCGCGCGTGCCTTCCCCGTTGCCCCGAATCACCGATCCCTACCACTGGATGTACGACTCGTTGCTATATCCTGCAGAATTAGTGAGGCAGGAACCGGGAAGGATCGCCTCCAATGCCGAAGTCTGCAGGCTTCTCAAGTTGCATGGTACGTTCTGCGGTTCTTCCTGAGGGTATTCGTTCAACACGACGTTCCAGTGAAAGCCAAACGTGCAAACGCCAAGAACATACCCAACCGCGATTTGCGGGAAAGAGAAGACTGGGATACCCAGCTTCTCTACGAAAGAGAAAGTGAGCATAATTAACATCATTCTCCCAGTGCAGTGCCTGACCTTTAGGGTAGAGTCTGCATATGAGGACGAGTACGGCAAGTTCGTTCCCGATGCCGAGAATGCGGCCTGGTTCGCCCGAAAAGCCCCTCGCGTCGTGCTGCTCAAAGCTGCCAGAGCCGCCGCCGGTACGTCCACTTCCTTGGTGGTAATTATTCCTACTCAACAGCATGGTCTAGTCGAACTAAATAATCACGATGACCCCCTCATGGCGGCGTACTTGGCCTTGGGTATGTTAGGATTCTCCCCCATCTTGAACATGCTCATATCAATCCCCAGCGCAGGAATTTGAGGCCGACTTCGGTCACGCGTTTTCGTCTCAGGACGGCTGGGACGAACACTTCAAGCAGATGGCTTTCCATGCCAGCACCGCTGAGGCTCTCGCAGCCCGCTTTGATAACGACGTCGAGCAGATTGCGGCCGCTGCATCTCAACCTGTGAAATTCACGGTATACAACCCCTACGACCCGGACGACACGAATTATCTCAGGTTCAACAACGAAAGTACGTCCTTTGTTTCACGTTACTCGCAGACGCTCACCTTGGGTCCAGTGCGCCGGCATGCGCTAACGCTCGACCCAGCCGCTACGTCCCCTCCGAGTGAGGGTAAGGAGATTGTCTTTCTCATCGCCAATTGCTTTGCGGATTGCCCCGAGCGGCGTTTGCGTCAACATTATAAGTGTAAGGTCCCCGATGTCCTTGCCATTCACATCCTCTGACCTCCAGCAGGCGCATACATCAAATATCTCCTGCAGCGAACGGCATGGGACCACTCCAACGATTTGAACGACACGATACAAGAAAGCCGCGGCGCGAATTCAGCTTCCCCTTTCACGGGCCTGCGCCTCTTATGGGAAACTAGGTACGGAGAGTACGACGACTAGTTCAATTAGTTCATACAACTCCCTGCTGTAAATATGTTCTATGTAAATCCGTTCTATGCTATCTAATTACAAGAACTGTGCCCTTCTAAATATTGCGGGCCAGGGGGACTCGTTCAAAGAGCCGTGAACTTCGATATCACGGGCCGGTGAATTAATTCGAAGAAGCCGGCACTTCAAGATCGCGGGCCGGTGGTATTGTGATGAACGTGGTGAGCGGCAAGTACTGGTCGAAACTGCACATCGGCAGGTAAGTCGTTTATTGGATGTATCGCATGCATGTCGCTTATCCTCGTTTATCTCAGTAATATACATTTTAGTAATTCATCGCTCCCCGTACAATGCAGCGAGCGATATTATGGCATCCTCGTTCGTGTCCCTATATACTATGAACTATCTAATTGTTCGCTATTGTATTCCTTCACCGTAAATCGTCAAATTTGATTAAGGAGCCCCATTAATCGACCAACGCACCGGAAAATCGGCCAACCAAGAAGTTTGTGATACCCCTCCGCCACTTGGATAATCCCTCGCCGCCCCCCGCAATCCTCCAAGTCGAATTTTTCTTGGTGATTGACAGTGCACCAATCGCACTCGTGGGGCCAAATCCACGCCCCCTCCCGCTTGAAGTGGTTGTGGAGCAGAGCCTCTGCGACCAGTCGAACCGATCCAGCGTTCCAGGTAACTGCCGACTCACCAAATTTTTTAGCCAACGGCACTTCCCAATAAAACCACCAAATCTGCCGCTGCCCCCTGCATTGGCGAAGCCATTGCTTCCGTCGTTTCGGAGGGTCGATGGCGCGGCC